>JAFIRS010000520.1:0-666985 GCA_018342105.1 Gonioctena quinquepunctata
ATTGTCTGTTTCACGCGAACAGTGTATCAGTTTATATTCCCACGCACAATTGTCCACTTCGCGAAAACCGGGCCACTGTCTATTTTGGACGTACAAAAAGGTCTATCAATTAATTTTTCTGACTATCCACTCCACGATCACTTGTTTATTTTCAAAATCTCGCTTCCGACACCAATTGTAACGTAAATAAACTTAACTTGGTTTTACTAATTTATTTAATACTTAAATATACAACTTAATTTATATCACTAACTACACCACTGTATAGCTCGATCGTATGGGCTCGTTCAGACTATCTACTCCCTCTTGGGGGCTGTCTATTTATCTCCGATACAGCATTCTCGATGTTTCGAATTCTGCCAGTTGGCGTCTAGCATGTTCCAATTGCTTCCAATATTGACCGTTGTTTTTCGCGGCAGAGCGACTGGATGGTTCTCGAATATCTCCGGGGATGATCTCATCGTTGTCGACGGCAACATGTGAGGCGACAGGTCCGGCCTAGGTTCGTTACAATACATATATATATATATATATATATATATATATAAACAATTTGATTATTGGGGTATGCAGCAAAAGAAAAAGTGTACTCTTTAAAGTTTGTCCAAGCTTTCGGAATGTTTTATTTCCATCTTCAGGGATAATCTTTGTGAGATTAGTTTCTATGTTGTTTATGAATGTTCTTCATGTACAGTACGGTGAAATATAAGTTATGACTTTGAATAAAACATTCCGAAAGCTTGGACAAACTTTAAAGAGTACACTTTTTCTTTTGCTGCATACCCCAATAATAAAATTGTTTACACCTAACTAGTCAGCAACGACTATCTTTCACTATATATATATATATATATATATATATATATATATATATATATATATATATATATTATTATACAAGTCCTAAGTGTATTATTGTTTCTGAACTATCTGAGATTGGTAACTGTACTGTCAAATTAAGTATCACGCTTCATTACATACTGAGTGAGATAATTTCTCAAGCCCCTCTGGGAGGTTGTCCAGTTATTGGTCAATAGACTAATAAAGCTCAGTATGGTTAAGGCCTAGCTAGCCATTAAAAAAATTAACGAGCAGCCACAACACTATTTTTTTATAGGCATATTCAGGGAACGACAAGTTACTGACAAATTGAATCATTTTTCTATAGGAAATATGATTTGGTGAACGCAGTAACTTATCGGGGTGAACTAATTAGTTTGCCTCTACACTTGTATAGATTCTCCTGATTATATTTTCATTTTCAGACTGTGGAAGGTTACCCAAAAAAACATGTCAAGAAACATTGTTCCTCCACAAAAAAATCACATTCATTCAATATGTTCATACATTGTTTATATATTTTATACATTTCTAATAATGATTAAATAATTATATTTGTATTTATATTTATATATCAGTTATACATTACTATTACTATTAGATATAAGTTGAGTTACAGAGAAAAGAGAAAAAAAAATAAGAAGAATGCTAAATTCATAGATACTTGATAAATATTCCATGGGTTTAATTTGGCACCTAGGTTAGGGAAACCTGTATGTGCCATGTGGTCTAAAGGAGATAGAGTTATAAGTAATAATAATATATTATATATATATATATATATATAATTTATATATATATATATATATATAATTTATATATATAATATTAATTTTATTTATAAAAATTAATCTTGAAGCGTCCATATAAAATAATTGGATATAAAATTATTTTTCTCTCACTTTACTAACGTTAGGGCGTCCGTTCATCAGTATATCATCTGGGCGTCCTCAATATACGGCCCACTTTCATCCCATAATCTGTTGAGCGTCCTTGGTGTATACCGTCATTTATTCATTAATCATTAGAGCGTCGTGCGGGGTTGCCAATATAAGTGAACATCAATAGAGTGAGTTTATTATTTCATGAGCTCCGACGTTATCTTTTCCATTTAATTTTTTTCATGTTAATTTGTTTTATTTAATTTATGTTATTGAATTCTCTAAATATTTTCATAACAAGCTTTTATTTAACTTGCTTCGCGTATGTCATTCTGTCATTCTTTCCGGTTCAAAATTTGTAATTCATTTTTGGAGCACTTGCCGATATCCAATTGAGCTGAAATTATTTCAGTGAAAATGCGTTATGAAATTTCTGTTAGAGAAAAAAACAAAATGGCGGCTCTAAGATGGCGGAAGAGTTTTGTGATTATGGTACGATTCGATTCAAAATTGGTATTTGGGAGCTCTCGGAGACGGAGATTGTAAATTTTTTATCAAAATCCCAAAATTCAAGATGGCGGACAAGTTTTGTGATACGGTCCGATTCGATTCAAAATTGGTATGTGGAGGTTTTCAGGGTCGAAGTCTATGAGTTTTTCTTTAAAATACATAAAATCAAAATGGCGGCTCCAAGATGGCCGATTATCTCTGTGTTTATGGTTCGATTCTATTCAAAATGGGTATGTGGAGATTTTTGGGGTCGAAGATTATGAATTTTTTATTAAAATTCACAAATTCGAGATGGTGTACGAGTCGATTCGATTCAAAATTGGTATGTCGAGGTTTTTGGGGTCGGAGATCATGAATGTAGTCGAAGATTATTTATTTTTAATCAAAATTGATGAATTGAAGATGGCAACTCGAAGATGGCGAATAAGTTGATCTTTAGATGATCTCCTCATTGGAGGACTAGGTAGCTCAGAACATACAGGAAAAAAAGGTGCTTCAACATAAATGCATAGATTGAAGCGAACTCAAGTACTAAAAAGCACAAAATAAAATAATCAATAAAAAACCTTTTTAAAGACAAGCTTTTAACTTTCAACCTGCGTCACATATCCTAAGCAATTCATTTGAAATTTTTAGTGCATTTGAATAAAAGCTTGGCTTTAAAAAGGTTTTTATCAATTATTTTATTGATTGTAACCAGAAATGAAATCCCTCCTTAGAGACCGCTGTGATATCTCCAACCTTAAAAACTTTTTGAACGACCTGTACATAACTGACACAATTTAATTCCAGACTAATAATATGAACTAAATGTAAATACGAGTTATCATGACAAAGAACTTGTACCATACGTTGCTAATAACCCACCGTGGTCGATGCAACTCACTTCTTTCTCAGAATTAATTTTATTTTTTATTTTTACAAGCTTTTATTTTGTTTAACCTGTCCCGATGTGGGTAATCAAATCTTACAAGTTAAATTTTACCCCATTCTAGTTGTCCGATGAACGTGAAATTTAACAGGTGTTCATAGTTTCCGTGACAATGCATTTTGGCATTTTTGCTAGAAAAAAAAGCAATATGTGGACGAAATTTGTGTTTATGGTCCGATTTGATTTAAAATGGGTATGTGGGGGTTTTCGGGGTCGAAGAAAATGAAATTTTTGACAAAATCCACGAAATCAAGATAGTGACTCCAAGATGAAGATGGATGAAGATATTTGGAGTCGGAGATTATGATTTTTATGTCAAAATTCATAAATATTCATGGAATACTATATATTACACATGAATCTCATTCAGCTGTTATCTTATCTTTTAACTACAGAAAAAGTTTTCACGCAGTTGAAAGATAAAATATCAGCTTAACCAGATTTATGTGGAATATATAGTATTTATTCCCTGTGAATGTGGGGGATGTTATATAGGGCAAACTGAACAATACCTAAGAACCAGAATATATCAACACAAATATGACTGCTATGAAAATAATAGAAATAAAAAAAAGTGGAAGGGGTGGTACTCGCTCCACTCGAGAAGGACCTAACCTACTCATTATGATGACCTGGTAATTATGCACATATCCGAAAATGCCGTTTTTCATCATGGGCATCAAAAACAGCAAGCGCCGCTCGCACCACCAACGCATGTGAATCGTTTCATTCGCATATCAGTAAAACTTTGAATTCTTCCCATGCTATTTGTTTTCATTGAATTCCTGATCAATTCTCAAAATGAAATAATGTAAAGTTGCAAAGTATTAACAAATTCGGACACAATTTATTTTCCAATCAGAACCAAAAAGGGCGTATTTGTCCTTTTTTTTCGAACTGACTGTTTTATGGTTGGAAATTATTCAAAAATTCAGGGGGTATTTTTGACACCTTGAGATTCAAATTTTGGAAAATCATTCTTCAGTACGAAACTAATGGAATGTAACCCTCATAATGTGTTCCTGTCACTGATTCTCTCAACTCTCTTATCTCTCTCAAATCTCTCAACTCCCTCAACTCTCTCAACTCACTCAACTCTCCACTCTCTCAACCCCCTCAATTCTTTCAACTCTCTCATCTCTCTCAACTCTCTCAACTCTTCAATTATTTCAGCTCTCTCAACTGTACCAACTCTCTCATTTCTCTCAACTCTCTCAACCCTCTCAACTCTCTCAACTCTCTCAACTCTCACAACTCTCTCAACTCTCTCAACTCTCTCAACTCTCTCAACTCTCTCAACTCTCTCAACTCTCTCAACTCCCTCAACCCTCTCAACCCTCTCAACTCTCTCAACCTCCTCAACTCTCTCAACTCTCTCAACTCTCTCAACTTTCTCAACTCTCTCAACGCTCTCAACTCCCTCAACTCTCAACCCTCTCAACTCTCTCAACTCTCTCAACTATCTCAACTTTCTCAACTCTCCCAACTCTCTCAAATCTCTCAACTCTCTCAACCCTCTCAACCCTCCAACTCTCTCAACCTCTCAACTCTCTCAACTCTCAACTCCTCAACTCTCTCAACTCTCATTCAACTTTCAACTCTCAACTTTCAAATTCCAACTTTCAAAATCCAACACTCGCTCAACTCTCTCAGCGCTCTCAACTCTCTCAACTCTATCAACTTTCCCAACTCTCTCAACTCTCAGCTTTCAACTTTCAACTCTCAACTTTCAAATTCCAACTTTCAAAATCCAACTTTCAAAATCCAACTTTCAACCATCAACTATCAACCATCAACCATCAACCATCATCCATCAACTATCAATTATCAACTTTATTCACAGTTTTCGACTGCAAAAGAGATTCATCCGAAAAAGATATATTTGTACTCTGGATCAGCTCCGGTTCCGGCCACATAGGCTTATTGCAAATCTAATTACTCCTTCTTTTTTGAGAAGAGTGTGAAGATGCGAGGCTGTACTGAAATCAAAAGTATGTATGAGAATATCAACATTCAACTATCGTATTTCCGTAACTCACGTATGCGTCAGGGAATAAACGGTCAACCATTTTTATGCCGAAGAAACACAGACATAAAATCATACGGTGAATCGTGAGCCGCACTTTCTAATTTCTGCAAATGAATAGCATGAATCCCAATGCAATATTATTTCAGTGAAGTTATTATGAAATGCACTGTTGCCGTATCTTTGGGACGCCCGGCACTCTATTGAGTATATGAACCAATCGTATATAATGTATACGAGTTGAAGCTTCTCGCGATCCCAGCGGTGGGAACCGCCAACTAATAATATACGGCAGCCGTATACTTTATCTTCATTTGGTCATCAAAAAAGCGCCCACCCAAATTTAGTGGGAGAGATTTTTTTCATTTTTAGAGTCTTCTGACAAATTTTCACATGGTAAGTGCATAGAGCGTACGTATACGGACGCTCTATTTCCGTGGACGCCCTAATGAATGGAATGTGATAACGTATGGACGCTCGTATGATAGACAGATATATATATATATATAATTTATATATATATATATATATATAATTTATATATATATAATTTATATATATATATATATTTATAAAAATTATATATATATATATATATATATATATATATATATATATATATATATATATATATATATATATATATATATATATATATATATATATATATATATATATATATTATATATATATTATATATATATATATTTATATATATATATATAAATTATGAGACTAACAACTTTGTTGAGGTTGGTTTCAATGATTTAAACATATTCAATATAGTGATAAAAAAAACGTAAATCAAGGCATAAAAGGAAGTTCAAAGTTAATAAAAACACATTATTAACATTGTTTAAAATTATAGATATAAATGTGTACTCTATGTTGCGTGACAAGTGACTAGTGAAACTAACAGGTTAGGAATAATTCCCGGGTTCCCGCAATTATATTTAAGCCAAGGCACCTCACGGGTATCACTTGGAAATTATTACAGTGGTGCCAACTGTTGATTAGTACCAACTAATGTTAAAAATAACTATTATTTGATATTACATTTGGATTGATATCTAAAGACAATAAATAAGAGTAGATCTCACTAAAATGATTAATATAGGTTTTTTTATTTATGCAATTGTTTTCTTGAGATATGAAAGCCATTTCTAAAAATATTCTCTTTGATGTATGTGACTCTGTTGCTAGCACTTTCATTGAATCGTAATTCGTCTGGTGGTCAAACTTATTCAAATGTTCTGCTAGAGCACATCTTTCAGGATGCAATCTGCAGTCACTTTTATGACAAATTATTCTGTTCGATAATGATCTTTGCGTTTGACCAATATATTATTTATTACAACGATGACAAGGAATACTATAAATTACATTTGACATTGAAAGCAATGGAGTTTTAACTTTAGAATAAAATGATCTGAGTTATAACTTTTTTATATATTTTAAATTTTTCCGGGGTGTGAAATAATCTGGAGAGTTTAAGAATGATCTCTCTTATATATGGTAATGAAGTGAAAAAAGGTTGAGTAGGGAGTAATGTTAGTTTCATTGTTGTTTGAGACAATTTTTGAGTTATTACTGTTTGAGGCTAGTACTGCTAAGTGAGATGATGTATTTATTATATAGAATGTTATTGAGTAACGTTTTTGTATATGAATTTTCTAAGAAAAGGTCAAAGGGTATGTTTAAAATCAGTTTATGGAATTTTGGATCTGAGATTTTCAGTACTCTTAATTTCATTTGATTGTGAACTTGGTGAAACAACTGACTGTGTAGAACACCAAACTAAACAGATACGGGAAATGTGATATATGTCTTAATTTCTTTCAGTCATACTTAGCACATCGTAGCCAAGCAGTAGTTGTTGACAATGTCATTGGTTCATTTATGTCTGTCATGAGATGGGTGCCTCAGGGTTCTGTACTAGGGCCACTCCTATTCCTGATTCAGATAAATTATATGGATAGGTTTATTAACAAGTACCTATGTTTGCCGACGATACAACTTTCTGTATACAACTTGGAAAGGAGACGGATTACTTACCTATTTATTAAGATATTATGGCACAGGCTAAAAGTTGGTTCACAGCAAATGATCTTTTTTTGAATTAATCACCCATTGTGAAATCTTCAGTGTAAGTGATACAAATAGTTTGGATGTTTTTTTTTTTGAAAGGTGGAGGAAATCCTTTATAGACACCTTCCGATAGTGTGGGAGTCCCTGAGTCAGATTTACCCACTGAAACCTTCCCTCGTACCTGATAAAAAAACAGGTCCGGGAGATCTCAGTTGATCTGGTACACAATAGCTCTCACTTGTCCCTCCCAGACCTTTTGTTACACCATGTCGTATCTATGGGTCCCGATTAAGGACCACTTCCAGGTTCCTCCTAGCAACTGCAAGTACTGCTGTTGTAACAGGGAGAAATAGTCTTTGGGACCATTTCTTTGTTTTATATAGAAAAAAATGATAATACCTTTAACTTTACCTGACAAGGAGAAATGTATTTTTTCGTAACTTTCTCGACGCTGTCACCATTATAATACGGGGAACAATATACCGTACTTTAAAAAAAAGGGAAATAAAATATTCATACTTACTAATACTAGCTTTCTTTGATGTCCAATATAGTCACACTATCTGGTTTTTTGTTTCTAATAATAATAAAATAATACATATAATATTTTTCATATTATACGGGCAGCTGTCATCAGCGGAATGGCCAAAATAGATTTTTCGACACATTCCATAGATTTTGAAAATAATTGAATTTACTTTACCAGATTTTGAAAATTCTTGTAAGGCACTGATTAATTATAGTCAGGACAAAAATTCGGTCTCGGCTTAACATGCGAGGTCTTTTTTGAATAACTTTTCTTTTCAATGAATAAAATAATACTTTTTCTTCAAGTGAAATTTCTCTAAATATGCTAAAAAAATTAAATAACCTTCCTTTCTCAATTAAAATGACTTTTATATTGAATTCAATTTATCTTTTTCTTTACTCTAGTTTCAAATAATACACAAAATAACTTTAATACTTCTATTAAATAAAAACATTTATAAAAAAACAATAAAAATTATCAATAAAATAAAATAAAAAAATAAAATCATATCTAGCTTTAGAAAAAGATTAAAACCATAAATTTCAAAGCATCAATCAACATCAAATTTATTTCAATAAAAGAGCTCATATTTTTATTTCCATAATTAACTTTTCATTATTAAAATAAATAGAATCCGTACTTCTCGTTAAACCTCGTATTTTATTTTTACCGATAATTCCCTAATTTCAATAAAACTTTTTTATACATTGGCATTAATACGAACAATTTCTGTACAAGTGGTTCACCCCAACAATAAAATTAAAGCAAATTACTTTTTTCCTAAAAGCTTTGCACTTACCATGTAAAATAATTGTTGTTTCCAATAACCAATTTTTCCAAATAGTTGTCCCACGTTTCATAGATACTCGTATATATTCCCTTTCGATCTACCAATACAATAAATATCCCATATTCAAACACCACCTATTTTGACTCACGAAAAACTCACTTTATCCCGAAACTTCATATAAATATCCCTCGACGCTTCAAAATTTTTGTCAAAAATAGTTATTTGTGCAACCAGTTGGGAAAAGCACTATTTTTAGTAATGAGCGAATTTCTGCGGAACTAGCGAACATATAAAAAACTTTTCAACAAAAAATTAAACCGACGAAAAAGGAAATTGAAAAGCAAAAAATAAAATAAACCTTCTTAGTCTTAATAACTAAGCAGCAATTCCAATATTGCTTGGATGGGAATGTCAGTCCTCTCGAAGAGCTGGTTATCCTCTACGAGTTTCCTTTTGATGATGCTAAGGGATTCCTTTATAGGGACATTGGTGTAAAGGCTCTCCACGTCGAAGCTGATGAAGCGATCTTCTGGCCAAGTTCAACATCTTTGATGGTGTCCACAAAGTTCTTTTAATTCTTGATATATGAACTGCTATTTCTTCGCAAGAGTAGAAGGTATTTCAATAACTTGTAGGTTGGTGAGTTCCGGGAGCTGGTGATCGGTCTAAGTGGTATGTCTGGTTTGTGGATTTTCAGAAGCCCGTAGAGATGCGGTGGTTTGCTGTAGTGTGGCGTCAGATGTAATCGTTCATTGTCTGGAATGAAACTTTTAAATTTCCTCAGGATGTTGTAGATCTTCCTTTCTATAGTGGGTGTTTATAGTTGCCTGTGTGGAGTAACGACTCTATCTTGTCATCATATGTTGTAGTGCCCATGATAACCGTGGCGTTTCCTTTATCGGCTGGAACCTAATACCTACAAGTTATTGAAATACATTCTACCAATACTACAACCCTTACAAGGAAATATCAGTTCATACGTCGAGAATTCCAAGCACTTCTTAGACACCATCAAAGATGTTGAACTTGGACCAGAAGATCGCTTCATCAGCTTCGACGTGGAGAGCCTTTAGACCAATGTCCCTATAGAGGAATTCCTTAGCATCATTAAAAGGAAACTCGAAGGGGATAACCAGCTCCACGAGAGGACTGACCTTCCCATCCACGCAATATTGGAATTACTGCATTGCAACTCATATTTTCAAGAAAAGGACCGATTCTTCTCTCAAGTCGATCCCGATGGGTTATTCCCTTTCTCCAATTATCGGAGTGGTTCGAGGAATTGGCTATACGGGAGGCAGAATATAAACCAAAGCTGTGGTTGAGGTACATGGATGACACTTACCGTTCCTCGTTGTGAACGTTGAGAGAATAGGCATGACATCCGCACTTCTGTCTATAGAAAGAAGACACATACGGGACAGTATTTCAACTACAGCTCCGCAACCATCCGAGTTCGACAAAGAGAGGGACCGTGAGAACATTGGTAGAAAGAGGGACCGTGAGAACATTGGTAGAAATGGACTCAACGCGGAGAAACGTCAAAATCGGGAATTGCTGATCACGCCTGGACTGAGCACCATCGAATTCTATGGGACGACGCAAGTGTCCTACATAGAGAGTAGCATTGGTACAAACGAAAGTTCAAAGAGGCCGCCTACATCGAAGCCAATAACGCCTCTAGTCAACCAAGCGTTGAGATCAAGAACGTATGGAAACCATTAATTGCTCTTTCTGGCGGACTGCAGAGGCGCGAAACTTAAGTATCACCTAAGCTTGTCGTATTCACCTGAATACGATTGCAGATACAAACATAAAAACGTCATAAAAACCTTTCAAATCCATTAAGACGATGGATATCCGTAACGAGAGTAATCAATGTTAGTTTATGCGCATATTCGAATTTGGTAATTAATTCGATTAGTGAATTGTATGAGTTTTGTAATATGACAATTCTTGGATGTTCGGTTATGATGATTTCAGTTTCTGATCGAAAACTTTTCTGAAAATATTCGAATAATTAGTTTTATTAAATGAGTTCATGTACTATGTTCAGATCTACATTTTTATTTCTGATAGGTTTCACTTATTGTGTGAAAACGTTTTTGTTTCGCATTATTCTGATATATTCATTTCATAGTTATTTTTGGTGTTACAGTTTTGAGTTCTGATGAATTGTCTTAGTCTCATTAATTGTTATTGATACATTGGTTTTTCCCTGACTTGAATATTATTCCTACTTCTTTCTTGGACCTAGCTATCAGTGCCATGTTATTAGTGTAAGCAAGGCACTGATGCGTGCCATAATAATTTTTGAAATATTTAAGATTGTCGAAGTCTACACCAAACGGTTTTTATTTGAGGAATCTGTTGGAAGTACAATCATCAAGAATCTACGTTTTTGTGTTCATACTGTATATGATAAGTTTTGGTTTTAGAGAACTGCCCAGTTGTAGTTAATTAAAAACATATTTTATTGATAACGTCAAGTTCAAATTATTCTTTTTCTGTTTATTATTCCAGAGCATTATATTTTCTAACAGGTTATGGGCCCAGACCCTGAATAACTATAACTATATATATATATATATATATATATATATATATATATATATATATATAAATAATAAAAAATATTTTTTTCTATTAAACAAAAAAGAAAATGGAAAATTTACATTATTAAAAAAATTAGGAACCAAAAAAAATAGGTAAAAAAAATATTATATAAACTAAATTATAAGAAATATAGATATAACATACATATGGGCACAAAAACTAAACTAACTAGAATAATATTAATGCATCTATAAAAAACACCAATGTTCTATTTAAAATTCGACACCTTATATTGATGAATAACACATATTTAAAAATAGAGTCACAAGTATACAATTATTCAAATATCAAATGACGCAAATGTAAATTTACATATATATATATAAATAAAAAGCCACAAATATATACATATATATATATATATATATAGGTATTAAGTGCTACAACTCGTTATTATTGATCTAGATTTCGGTTAAATGGCAAAGTGGTAGCATTTTAGGGTTTCGATGCCGAAAATTGAAGTCGGTTGTCATAATATTTCATAAAATGAAATTTTTTCAATGGAACACCCTATATTTTTTCATGCATGATGATCACGGGTTTCACGAGTTCACATCCCAGCGCAATTTTTTTTTGATTGTAATAACATTCTCAACAACAAAGCTCATTTGACTTTTTTTCGTAAAGGTAAAAATAAGACAGTTGTATTAATAGGAAACATTTATAACAAACGGGTTTGATAAAGTGGTGTCAATTGAGTGGTGCGACATGATGATCACGGGTTTCACGAGTTCACATCCCAGCGCAATTTTTTCTTTTTACTGTCTTATTTTGCTATTAGTAACAAAATATTGTCATTCGTATAAGTACAAAAAATGGGTGTTTGGACAATCATGAGGTTTTATTCGCCAAAACAAAGAAATTTTTTGTACTAGTGAAAGAAATAAATATTTCCACATAAGTCGCTTATTTTCCACTTTAGGAAGAAAAGTGATATTAGCTTTGTTGTTGAGAATGTTATTACGAATCGAAATGGATGAAAAAATATAGGGTGTTCCATTGAAAAAAATATCATTTTATGAAATATTATGACAACGCAACTGTCAATTTTTTTTTTATTTTCGGCTTCGAGAGGGCCACTAAAAATGCTACCAGTTTGCCCAATTAACCGAAATCGTAGCATCAATAATAACGGAGTTGGCAATGGTGCCGACTTAATTTGGAACACCCTGGTTACATATATATATATATATATATATATATATATATATATATATATATATATATATATATATATATATATATATATATATTATACACATATATACATATACACACACATATATACACATATATATACATACATACATATATATCTAGTAAAATAATTCAAATGTAAAAGTTCACAAAAATAAAATCTCACAATTATAGAATAAAAACTCGATTAGTATGTTTAAAATTGGTGGAAATACTTTTTTTTATCTTCTGATTGGGTAAGGAATAATACAATTCGGGTCATATGATTCATGATGGATCTGTTGTAGAAACCTAATTTTTTCGGTCAAAGATTTCACTAATACTTCTACGAGGCTTACATGATATAAATCTATGAATAACTTTTTTCAATCGAGAAAGTGAATGGGTATTTTGTATATTTTCTGGTAAGGAGTTGAACACTGTTGGACCTATAGTTTTGAGTTCAAATGGAATGGTATAATTATTTTTGTGGCGTGTGATGTAGTTATGGCTTGGCCTATTGAGTTTTTGTAAATCTTTATATTGATTCGAGACAAGTGTTTTATAAAATAATTGCCTCAAGTCGAATATACCGGATTCTTCATGTAATTTGTCACTACTATATCGAAAAGTCTTATTCAATATTAGTCTTATAAATTTTTTTTGGATAACTTCTAATGGACGCAAGTAAGTTTTTGATACTCCACCCCACCCTATTTGGCAGTATATTAGGTGACTTTGTGCCAGACTATAGTAAATGATTTTTTTTTGTTCTTGATTTAGCCTGTCTTTGAGCTGACGGAACTTATATAAAACAATTCTCAATTTTTTTCACAAGGAGTTTCATGTGAAAGTCCCATGTTAAGTGAGAGTCTATGATAACTCCTAAATATTTTATATGTGTTGCTGAGTATATTTTGAATGTACTTCGCAGTGTAATGAATTTGAAATTTGGTAAAGAAGATTTGTAGTTACAGAACGGTAGATAGTAGGTTTTTTTAAAGTTTAAGGAGAGCTGTTTGTAGTCGAACCAATCTTTAATAAATTCCAGGTCCCTCTCAGTTTGTTCTTTGACTTCCAACCATGTTCCCCCAGAATAAAAAATAGCAGTATCTTCTGCAAAACTAATTATTCTGCCACTAGCCCCTATTGAGAATAATTCGTTGACGTATATGCAGAATAGTATTGGTCCTAGAACCGTTCCTTGCGGTACTCCACATTCAACTGTCTTTTTACTAATCATTATATTTCCTATTCTTACTATTTGTTCTCGATTTTCTAGATAAGATTTGAATAGATTCAATGTGTTTCCTCTCATTCCCATATTCTCTAGAGTTCTCAATAGGATTGAGTGGTTCACAGTATCGAATGCCTTCGACAAATCAATGAAGACTCCTATTGTTGGTTTGATTTTATCAAGGCCATCGTAGATTAGGTCTGTAAGTTGTAATATTGCGTTTTGGGTAGATTTTCCTTCTTGAAAACCATATTGTGATTCGGATAATATTTTATATTTTTTGAGAAATGAGTTTAATCTAACTTTTATCAATTTTTCTATGATCTTGCTCAGGTTTGTTATCAAGGATACCGGTCTATAGTTAATCACTTCATCTCTACAACCATTTTTATATATAGGAGTAACTATTGATAGTTTCAAACACGATGGGAAGTGTCCCTTTTCCACTGCCTGGTTGAATATGTATGCTATCTACTCAGCAATGTACTCAACTATTAGTTTTAATGTTTCACTTTTTATGTTGTCTATTCCGGGTGCTTTATGATTTTTTAGCTCCCTTATTGTATTTAAAACTTCTGTTTTACTTGCTGGATTGAGAAATATTGAGTTTTCATTTATATATTGCCTAAATTCATAATTTGATGACCTTTTTATTCTTTTCGCTAGTTCTTTTCCCGTATCTATATAAGTGCTATTGAAAGTATCAACTATTTCATTCATATCATAGGTTATATCTCCTTTTTGATTTTTTATGGAATGTATTCCCACTTTTGGGTCCTCACAAAACATTTCATTTATATGTTTCCACAAGTTGCCAGCATTATATTTGTTTTCGTTGATTTTGTTTTTGTAGTATTCGTTTTTGGTTTTTTGTATAAGTTTATTGAGAGTGTTCTTATAATTTTGTATTCGGACTTTATCAGTGTCGATATCCAGTCTTTCCTCTTTTTTTTTAATTTCCTTTTATTGGTATATGACTTTTTTTTCGGTTTTTTTTAACTAAGGTACAAACAATTTTTCTTGTTTACCGCTTAATCGAGATGTCGTATCCAGCTTTCCTCTTTTTTTATTTCCTTTTATTGGTATATGACTAGTGCATTGCTCAATTTCGTTTTGTAAAGTCATCACAAATTTCTCAGTCATTTTATCCAAGTCGTTCTCTAACATATTGTCTGACCAGTTTGTATTCTTTATTTTTTCCACAAGTTTTTTCTCATTGAAACGTTTTATAGTTTTTCTCAGTTATTATTTGGACAATGATGGTTGAGTGATCTGTGATGTCTGAGCAGGTTACGATATGTATTATATTTTCAGTATTTTGGCCACTTTTTCTCATGAAGATGTGGTCAAGACAGGATTCTAAGCGTGTGGGTGCATTTATAAGAGGTATGTATCCATACTCTGCCATATTGGTTAGATAATCGTTAACATTATCGTCATTTCCGTCGAGAATGTCAATGTTGATATCTCCAACAAAAATATTATATTTATTTTTATTCTTTGTTTGGGATTCTAGGTGATTTTTTAGATTTTTATTGAAATGTTCGATACAAGTGGAGGGGGGGCCTATAAAAGGCGTTAATTAATATGGAATTCCCATGAAAATCAACTTCCAAATTCAGTAAAACTGAATCATTGAATGGCAATAGTTCGTGGTTTTTATACATTTTAGTTCTAATATAAACAACAGTTCCATCATTCTGATTCAAGTTCCCTTCATTGTAAATCATTTTGTATCCTGGCAAATTGAATACACTAGTGTCTACAATTTTTCTCGTCTCTGTGAGTACAATACAATCTAATTCAAATTCAAACTGTTTGGGAAAAATCAGAAATTCGTCTAGGTTTTTTTAATACTTCTGATGTTATTGTGTATTAGTTTGAAATTATTTGATTGGTTATTGATTTTCAGCACTTCGTTTGTTTGAAATGCTGAATCTAGCATAAAGGTCTCTGTTTTTGTCACATCAAAGTATCTTACATAAGGATCCATTGTTAATTAATTACAAAGTTTGATAAAATGGAGTTTGGTATAGAGTTAACTTTTATGAATTGAAGTAAGGGGAATTGGAAATATAGATTTACAAGTTTTAGGATAAAATTCAGATCTAGGCATTAGTAGAATATATAAAATAAAATCATATAACAATGACATTGAATAACGATCAAGAGTCTTACTTTAGTTGTAATGTTTCTTCTTTCATTGTTTTTTGTTGATCGAGCGTGTTCTCGGTTTTTCCGGTACTGGTTTGTAGATCGGTGGTACGGTTTTTTTTGCTACTGAAGTTTTTGGGTTACTTGGGCCTTTTCGTGGAGACTTTCTCTAAAGATTCAACTATTGGGGTTGAAGGTGCACTGTTATGTTTGGTTTCCGGATAATCTTCTTTTTCCAGGTCTTCGACTCCATAGGATATTCCATGCACGAATAGTCTGTCTCCTCTGATGTAACAATCTCTATAATTGTCCTCTTGCTTGGCGAGAAAAAGATGTTTTCTTAGTATTTTATTCTCACTTCTTTGGGTATGTGTTAGATCGTTGGCTATGGATATGTTTCTTCCCTTTAGCTTATTACAATTCTTTAGTACTTCTTTTTTCTTAAGGTTTGAGTTGAATTCGATTTTTATTGGGCAGTTGATTGATTTTCCTAGAGGGTAGATGTCACTAACATCACCTTCCCGCAGTTCCACACCAAGTATTTCTTTCAAATCTCTGCACAGGTTCTCTGCCGTAATCTCCTCTCTCTTCTTTTTCAGTCCGAATATTATGATATTTTTTTTTATTTTGGATTCTCTTTAGGTTTTCGACTTCCTCTCTGAGTGAATAATTTTCTTTTTCTAGTTTCGAAACTGTGTTTTTCGGTTGTTCAATTAGGCTTTCACTAGCCTCTTAAATTTTTTATTTCGACACGATTTTTCAGGATTTTTCAGGATACTTTTAATCGACTTCTCAACTTCTAACATCTTAAATAGGTCGTCGATCGACGTGTATGGTTTCCTTTACGTTCCGACTGTAATTTCTTCTAATGAATAGTTGTTTACGTTTTTTTTTTGTTGCTGCCTTCAATCTTGTATGCTTTATTGAGATTTTAACAAGATTATTTATGCTTATGATGAAACAAATTGGAACGCCACTGGTCACCTAAACTTTAAAGCAATCAGACAGTTTTTTTATTTTTCAGGTCTGGTGAATGTTTATTAGGAAGTTTTTATTTCTTCCTTTTTTATTTGTATTTTTTTCACTGATAGTAGATATATTATATATATATATATATATATATATATAATATATTTGCTTTGAGGAATTAACGGGTCGAGAGAATTATCAAGACTGGAAATTTGGAATGGAACTATACCTAAGAGATATGAACTTGTGGTATGCTGTTATTGGTTATCCCACGGATGATGAATCCGACGAAACCACCAAGAAAAAATATGATCAACGAGATTTCACAAAAATTGGGCTGATGGTACAACCATGTTGTTATCCGCACGTACGCAATTGTAAGACAGCTAAATACATGTGGATAAACTTAGAAAAAGCTTTCGAGGACAAAGGTTTGAACAGAAGAATACAACTATTACGTACTATGTGTTCATTGAGACTTGAAAACTTCAGTTCGATGGAAACTTATATTAATCAATTCATGTCCCTGCAAATGGCACTGTCCAGTATGAATAAACCAGTAGAAGACGAATTTCTTGGTGCAGCCATGCTAGCAGGTCTTTCCTCTGAATATGAACCCATGATTATGGCAATGGAAAGTTCTGGTGCTGAAATAATCAGGGATTTTGTAAAAACCAAACTATTGTAAGATACTAGATGGGAGAATAAGCATCAAAATGCTCAAGATTCTGTTTTGTATGTCAAATCTAAGAAAAGTCCGAAATGCTGGCGATGTGGTGAGGTCGGTCATTTTCGTCCAGCATGTACTGAGAGATTCTCAACGAATGATACTTTGGTCAAAGAGAATGTGTTAAAAGAAAAGTGATCACAAGAACTCAAGAAAGCCTAAATCAGAAAAGGCTTTCTTGAATGCATTAGGTGTGTACACTGATAGTAATAGTTGGTACATCGATTCGGGAGCAACAACACATATGACTCCTCGCAAAGACTGGTTCTGCAACAATAAGAAGGAAACATCGTCAAATTTAGAAGTTATTGTTGCCAATGATGAAAAACTTCGAAGTGAAGGTGTTGGGAACAACCAAATCAAACTCGAAAACGATGTTTTTTCCACTACTATTCGTGATGTTATGTTCATTCCTGGTTTGCCAACAAATTTACTTTCTGTAAGCAAGTTGATATCTAAAGGATATGTTGTTATTTTTTATAAAGATAGATGTAGATTATTGGACAATAATGTGAACATTTCAGTTATAGCAACTGCAACAAATGTTGGAGGAATTTATCGTCTAAATACTTCAGCTTTCACTCCCATGGAATCAAATTTAAAATCTAAATATCCAGCAGAAGATGAAAGGAAAAATGATTCAGATATTCCATATAGAAATCTAATTGGATGTTTGATGTATATTGCCATCAATACACGTCCAGATATAGCCCATGTGAGTAGTGTTCTGAGTCAGTTCAATAACTGTTACACGGAGGAACACTGGAAATATGCAAAACGAATCCTCAGATACTTAAAATCTACTAAGGACTGCTGTGCTATAAACCCACTGAAGATGATACCATAGGACATGTTGATGCTGATTGGACGAAGGACGAGTTTGACAGAAAATCCTACACAGGTTTTGTTTTCAAATTCGCCTATGGAGCGATCTCTTGGGAAAGCAAAAAACTCTCATCAACGGAAGCCGAGTATATGAGTTTGACAGAGATAATTGGTACAAGAGATAGTATTATTGTTTATTCTGATGATCAGAGTGCTCCCAAGTTGTCTTCTAATCCTGTTTTTCATAATCGCTCCAAGCATATAGATGTTAAACATCATTTTGTGCGAGATGTTGTTGAACGTGAACTTGTCAATTTTTAAATCCATTTCACCAAAAGATATTTTTACAAAAAGTTTATGCAAAATGAAACACTACAAGTTTGCCAAACAATTGGGTTTGATTGTTAGTCTTTTGATTGAAGGGGAATGTTGGTAGTACAATCATCAAGACTCTACGTTTTTGTGTTCATAGTGTATAGGATAAGTTTTTGTTTTAGAGAACTGTCAAGTTCAAATTATTCTTTTCCTGTTTATTATTCCAGAACATTATATTTCCTAACATAATCGAACACACAGACTGGGCTGAGATTATTAGAATTCTACTGCCAAAAAGACTATTCACTTGCAAACGGCTTTTTGCTATGAAGATGCTCGAAAACGAACATACTGTATATGATTGCAGAGGTAGTTAGAAATCTAGTCTCGGACGTAGAACAATTTATTTAGGATCACTGTGTCAATCCAGAAATGTCATCGAAAATATATTTTGACTTACGAAATTTCTAATAAAAAAAATACCAAAATTCCTGTATAATGGACAAAATGATGATTCAGCTCGTAAAATTATTGGATACAAATATCGTGGTTCACATCTACTCCTATCCCCATTTCGCAATAGAAACGCTGCTGGCTTTTGTGGTGTGTATCGCCCACTGTCTGCTAATTTTCGAAATCAACAATCTCTACAGAAGGATGAACGCCAAGGCTGCCGTCAAGCTGAGACTGAAACACCCACAGCTGACAAAAGTGGAGAACTGTTCTTACCACACGATATTATCTAGAATACACACGCGAATTTTTCCCATCGTTCCATTTTACAAAAGGCTGAACAGGAAGTTCAGCACCGCCACAAACTTTGGATGGGTTATTCCTACCAATCATAGAGTCGATCATTTATTGTCTCTCTCTCCAAGTGAGTACGTGCGAAAGGATAAAGAGAGGAAGCACCGAGAAGTTGGCCTGAGATCTTGCCTCCAATCTTTGACCTCACTGCTGGAGAAGGCTTTCAATGACGACATAATGATGAAGTCGGCGTCCGGGAAAGCCATCAAGGAGAGAATCAACGCTATCAAAGAGTTCGAGAATCAATTTGAACGTGATAGCATCGGCGATTTATGTACCCCCAGTTTGCATAGCTTGCTGAAGCACTCAGTGAACCAGAAATCTTTGAAGAGTTCCCTAGTGCCCCATCATTTTGTCATTTTCAGTTTGTGTGGGGATAAGATTGAGACGCGGGAAAATTACCTACAAGAAACGGAAGAGCTCGCATGACAAAGTGGACAGGAAAGTTTGGATGATTTGAATGATGAATGCAATTACAAGTGTATCGGAATGATGCATGCAGTTGAAAATCCTCTGAAGAGAACATAGTTTGTGTGCTTCAGTCCATGGAATTCTTCGATAAATTTTCCATTGTATTCATATTTCGATTTGTTCCTAGTTTTTGGTTCGGTTTCGAAATAATAAAATCATATGAGTTTGATACTATTTTCTTTTCCACTTCTAGGGGAGACTATGCGCTATTGTGTTTCAGCAAAGAACTCGTGTTTTACGATATGATAATATCTTCTGGTGGAAATGAGCTCACTATTTTTTTTG
Organism: Gonioctena quinquepunctata; assembly: GCA_018342105.1. Classification (NCBI taxonomy): domain Eukaryota; kingdom Metazoa; phylum Arthropoda; class Insecta; order Coleoptera; family Chrysomelidae; genus Gonioctena; species Gonioctena quinquepunctata. The sequence goes on from JAFIRS010000520.1 coordinate 20,178, forward strand.
TTCCAAATTGTTTCTATTTTATTTATTAGCTCGCTTTCGTGTCTGTCCGGTACAAATCTTGCAATCTATTTTAAACGAACTTCCCGATGAGCTAGAAACTTGAAACTTCGGAAATGGCTCAGTATTGGATGACAATACAATATTAACTCGTTTTCTTGCCCATACCGGAGACGAGCGGACGCTGTTTTATGCTCCGCGATAGTGAACCCTATTGCAATTATCTGTGATATTACTAGGTTCTTGGGAAAGGGTTACGATGGGACGTGTCAACATAAAGCCGGTTGGATGATAACTCCCTTTAATGTCACATCATATCACAGATCACCAGGCACAGAACAATTAGTGCAGGTGCACTACTATATTACATCTCCCCTTTTTATTTTATGTATTTTCAGAATGATATATTTACATTTTACATACATACGAATATAACATTATTGGACCTTTACAATGAGTTCTCTTATCATCCTTAATCTATACCTCTTTCTCCTCTTTGTGGGAGTTGTGCAAGTTACTTTGTTTATGTGAATGAGTAAAAATTTTGAATTTTTTTAGGATTTCTTACAATTCTGCCTGACTTTGTTGTTATTGTTTTGTTGTTGGAAAATTCTGATACATTATTCTCCTCAGTGCTGTTTGGGAAATCATGTGACCTTTGAAAGGGAGTTATCATCCAACCGGCTTCATGTTGACACGTCCCATCCTAACCCTCTCCCAAGAACCTAGTAATATCCCATGGCGCAGTCTGAGGATTGAGAGATTAGAAAAGACAAAAAAAATTTCGCCATTTTTGAAATATTTTGGCAAAGTGTTCTCACGAGATAATAAAAGGCGTAATAAGTAAGGAAAAGGAAGAAATAACACTAAAATGGATTACCGAGGTCTCCCACCCATAAAAATGACTGGTAATGTAGCAGAAAACTGGAAATTTTGAAAACAGCGATTTCAAACATACAGACAGAAATTTCCAAGAAAGAAGAAATCACCCAATGTGCCCAGCTATTAATGTTAATTGGTGAAGAAGGTATGCTGCCAGAGTAAGGATAAAATAAATCCATTACTCGAAAATTTCGAGAATCACTTCAGTCCCAGAAATAATCTAACATACCAGAGACACAAATTTCTAGCATGCAAACAACAAGAAGGAGAATCCATTGAGCAATATGTTACAGAATTGAAAAATCTCGCTAATTCAAGCGAACTGGGAACTCTAAGAGACAGTTAACAAGGGTCATTCTCATATGTGGTTTAAAGTCAGAAATATTACGAGAAAAGATACTTCAAGAAGAAAATCAGCCCCTAGAGGATGCAATTAGGCTATGCATCAATATGGAAAAGACTAGAGAAATCACCACCAATAATAGAGAAAACATCCAAGTAGACAAAATAACTAGGAACTTCAAAACGAAGAACAAGGACAAAAGAGCAATCCAAAGAAAATACGAAACATCCAGGAGCAACCGTTCAAGCAAATTACAACAAGACATATGAAAGAAGCTGCCAGAAGTGTGGAAACAATCATGGATATGGAAAATGCCTGCCCATGGACGACAATGTTCCAAATGTGGAAACATGAACAGTAACAATTCAAATTTTAATAGAAATAAAGTTACTTTTGAAAACATTAATTCGGTAGATAATAATGAGGATGATAACTCCCTCTCACATCATATTTTCCTGGCACAGAATAATCAGTGCAGGTGGAAGGTGCTCCTAGTGCACTACTATATTACATTATCGACCTTACAGGCATCGCTCGAGAAAGAAAGTGAGGTTTGAAAATCTGTGAAAGTAACAATTTTTTCCTCTTAAAACAGTGAAAAGACACACGGCTAATTGAGCAAAACAATACATCGATTCATTCCCCGATGGAGGAATCCAGCGGGGGAAGTGCCAAGTGTAACACAAAAGTGAAACAAGTGAAAACAAAATGCCACAAATAAATACCTGATGGGAAAACACCCAAAAATGATGTGGGAAGTCAAGTTATATAGATAAAAACAGATTACTGAGTAAGTGTAAAACGTACAACAGTGAAATTTCTAGTTGCACAGTTGCAGAAGCTGAAAAAACTTCGCGAAATGTGCGAAATTGTATACTACTTCCCCCCAGATGAGGAAGAAACCTACATATTTCTGCATTTCCAAACATACTAACAGTGAAAAACAATTCAATTTAATGAATACTAAGCTTGAGAGCCCGGCATTGGGTCCGAGGATGAAAAATGCGCCCTTGTCGAGGATAACCCAAAAACATACAAAGAAAGGCAAAGTAGAAAATATAGTGAAAAGAAACTGGTGAGTCCAACCATTCAAAATGTGGAAAATGAAAAGGAGAATAAGGAAACACCACCAAAAAACCCTTATTCTGAGAAAAAATCCTGTTCTCCACACTTACCAAAATACCGCCTAAGAATAAAATATCTAATATAATAGATAAAGACACACAAAAACCAAAAAGAAAGGAAAATCTATAAAATGGACGTCTAGAAAAATCACAAAAATAGATGGAAATCGAAAAATAGGTGATAAACAAACCAAACGAGCCGAAAAAACCAACGAGAAAAATCCAGTAACCAATGGAAACCAAAAAAGAAAAAAAGAAGAAGAAAAATTTAAATCTCCAGAACTAGCATATAAAAAACAAGAAAATGGAGCGGAATAACACTCCCAAAAAATCAGGATACCCAGAAGGGAAAATTCAATAGGGACAATGAGCGACACAGAGTTGAATGAATAGTTATTTAGATATTTTGTTTTGGTATACCACGTTTATAAAACGGACTAAAAAGTATAAAATAATTATTTAAATATTTTTTTTCAATATACCACGTTTATAAAACGGTCTAAAAAGAATAAAAGCATTATGTAAATATTTTTTTTAATATACCACTTTTATAAAACGGATTAAAAACTATAAAATAATTTCCCTAGCCCCATACAGATTCCTAACCCTAAATAGATTGCTCTGAAAATTTATGATTCTAAATTTTTGAGGTGGGCGTTCAATATGGCGTGTAAAACTAATCCGATAGAGGAGCCACCATGCATTATAGTGATTATTCCATTCTCACATGGCTCCGCCAATAAAAAGTCATGAATTAAGTCACATGATATGTAATATGATCGACTATTCAGGTAAATAAAGAAATTAGAGCGGCTATTTTTTTCGATTGTATAAGGGTGCTATGGTGAATGTCAAAATTTGACGTAACATTCACTCAAAATTGAAAATGTCTCGTTTTGGTTTATGTTCCACTACGGAAATTAGTGAACATATAAGCAAATCCATCCCAGAAAATACCAAAAATGTAAAGTCTGGAGTCGCAAACTCTTATTGTTAAAAAAATTATAGAAAAAAAATATTCATAACTTATATTATTCAAATATATACATATATTTAAATATGCGTAAATTATTCCTAAAGTTCCAAATGTCCTAAAGTCTATTAAATGTTGATAAACGTATATGAATGATTGGCTTATTTTCACATTAGAGAAAGTGACAAATATGACCGGAATCTTACCAAATGATTTTGCGGTTTTCACGAAATAATCTTCCTGAAAATCACTCGACTATGACAAAAAGAGACTATTATTTTCTTTAATTTATCTCGAGCAACCTGTATTTCGAGACAATTCAATTCGACCACATGAACATTAATAATAAAATAATAACTCCCTCGAGCTAAAGCTCTCGGGCGTTATTCAGATTATTAATGTTCATATGGTCTCATCAAATTGTCCCGAAATACAAGGTACTCTCGATAGAATTATGACGAAAATAATAGTCGCCTATTTGTCATAGTCTTGGGATATTACCTGCGAATATGTATACAAGTCTCCAACCGTGCAAATCAGTAATTAGAGTCGAAACTAATTTCTACTACGATATAATAACCGGAGAACGACCGGCGAGCGCTGTCTGAGATTATAGTTCTACTCTTTGGCACTGTTGCCGATAAAGTTACATACTCCATGTAATAGCTGTCTTGAAGTATCAATTATCATTTGGTTTGGAAATGAATCAGGAATTAATGATTCGTAAAATCAGTGTTAGATTTACGCCTAGGCCCGGGCGGCAAAACTATTTTCGGGCTGCCAAAATTTTACTTTTGGAAAATACAAAAGTGCCCAACTCATAATGCTCATTTACCTTTTGATAAAAAATATATTATATTGCTGATTTATAAAGTAGATTGGAAAAAAAGGAAATTAATTATTGACGATAATTTACGTAATTTTTATTTCAAATATTTCGCGATATTTCCTTTACTCACTAAACTGAGCACCAGCTGGAATTATAACGCGCATGCGATTATTGAGATTTAAAAGCAGTTCGGGCGAGTGTATATTACATGTTTACTTTACCGAAACTTTGAGTGTACAATTAGCCGGACGTAAAAATGTATATGAAAAGCTTTATGTAAATTTAATTTCTTTGAAAAATTATCTGAAATTAATACAAATGAGATTAAAAATCAAGCAAATGAACTAGTCAATAAGTATCCTGACGATTTAGAAGAGCCATTAGGGAATGAATGTATTCACTTACATTATCAACTGAAAGATTAATTAGCAAATACTGAAGATGTGCACTCTACACGATTTTTTTAAGCATTTCGGCTACAAATTGTTCAGGAGAACGATCTTTTTCCGCCCTGAAGAGGGTTAAAAGCTACTTGTATGGGCCACGTTTTTAAACTTAATGCCCTTGCGTTATTGTCTATTGAAGCCCAATTAGTGCAAGAAATTGATTATGAAGATATAATCGACGTTTTCGCGCGAACCAAAGCCAGGACGAAGAAATTAATGTGACGAGTGATAATTAAAAAAAAATATTATGAATTATTTTTGATATTTGAATTAATAATTCATATTTCAAGTTATTTAAGCTGTATTCAAAGAAAAATATATGTAAACCAATAAAGAATTATATTTATATTAATAAAACACATAGTAATTTAAACATTTGAAAATTAGACATTTAATTTTATATCACTCCGTCATATAGCAAACGGGGCTTAGGGCGGCATCGAACCTAAATCCGTCACTGCGTGAAAAAGTTATTCCGAAATAACATTCTTTGAAAATGAAATCCAATGTTGTTAAATCCATTATTAAGAGGTCCAACAAAGGTTAAAAAATTGAACCTAGAGATTCGTGATTATATTGGCGGGCTTGGCAACATGCCATTTGGGTGGTCCTCTGAAGGTCAAATCAGCAAATCTCCGTTACGGATTTTACGGCAGAATATATCATTCCAGCGGCAGAGGAATCGTTATTGGATTTTCAATTTTGATATTCATCTAGTGAATGATTTGAAAATATCGCGTTGTCAATCGGTCATATATTAGTTTTGAATCCCAGGTTCATATGTATTTTGATTGTGACTTTTGTGTTAGTTTGTTTGAATAAGTCGTTGGGAATGAACCGATTTTTATGTTATGAATGAATACTCTTTGGATGCCATAATTCACTGGTTGAATTCTTATAACAGAAATTTTCAGAGTTGGAAGTTGCAGCTCATAATTTTTGAGAAAAAAAATAATATTTTTTTAGCAAAACTTTGCTTAAATTTCACAAAAAAGCAATTTCCAATATCTGTGGCATTTTTACGGTTCATTCTAAATGACTTGAATATTTCTCTTCCTTAATATTCGTTGAGAAAGAGACGAAATTTTGTGGAGAGAAAAAATAGTTCCCACGTTAGGAATATTTTATATGGATTGTGTACTGGAGAAAATAAACAGACAACGTTCTCTAAGGGATGAAAAATGTTATGACCCTCCGTGAATAGAAGATGCCGTAAAATCAAAAATGGAAAGAAATAAATAATATTTTTTTACGCCCTATATGTTGTACGCTGAATTTTTCTTTGTACAATCAGAAATCATTGATTCATTCTCATACATCACGTATGATTTTCAGTAGTTATATCAAAGTGATGATGGATATTTTGGTGAGGGTGTTATGTAATAAGTGTCCGATATTTTACAGGATGATTCCTCAGTTATTTATAAGGTGAAAAGTTCATATAAGCATGGGTCCGCAAGGACTTCATTTTTTATATACAGGGTGTTTAAAATGTATTCTTATTTTAGTTTTTCGTAAATAATTTTTAAAATAATGTCGATATTTGGACGAAAATTGGTATTTGGGAATTTTCTCTTTTGGGGAGTCACAACTTTGTCGTGCATGTATGTATCACATTTTCTAGAAGAAAAATCGATTCCTCTATCATTTTTACGTGAAAAAAGTATGCTTTTCAAAAGTCGCTACAAGCTGCCGTTTTCGAATTATTTTGATTTAAATTAATCGATGCATGAAACAATTTTGAAAACTTTTTTTTTATTCAACATAGAAACATTTCAAAGGTTAATTTTCGAACAACAATAAACAACGGATCACTAGTAATAAATCAAAATCACAATAAATGTTCGAAATGTCCACCTCCTGCCTGCCTGCACGCATCCAATCTTCTTCTTATTGATTCGCGCACTCTTTGGAAAATTCCTGGAGTATTTTGAATTGTCCTACAAGAGTTAATTATTCGATTACTTAATTCTTCTTCATTTTGGAAAGGTGTCTGGTAAATTGAGGATTTTAGATGTCCCCACAGGAAAAAATCCAAACTGTCAAGGTCTGGTGACCTAGGGGGCCATGGTTGAGGCCCTCCCCGACCCATCCAACGGTTGCCGAAAGTTTGATCTAAAAATTATCGCGCTTGGATGCTAACATGTGCTGGGGCACCGTCTTGCACAAACCACATTTCATTTCATAGCTAAGCGGCACATCTTCCAGTAAAATAGGCAAATCTCCAAGAAAATGACGATATCCCTCTCCGTTTAATCTTCCCGGAATAAAGAATGGACCTATAATAATCTCCAAGGATTCCTGCCTATACGTTAAGAGAGTACTGTTTTTGGAAATATAATTCCTGTATCGCATGAGGGGTTTCCTCTGACCACAAATGATTGTTGTGAAAATTGCGTATAGCATTGCGTGAGAAATTTGCTTCGTCGGTAAACAGGATTTGATTCACAAATAAAGTATTTTGAATAAGGCATTGGAGAAACCAACGACAGAAGTTGATACGTAACGGAATGTCACGAGGGAGTAGTGCCTGAACTCTCTGAATATGGTAGAGATATAACAAATTATCAATTAGAATTTTCCATACCAGAGCACGAGAAATGTTTAACGTCAGCGCTATTTTTCTGGAGCTTGTTACCGGGTGTTCTACCAAATTAAGAATTGCTTCCTCGGTTTCTGGGGTTCTTACCGTCCGATGTGTACAGACCAAGGCCGTACCCAGATATATTTTACAGATTTCGGGAGGGGGGGGGGGGTTAGCCCCCTAACACCCCTTGGGTACGGCCTTGTACCCGACAGATGTCTAGCTTCTTTCTCAAAACTTCCTGTTTCTCTTAACCGAGCGTGAATTGAAAACGTTTTTGAAGTAGGAGTTATGCTGTTTGGATAACACTCCTGATACAAACGTCAAGCCTCATATTCATTTCTGTTAGCAAGTCCGTATGTAAAATGTATGTCAGCATACTCTGCATTGGTAAAGTTTACCATTTTTTAACAAATAATCACAATAATATTAAATAAAACTATTTAACTATGCGTCAAGATATTATTTTTGACATGACAGCACAAAAAAAAAACATTGGAATGAACTTACTAGCCTACTTGATACTTTTATTTCCAAAGAGTTCGCGAATCAACGAGAAGAAGATTGGATGCACCGATTAATTTAAATCAAAATATCTCGAAAACGGCTGCTTGTAGCGTCTTTTGAAAAGCATACCATTTTCACGTAAAAATGATAGAGGAATCGATTTTTCTTCTAGAAAATGTGATACATGCACGACAAAGTTGTGACTCCCCAAAAGAGACAAAGACCTGTAGGCGGCGCCCCCTACAATTGAGGGCCAAACAAATATCAAATTTGAATTTTTCATATTAAAAAATCCCCAAATACCAATTTTCGTCCAAATATCGATATTATTTTAAAAATTATTTACGAAAAACCAAAATAAAAATAAATGTTCAACTCCTTGTATATCAAAAATGAAGGCCTTGAGGACCCATGCTTATATGAACTTTTCCCCTTATAAATAACTGAAGAATCGTTCTGTAAAATATCGGACACTTATTACATAACACCCTGTATAGGTACCTAGAACCCCCGGACGATTCACTAAGTTTTCTACAGAGTTCCTCATGAAAACTGTTATGTGCGCCACTGGTTTATCCAGTTGTCTGGAGTGATATCTAATAAAAGAAGTACATTGGTGGTGGGGGTGACATTTCTGAATTCTGTTTAAGATATTGATTATAATTCTTCAAAGTACCCACAATCTTTCATCAAGTGTATTGAGCAAATACACAACCAACCAACTGTGCCGGGGTAAATTCTGCCGGAGGTATTTTTCATTGATTAATGAACAGAAGCGTTATCCACCTTTTTTCCCTGACACAAAACCGCTTGGCTATCTGGGTTTAATATTTATTAAACCCAGATAGTCAAGCGGTAAGATACCGGTTGACAAACATAAAATCGTAGGTTCAAATCCCAATTCACCCAAATAGTTTCTTTTTTTATTTATTTCTCCCATCCCCAAGAAAAATAACAAAATAGGGTAAAAACACAGTTATTTCAAGCCGGTTCTTTGTATAATCTTTTTCCGGAAACGTACACAAGAACTCAACGCAAAAAAAATTATATAAATCTCAACTACCAATTACCATGCAGGAGGTGGGTAAGCAAAACAAATCAATCTTTTGAAAAATCAATGCCTAGCATATACCGGCTAAACCTGTTAACAGCAGCAGGGGTATCCTCTTCGGCCCCAGCCAGGAGGGCAAGCGAAGCTACCGGGTGTCCCAAAACTTCCCAGCCACAAATTCCCTTCTTCCCCCAACCTCACCAGGAAAAGAAAAATGTATATACATGTAGATTAAGTTTTATATAGTAGGATAAGACTAGAACAGTGACTGAATAGACAAATAAACATCCTGGGACGTACCAAAAGGACATCCCTTGGACGGATATCCCAGGGACGTCCTAGTAGCAAATGAAGGAGGTCCCTGGGATGTACAGGGGATGTACTTGTGTTGTTAGGGCAGATACTTGTGTGAGTTAAGAAGACCTTAGCTTTTTAAGTGTCATCCGAAGTGTTACATCCCCAACTATTATTTAGGAATAATCATTATCTCACCTCGGCTAAACTACGGTCAAGCCGTTGGATCGTTATCAAAAGATTAACCTTTTTGTAACGCCACTGGTTTGGGATAAATCGTTACTCCATATAATTAGCCCAAGACGCTAAGGACGCTTCTAGTCTAGAAAGCCTATACTCGATTAGTCCTTTGTTGAAAAGTTGCTCGAAAAACTACAATTTTGTTGGGTATTAGCAGCAATTTATAAAATAATTTATTCGCACTGAAGTTAACGGACATGAGCGGCTACATCCATTACCTTCTTTCTAACACCCAGGGAACATAGGTTGTTTATTTAGGAGTATATACCGTTCGCCTGAACTCTATATCAATAAAAAGGCACTGGGAATCAAAGAAACTTATATTCATAAACGAAATTATACATAAGATAAAACAAGAAAAAAAACACATTACACTGTTATCCTTAGAATGCAACTTTTGTGGTAACTTTCAAGAAATAATCAAAAAAAACAAAAACTGTTAATAATGGAGATAAAAAAAAATAAAATAACTAAAGAACTGCACGTTCTATAAGCACTTTCCTTTCAATCCTGTATAATCCATTCCTATCTTTATAGACTGAGTCCCCTTTTTACCAAAAGTAAATTGACAAAATTATTGTATAGGACATAGATAAACAAACAAATAAGAACACAAAGAAAACATTTGATATAGGTGACAACATGCCCAATTTTACTTGTGATTTCTCGGTACCATAGATGGTGAACTTAAAGGCACATGACCATGGATTAGTACCTCTCGACAATGTTTCTTTTTATGGGAGATATATGTATGCATAACATGTATATTAAGAAAAGCATATAATAGGAATAGGAAACCAAAACAATAATAGGAATTCATTACCTAGGTCGAATTGTCCATTTGCCCTCCTTGGATCGCCCTCGAAGAGTTTCACGATTAACCGGATTTATTATCTCAGACGCTTGTCATGGTTCGTTACCGGATCATGTTACCGGATGAATTATATGCTCATTTTTATGGACATCAGCAAAGAAACGTCATTCGATCGAGAGAACGCACAACACTGAAAAAGTAATTTCAACGGGAGTACTTTTGTGTTTACAACACATGAATTGAACTATTATTAGAGTGATTAGAATTGTCCGTAGTTATGCGGTGAAATATTGTTTTTACACTGACTCTAGTTAAAAGGATGTCATGTTAGTATTTCGTTAATCGAGATGGTGTTTACCCGTGGAAAGATTTTATTTCTCGTGACATTTTTCACTGGTACTAATATGAATGCATACTAATTTTCTTCACGTATGATAGACGTGATTATTCCACGGACTACTGTTCTGAACTAACTTAACTCTTTATGCTCTCCTTGTCTTTTATAATATCTTCGATCGGTAGCTGGGGCGGGGCTTAGGGTGTTTTATGAGTATTTTTAACGAGGTGACATCGTAAAAATGATAGGGATGTTGTTTGTCTAACCCGTTCTCGCTTATCTTATGTTATAATTGGATAATATTTTACTGCCTGACAGGTAGTTACGGTATTTGTCGGTTAATCTGGGAAATAATGACCACACAAGTGTGTTTATGAATTCTCGGTGGCTGTTCCTTGTGATTTATGAGTTAGATACGGCTCTTAATGAGGTGGGCGGGTGTGCCTGTAGGTTATCGGGATTGTTTTTAATGGCCTTGTTTGTGTTATTGACTTTGGACGGGTGTTAGAATTATGGATTCGTTTTCGGTGGTAAAATAAAACTGATTGTCTTATCTATCAGTGACGTTGAATAGTGGATGGTACCCAGTGGCAAGTTTGAATTCTTTTGTTTAAAGGATTGATCATAACAAATCGTCCTTGCCCTGTTAAAAAGGTCTCTACTTTGAATATTAGGACCTTTTTGTTTCATTATTGAATTAAAGTATTTGGTTCCATGCTTTAAGTTAGGAAGTCACCTTTTGTTGTTACCTATAAAAATGATAGTCTGTGCTGAGTATGGTATTCATAATTTCAGAGGTTTATTATAACTAATAAAATAATCAAAGTAAAAAAAAATACTATACACATAAAACGCAAGTTGGCCTGTACGAAGTTTGAAAGAGAAACAATGTCTGTTCACTGTATAAGAGTTCATAAAACTAAAAATGATAATAAAAAGTGATAAGTACACAAAAGTTTTACAACTGGACCTGCATAAAACTTGAATAAAAAGTTCTGTCTCGTCACCATTTAAGAGTTCAGGGGAGCCGGAGGATCGGTATCTGTCACTCGGTCGGGAGTGACATGGCGATGTTGATGGCCTGAGTGATTATGCTCGAACTGGCAGCTAGGGCATCACTTGGGCTGTCATCAGAATCATCATCCGGGGAGGTGTAGTCGGCTACAGTTCTTGGGACGTAGCTGGCGACTCGGTTGGGGTTAGTGGAGTCCAATCTATTCTTCCGTCGGGGTGGTGCGTGTCGGTTTCGATCGTCGGTGCAAACCTGACAAGTGCATACGGGCTTCGTAGGTGAGTTCTCAGTAGTTGTCATCGGACCAGGGTTTTCGGTGGGGGCCTGCAAATGCCGGGTACTCTCGGTGGTGCAGTGGAAACAATCACACTGGGTAATGTTTCTGGTGTCCAGTAATCTCATGTATTCCGCATGATGGCGATTGAAATGCAAAATAGAGAAGGCGATGTAAGTGCGCACGTGCTCGGATGGCGGCTTCTGCATCCACGTATTCACGTCGTAGAGCAGATTGTTTACGGATGCCTTCAGGATGCTTCGCCTCGTGTCGAAACTGGAAATTTCTTTTACGGAGTCTAGCAGCATCTCCATGGGGTAGCTGGTGTTGGTAACTTTTTGAGCACGACTGATTTTATAAACAAAAGATTTGTTGGCTGATTAACGTGGTGTTTCGTGTAAGAGTTCGGAGCACAATAATGTTCAATCTCGTCCCACGCACGTATTTATATAGAATCGATATCTCTTTATTTTAATTCTCACTAGGGGTTAATTGTTTATGGGGTCAGCTTTTGCGTCCTTTCGGAGTTATCTTATCTTAGGGATGAGGCACTTATTTTTAATATTCATTGAAAAAGGGTCCCATTTTCTTAGCTTCACTATCGCGAACTGGGAAAAGATTATTTTTATTTGTGACGGGAGGTGAAGATCATATTATTTATAGTAATTTTAGGTCAAGCGTCGCGTAGGGGTAATAAAATGTCCTTATTTATTTGGATTATATATTTTTCGTTTCTTGGGTCCAAGATAGGCCTTTGAATGGATGTGATTTTATCGTCGCATAAATTGTTTCTTTCGGCTGATGGGGTGGTATCTCAATGCCAGTCTGGGTAGGTTGAGATTCAATAACCGTGAGATTGTTATCCGTCGACATGTCTGCAGGAACTTGTCGGGGTAATTTATGGTTGATTACAAGTAGAGTCAACGTATCCCAGAAAGCTGCGATTACATGGTAGGTACATCCAGTGATTCTGTGTATGGCTATCATGTTTATGGCTGTTTCCATACAGAATGTTATTATCCTTATGCAAAAATATATCCCTAAAAAACTGCTGGTTACGTCTCCAATGAAGGTGAATACTCCATATATTTTTTTCATATGCTGTTGGCTAGTTTTTCTATCTCCTCGGGGTTGAACAGGTTTAACGTAGAGAAACCCTGATTTGATACGGGCTTATTGGCCATTTTGTTTATCAGAATATTATTTACTGCTTGTCTTTCGGACGAAAAAAAGTATTATTTCTTGGGCTTGTCTCATTTCTTCTGTTGTGTATATCCCCCCATCACCAATGGGTTGTATTCTGGCTAGTTGCATTTGTTGTTCCTCACTTATGGATAATTCTACAGGGGGATTTCCTGCTATGGGGTAGGGGTCGTAGGCTAACCACGTACCTTCTATATAATATTTGGCTGGAATGATGGAAGAACATTCGATCTGTTGTCCTATTTCCTGTATAGTTCGTGTCAACGGCGCCATAAAATATGTTTTATTTAAATATGTCACAGGCAACTCTTGGTAACAGTTTTTTTCTCTCCTGATTTGGACTATAACAGGTGTGCATTTCAACAAATATAGTACTTCTCCATTTATTTTTGCTATATACCCTGGGTCTTGGGATAGTAACTGTGATATGAGATTCGGAGATTGTTGGGCCATCAATAATCTATTCTTGAGAATTTCTCTTTTTAATATACACCTTCGGTGAATAGTGTCGGCGAGCATCGTGTTCATACTCCTCTTAAACGATTGCTCGATATATAAAAATTTCGAATTTACATAGGTTATTATATCGGCAGTTGGCTCTCCTGAGGTAATAGCGAAGTTTACTTGAGATAGGGTCACATTTCTTGGTAATTCGATGATTAATATTCTGGGATGTTCTGTCAACCACATTTCAAAATCACAAATTCGCTTCTTTTTAATTAACTGCACGGCAAATAGTTTCGTCCTGTCTTCAATAACCATGTATTGGTTTATGTCCGTCTGACTTAGTTTCTCTATGACTTTAGTGGCTTTACCTTCGTAGAGTTGTCGGTACCTTTTACATTCATGAGGTTTTATAGGGTCCCAGGCTATTTCTCCTTGGAACGCATCCATACAATATCCTGTACTGAATTCGCAAGAGAGTTGGTTCTCCAAACTAATTGTATTGGTATCCAAGTGTGCGATTGCGGAATAATCTTTCAAGATGATCTTTGCGGTTGCAGTAACCACAACATCTTTATATACCTTACCTTGGAAGGTATAAGTGGCACCTTGGCATTTACCATTTTCCTCTAATTCTCCGGCTATCACGATTCTCGCGGTTTGTGTGGTGTTGGGCTGTAATTTAATTATATCTCCAGAAAACCCTCTGTATTCCAAATACTGATGTATTTTTAAGCATTCTGATTTTCCTACGGTTTGCATAAATGTAATCAGACTATCCGGTATAATCGCTGAGTGTGAGAACATGCCACAATGGACCATCAGTTGAGTAATTTCTACTAAACAGGACTTAACATGAATGGTCTCAAATTTCTGTTTCTCAACCGCGTATACACGGAGATCCTGCACGGTGTATGCATTGGATATTTCAGTCGTAGGCTATTAATCCAGCTGTACCGGGAATTTCATAATTAAAAATAACAGTCCCCAGTATCAAGATTATTTTTAACGGCGACTTTGACCTGTTAATTCTTATCGTTTCATTTTCGGTCGATACGGAATCGGCTGAGCACCTCTGGACTAAATCCATCGTTGGGCCCATTTCCTACACTTGTTCCTTAATTTCGAGTGTTTGACCTGCGTATCTTGCCCTTTTGAAAGATTACTTCATATCTTGTTACAAAGCAGATGTCTCGGAGATTTGTGAAGAAGGGACTAGGGAGTTTCGGAGGGTGTGACCGCGCTGCAGGTATAATGGTTCAATGTTTATATTCACGGCTATTAACTTCACCTATTGTTCAGCTGACCGGGTTAGGATAGCGGTATAGTCTCGTGTTTTCTCCGCACTGGTTCACTTGGTATGGTTGTCTCTATTAACGTCCCAGGATAATAGACCAATTTGAAACTATGTTTTGGCAAGGAAAGCAAAAAAATTATTTTTTTTTTTAAAATTTAGGTCACGGTTAGACTGTATCCTATACATACATACATCTCCTAGATTTTCTCAATTAATTAAAACTATATATACATACATATCTTTAGTGCATTCCCAGTGCATTTCAATTTACATGAAGTGTTGTTTTTACTGATGTTTGCCGTTTTTTGTCACAATCCAAGGTTCCTCAGGTACCTGTCCCCGCGACCTTGTTTGGTAACCATGAGTTACTTCAGGGACGCTGTCCCGATCTTCGTCCGATGTTTCACTGGGGTTACTACTTTCGAAACTGTCCACATTTTCTAGGGGTAGTTCGTCTTGCCTAGGTGTTAGCGCTATTCTCGAAACGGGTTCAGTTCCTACACTATTTTCGTTTCCTAACCGTGTTTCGTGGATGTTATTTAAATTACGATATTTTTCCAACTCTTCGGGAGTGATACAATAATTAATGTCCAACATTTCGGGTTCTTTTTTGTATACGCTGGGGCGATTGTCTCCACTTTCCTTAGGGATCTCTTTTTTGGCGGCTTTTCTACAGTCTTCGAGGATTGCTATGTTCTTATAAACTTTCAGTCGATCGGCGTGTACAACTTTGCTTTTGGTTTTCCCTACCTGTTGTATTTCAAAATTGACAGGTGATAATTTTCTTAAAATTCTCCACGGGCCGGTATATCGTGGTAGCAATTTTCGAGCTAATTTTTGACCTGCTCTGACATTGGGAGGTGTCTTTAAATATGCTAACGCTCCTATGGGAAACTCTTTTAATTTAGCCTTTTTATTGAAATTTCGGTGTGATTTTTCCGCGGCAGTTTCTACGGATGTTCGGGCTTTTTGATGGGCAACTTGCAATCTCTGGACCATTTCTGAGGCGTAATTTTCTAAGGTATCATACCTTATACGAGGTGCTCTTAATGTTAGGTGATGTGGTAGTAGCATGTCTCTGCCAAACATCAAGAAAAAGGGGCTTTCCTGTGTGGATGAATGAATCTGATTTCTTATAGCCACAAGAGCATACGGTAACTGTTCGTCCCAATCGGCTTGTTGTTCAGTCACTAGGTGTGATAAGGTGGTTTTCAAGTGTCCATGGAATCGTTCTACGATGCCGTTCGTGGCGGGATGATATGCTGTAGTATTCAGTTTCTTGATTTTTAGTCGTTGGCAAATTTCCAGAAATAGAGCAGATAAAAATTGCGATCCTCTGTCACTCAATAAATATCTCGGTGCTCCATAACGTAAGATGATATGTTCTACAAATACCTTCGCTACCGTCTCGACAGTAATATTAGGTATTGGAATGGCTTCGGCATATCGAGTCAGGTGATCAATTGCTGTAAATATATACTTGTTTCCATTTCTGGTGGTATTTAGTGGTCCGACTATATCGATGGCTACAATTTCGAATACTGCTTCCGGAATAGGCATTCTCTGCATTTCCGTTGGTTTTTGGTTCGTAGTTTTATGAATGTTGCAGGAATGACATTTCTGTATGTATTCATTGATATCTCTCTTCATGCTAGGCCAGTAAAATTCTCGTTGTATAGTGGTTAGAGTTTTCGTTTGTCCTCCATGACCCGAAAATATGTTATCATGGTACAAACTTATAATTTGTTTTCTAATGACCTTGGGAGCATAGATTTTGTCCCGACGCTCGTCTACTCGTCGTTTCACGTATAAAATTTCTTCGTGAATATAAAAATTGTCATCTTCGTCGGTCAATGTAGGTATTAATGCAGAAATTTGGGGGTCTGTCTTCTGCATTATGCGGATGTCGTCCAAGTGCCATAACGTTTCAACTACAGGTTCTATGTTTTCGCTGGATTTACTAAGCACACGTACTTGGCAGTCTTTTGTCATTCTTTGAGTCATTTCCGCACTATGTTCGTCTGTTTTTATCCTGGATAAGGTATCGGCATTTATATTATCTCGGCCTGGTCTGTATTTAATAGTGAATGAGAATTCCAGGAGTGCCATGGCCCATTTGGCTAGCCTGCTACTTGGGTCTTTGATAGACAATAAATAGGTCAATGGCCGGTGATCGGTAATGATGGTAAAATGCGTACCAGTCAGATAGCACCTGTATTTCTTTACAGCCCAAATCACTGCGAGACATTCTCTTTCTATCGTCGAGTACCTAGTTTCAGCGGAATTCAAAGTTCTGCTCGAGTAACAAATGGGATGTTCGAATCCAGAATAGTCTTGACTCAAAATTCCACTTATGGCGGTCGCGCTGGCATCTGTAGTAACCACAAAAGGTCGAGAAAAATCGGGATACTTTAAGATCGGAGGAGAAATTAAAGCTTCTTTTAGTGTATCGAAAGATTTTTGTTGTTCTTGTCCCCACTGGAATTTTACCTCTTTTTTGGTGAGTGCTGTAAGCGGTTGGGATATTCTCGAGAAGTTTGGTACAAACTTTCGGTAAAATCCGCATAATCCCAAAAATGCTCGGATGTCTTTCACTCTTCTTGGTGGTGGATAGTCCTTGATAATTTTAGTTTTTTCGGGATCTGTTTGACAACCTTTCTCTGAGATAATATGTCCAAGATATTTTGCTTCTTTTTGCATAAAATTACATTTAGTTGGCTTGAATTTCAAATTACTGCTCCTCATTTGTTCGAAAACATTGCGTAATCTGTCTAAATGTTCCGAGATGTTTGGTCCACTAAAAACGATGATGTCGTCCAAGTATACTAAGCACTCCTTACATATATATTTCGCAAAAATGTTCTCCATCTGCCGACACCAAGTGCTGGGGGAGTTCTTCATCCCCATTGGCATACGGAGAAATTCGTAGTGTCCGTTTGGTGTGGAGAAAGCACTCTTCTCTCTGTCTCTTTCATCCAATTCAATTTGAAAATATCCACTAGCGAGATCCATCACACTGTATAAGCTAGTACCTTGCAACTTTTCGATCGTATCCTGTATATGTGGTAATGGAAAAAAATCTGTCTTCGTGATGGCATTCAATTCCCTGTAATCAATGCACAGTCTGAACTGGGGATCTTCTCCAGGGTGCAATTTTTTTTCAACCAGGATCGCTGGAAAACTCCAAGGGCTACAGGATTCTTTTATTATTTTGTTATCCAACAATTCCTTAATTTCTTGGTGCATTATCTTCTGCCTCTGGTATGGAATTCGATAGGGTCGTTTCGAAATAGGCGGAACATCCTCAGTGTGTATCCTGTGCTTGACTAGATGGGTACAAGTTAATTTTTGACTAGGGGCCTTAAATACATCAATGTACTCCTTGATGAGGGTGGCCAATTTAATTTGAGCTTCTTCCGTTGGATTCTCGAGATGTAATTGTTGTAAAATTTTCTGTTCATCTTGTAGGTTTATGCTACGGATCATGAGTCCATTCGTCGTAGTTTCCACTTTACTTTCTGTATCGGCCTCGAAACCATGCGCTATAATATGTTTCCGGGGTATGATCAGTTCCTGTTCCAAAATATTTATCAGTTTGATGGGTATTTCGGTATCATTTTTTCCTATCCCACATAACCTTTTTAGCTGCTTTATTAACATAATATTTTTTTTTGTTCTAACCATACATATTGTCATTGCTCTAGGGGGTAAAATCATATCTTTTGGCAAGTACAGTCCTGTCCCATAATTTTCTTCATTCAATTTTTCACCTCCCTGTATAACTATTTCTTGTTTACTTCTGGAAGATTCGGCGTCCCGAGTTTCTATCCTTCCGAAAAGTCTTTCATTCTCTGTTTGACTGGCTTTATTTTCATAAACTTTTCTATACCTTGTTTTCATCCGTTCCTGGCTCGTATTTGCCTCCTCGTATCGGCTGTCTGTCTGTTTAGTGCGTATATTCTCATACTCAGACTTTTCTTCCTGCTCACGGTTGAGTCTGCGGGATAATTTGGATTTTCCTTTCCACTTCACTGTTTCTTTAGGAGAGAAATTGTCGCCCTTAGACGGACATATTTCTACTTTTCGGCTGTCCTGTGCGAACGGCGGGATGTCTTCCACGATTTTCGTTTTCAGAGTTTGGAGTTTTTCCATGTCTCTGGCAGTAAAAGAGTCATCCTTGGAAGAACTGGCTTTTTCAGTACGAATGTCGTTCATGCTTCCCGTGCCATATCGCCTAACTAACCTTCCTAATATACAGGGT
Organism: Gonioctena quinquepunctata; assembly: GCA_018342105.1. Lineage (NCBI taxonomy): Eukaryota > Metazoa > Arthropoda > Insecta > Coleoptera > Chrysomelidae > Gonioctena > Gonioctena quinquepunctata. Next base: position 39,090 of record JAFIRS010000520.1, read on the forward strand.
GTCTCGGCTGTCCCAATATTCCCGATGGATGGTGAAATTTTCCCATCCCCTCGTGGTGAGATTTTCTTTTCTCTATTGTTCGTCGTTCTGTCAAGGAAATAAGTCTCCCTTAAATCCTTATTCCTGTTCTGCTTCTGTAAACGCTTATCTCTATTTTTCCTTTTCGACTTTTTTGGTTTTTCAGTGGACGTGGCTTTCTCTTGATACCGTGTCTCCTTTAAATCACGTTCTTCTGCCTGTCCTGGATTTTCTACTCGATTGCTGTTTGAGTCGGCCGACCTCATTTCTGGATGTGAAAATTTAGTTCCAAATACTTCGCAGTCTGATGCGGGCGGCGCCTCCCTTATCTGACCGAGTTTTTCTTTAGACATCGTTTTCGTCCAGCTATCTATCGTAGTAGTAAATTCTTTCAACTGTTGCTCTAAAATTTCTAGTCGTTTGTCCCATTGGTTTTCCTTCTCATTTTCCGTATGATAAATGCGTTTTGGCTCGTGGTGGAGTTCAATTATTTCTTCCATCAAATACATTTTGTTTGCTCTCCAATCTAGCTTTACTTGATACTTTTGCAGAAAGTCTAGACCTAAAATTATTTCTGTGCTCAAATGTTTCGTTTCGATCAATATAAATTCGTGCTCGATTTGGGTTCTTTCATTCAGTTTTATTGGCAAAACTACGGTACCTATATATGGAATTCTATTGCCCTGTACGTCTTTTAAATTGAATTTTTCTTCGTAATTAACTTTCATACCGTGCGTAATGCTAACGTGGGCCAACGATACTTCGGCACCCGTGTCTACCAGGGTAGTGCGAAAAATTCCATCAATTTCTAGAACTATGACGTTTCGCTGGGCTTCTCCCGTGGTATAGGTTAGTATCGTGTGTGTTGGCCTCCTATTTACCGTGTTGCGTTTTAATGGCGGTTGTCTGCGGTTCCCAACGGAGGAGAATTGCGAACCGGATGGCCATTTAAATTTCTTCTGTCCATATTTCTTTGTCCATTCCTGTTTTTACAGTTGTATGACATATGACCAGGCTGATTACAATTGAAACAAGTTCTGTTTTTTAACCTACAGTCCCTAATTTCATGCCCTCTTCTACGACAATACTGGCAGGTCTTTATCGATGGTGGTGGTCCATTCGCTGTGACATTTCTGAAACTTCTCTCTCCTGGCCTAGTTAGGTTTTCTATGAGCTCTTCTTTATCGGCTAGTTCGATAGCTTCGGTCAGTGTATCAGGACTAGCGGATAGTATGCGTTTCCTGATGGGGTCCAATAATCCCATAGCAAACTGCGTGATTACATCTTGCTCGTGGCGTTGCAATAGTATCCGATCTACGTCAGCTGTTCCGGTTAATACTAAAATTTTTGCAGCACAAACTTTCAGACGTGCCAAAAATTGGCGGCAAGTTTCAGATCTACGTTGTCGGCATTCTAATAATTCCCTTTTGTCCTGCCCTGGTATTTTAGCTATACCAAACTGTTCCTGTAAACCTCTTTTCAATTCGTTCCATACTGCTGTATTTTCAATTATCCTAATAAAATCTTTGATACTCGTCTGCCCGTTATAATAGGGTATATTATCTAATGTGATTGCTATTGTTGGCTCTGGATTTGGCAGAACCTGCACTACAGGAGCTGTTGTTGACGAAAGTCCCCCTGGAGGAGTCATATTGAGAACTTTCCTCCTTTTGGATGAATTATTTACTAAATAAAATCTTTCTTATACTTTCTGATATTGAGTTCTGCGAATTGTTCGGTATGAACGTTTTATTTGTATATATGCGTTAATGTACTTCCTCAATTATTACTCGCACACCTGACATCAATGTTACATCCCCAACTATTATTTAGGAATAATCATTATCTCACCTCGGCTAAACTACGGTCAAGCCGTTGGATCGTTATCAAAAGATTAACCTTTTTGTAACGCCACTGGTTTGGGATAAATCGTTACTCCATATAATTAGCCCAAGACGCTAAGGACGCTTCTAGTCTAGAAAGCCTATACTCGATTAGTCCTTTGTTGAAAAGTTGCTCGAAAAACTACAATTTTGTTGGGTATTAGCAGCAATTTATAAAATAATTTATTCGCACTGAAGTTAACGGACATGAGCGGCTACATCCATTACCTTCTTTCTAACACCCAGGGAACATAGGTTGTTTATTTAGGAGTATATACCGTTCGCCTGAACTCTATATCAATAAAAAGGCACTGGGAATCAAAGAAACTTATATGCATAAACGAAATTATACATAAGATAAAACAAGAAAAAAAACACATTACACTGTTATCCTTAGAATGCAACTTTTGTGGTAACTTTCAAGAAATAATCAAAAAAAACAAAAACTGTTAATAATGGAGATAAAAAAAAATAAAATAACTAAAGAACTGCACGTTCTATAAGCACTTTCCTTTCAATCCTGTATAATCCATTCCTATCTTTATAGACTGAGTCCCCTTTTTACCAAAAGTAAATTGATAAAATTATTGTATAGGACATAGATAAACAAACAAATAAGAACACAAAGAAAACATTTGATATAGGTGACAACATGCCCAATTTTACTTGTGATTTCTCGGTACCATAGATGGTGAACTTAAAGGCACATGACCATGGATTAGTACCTCTCGACAATGTTTCTTTTTATAGGAGATATATGTATGCATAACATGTATATTAAGAAAAGCATATAATAGGAATAGGAAACCAAAACAATAATAGGAATTCATTACCTAGGTCGAATTGTCCATTTGCCCTCCTTGGATCGCCCTCGAAGAGTTTCACGATTAACCGGATTTATTATCTCAGACGCTTGTCATGGTTCGTTACCGGATCATGTTACCGGATGAATTATATGCTCATTTTTATGGACATCAGCAAAGAAACGTCATTCGATCGAGAGAACGCACAACACTGAAAAAGTAATTTCAACGGGAGTACTTTTGTGTTTACAACACATGAATTGAACTATTATTAGAGTGATTAGAATTGTCCGTAGTTATGCGGTGAAATATTGTTTTTACACTGACTCTAGTTAAAAGGATGTCATGTTAGTATTTCGTTAATCGAGATGGTGTTTACCCGTGGAAAGATTTTATTTCTCGTGACATTTTTCACTGGTACTAATATGAATGCATACTAATTTTCTTCACGTATGATAGACGTGATTATTCCACGGACTACTGTTCTGAACTAACTTAACTCTTTATGCTCTCCTTGTCTTTTATAATATCTTCGATCGGTAGCTGGGGCGGGGCTTAGGGTGTTTTATGAGTATTTTTAACGAGGTGACATCGTAAAAATGATAGGGATGTTGTTTGTCTAACCCGTTCTCGCTTATCTTATGTTATAATTGGATAATATTTTACTGCCTGACAGGTAGTTACGGTATTTGTCGGTTAATCTGGGAAATAATGACCACACAAGTGTGTTTATGAATTTCTCGGTGGCTGTTCCTTGTGATTTATGAGTTAGATACGGCTCTTAATGAGGTGGGCGGGTGTGCCTGTAGGTTATCGGGATTGTTTTTAATGGCCTTGTTTGTGTTATTGACTTTGGACGGGTGTTAGAATTATGGATTCGTTTTCGGTGGTAAAATAAAACTGATTGTCTTATCTATCAGTGACGTTGAATAGTGGATGGTACCCAGTGGCAAGTTTGAATTCTTTTGTTTAAAGGATTGATCATAACAGAAGCACTACTCGGTTGGCAACCGTGGACAGTCCGAAGGATTGATATCTAGGTACCAGAATCATTATCAGAAATTCTTTATTGTCATAAAATATAAAATTTTGTTGACAAAGCTACTAAGAACTAAGATACAAATTGATACATACACATTTTTAAAACCAGCACACTGTATAAGTTAAAATGAGAAAACAAAAATTTTTTTTTTTAAGTTTAAAAATTTAATTATTTCACAAAATAGACAATGAAGTACAATATAAAATGATACATACATATAATAGAGGGTACACAATGAATCTAAATTCTCAGGAATTTACATTATAAGTTGTGAAGGTGGCAAGCAGGAATTCATCTGAATTGTAATAGACTCCCCGAAGAAGGAGTTTTTTGGCCTCTTTACGAAATTTTTCATTGCTTCTTAATTTCCTGATGGGAAGAGGAAGATGGTTGAATAATTTTTTTCCCAATGTAAAGTATGGATTTGATTTGTGAATTTGTGGGGATAGGAAGACTGATATTATATATGAGACGGGTTTCATAATTCGACTGAATGATCATAATGTTCTCTTTGTAGTTTTTGTGAATCAAACTAACTGTTTCTAGAATAAAGAGGCAAGCTAGGGGTAAAATTCTTTGTGATGAAAAAAGAAGTCTACAAGAATCTCGTATTCCCGCTCGACATATGTACCTAAGAGCCCTTTTCTGTAGTATGAAAACTCATTTATTAAAGTTTGAGAACTTGTACCCCAGAAGCATATCCCATAGCGCAAGTGAGTTTCACAGAGTGCAAAGTTGCATTTCTAGCTGATATAGAATCCATGGTGGAGGATATAGTCCTTATGGCATAGCAACTTGAGGAGAGTTTCCTACACAGTTTGCTGATATGGTCTTCGAATCTCAAGTTATTATCAATATGTAGCCCTAAGAATTTATTTGCTACTTTGGAATTGATGATTTGTTCATCGAGCGAAACAGAATCATAGTGCATTGAATGTTAAAATATTGGTTTTTGAAATATTGAACGTTAATAGGTTAGCGTTGCACCACTGCTTGACTTTTTTCAGATCGCTTTCAATATTGTTATGTAAAGCCACCACGTTGCTATTGTGCCAAAGTAAAGATGTATCATCTGCAAAAATAGTAAATTCACCATCAATGGGTAAATCTGCTAAATCATTCTATATACAGTAAAAATAACAAGGGACCGAGCACATACCCTTGTGGTACCCCGTATTTAATTTCCTGTTCGGCAGATGTCGCCCTATTAAAAGTCACCTTTTGCACACGGTCAGATAAGTATGATTTGAACCATAATAGAATGTTTCCTCTAAAACCATAAATTTCAAGTTTATGCAACAATATGTTGTGATTGACGCAGTCGAACGCTTTTGTCATATCGCAAAATACTGCAGCAGCAACCTCACCGCTATTCAGTTGGAAATAAAGTTCCTCCAGTAAAGCAAACATTGCATCGTTTGTACTTCTTGAAGCACGAAAACCAAACTGTTTGGAGTGAATGAGTTTATTTTTCTCAAGAAAGCATAATATTCTTTTTTTCATAAGTTTTTCAATGAGTTTGGCCAAGGTTGGAAATAAAGAAATAGGTCTGAAATTTGCAGGTGAACTTGGATCGCCCCCTTTGAATAGTGGAATGACCTCAGCAATTTTTAGACACGATGAGAGTGTGCCATTCAATACTGAAGAATTAGTAACATCTGCCAGAATGTCTAACACATTTACGGGTAATTTCAACAATATTTTTAATAAAATATCATCCCAACCAGAAGAATTTTTGTTTTTTATTTCAGAGATAATTTCTTTTATTTCACTCACGTACGTTGGAGAAAAACTAACTACCAAGAATGTTCGGTTGGTCACCTATCTCCTCCCGCTCAACGAAATTACAGAAATAAATTTTTATTTCATCTGGGCATCAGCCAGCGCCTCTACGCTAGCGGCCACCATTAAGACTAAAAAGGTTCATTTAATTTTTTGGTTTTCAGTTTCTTTTTTCGTCGGTTTAATTTTTTGTCAAAAAGTTTTATTAATTTCTTCAAATGGTCTCTCGGGTACGCGCTACCCTAATGGCATCTGAAAAACGTGTTCTCGGTATCTTAGATCTATCATTCAACTAGGTACATTCCGAAAATCAGACGGAATACTATGATGATACGGTTCGGTAAATTTTCTAATATTGGTATTTTCGGGTTCAGGATAATCGAATTTATCGATTTTATACGGTTTTGGCCGTGATGCCGTGGTACTATGAGACATCATACATTTTGGTCGTGGGCTCTCGTTCTAATAGTGGAGATGCTTGGAAATGAACATACTGTAAGTATATGATTGCAGAGGTAGTTACAAGTCTAGCCTCAGCTTTAAAACAATTTATAAGGGATCACTGTGTCAACACATAAATGACATCTAACCATTTTGACGTACGAAATTCCTAATGAGAAATACCAAAATTCTTGTATAATGGAAGAATTGATAACTCAGCTCGTGAAATTATTAAATAAAACCATCGTGGTTCACATCTACTCCTACCCCCATTTTGCAGTAGAAACGCTTCTGGCTTTCGTGGTGTGTATCGCCCACTGCCTGCTAATTTTCGAAATCAACAATCTCTACAGAAGGACGAACGCCAAGGCTGCCGTCAAGCTGAGACTGAAACACCCACACCTGAGAGAAGTGGACACTTGTTCCTACCACGCGATATCTAGACTGCACACGCGAATTTTCCCCCAAAGGATCGAAACTTCAGCTGCCAGGCAGTCCTGCATCGTTCCCTCTCACAGAAAGCTGAACAGGAAGTTGAGCAACGCCTCCAACTTTGGTTGGGTTATTCCTACCAATCATGGAGAATCTCGGCTGGTGGTGAGACATAATCATGGATATAACGATAGAATCGATCATTTGCTGTCCATCTCTCCAAGTGAGTACGTGCGAAAGGATAAACAGAGGAAGCACCGGGAAGCTGGCCTGAGATCTTGCATCCATTCTTTGACCTCGCTGCTGGAGAAGGCTCTCAATGACGACAACATAATGATGGAGTCGGCGTCCAAGGAAGCCATCAGAAAGAGTATCATCGCTATTAAAGAGAACTTCGAGAATAACTTGTTTGGTGATAGTCTCAGTATCGGAGATTCATGTAGCCCCAGTTTGCATAGCTTGCTGAACTTCACAATGAACAAGAAATATTTGAAGAGTTCCCTAGTGCCTCACCATTTTGTCAGTTTCAGCTTGTCTGGGGATGAAATTAAGACGCAGGAAGATTATAAGAAGCGGAAGAGCGAAGTGGACATAAAAGAAAGTTTGGATGATTTGAGTGATGAGAACAAGTGGCGCACGCAGATGGAAATTCTCTTAAGAGAACGTAGTTTGTGTGGTCCAGTTTGATATTTTTCCCATTGTATTCATATTTCGATTTGTTCCTAGTTTTGATTGGGTTTCAAAATAATAAAATCGTGCGAGTTGGATAATATTTCCTTTGTACTTCTAGGAGAGAGTAAGCATCATTGGTGATGTCAACTATCAGAATAGAATGAAGGGGAAATAGTACAAATGTCACACACACTTTCTTACTCTCCTCTATAAAGTAAGTCGTAGTAGTACATATTTTGAAGTTTCTCATTTTGAGATCACTATACCTACTTATCATTCTATATATCGAAAGTTATCTCAATCAAAAATATATTTCATTGTTCAAATATCGAAAGAATAAAATAAAAAATTTACTTGATTTTTACCACTATAGAGCAAAAATTTCGAAAAATCCAGAAATTATATTTTAGACAAAAAACTGGTTTTCTACCGTGTGATAGTAACTTCTGGGGAAAATGAGCTCACAATATTTTCTGTTTCCAATGAGCCTTTTTCCTCAAGCACGAAAAATTCTCCACTAGCAGCGCTAGTAGTCCGGTAGGGACAAACATTACCTAACTCACATTAAAATACATGTAAAAATAATCATCAAAAAGATGTTTTCGACAGAGGACGACGTTCCAGGAGCCAAATTAAAATTTGCCAATGTGAAGGATAATAATGTAGCAACATTAAAACGCTGGCTTGCTTGTCGAAATCTTAAAATTTCCGGTAAAAAAAATAATTTACAGGTCAGTACGAAGGTTTAGTTATTATGCAGAGGTATTTTTGAACTCTGATATCAGATGTTCAAAATAATTATAAATTTTAAATTGATTTCAGAATGAAAAATGAGTCAAATATATTTGGTAATCAAGATAAATTTAATACATTACAGTGAATATGATTCAGTAACCAATAGAGATGTTATATGTTTTTGTAATAAATGTTTTTTTAATGTAAATTAATTAGCAATTTTTTTTCCATTTATTTGATTATTTTTTATAATATTTGTAACTACCTATGTAAATTATGACTTTCAGTTATTAGGTTTACCATTTAGTCTCCTTCTTCAAGAAGTCATTTTCAGGCACCGTTTTTGCGCACAAAAATCACTCACAATGCCTTCTCCTTTTTACCAGCTCTAACTACTAACACCAAATCACTTATTTTCGGTACAACTTTGCACAAAATGTAGCCGGTTTTATCAAAAAAATACTCCGTCAACAGTTAAACCTAACGTAACTTTTCACATTTACTAAATTTCATCTGTCAAAGTTGTTTTGTGCAAAGTTGTACCGAAAATTAGTGATTTGGTGTTTGTAGTTTAAGCTGGTAAAAAGAAGGAGGCATTGTGAGTGATATTTGTGCGCGAAAACGGTGCCTAAAAATTACTCTTGAAGGAGAAAGTCAATATATCTCGGAAACGGTATGAGACCGCCGGTTTTTCTTCGGATTCGTGTTCAGGAGGCAAAAACACGTAAGAAAAGTCAAACAGCTATTTTCAGGGAGCATGGGCATTATTTTAAATAATTCAACTGTATCACTTAAATAACACTTTCTTAAATGGAGAAGGTTTGATGTTTGTCCTTACCACAAGTGCTGCCTCTCGTGACAAATTTGCCACACTATTCTCAGGAAAAAGGCTCATTGGTTCTATATGATTGCTTTCATTGTTCTGCCAATAGGCGAGATCACTCATTTCTGGAAATAACACCACAATCTCCAGAACGATGGGAAAAGTTATTGTTTTTGTGATTGACGTAACAATTTCTAAACTATCGCCGAGAGCGCTAGAGAATTACTTCGTTGCCAAGCGTTATTCATAATATTTCTTTATAATGTGAGCAGGCCGAAAAAATAAATACATGTTATTCAAGAATAAATCAAAAACAGCTATCAAATACGAAATAAGTCTTTATTTCAACAGGCAGAAGTCAAACAGTGCTCCCGGGTCTGGAGCACTATAAGCACTTTTATTTACGAAAAGCTCGCGATTACTAGGCACTTTCAAAAAGTTTGGACATAGCGGGCACTAAGCACTTTTCGAAGGGGTGACACTGTTAGGCACTCAAGTTATCTCTCGAATATGCCTAATATAAGGACGCGGACGCGATGATTAGTTCTTGGGGGTGCCGCTGGCCGCGTTATTATGTTTCGAAGATTCATAGGTGAGGGAAGGCTTTTGCTTTGGGACAGCTCTGTGCCTACATAATATTTTATTTTTCGCATTTTTCTTGTTGATACTGTGGAAAATTTTTTTGTTTTGTTTTGAAATAATCATCCTCTCAAGCGCGTATTTAAGGGAGGGGTAATGGCGGTAATTACCCCCCCTCCCAAGAAACTGCAAAATGTTTACATTGTTGGAATGGCCACCACATCTCTACTCAAATCTGAAACGTCGTGGCCGTTATTGCCGCTAGACATGATATTAGTCTAGTCGAAAAGTAAGTTTCCTGCGAAAGATCGCTCGAAGTCCACTAAAAATATGAATGTAGGCTCATTCGACTCAGGATGTCATTCTGAGAAAGATGTATTTTTCGATTTTTTCTGCCAACGAGATTTTTTTTTTTTTTTTTAACATAAACAAAAAAAAGAAAACGGCCTTAGTTTTTTGGTAATAGCTCAAAAACTATTGATGATAGAGAAAATAACTAAACAGGATCTTGAAGAAGAGGAAATTTCCCATGTAAAAGTACCTACTCCTGGAACTCCATCTCAATTATTTATAATTTTAATTTAACGTTGAAAATAGGGCGTTAATGCGGGAGTACATCACCTCTCGACAGAGCAATGTAAAAATATCGTCAAAACCCTCATATTTTTATTGGGTATTGACAACTTTTTTATTTTAATTTTTTTCTAAGAAAAAAATTGATTCTAAAAAAAAACTATTTGGCCGCTGTCACCAGTTGTACAAGTAGTAGCTATTGTTAGACCATACTATTTGTTTTTGTGAAAAATTATCGGAAAAAATTTATAATTAAATTCTTCTATTACTCAGAGAAATGTATACAATACTTTTTCAATCCCGCTACTGGCCAACAGTGTAAAAGTAGTCAATAATATACCGTGCTTTTAAACATAAATAAATTATTTATACTTACTAACACTATCTTTCTCTGATGTCCCATATAGTCACACTATCTGGTTTTTTTGTTTCTAATAAGACCAAAAGAATACATATAATATTTTGAATATTATTCGGGCAGCTGTCACCAGCGGAATAGCCAAAAATAGATTTTTCGACACATTCCACAAATTTTATAAATAATTTAATTCACCAGATTTTGAAAAATTTTTGTAAGGCACTGATTAATTTTAGTCACCTGTCCTTCAACAATAAATTTGGCCTCGGCTTACGTGCGAGGTCTTCTTTTGAAGAACTCCTCTTTTCCAATAAATCAAATAGTATTTTTTTCCTCAAATCAAATTTTTCTAAATATGAAAAATAATTATATATACGTTCCTTCTCAAATAAAATGACTTTTACATTGAATTCAATTTATCTTTTGCTTTACTCTATTTTCACGAAATAAATTTAATACTTCTATTGAATAAAAGCGCAAAAAAAAATATACCATCGTTAAAAAAATTCATCGAAAAACAATAATCATATAATAAAATGAACAAATAAAATCATATCTAGCTTCAACCAAAGATTAAAACCCTAAATTTGAAAACATCGATCAACACCAAATTTATTTCAATAAAAGAGCTCATACTTGTATTTTCAAACCAAATCAAATCCATATTTCCCGTAAAGCCCTCATATTTTATGTTTACCGATAATTCCCTAATTTTAATAAAACTTTTTGTGCATTGGCGTCAATACAGAACAGGTAATACACCTGCATAAATACGATTTTTCTACATGTGGTTCACCCCAAGAGTAAAATTAAAGCCAGCGTTAAACTATTTTTTTCCTAAAAGCTTTGCACTTACCCTGTAGAACAATTGTTGCCTCCAATAACCAATATTTCCAAATAGTTGTCCCATGTTCCATAGACACTCGTATATATTCCCTTTCGATCTACCGATTCAATAAAATTCCCATACTTAAAGTACACCACCCATTTTGACTCACGAAAAACTCACTTTATCCCGAAATTTCATATAAATATGTCACCACGCTTCAAAATTTTAATCAAACAATGCACATAAAATATTTTTTTCTACTCTTATATATGAATAAAAAAAATTATAATATCATTCGAACACTTGAAAGAATGTAATTTCGTTAGAAATTATTTTTTCATTGAATTTTGATATTGTTAATTAAGAAGTTTTTTTGAAACCGCCGATTTTATTAAAAACAGAATTGTTCACAGAATGACTCCATAATTGTTTCGCTTCCTGGAGCACATTTCACATGAATACTCGATAATATCAAGCTATAAAATTGTTTAAAAGTTGATTATTATGTTAATTATAAATTTCTAAAGTTAACGAAAATATTGTACATTTTTTTAAGTGATATTTCACATTACTACCAGTTTCATGTCTGATGAAGGCATTTTACTACGTTTAAAAAATATACGCTATTTATTTATAAAATATTTATAAACAAATGGATAGGATGAATATTTTTCAAAAATAGTTTTTTTGCATTATTAGGTTGTTCATTATGATTAAAAAAATATATAATTACTTTGTTATTAAAAAAAAACTTATTAAATAACCAATTATTAATTTTAAGAAAAAAAATCCTATCATATTATTTAAATAATAGAAAAACTATTATAAACAATTGAAAAAAAATGTTTTATCATAATAAACTTTTAGCAACTTTATGCAAAAAAAAATTTTGAAAAATATTGAACTTATCCATTTGTTTATCAATATTTTTTTTTAATGTAAAATGCCTTTGTTCGTCATAAAACTGATAATAATGTGAAATATCAATGAAAAAAATTGACAATATTTACTCGATTTCTCATATTTTGTTAACTTCAGAAATTTATAATTAACAAAATAATCAACTTTTGAACAATTTTATAGCGTGATATATTGAGTAAAATGTGCTCCAGGAAGCAAAAAAAATATGGAGACATTCTGTGAACAACTAGGTATTTGGTTTTTAATAAAATCGGTAGTTCCAAAAAAATTACTTAATCAATAATAGCCTCACATTATCAAAATTCAATGAAAACATTATTATCCAACTAAATTACATTTCGAGTGTTCAGCTGATACTATCGGTTTTTTGAATTTTTAAATCCTTTTTCTTTTAAAATCTTGTGATGCTGACATATTTTCCTTGATAAAAAAGTGTTTTCATATTTTGAATACATTGCTGAACGAAGTTTTTCTTCGTTGAAGCGATTGAAAACTTGGCTGCAATCAACGATGCAACAGGAGCGGTTGGTTGGATTAGGTCTACTTCATGTTCATAGAGATGTGCAAATAGATGTTTTAAACATTGAATGAATGTGGTTTTTTGTGGAGGAACAACGTTTCTTGACATGTTTTTTGGGTAACCTTCCACAGTCTGAAAATGAAAATATATATAATATAAAGAAAAAAATCCAAATTATGAAACAATTAAAGGAGATTTAGAAGATTTTGAGAACGGGGGCAGATATAGTCCCCGAAACGTCAAGCAAAAACTATATAGAGAAGTATCTTTTGAATTAAAAAAAAAAATAATTTGATAGGCAAATTCAGAAAACGGCAAGTTATTGACAAATTGAATAATTTTTCTATAGGAAATATAATTTGGTGAACGCAATAATTTATCGGGGTGAACTAATCAGTTTGCCCTTTCTACACTTGTATAGATTTTCCTGATTATATTTTCATTTTCAGACTGTGGAAGGTTACCCAAAAACCATGTCAAGAAACGTTGTTCCTCCACAAAAAACCACATGCAGTCAATACTTACAAGTACAGTATGGGCCGCAATGTGTTAGGGATTTCAAGAATATGGAAAATCTTTACAAGAAATTTTCAAGTTCCCACAGTAGTCTTACTTTTCTATGCAGATGTCGAGATAATAGGATCATCCCGAAGGGTTTGAGATTGAAAATGCCATATCATAGCCAACAATGCAAAAGAATAACTGAGAGAGGGACCACGCAATGGTAAGAGAACGAATACAGTTTCACAGGAAAAACAAGGTAAATTTAGAAATTTTTATCAATAACCTGGAACAGTTCATGAAACAAAATCTGATTCGAAATGACTATGAATACTTACACCACTGTATTCACAATTCCTACAACTCATACAATCGAAAGAGAAACACAATACATATAAACAAATTTCACAAATTATTGGAAGAGAAACAAATATACCCACAACACATATCAAACAATAAGAAAATTTCTGAAAAAACTGTAATCAATTTGTCATCAAAAAACTTAGACCTACACGAAAAACTTGTGTTGGCAAAGGGACTGAACTTCGCAGTTGCACCCAAAATGGTTCCAACGGTAGAAATGATCACTGCCATCGAGGCAACAGCCCAACGTTTACCACCTGAAGTAGCAGGTCATTACAGATCTGACTGCAAAAACGCACTAACACAACCTTATCATCCTAGAAGTAATTTAAACAAATACGAAAGAGATACATTGAGATCTCTTCGATCAGACAATCAGATCAAAATACTTCCAGCTGATAAAGGTAACGCAACAGTCATCATGAACACTACAGATTATGAGAACAAACTAACACAAATGATCTCAAACACCACATATCACACACTCAATCAAGAACACATTCAAAAAAATTCCAATCCCATCAATAGAAAGCAAAATGTACCGAACTTTAGTTAAACACAAAAACATACTCACGAAAACAGAACGCAGAGACCTAATATCACACCACAGCAAACCCCCACATTTTTATGGGTTACCAAAAATACACAAACCGTCTCATCCTCTACGCCCTATTGTAAGTTCCATTGGATCTCCTTCACAAAAACTCGCTAGATACCTACTCAACATTCTGAAATCACTATCTGGAAATGGAAATAGTTTTATAAAGAATACCCCTCACTTTCTGGAGAAATTGAATGAATTACAAATTCAAGATGGAGATCTTCTAGTAAGTTTCGATGTCGAAAGTTTGTTTACTAATGTCCCTATTGATAAAACTCTAGAAATAGTGGAAGAAAGATTAGAAAATGACACATCACTGAAGACAAGAACAAAACTGGATGTCAATGCCATCAGAGAATTATTTAAACTATGCACAGAAAAAACATATTTCCAATTCAAGAACGAATTTTATCAACAAGAGTTTGGTATGGTGATGGGTTCTCCTTTGTCACCCATTTTAAGTAACATATTCATGGAAAACTTTGAAGAATCTTTCGTTGGAACATTCCACAATGGTCCAAAAATATGGTAAAGATACGTAGATGATGTTTTCACTATCTGGAATCGAAGTGAAGAAGAATTAAACATTTTCTTGGATCATATAAACGGTCAAGAACCGACGATCAAATTCACGTTAGAATCAGAACAAAACAGTCAACTCCCCTTTTTAGATGTCATGATCTAAAAATCATCCCGAATGGAAACATCTGTACACAGAAAGAAGACGCATACCAATCGATATCTACACTACAACTCAAACCATCATGCCAGTGTGAAAAAAGGCATAGTTAAATGTCTCTATAATCGAGCCCAAACGGTTTGCAATTCCAACCAGAATCTAAGAAAGAAATAAACCTCATAAAATCTGTTCTCAAGGAAAATGCATATCCAGATCAGTTTGTGGAAAAAACAATCACTGACAAACAAAAACCCATCAAACAACCAATTAACACAACCAACAGGAGTACTCACACCACCTACACATTTCACAACCAACATAATACCTTAAATCCCCAGATTATCTGAAAAGATTAAAAAAATTGGACATAGGTATGATGTAAGAACATTATTTAGAACAACAAACAGACTGAGATCTATACTAACACAAACAAAACCAGAAAACGCAGAAGAAAGTACCAAAAACTGTGTTTACAACATACCTTGTTGTTGTGGTGATAGTTATATAGGTGAAACGTCAAGACCATTGGAAGTGCGCCAAAGTGAACGTCAAAGTTACATCAGAAATCGACAAATAACTGGATCAAAAATTGCAGAACATATCCTCACATCCAATGGCGATCATACGATTAATGGAATAGGACAAAAATCTTGATGAAAGAACCACATCAAGGTTTGCAAAAAAAACACAGGATACTGGATTTCATTTTGTGATTTTTACACACTGCATCCTCTGAATATTGTTTTTGGTCGGATATTTCGATATATTTTTTATGTACCTCGTAAAATATCCGACGGCGCGTCCATTCAGAAAAAGTTGAAGGATGACGGTTTTACCGGACATATATAGCTTGTTCGATTTCCCCAAATCAACCATTCTATGATATTCTATTCTGGAAAGGAAAAGACTGATGAGTTACCTGTTTCAAAGCAAGACAAACTGTTCTTAAGTATCATCTACTTAACACCAACAAACAAACCTCATATAAAAGGAGAATACAGGCCAAACAAAAATTGCTAATTCCTAGAAACATCATCAATTTTTCAGAAAAGTTGGGGGGCTCAAGAAGCTTTATCACACAACATATAGTTTTTCAATATGAAATCAAAATTTGTTATTTTTTTTTACATCCACCATATTGCAAACTACAGGACCAATTTGGGCCATCTTCGAACTCATAAAAAAAATAACCGGGGCTAACCAGTTACATGAAATGCTATCTTAGATTACGAAATATAGGTATATATTGTTACAAGTGCAACAAATTATTCCCACACAGCACATGTACAAACAATGGATGAGCAATGGACGTTGAATATGGATGTTCAAGACATCAACTGGCTGTCCAGAATTAGTCCAATGTACATTCAATGGACGGCCAGGACACCACTTT
This sequence comes from Gonioctena quinquepunctata, assembly GCA_018342105.1. Lineage (NCBI taxonomy): Eukaryota > Metazoa > Arthropoda > Insecta > Coleoptera > Chrysomelidae > Gonioctena > Gonioctena quinquepunctata. The sequence goes on from JAFIRS010000520.1 coordinate 55,038, forward strand.
GGACGTACAATTGAAGCCCAGATAATGTACAATGGATGTACATTGTGCGTATTTTGGGCATCCATATTTGGTAAAATGGATGTCCAGAACATATCCAAATAACAACCACTGTGGTCGTCCAATGTACATCGATTGTATATCCAAAAAGAATCCAGAGGATTCAGATTATACAAGGTGTCTTGTAAATAATGGGCAATCTTTGGGAACATATTGTAAAGGTAAAACTAACACAAGTTCTCATACATACATTGTTCTTGTAGTGTGCCCCCTTCAGACATTTCTATTTGAATAGAGAATCACAAAGACTTTTCGATGAAGTTATCACAAAAATCTCGGTGATACAATATTCGAAAGGGAATAAGTACCAAGTGTTATTTTTTTACCTATACCATATGTTAGCAAGTATTGCCCAATATTTCAACACCCTGTATAAATTACATATCATATCAGAAAGTTGACATTTGATTGTTAGAACCCAAAATTCCTCAGTGTTCTGGATCTTAATTAAAATGTTTACGAGCATGGCATATCAGGATGAATATTCTTTGATAAGTAATTTTTCGTAAAATCAATAATTTTGGAAATAAACATTCTTTAATTCAAAATTATTATTTATATTCCAAAAACTAACACATTTACAAAAAAATGGTAACAGAAGTTGTTTATCTTGAACCTATCAAACTTATGAACAATTTTCTCTATACAATTCCATAAATAGATTTCAATGAAATTTGTCTTCTCACATATTTCAAAGGTTGAAATCCAACTGAAAATTGATACAACCAAAATTGAGCTCCCAGAACTCTCTAGTTTCATTTTTTTATATCTTGCACATATCAAAATTGACGACACTTTCGAAAACTAACACATCATCCACCAAAGGAATTCATTAAATAACAACATAAATAAAAGTAGATATTCTAAAAAAATGTATAATAAAACAAAAAAATAACAACACTGGTCAAAAGTATAAATAAATAAAAAAAATCTGAGAACGATTCATTTCCTTTCATTTGCTCTCCTTAACCATTTCATATTTGCCTCGTCTATTTCTTTTTTGTTCGTTTTTTCATATGCTTGTTCTGCAGCACCTGTATGTATGTATATATTCAATAATGATCAACAATATATATTTTGTTCCACCCACTGATCAGGAAGTCGGCCATTTTCAAATCCTTGAATGATTGTTTCATTTTCGACGTGGTAAATATATTGAGATGCGAGACCTTTGCTTATAAGTCGGGATGGACACCTTTTCATTAACTTATATGTGTTCCCTCCTCCAGTTTTTGAAATCTAATTTGACTGAAAAATGAATAATCAACATAAAGGAATAAAACTTTGCTTCAAAGAGTACGTACAGGAAAGATTTGCCAAGTTTGAGTTTGTTATATATGACTAATTGGAAAATTATACACCCTCATTTATTTCACTATTGACAGGAGGCACTTGAGAGGGATTAAATCCTGTTTTTATTGTAGGCTTGAATGGAAATAATTTGCCATTTGCTTCAGAATTGACAGGGGACACATGAGAGGGACTCGATCCTTTTTTCATTGTAGGCTTAAATGGGGGGAGGTAGAGGTAATTTTCATTTGTTTCATCGGCCTCACTTTCTTCTGAAGAAAATACACCCTTCTTCTTTCTATATTTTCAATACTATTGATCATCATCATTCAGATCCCTGCTGTATTCAGCCACTTTTGTTTTATTTCTTGCTTCCAAGATATCTGTAAATAGGTTGCATTTCTGTTGAAACCTGCAGCACACTCATTTTCATCTGAATGAGATTCACCACCATGCATCAGTCGCACTATCTTATAATATTTATTCCAAATGTTTTTGGAACCCATATTAATCATTAATGGAAAGTATACTTGTTCATTACCATCGATGAACGAACGAAACGGAGTCATAAATGGAGAGCAAAGACGCGGAAGCATTAACCTCACATTTCTCAACAACACTAAAGGCAAAAGGCACGTTCCACTAAACGTTCACGGCGCCCACAACGACCCAAAAAATTGCCCGCGAATTTCAAAAATATTTCATAGGCGGCAAGAAAAAATAGCAACCGGAAAAATTACGTTTTTAGATCCCGAAAAGAATACAGTGGTTAAAGTATTGTTAAATTTAGAAGGAGACAATTTTATTTGTTCATATATAGTTTATTATAAAAGAAATTAATGATTGTATTTGAATGGGACAATGGATGTTGATTGTTGAATGTACAATGAATATCCAGAAATGTACATAATGGCCCAATAAAATATTCCATCACGGTTGAAATTTTTGATAGGAGATACTTACGAATTTCATTTGAAATAAAAATAATATTCATAGGGATCAAACTGAAATTAATATAATTATTTTTGGACATTGAATGAATTTACAATGGACGAACGTTTTTAACATCTAATGGACGTCCATGTTCACACATTTATGAACATCCATTTAATGTCCATGGACGTTTGGACTTGAGATGGACCTAAAATGGACGTCCAATGGATGTCGTGTGTTCTATGGGTTGGGGAAATATCTAGAAGTAAATGTTAAAGCAAATATTTATACACGTAATAGTGGGGTGAAAATAGCTTATAATTATGCATTATTTCGGAATCCTGAAGGACTCCATGGATTTTTTCTAAAACCTCCTGATATTACTTAGAAATGGCTTGCAGAAAAAAGTTATAAACTTATATTTGTGCGCTGATTGTTTATTAATTATTTAAACAATAAATACATTCCGTTTAGGAACATTTTAAATTACTCAATTAATTTCGAAGCAATTTAACCCAAATTGATGCTATAGGGTGTTTTGAGGTCGCTGAACAAGAGTTGCGCTCAATACAGTCTCACTAATAAAGCTATCGTTTCGTGATGGTATATTTCCGTCTTTTCTAAAAATGACCATAGTAATCCCATTGCACAAAGGCAGTAATCTAGACGATCCCTCAAATTTTAGACCAATATCCCTTAAACCGACCCTTGCAGAAATAATTGAAAAACTCGTCAAAAAAATACTCAATGAGTTCCTTAGCACACACAACATCATTCACGCAAATCAATTTGGATTTCAAAATAGAAAGAACACACATGATGCAATTTTTTCCTTTCTGCGTGAGCTTCACTTTGATATAAATGACGGAGATATTGCCGCGTCAGTGTTCTGCTTTCGACTGCGTGGATCACGGAGTACTTCTACGGAAACTTCGCCATTATGGATGTGCGTAGTCAAATAGTAAAAACTAATGAAATTTCTAGGACCACTGAGATAGATTCGGGAGTGACACAAGGATCGGTTCTAGGACCAATTCTGTTTTATACGTCGATCCACTCTTAACATTTTTGGTGAACTAACATTATTTGCAGACGATACTACTATTTTGTGGAGGGGTAAGACCGTTGAAGATCTAAACGAAAAAATATCTCGAGATATAAAAATTGTCAAGTCCTGGTGTGATTCAAACCTTTTATTATTTAATATCACAAAAACGAATATAATCTCCTTTAGATGTACTCTTCTAGATGTAACCTTAGAAAATGATATCATTGAGAATAAGGATTGTATCAGATTTCTGGGTTTGAATATAGATAAGAAATTGAAGTTCAAATACACATAAAACAATTGCGAAAAAAAAAACTGCCGGATGCTGTGCAATTAGAGTAATTTCTAGAGAGCTTGGATTATCTACTGCTAAAACTGCATATTATGCTTTGATTGAATCTCATTTGAGGTATGATATACCCTTCTGGGGAGGGTGTAGCTTAAATTTACTTGACTCGGTCCTCAAAATCCAAAAAAGAGCAATTAGAAATGTTTGCAAAATTGGAACACATGATTCAAGCAGGCAACATTTCATAGATAAGAAGATACTGACCGTCGTTGCTCTTTTCATCTTGGAAACCGTTTGTCATGTGAAGAAACATATTCTGAAATTTGAAATCATTTCTCCTCATTTTTCTACACGACAAAGCTCTAGAAATGATTAGAAATTACCCCTACCTTCGTCGTCTCTAATCAAAGATTCATTTATTTATAACGGAGTTAAGACGTATAATAATTTACCAATCGAAGTCAAAGATTCTAATGTAGAAATAGAGAGTTTTAGGAAAAATATAAAAAGACTACTGAGTACAAGATCGTATTATGTTTTACAAGAATTTTTTGACGATAATCTGACAATAGAATAATTGTTTTGATTGTTTTACTTACTCATTTATTTCATAAACGTGCATTTCTGTGTATAATATTTTATTTATACATGTATTTGAAGCTTTGTCAACAAGATTTCATCTTCGGACAATAAAGTATATTTATTATTATTATAATATTAAAAAAACTATGTCATGGCCAGTCGTAAAGGTAGACTTCATGAGTGATAATTTACAGCGATTTTTTATTTATGTGTACATCTCCTAGAAAAACTATTTGGGTGAAAGTTGTGGAGCTAATGAAGCTCTATCAAACGACTTATAATTTGCCGATATTGGTATGGAAATTAAAGATTGGGAATTTTTTTAAATCTTTCTATAGCCGCCATTTGGAAACTAGTGGACCATATTTGAAATTAGTCGAGGTATTGATGAGAAGTATTTTTCGTTATATCGCATATATATATATATATATATATATATATATATATATATATATATATATATATAAACTTTCGAATTGATGTGGTATTTTTGGGTTCTGGGGACCAGGGAACGAAAATATACCAACATTTTTTGAAAGTAATGTTATGGTGACGTCCTCAATAGGTAGTATTTCTGTTGAAATCTACCCAAAAAAGAAATTCGAATTATTGACATGACATGGCCGTCTTGTTGTAAGAAAATACTATGGCAAAAATTAAATCCATCTCGATTAATTTGAAAGAAATATGACTTATATTGATACATAGGGTATTGCGAAGGTGTCTGGGAAAGAATGTACTGTATTTGCATATAAACTTTGAAATTGAAAAATACAATTTTAGACTAACTCTTCAACTTGACTCTAACAACTGGTCGATGTCCTGTTCCTCTTCAACAAAAACTTGGCTGTCAAGGCAGTCCGTCCCGGAACAAGTAGAGCATGCTACGGTACACAATAAGCCAGCTTTCCTGCATCCACACTTATTATTGCAGCCAATTATGCATCCACAAAAAATGATCTGCAGAAGTTCACTGGGGGCCGGATCTTGAATCATAAATATTTGAATCATACCCGAATGCTCTCGTTTCCAACCCCAGTATTCTGCTTGCAGCTTATTACCAAGCCAAGTCTGCACCTGATCCTGATAATAAACTCTTTTGAAATGTAGGTTAGGTGCATTTTCCGATGGTGGGAGAAGAGCTATTTTTTTAGCTTTGTTGTTTCTTTAATGAATCATTTATAACGAAAGTCGTTCAAAGTGTTATGTTTTGTCGTAGCACCATATAATGCTAATAAACAGATCACTCTGGTATCAAATATATCATCAGGATTTTGATTTGGTGTAAGAAAAACATCAATGGCTTCTTGCAAATACTTTTTTGCTTCACACATTTTAGCAAACTACACTTTGCTCTTTCCAAAGAATTTTAAGCAGGAACTCATTTATAAAAATGGATATTGAGTCAATTTACTAAAAAACGTATTTTTTCGTATTTGATACATTCCCAAAGAAAAAATGTATTTTACGCTGCATAAACTTTGTTGGAGATCGTAATGTAGTTAGGTAAGCATATATTTTTTTATAAACATCATTACAGTTTATTTAACAACAAATTTCTCGGTTTTTGGAGCAACTTTTGTTTTTGGTAAAATTTTTAAAGGTTTAATTTAAGAGTGCTTTTGTGAAGTTTTAGAATCACATTTTAATTTAAAAATTCAAATTTGCCATTTTTTTAAATTATTCAATATTATGAGCTCTGTATTTTTCGAAATAAAATTTCAAGTTTTTTTAAATTACACTTTTTCATGTGTCATTTTGAGAGTAATCTGTAAACATTTCAGATGTTTATCTTGAAATTTAAAAAATGGCAGATCTTTAATTGATTACAGACAAAATTCTACTTTGACGTAATTTCATATACGTACTATTCCTATACAAATTCCCTTTCACGTTTAAAAACATGACTCTACGTAAGCCTCATTCTTCTTTCAGTTAAATTTTTGTTAGCTCAATTTGATCAATTAGATCAAAAGTTATAAAAAATTTAGCGCTGCACTTCAAAGCCGCCGCCTCACATTTTCGCATGTTATCAAAAAAAAGCAGCTTGCAGTTTTTATTTTAAAGAAAAAATTGATTTACTTGTACTATGTAAAATTTTTAATTTTTGCGAGTGGCACCATTAGTTATTTTTTTTATATTTGTTAAATAATTAATTAAGCACACACTTTGGGGTTGGTAACTTTTTATGTTGTTCCCAACATCACCACTAATGTACAGTAAAAAGTTACCAACATCCTCCAACTTCTAAAAGCTAAAATCTAATATTACTCCACTAGTATACGTATAGAGCGTCAGGTGAGCACTAAACTTACCGATCAACTGTTCTCTCGTGATCTATCTCACTTAACATTCAAATATGATATTTTCGATCCAATATAAAGTACATCAAAAGATAAACTTCTATTTCTATTTTTTTAAAGAATGTTAAGCCGGAACTCATTTATAAAAATGGTCATTTCATCAATTTACTAAAAATATTCCCGTATTTGATACAATTTATACTTATATTGACAAAGAAAAAAAATTACGCTGCGTATACCTTGTTTGAGTTCGTAATATAAATGTATGTTGGTTAGGTGAGCTTATTTCTTTTCTGTATAAACGATATCAAAGTTTATTTAACAACAAATTCACGGATTTGGAGCAACACTTGTTTACGTTTTGATTTTTGACAAAATGGTATTTTTGATTAATTTTTTTTAATGAAACCAATCCAACCTTCTTGAAGTACAGATTACAAGCTTCAGAAAAGGCTATTAAAACATCTCAATATCACATTTTTTTAAACTAAAGTTTTTGGTTTTTGAAGCATGGGATATAAACTCAAATTTGTAATTTTTATATATTATTCAATATTTTGACCACTGTATTTTTTAAAATACAATTTTAATATTTTCTTCCATTTGCTCATCTTGGGAGTGAACTATGAAAATTTTAGACGTTTATCTTGAAAATTAAAAAAATGACAGATCTTTAATCGATTTTATAGAAAATTCTACTAATTCGAAAAGTGAGTTTCCTGCGAAAAATAGTTCAAGTCTCCAAAAAATATGAGTAATAGCTTATTCGATTCGGGATGCAATTCTGAGAAAGACTTTTCTCGTTTTTTTCTGCTGACGAAAATTGCAATCGTTATCAAAAAACAACAAAGCCAAAAACAAAAAAAGGGGTTCAGTTTTTTGGGAATAACTCAAAAACATTAGGAGATAGCGAAAATCAGAAAAAAAAAATCTTAAAGAAGGCAAAATTTCCAATGAAAAAAATTCGACTATTGGAACTCTATAACCATTATTTATAATTTCAATTTAACGCTGAAAATAGGAATTTGAGAAAATTATGGTGTGTTATTAACACTTTTAAGAACAAGATCCCATTGGAAAAAAATGGTTTATTTTTCAACAAGTCAGGCGTTTGTTAATTAGCCTTATTTTTCGGACCTCGCTTTTCATAAAAAACGGCACAAATGTTTTCGCTCCTTGGAGTCCTTCTTATATATATATATATATATATATTTATATATATATATATATATATATATATTTATATATATATATATATACTCAACAAAATCGCTTTGTAAAAAAAATTAAAAGTTGTTTATTTTGTTTATTATAATTTTTTTCAATTTATCAAAAAATTGAAAATTAAAAAAAAAATTGTATTCATATGTTTTGCTATTGCGTTTGATCAATAGAAGGCATTTAATAACATTCGAAAAAAAAAATTATAACATTTGTTTATAAATTGTTTATAAACAAATTTATTAGTTTAATTTTGTTGTCTAGAGAATATAATTATTTTTTAAAAACATATTTTTCTTAAAAAAAATTCTTAATGTTTATAATCGTTTTTTTAATATTTCCATTATTTAAATTATTAGTTAAGAATGTTTTTCTTTAAAAATCATAATTGGCATTTCTCAATAGAATAACAAAAAATAATAAATATATATTGAAAATTTGATTGTTTATATTTAACAATTTGTTATAAACAAATTCCAAATCTCATTATATTTTTTTCTGAAACTACTAGAAATGACAAAAACAACCATATGCAACAGTGTCGAAACATTTTTTTTTTACATTTTTCGAAGATTTTTCTAAAATTACGGTATACATGGTTGTTTTTGTCATTTTTAGTAGTTTCAGAAAAAAATATAATGAGATTTGGAATTTGTTTATAACAAATTGTTAACTCAATAAACAATAAAATTTTTAATATTTTATTTTTTTTTTATTTTAAAAAAAGTTATAAACAATAAATTTTTTCAAGAAAAACATGATTTTTCAAAAAATTTTTTTAAAAAAGGCCAAAATTTTTTTTTAAATTAAAAAAATGTTTAAACAGATGTTCTAAAATTTGTTTTTTTCGAATGTGAATGCCTTCGTTTGATGCAAAAACAGCAATAGCAAAACATATGGATAAAAAAAACAGCATTTTTTTTATTTCAAATTTTTTGTTAACTTTAAAAAATTATAATAAACAAAATGAACAACTTTTTAAAACTTTTATATCGTGATTTCGTTAAGTATAGATATATATATATATATATATATATATATATATATATATATATATATATATATATATATATATAAGAAGGGCTTCAGGAAGCAAACATGAAAATCGAGGTCCGATAAATAAGGACTAATTAACAAACTTGTTGAGGAATGAACTTAATTTTTTTTCACATGGCATCTTGTTCTTTCAAGTGTTAAAAACATACCATAGTTTGTTTAAATTTTTAAATTGATATTTAATACTATAAACAAATTATTTCATGTGGTGTACTCTCTTTAGAGGCGCGCGCATGCCGTAGTGGTCGCGCGGAACCCTATATTCGGCGTCAAATTAAAATTATAAATAATGGAGATAGAGTTCTATGAGTCGGATAATTTTTATTCGCAATTTCCTTCTCTTCATGAATATTTTTTCAGATTTTTGCTATCTTTAATAGTTTTTGAGTTATTTCCAAAAAACTGAACCAATTTTTTTTATTTTTGTTTTTTGTTAATAACAATTGCAATTTTCGTCAGCAAAAAAAAACCAAAGAAATATCTTTCTCAGAATTGCATCACAAATCGAATGAGCTATTGCTCATATTTTTTGGAGACTTGGAACTATTTTTCGCAGGAAACTCACTTCTCGACTAGTCTAATACAGGACTTTTAATGATTTCTTATATAATACAGAAATTTTGTTAAAATTATTTTTTGAACAAGATCTCCAAAATTCATTGAATAGTAAATTTGACTGAGGATATGAGAATGAATTATTAAATTTGTTATATATGTATTAAGTTTTCGACTAGACTATATGTACTATTCCTATTCATTTTTTTCCTTCCTTTCATTTAAATACCTCTTTCATTTAAAATCTTCCATTATTTCGAATGGCACTATCAGTGGAAAAAAAAAACAAGATATACAATAAACAATGTATTTTTTCAACTTATTTGTTGAATAATGAATTAAGCACATACCTTACGGTTGGTAACTTTTTATATGTTGTTCCTAACATCATCACTAATGTACAGTAAAAAGTTACAGCAGTCCCCTAACTTTCTGAAACTAAAATCCAATATTACTCCACTATAAAAGAGGAAATTAAATTGGATAGAGTGTATAAAAATACTGCAAAGTACCAGTAGTAACAAAAAAAATATTATAATATTGTTGATTGGGGAAATATATTGAAGTTAATGTTTAATCAAGCTATATACTGAGTATTTATATACATAAAATGAAGAGAAAAAGGAAAAAAAAGAACAAGAAAAAAGAGAGAAATGAAAAAAATTAATTAAATAAAATACATAACACTAAAAATCTTATAAAGTAGCAGCAATGACATAAAAATTTATGAGATTATTATAGGTGCTTAACAATACATGGTATAACAGTGTTCACAGAGTCGAAATGAATGTCACAGAGTCGAAATGAATGTCACAGAGTTCACAAATGTTATTGAAGCTACTACACAAGAAATTCAACGGTGATCGTAGCATAATGTTTGTTCGTGACGCTTCGCAATAGAACTTTGTATTGTGTCAAGCACCGATTCTAGGTACTAAGAAATTAATATCGTTTAAAAGAGCGCTACAATCAATATTATTGTTTATTAATTTGTGTAAGAATTTTATACCAAGAATAATTCTCCTTATTTCCAACGATGTCATTTCAAATCGTGACAACAAAATATTGTGGTCGATGCCTCTCACAAGATATTGTCCATCGGCTTTTAGGTATATATATTTCAAGAGTTTTCTCTGTTCACCTTCAATAGATGTTTTTTGGTAATCGTTAATTGGATTCCATATCAAAGAACCAAACTCCAACTTAGATCTAGCATACGCAAAATATAGCAATTTTATGGTGGCACATTTTTGAAATTTTTACTTTTCTGTAAATAAAATCAAGCATCCTATTTGCATCGGCGACCGTATTTCTGATATGGGTTGTAAATGTAAGTTTGCTGTCGAATGTAATACCAAGGTCTTTTATCTCACGTACCCGGTTGATTATATTATTGTCGAGTATATAGTCATACATGAAAGTTCTCGATGGCTGAATATTATATACAAATGAAGTAGATATCGCAGGCTTAGGTAATTTAAGGATTCAATTGAATGAAAGAACAACCATTTCCATAAAACAGTATATCATATCTCCATAGGCGTACCGACTGAGCTGGGAAAGGTAATAAAAGAAAGGTAAATGGTATATTGAAAAAGGATAGGAAGTTTATTGTTGTGATAAGTATTTGAACAGCACATAAAAAAAATATAAAAAAATGAATAATCATACATAACAAATAAAATACAATACAATCATAATAAAACATCATCATAACAATATATATATATATATATATATATATATATATATATATATATATATATATATATATATATGTGTGTGTGTGTGTTATATATGTTGTGTGTTCTGATCACTGGCAAAAATGCACCGACAAGGGAATAGTTTCTCAGGGAGCTGAGCTGAGTAATATCAGACCCTGGGAAGGAATTGACGTTCAGTTGACCCAACATGGGTTCAGATTACAAAGAACCATTGTACGGATCCCAATTCGACCGCCAAACCAAGGCATCTTCAATGCCCTGGAAAGGCAAAATCCTGGCAGAGGAGGGTCTGGAGCAGGAGGGAGGAAAACATGGCATGTATCTGATCGTGGGGATGGACGGCGTGTCCGTCAGCGGGATCAGACGGGCCAAAAAGTAACTAGAGCACTGATAAGTTGGGAAGAAATTACTGCTCCTGCGATAGACCCCGTCTACCGACAATGCCTCAAGGACCAAAAGATGGATACTCAAAAAGTCTCTGTCGCCCTCCACCGGAGGAGACCAATTTAAAAAACCACGACCCACCCAGAAAAAAGGAGGGACAGGACGACTAAGCCACCTATGGCGGCCTCCTGCACCTGTTCCTGAAAACTCCTAAGCCAATATTCAGTACGGAAGGGCCTCTATGGCCCTTCTTTGCAGAAGGCTTAGGGAGCACAAAATAAAAGCATCTCTCTCATCCAGGGAGCAGTGCAGGGCAGGGTAAAAGGCATGGAGGAACTTTTTATTACAGTATCTCCGTAGACAAGCCCAGAGCATGCATCCATACACAAGGTGTCGACGTCACTTCGCTATCAAACTTCTTACACAGATATCATAGTGGTCGACGAGAAAAAGGGGAGCACGAAAGAGATCGTGGTAAGCTCAGCCTACTTCCCACATGAATGTGCCAACCGATGGGTCGTGACGCCAATTCCCACCACACAGTTTGGGGAAATCGTAACATTTACTCTAGAAGCAGGGCACTTCTCGACTTCCTAGGCACCAGCAACTTGGAGATCCTCAACAAACTTCACGCCTATGACACAAACAATTATTGATCTCACACCATGTTCGACAGAACTGGTGAGGAGCGTCTGCAGATGGTATGTGTTGCTGGATGAAACCCTTGCGAACCAACGACACATACTTCACACTAGAAGGCAACAGTCGGACAAGCAATTATTAGTATGTGAGTTCTAGGGCCACCCGATGGAACCTATAAAAGGAAGAGCTAGTGGGATAGCTCGGTCACATGCCATCACGCTATGGATCGGTGGAAAAATTGAGACGTTTATAGAATGTCTCAAAACTGCCATACGAGGCCAGCTGCCCAGGAAGACAAAACACCATAGTGAAATTCGCATGAAGAGCTTCTTCGGAAAAATGTCAAAAACTCTTCAATAGAGCCAAAGGAACAAAGAACTCCCCCACTGAAAAGACTACAAATCAGCACAAAGTGAGTATAAATAGGTCATATATGACACACTGCCAGAGCATCAGTACTGCCTCAGAGTCATCAAGGCTCAACAAAGTTCCGGGAGCAAGGTTGGACTGTGGAACTTCCTCAGACAAGGAAACACTTCCCGGGTGGTTTCACATCGGCTGAATTTGGAGCACTCGAATCAATTGTAACGAATTTACTATTTTTCCGTTTGAATAAAACAACCCAAAGCCCTGAGGACCCACTTTTAAACTTGGTTTAAACTTGAGTTTAAACCAAAGTTTAAACTCGGTTGGACCATAACTCTGCATTTGAGCGTTTTATAGGTTCCGTTTATTACAGCAAGTTATTTTTATTTGTTTTGTGTTGGCACCTAAAATAGACTCAAATTGACAATGGTCGATCAGAAAACACTAGTGTTTCATAAGCTTGTTTTTTGTTTCCTATTTCCTTTCGAATATTTCAAATCTTTGAAAAATGTATATTAATAAAATAACCAAAACTGCAGAAAAAAATACAATTTTAAAATATTTAAGGTTGTATTGAAATACATTATTGATTTGTTATCCGTTCCAACAGGTGATCTATATGCTGGAGTCATATTTCAACGGATTTCTAAATATCCTGAAACGTTGATTTGTTGAAAATATGAACAGGATGTTCATAAAATCAGATGTGGAATCATCTGCGACTGAAAGATAAACTTTAGTCACTATCTTCCATCCTCTTGTGGGGTATTCATGTTGAAGAATATTTTTATCAATATCCAATTGAGAATGTTTCCCTTTTCATCCTGAAACGTGTTATAAATTCCAGACCGTTCAAGATATCGAGATAATTTGGCCTGGTTCAGAATTCTCTTGAATTTCGGGAAGCTTCTACAATATCAATAACATCATCATCTGTCAAAAGTTCTTCGAAAACAAAGTCATCCATTTCAACAAATTAAAATAACAAAACCTCAATCTTTGAAATTATTAATTATCTCTAGTAGACTAGATCTACTTTTTGCCACAATTGTTGACTCTGCGATTATCAATGCCTAGGCTCAATCTCAATCTGAAGTTTAACTAGTGCTTATTCCATCGTTTACAATAACGAATGGATTGCCAGGTTCAAACTGAAGATTTTTGTTAACCGAAACCTATAAAACGTCACTTTTCTCAGGTTAACTCCAATCCGAAGTTTAAACCGAACCTATAAAAGTGGGCCTAAGTATAATTGAAATCACATCTCCGTTGTAAATCACCGTAGAAACATCATTCATCTTGGGTTTGAACCCTCGAATGAAATTTACCTAGACCAATGTATAAATAAGTATTAGATAACGCAGATCTGACTCCGCTCCGCGAACATAAAATCGTAACAAATAGAATCGACAAGCGAGCCAGCCGTTTGAAAATCACTACGAGAGAAATCAGTCTTTCGCCTGCCAGCAAGGAATCCACATCGCCGCCCGTCCCAGGGAACTCGTCGAAAAAGGTAGGACTGCCCTGGACCAGAAGGGTATCAGAGGGGATAATAATTTGGAATCCATACTAGAGATAATCGATAGTTGTGCTCCGGACCAGCAACCGTTCGCCACGCCGTCCACCGCCAACTGACGCCTGACGTCATGAGCCCAACTGCGTCACTACCCGACAATAGTCTTAGTAAGGAAGATTCCAAGTCGATAAAGGACAGGACTGCGCCAGACCATTAGAATAAGAGAGGGGGCAAATATTTGGATTCTCTGGGAGATACGATTGGGAGACAGTTGTGTCTTAGCCGAGCAACAGTCCACCACGCCATCGACAGTCACCCGAAGTTAGACGTCACAAGCCCAGCTACGTCATGAGCTACTTCCTGAACCAGACTACCAATCAGAAAATAATCCAAGTCAGTGATTATAATATTTCACGTGGTCTAAATTTGTAGTCCGTAAGGTACCGGTCTGCGCCTGAGCGAAAGGGTTGGAAGAAAAGGAAAGTTAGGCGAGCTTCATTAATTAGGATAGGAAGATCAGTAGTGTTCGGTCTGCAATCATAACCGTCACGCGAGCCAAGTGAATTGTTCTAGTGAAATTGTGTTAGCACTGTCGGCACCAGAAAAATATATCCAGGACCGGTAAGCATAAATGCATATTAGTTGGGATTAGCCGAAAGAAACAAATCTATCAGTTGGGTTGGAGTGCCTTAGGCCTCACCACACTAACAGTCGCGCAGGATGAGATTAGGAGTGGGGATTATCATGTTTGGAGTATTTTTCCAGTTAGCCGAAAAAACAAATCTGTCGGTTGGATCGGAACGCCTCCCGGGTTCACCACACTAACAGTCGCGCAGGATGGGATAAGGGATAAGGAACTATCGCAATAGGGACCATGGCGACTCGATTCTATTATCAGCCGAAAAAGCAAAGCTGTCAGATAGGTCGTAGGCATTCGGGGCCGCACCATACTAACAGTCGCGGAGGATAGGAGTAGGGGCTAAAAACGTTATTAAAAACCTCATAGATAGTCCCGAAAGTGAACTAAGATCTCATTCACACATACTACTGTGAATTGCCACCCCGTCTCACCGCCTTGGGCGACCGGTAAGCTTGCATAAACACCCACCTTTATTTTTGACCCATTCATTTGAAGTTGTATCCCATTTTGAGCTTTAACACCCCCTATGCATGTTGTTCCGGTAACCCTGTGATCCTAAAGCTTAGCTCACCCTTCCCGCTTTTGTTGGGCATCGATTACCGTTCTTGCTAGTTAGTATTACCATCAGCCGTCCACCAGTTATTTTTTGTTGTATACAATAAAGTTGATTGAATTTATTTCGAGTTGTTTTTTAAATTTTGCTTAGTTTATTGCTTTGAGTCTCAAGCCCAGAATTTGATTGTAGAAGAAAAAGACCCTAACAAGATTTCCGCAAAGATTGCCACCCACGAAAGGGTAAAATGGGCCATTGGTCCTTCTCACCATATGAATCTCCAGGTGAAGATAAAATTTTTCCTGGCCTCCTGCAAAGGGGGATGTATGTCCTCGTTCTCCATCTGCTGAAGATTTCTCGCATATGGATGTACCCAAATCATAGAGAACAGCCAAGGTTATCTTCATTCCAAAACCAAGCGAAAGCGACTATATCCGATCAAAGTACCGCCTCAGCAACTTCCAGCACTCCACTGACTTGTCCACAAGCGATGAAGAAAAGCAAAATATGCGAATACAAAAATTTTCAAAATCAATTATTGGTAAACATATTCTAGGAAGATTCATTTGAGAGAACAAGAGGGGTACTAATTATTATTTTTTAATAAAAATGCATTTGTACATAGTAAATTTTCACCCTAGCAGATATAAGTTCATTTCATTGTACATACGGAATACACAATAAATATTCGACAAAAATTACTGTTATGAATTTTTATTCACGTACGACAAAATATTAAACAAAAGGCCAATCAAGCATTAATCTAAAGTTCCTGAGGCAATAGGCATTCATACAATTTGATTTTTTTAATTTAATTTTTTTTACAAATTACTCAATTGAGCTTTAGTGTTTCTACTTCCCAGCTGATTCACATCCCTCCTGTATCTCCTCAGATTGCCCCTTAACTGTCTGAAATCCCGTTCCAATCCTTTGAAACGAAATTTCAGTCTATCGATTTCGCTTTTCGGCATAGTTTTCTTTGACTTTAGGAATATATCGTTTTCTTCTTTGTTTACGTGCCTCCTATACCTGGGATGGCAACTTGGCTCCCGTTCACCTGGATACCTGCAATCCGTGAAACACTCGTACCAAGCTCTCAGATCGACTCGGGGTATAACGTCACAATTTACATAACCTCCCTGTAGTTCGGGAAGTTTGAATAGATCCCGTGTGACTTTCGTGATGTTGTCGCCATTGTCACATAACACTCTCGACAAAGAATATTGTTTTACTTGTGCTAGCTGCTCTGGCTTGAAGACTGAAGGATTCTCGTAATAGAAGCGGTCTCCATCTCGCAAGCGTTGGAATTGTTCGATGAGAAGGCACTGGAAGAGAGGGCCTATCTTACCACCATCGATTTGGTCTTCCAGAATACCTGTAACAGATTTACTAAAATGGCAAATGATGTAAAAAAATCAGTATTATGTGAAACATGGATACAATAGCCTAATCATTCCCTACCTGAGATAATATAAATAATATGAGATTATTCAAAAAACATTGTTTGAATATGAATATAAAACATATAGTGCTTAGAATTAACTAGAGTACCTAACTGTCGATCATTTAAAATTTTTGGGCACCCAAGCCCAGTAACATTGGGTTTGCTTGTACCCATAAAAATCTACGAACGTTTAGGATATGCATTCAGGCAAATTTAACTTTCCGTGAGAATTGTAAATAATTTTCAAACTAATGTTAATTTTCTTTGAAAAGTATTCGACGATAAACAATTTGAATGCTACTATGCAAATCTTCAACCGATTCTTCAGGTGCATTTTAATGAGTATTTTCTAACAGTTCAGATTTGAATTCATATTTTTCTTCATAGGAGAAAAATATGTGTGCTGTAAGGCACTTTAAATTCTATTGAAAATTTAATCTTTGTTATTATAGGATGTATTGGGATTATTGTATAATTCTCTTTCCAGGTAATTTTAGCCCGTACGAATATTCTTTCAAATTTATGTTATGTTATGTTGTAACGAGGTTACTAGTTTCTTATTTGTTTAAAACAATCCAAGAGATGCCAAGAATACACGAATGGAGTTTGGTAAAGATTCTATCGAAGGCGATAGAGAGATTAGAGAGAAGTCAGTTGTACCTGAGCAGCCAAGCAGCCTACCACTTATTTGTTCTTATTTGTTTAAAACAATCCAAGAGACGCCAAGAATACACGAATGGAGTTTGGTAAAGATTCTATCGAAGGCGATAGAGAGATTAGAGAGAAGTCAGTTGTACCTGAGCAGCCAAGCAGCCTACCACGCAAAGTAGCAACCCAAGCCACGACTACCCGAGATACGCCCAGGATACACGAAGGGAGTTTGGTAAATATACGTTGGAAGGTATAAGGTATTGAGAAAAGTTGAAGTCGCTCGCGATCGGTCCGCGCATATACATAAAATAGAGGGGGAAATCTGCCGAGGTGCGCTTCAGAGCACAATTAAAAATTAGTATCGTTCCGGAAACCAGAGACGACCATGCAAGAAACGAAGAGTGGTAAATATGAAGTTGAGTCACAAAAACCGGTGAGCATAAGATTTTGTAGGTAAGCAGTTAAAAAGGTTTCGTATATGTGTATTTTTGTAAAAATAGATTTGAATGCGGATAGTAAATAAAGTCACTTGAGTGGGTAGATACCCGAAGGAGTAACAAGCTATCAGTTGGGTTGCAAGGCACCATCAGGGACTCACTAACAGTCGCGCAGGTTAGATATCGTAAAATCGTGACAAGTATATAGAGATAGCCGAAAGAGGAGAAAGCTAAGGCACTATTAGTGCCTAGCCACAGTCGCGCAGGTTCGGAACCGGAAAGTCGCGATAGGTCTATAGCTAGTCGAAGGAGGAGAAAGCTGTCAGTTAGGTTTCAAGGCACTATTAGGACCTCGCCACACTAACAGTCGCGCAGGCTAGGAACCGGAAAACCACGATAGGTGCATGTAGCTAGCGGAAGGAGGAGAGAGCTGTCAGTTGTGTTGCAAGGCACTATTAGGGCCTCGCCAAACTAACAGTCGGGCAGGTTAGGAACAAAAAAATCGCGGCAAGTTGTCAAGTGGGTGACACACAACGGGTTGGAACCGAAAAGTTGCGAGGCACTATTAGGGCATAGCCATACTAACAGTCACGTAGCACAGGAATAAGATTAAGGGATACGATCGATGTTAGAACCACAGCGTTCAGGTGACGTCGCGAATCAATTAAGGCCCCTACGCACGATTCCACACTGCTCATCCCTCTCACATGTATGGCCGCTAGTAAAGTTGCATTTTAAAACCCGCTTTGCTGTTTAATATTGGTAACGCCGTTTTTACATCCTCTTGAGCTTTTGTACTACTGCTAAATCTTCTCCCAGTATGAGCTTTTGATTAAGTTGATATACCCCGCGTTGTAAAGCTTAGCACCCCTTTCCACTTCTGGATTATATTTGCCCTTCGAGGCTGTCGACAGCCGTCCTGTACCTAGTAATTAAATGAGAACATAAAATAAATTTGTTATAATTGACCTAGAATAGACTATTTATTTACTTGGTTTAGAGCTTTGAGTAGAACAAATTATTGTGCAGTCAGCACCCAGGTTCGAAACCTAGTCAAGGGCAATTAATATCTGCCCTTCTAGCCCCATTGTGTTGGTCAATACTCTACTGACCCCTGGAGTGTTTTTTTTCTTCACTGAGACTGCCCGGAGCAAAGTGGCCTTCGCACTATAAAAGAAGGTGGCGCCCGAGGCAATTCCGAATTTGATAGAAACGCGCCAAGATCTGGTCGAAGGGGGGAAATACCCTTACATGTATGTAGATTCACAGTATTTCTGATTACTATCATTCGCTGAACTGTTTCGAATCAAATGTTTTTTTAATTAATTCTCGATCTACCTATTCCTTCGATTGAACTGAGAACCCGAGGGTGGTTGTACAATTTTATCCTGGTTGAAGCCAATGAATGGGAAATGTGGGTGGGGTCTGGTTTGGAGGGTGGGGGAAGGAAGAGTAGAGGTTTCCAAGTATTGGGTAGTCTGCGTCCATCATCGCATTTATTGAGGAAATTTGGAAGCTTTTCGATCTCAAGTGCATCACGAATGACACTCGCTTATAGTGTTTTCTCAGTAGCACTGGTTTTGGTGTGCTCGAAATATATTATGTGGCCTGTTTCCTCACGATGTTTGGAAAGTGCTGAGGAAGGGTTTAAGTGTCGGACGTTAAGTTGATGTTCGTAAATTGGGCTTGTCAGGCATATGCTCTAGCCACTTGAGCTAACAAAATTCTTGGTAATAAATTCCGGTATCTATTCTGTATTTCCAGTAATATTTAATGGAAATTTCTTAATCAATATTATATCAAATAATCGTTATGGAATTCCAAGTAAAATCAAGTGAAAATTGTTCATTAGGGACCACAAATTAATAATAGTGCCTAGCTTCTTATGATCTTACCTATAACTGCTGCAATATGCAAATATGCAAACAGAACCAATTTAAAACTATTGCCTGAAAAATCAGGGCAATTGAAGACAGTTGAAGGAAAGTTCACTGAAAGCATAGTTTTAGTTTATTTCGAAGAAAAATCAATGATCTGGAAGTCACCAACGCTGTGGTCTAAATTATCTATTGAAAATCAAGAAAAATGTGGATATAAGCAGTTACCATAAATTGATAGTATTTTTGAAAGGGAAGAGTGTCGAATACCGTTCGAAAAAATTCTGACAATATTTTTGAATAAAGCTCCTGATACCAAATATCTTATGATAAAAGTAGCAACCATGTTTGGATTATTCGGAACGTGCCGTCGTGAAGAACTCTGCATATTGGGCGTGAATAGAATAGAATAGAATAGAATAGAATAGAATAGAATAGAATGGAATGGAATGGAATGGAATGGAATGGAATGGAATGGAATGGAATGGAATGGAATGGAATGGAATGGAATGGAATGGAATGGAATGGAATAGAGAATGGAAGTGGAATGGAATGGAATGGAATGGAATGGAATGGAAATGGAATGGAATGGAATGGAATGGAATGAATGGAATAGAGGAATGGAATGGGAATGAATGGAATGGAATGGAAGGAATGGAATGGAATAGATGAGATGGAATGGAATAAGAATGGAATGGAATGGAATAGAATAAGAATGAATGAAAGAATAGAGAATGGAATGGAATAGAATGGGAGAATGGAATGGAAGGAATGGAATAGAATAGAATGGAATAGGAATAGAATGGAATAGAATAGAAATGAATGGAATAGAATGAATAGAATAGAATGGAATGAATGGAATGAATGAAATGAATGAAAAGAATAGAATGGAATGGAAAGAATAGAATAGAATAGGAATAGAATAGAATAAGAATAGAATAGATGAAATGGGAATGAATAGAATGGAATAGAATAGAATGAATGGAATAGAAGAATGGAAATAGAATAGAATAGAATGGAATGAAGAATAGAATAGAATAGAAATAGAATGGAATAAGAATAGAATAGAATAGAATAAGAATAGAATAGAATAGAATAAGAATGAATAAGAATAGAATGAAATAGAATGGAATAGAATAGAATAGAATAAATGGAATAGAATAGAATGGGAATGAATGAATGAAGAATAGAATGGAATAGAATAGAATGGGAATGGAATAGAATAAGAATGAATGAAGAAATAGAAAGAATGGAAATGAATAGGAATAGAATAAATGAAATAGAATAGAATAGAATAGAATAGAATAGAATAGAATAGAATAGAATAGAATAGAATGAATAGAATAGAATAGAATAGAATAGAGAATAGAGAATAGAATAGAATAGAAATAGAATAGAATAGAATGAATGAGAATGGAATAGAATAGAATGAAATAGAATAGAATAAGAATAGAATAGAATAAGAATGATGAAATGAATGGAATGGAATGGAATGGAATGGAATGGAATGGAAGAGAATGGAATAGAGAATGGAATGGAATGGAATGGAATGGAATGGAATGGAATGGAATGGAATGGAATGGAATGGAATGGAATAGGAATAGAATGGAATAGAATAGAATAGAATTTTATTGGTGTTTTTGAATATTTCTTTCATTACGGAATAGAATGGAATGAATGGAATGGAATAATGGAATAAGAATGGAAGAATAGAATAGAATAGAATAAATTTTATTGGTGTTTTTGAATATTTCTTTCATTACACACGTCAAGTTTGGAACATGTCCGTAGTTAAAATAACATATAGGGTTATTGTGAACATAACAAATAAAAAATAAAACATATATACATACACAGCAAATTATGGTTTACACAACAGATTCTCGTTTAAAATATGTTTGAGTAAGGTGTAAAATATCTTCTCATGGTAATATTGTGAACATAACAATTAAAAATCAACATGTATGCACAATAACAAATTATGTTTGAAATGGGTTTGAGGTAGAAAGATGGGTGTTTTATTTATCGTGGTGTTTACGGAATATTATATTGTGTTAGATCACTTGACAAAAATTCATCTACCGAGTAAAAGCTATGTTCCAATAGGAGGTGTTTGATAGCTTGTTTGAATTCATGGTAGCTGAGTTTTTTGAACGATTCAGGCACTTTATTGTATATATTTAAATTGATTGCATTTTTTAATGATGTTTCGAGACGAAGTCTGGGATTGATGAGCTGAGAGCTAGTTCTGGTGGGATATTTATGCAGATCTTCGTGTTTGGTATGGCAATGAATATGTTTGTGTATTTCAATCAAACAGAAATATACATAAAGTGCAGGAAGTGTTAGAATTTCTAATATCCTGAATAAGGGTTTGCACGAGTCTCTGTAATCTGCTTTGGCAATAACCCGGACTGCTTTCTTTTGCTGAATGAAGGCACGATTTGCATGGATAGAGTTACCCCATAAAATTACGCCATAACTTAAGTGAGAGTGGAATAGAGAAAAGTATGACATTCTCAGGACTTCTTCGTCCACAGTGTTTCGCAGCCGTCTAAGGACGAAGGTTTGACTTGCCAACTTTTTGCATAGTAAACCAATGTGTTCATCCCATTTCAGTTTGCTGTCTAGGGTGATGCCCAACAGCTTAACTGGTACGTCTGAGGCAAAGTGGGTGTTGGAAGAAAATGTGATTGATTGAGTTTTTGTGTCGTTTTGAATCAGGTTGTTAGGGGTGAGCCACTCACTGATTTTGTTAGATGCTTCGACGTCCTTCTGGTGAAGTTCTGTCGGGTTCAAGGCAGAATTGTAGAAAGTAATGTCATCAGCGAACAAGATACACTCTGCTGGTTTGATGTGGTAGAATATGTCATTTATAAATATAATGAACAGGAGTGGCCCAAGGACTGATCCTTGGGGCACTCCTGATGATATCGGTTTACACTCTGACGTCTTGTTGTTGTATGTAACGTATTGAGTTCTCCCACATATATATGACTCGAAAAAAGAGTAAGCTTTCCCTCTTATGCCATATAGTTCAAGCTTGTCAAGTAAGCCTCGATGTGGGACGCAGTCGAAGGCCTTGCTGAGGTCACATAGGGTTACTGCAGTAGGTTGTCCATTTTCAAAGCCCTCGACTATGTCCGTCACCAGTTTACGAACTGCTTGTATTGGTTTTAACAAATTGTTGGTCGTTTATAAAATTATTATATTCAAAGTACGATGACAACCTCGTTTTAATAACGACTTCAAAAATCTTACCAATAATTGGGATTATCGAGATCGGACGGTGATTTTCTGGTAGTTCAATATTGCCTTTTTTAAAGATCGGTATTAATTTGCTTTTTTTAAAAACATCTGGAAAAACCCCCTCACAAAAGCATAAATTGAATAACTCTGTGAGTGGGTCAGCAAGTATATCTTTTATGTTCTTGATAATTGAACTGTTCATATTATGAAAGTCATAGCAGTTGGTGTTTTTTAGGGAGTTTATGGCGTCAATTACCTCGTCTTTGCAGACGGGAAAAAAGAAAAATGAATTTTCATTGCTTGGTAGTGTTTTTAGGAAAGAATTTGCTTCTTTATCAGTAGCCGTCAGGCGTTCGGTTATCAAATCGGCTGCAGATGAGAAGTAATTGATGAATTGGTCCGCTGTTAATTCACATTCGGAAAATTTTTATTTTGAGTCTTTGTTCCGTTCAAAATTTATCAGTTTCCATGCATCTCTGCATCTGTTCTCAGAGTTTTTAATGTACTTAGTGTACGCTACTTTTTTGGACTCATTTAGAGCAGTGATATATTCACGTTTGTACATTTTGTATATGTTTTTGTTCATGTCACTATTAGAGGCATCACTGATAATTTTCAATAATGTTAGGGTATTTCTCATTTCTTTTAATCGGTGGGTAAAAAAGTTAACGGGGTGTGGAGAGTGGTCTCCTGGTTGGGCTTTCAATGGAAAATGATTATCAACGTAAAAGTTCAGAGTAGCCAAACAGCTCTACGTCATTAGATTGTTTGAAGATATCCCAATTATGGGCAGAAATGTCTTTTATGAATGACTCAATTTTGTGGGGAGTCAACTTCCTCCTCATGATTACCTTAGGTTTTCAACAAAGTGGTTCATTGATCAGAATATATTGTGCTCGATGGTCAGATAGACAGGTTTCTATGACACCCGATTCATAGTTGTCAGGGTTGTAGTTAGTAATGATGTTGTCAATGCAGGTCCCTGTACCTGTTTTTATATTGATTCTTGTGAACTCGTCAATGACAACTTCCAGACCAAAAGATCTGATTAAACATATTAGTTCAGTCAGTACTGTACTATTGATTTTGAAATTGACGTTAAAATCACCAACGACAATTATGTGTGGATATTTAGATGAGAGAAGGAGTAATACTTCTTCAAATTTATCCAGGAAAATGTTTATATCACCATCGACTGGAGATCTATAAATTGTTACAATGGCGCACTTCATTATTGGGATTTCAGTTCCACAGAATTCGGCATGTGATTCAATGCAATAATTGTTCAAATCAATAGGTTTGGATGTGAGATGAGTTTTACGAAATATTGCCACTCCACCCTGTTTTTTAACTCCCCTGCAAAAAGAAGCAGCCAGGGTAAAATTCTTGATCTTAAGATTATTTAGATTGTCGTTAGATAGCCAGTGTTCACTGAGACATAATACAGACAAATTTTTGTCAAATAAGAAATGTTCAAGAGCATTTATCTTGTTGGACAAACACCCGATATTTAAATGTAAAACACCTACCTTACTGTAAGAATTGCCTTTATTATTATTTGAAATGGTCAGACTTCCGTCCTCTGTCTTGGCTTCCAATGAAAAAACCTGCTGATGCATGCCCCCTCCGGCCAGATGATTGGGTTCATGGCTGCATTGAAGTTCATTTCATTGATCGTCACCTTGAAGGACGCATATTTTTCCGGAAATTTAGCCACAATCGATTGACACGATACCTCGTGAAAATGGTTCTCAAGCATCCGCGTCAAGTCTTCTGCTGTCGTCTCTTTGTTGACTCTGCATAAGTGTAAGGTTGCCAGTTTAGGAACTCCTTTGTCCAATTATTAGTTGTTTTTTGCGATGATTATTACGGTACTGCACTGGTTTCCATTCATCATGTTTTTTTGTTGGTTCGACGTTGGTATCTGCGTTGGTATCTTTCGCTAGGTTAATTATGTCTTTCATTTTAATTTCTGATTCGGCTTTCAGAATTTCCGCCGAAACAGTCTCAGCCAATAATTGTGTACTTTTATTTACCTGCTTATTTGCGGGGTCATTGACTTTAGTCACCGAGATCTCAGTCTGACCCATATTGTTGGAGATTTTTATCGCCTTTTTTGTTTCTCCCCTTTTTGTTTCGAACCCGGAGATATCGTTTTTTCCAATTTGCTTTAAACTGGCTTCAGCGTTATGGAATTTATTCAACAGTTCAATATGATCTTAAAGGATTTTAATTTTCCCACGTAGCTCGCAGATTATCGTATCCTTCTGTTTGATTGTATAACGGAATACTTCAATATCCACCTTTTTATCATCCGAGAGTCCTTCCAATGTTTCGAAAAAACCATCACTGGTTTCCTCTGCATTCAACTCAGAATCACAACATATTATAACATTGTCATTTTGCATAATCACATTGTCCGCCGACTTGGCACATCTCAAATGATATATATTAGAACATTTTGCACATTTCAAGTAGTTTACTGCATTTCTATTACATTTACTGCAGACCGCACTGCTAACGTGACTGCTCGCACCGGCCATTCTACTGTGTGTGTGATGACATTGAAGAAACAACAAACTCATTACTAATTCATATTTAGGACACCAAAACCAACATTCAACAAAGTTTTTGCATCGTTGGAAACTACATGAATCTTAACCGTGAATATGCTGCATTACGCCCGACTTCCATAACTCATCGTAGGTATTTCTTGAATCATTCACTGTTCAACCAGTTGCAATAACAGCATTGCCGAATTTCTGAAATTACCCGCAGCAGTGTACCGGCCATTGTTTTCGAAGATCTTCAGCATCTTTCTTAGCAAATTGAGGAACAAATTTGACTACAATAAAAGGAAATGGATGATGGAAGTCCTCAACCGTAGCTGAGGGTTACATCGAGAATTCCTTTGCCACAATTTTGATAACTAATTTCATAAATTCCCGATTTATCTAATATGTCCGTTTTGTCCTTCGCGTTTCCTAATAACGTTTGCAAGTTATTTTTATTGCTATAAACTGCTTGGAGATTTATATCCCGGAATATAGTGTTGATACCTCTCGTGAGGATTGGATGGAGAGGGATTCTCACGAATCTTTTGCTTTCCGTCTCAGAGTCGTGGTTTCATTCACTAAACGTGTGAAACGCTTCTTCCTCAAGAGATTATCAATAATGTCTGGTGAATATCCATTTCCTTGATCTCTTTTATTACATTTTGAAAACGATCAACATTCAATGGGAAGTTTGCGGCTCTGTGTATTAGAAAATTGAAACTAGCCATTTTATGTTGAATGTGGTGTTTTGAATCAGCTGGGATGAACCTGTTCGTGTGGGAGGGCTTTCTATTGATGTATCATAAGAATTCTTGGTAGATAAACTATTTGGCTGGATAGATAAACTATTGAACTCGTCCGATAGCCATTTTGACAAGTTATAAGTTGGAGAATTGATACTTGATACAATTGGTTTATTAATTTTTGGCAAACCATATAATTTTGGAACTGTTTGATTTGATATATGCAACTTGAATTTCAAACGATTATTCAATAGTATTTTGCAGTTATCCACAGTTGACTTATAGTTGCGTATCATCTTAGGTAACGGTGTTCTTTTGAGTTGTTCATCAGGACCTTGTGAAATATGTTTGTTCATTCTTTCAAAATACTCTGATTCATCTAGAATGATCACCTTGTTTCCTTTATCTGCTTTTAGATGAAAGCAATCTTTTTCTCTCAGATCTTTTATCACCTTATTCGTACTGTTCTCATGTCTTGTAGGCTGATTTGTCAGTTCAATTTTATATGCGTTTCTAACATAACTTTTGGTGTTTTCATTTTGATATTTCAAACCACATTCGATATCACTAATGATGTCTTCCATTGTGGCATTGTATTCCCAGACCAAATAGGCTCTGAGGATTTTGAATAAATATGCTATGAGAATATCTAGTCCTTTCTGCAATAGGACCGGGTAGATTCCATCCAAACCTGGATATTTGTATGGGTGGAATTTGTTTGTGGACCCCTTGCGAACTTCCAGAATACAAAAAACATTATTTTTCGTTATCGAACATACTCGTTTATGTAACAAGTACGCAAAGTGAGGCTTTAGCGGACGAATCGGAATGTCCGCTAAAGCCATTTGCGCACTTGTTGCATACAGCATTTTTTGTATTAGCTTTCCAAATAAACAGAACAGAAATGCCACACATATTTCCTCGCCGTGCATATATTTTCAATTACCATCCATACGGTAGTGCAAGGAAATTGTGCAGAAATGTAGCAAGCGATTGTTTATCAATGACACGTTTGTGCTATCACTACAAAATTTCAAATAATCTATAATATATTGCGTCCATGAAACTTTTTCAGAATATTAATTATAAGTTTTCTGAATAACCAAATTTCAGTCCGCTAAAGTGTTGTTCAAGACCGCTTAAGTGGCATTTTGTGGACTCTTTTCAGTATCCAAAATAAGCATTTTGTGGAGCGTGTACACAAAAAATATGTGTGCTCTTCTTTATTCAGGTTTGGTATTTTATATTTTTTTAAGCAATGTGGAAGTTTTATGTACACGAAAGAAATGTACTGGCAAATGTTCTGGAACTGCTGTCAATTCACCAATGTCTGGATGATATTATTTAGTGTATTTCGAATAGATATAATGTTTATATCTCACGTATTGTTGTTTATTTTTCCTGGCTCACTTTAGAACAACCTAAAAGAATATGCTTACCGCCAACGAAAACGTCGATATTCCCCGGATGTCCATACAACTTCTTCAGTTTCCTGCGAACATTAGAATCGCTGATTTCGTACTTGAGATCGTCAAAAGTTTCAACTGGAGTCATATTACAGAAGCGACGGAATTCTGTATATCCCGGAATAGCGTGATCTCGTCCTCTATGGATATTCATGGCTGCCAAGTCTAGAGCCACAGCGTGAGCCGTCTTGAAAAGCTTTTCGGTGAGCTCTAAATTGAGGTTTTCATCTGGCCTCTTGATTTTGGCCGCCACAGTGAATAGTCCCCGCAGTAGAGGATCTATTCCTCCTTCTTCGACTATCCTCCACGGCGAGAAGAACGCTTTCGAAAGGGGTAAGTTGCCTTCTCTGATCGGTTTGAAGTCCCAGTCGAGTCTGTGTAGTACTGGATTTATGAGAGTGTGTCCAAAACGAAGCGCGGCAGTAGCGAAAACGTTGGATATAGTGGGGTTGAGGTTCGGATTGTAGCCTTTGTACTCGCCCAATTTCTCCATGCCTCTTTTCCCCAAAATGATGGGCAGCCAATGTTTGAACGTTAAATGTTGCATGGCAGCGCCCACGATTTTTCTGGATTCGTGGTAGAGTCTGTCAGATTCCCAGTGTGGATTCATAAGTTTCAATTCTCTAGCGATTCTGTTGTGTTCTCGCATCCAAGTGGTGTGCATAGCGAGAAGGCCTACTTGCTCATTCGCGCGGATGTCGCCAGCCACAAAACAATTCAGGACACTTTCTGTGAGATTCAGCCTACAGTCAACACCTTGTTGTTCTGCGTATGGTAGCAGCGGTTTTCTTCCTGGAAAAATCGAATAATGAAATGTTTTATCGGTTGTGAAGAGCTTTAGAAATATTATAAAAAAAGTATTTAAAGACAAGCTTTTATTACCCAAATGCATATAAAAAAGAAAAAATTATTTCTTTCATTGTTTGATCTAGGTTATTCTGTGAGTAACAGATTCAAAATCTTGCCGCGCAAGATTACCTATTTTGTATCCGCGGCAAGCTTTTGAATCTGTCACTCACAGAATAATCTAAATCAAACAATAATAGAAATTGTTTTCGCCTTTTTAGTGCATTAGTATAATACTAATAAAATATTGTTTTTAACATTTTTTTTTCGTTCGCGTATTCTTTATTTTTAGTAATTTCTATCTAATTTATTATTGAATTTTGAATCATAAAAAAAAATCATAATCATAAAAATCATAATCTCCGACCCCGGAAACCCCTAGATAACAATTTTGAATAGAATCGGACCATAATCACAAAAAATGTCCGCCATATTGGAATTATGTACACTTGCCACCGGAATTATGTACACCTGCCAAATTTCAAATCAATCGGACGATTAGAATTGGGTCAAATATAACTTGTAAGATTTGATTAGAGATAGACACCGGGACAAGTTAAACAAAAAATAAAAGCTTGTAAATAAAAAAAAATCTTCGACCCCACATACCAATTTTGAATAGAATCGGACCATAATCACAAAACTCTTCCGTCATTTTGGAGCCGCCATGTTGAATTTTTGTCAAAAAAACTCATAATATTTGACCCCGAAACCCCAAACCAATTTTGAATAGAATCGGACCATAGTCACAAAAATTGTCCGCCATATTGTTTTTCCTCGTTACAATTTCATAATGCATTGTCACCGGAATTATGTACACCTGCGAAATTTCAAATCAATCGGACGATTAGAAGTGGGTCAAATTCAACTTGCAAGATTTGATTATAGACAGACACACAGACAGACACCGGGACAGGTGAAACTAAATAAAAGCATGTAAAAATATAGACTAACCAATTTGTTGTGTGTACCGGTTTTTCCAAATTGAGAGCCTGCACGCACTGGTGATTTTTGTCAGGGTGACAACAAATTAATTGTCACTGTCTCGTCACCGAAGATTTCCTAACTGCGCTCACTTACAGTGACAGTCATGTAATTTATCCGTTACTAGCTGACCCGACAGACGTTTTCCTGCCCAAATTTCTATATTCGTCCGTGTAGAATTATTTTTTCCTATTTTTTTTGTGTTGTTCCATCTAGGTTAGCTTTTGACTTTGCCCGCTTCTCGTTATCTTGTTATTCCGTATTCCCTTCATACCGTCTTTTCGGTATTCCGTTACCGAGTTATCCCGTTTCCCCGTTATCCCATTATCCCGTTATATCTCGTTTTCCCGTTTTCCCATTATCCCGTTTTTCCGTTTTTATTATTGCTTTCTCCCGTTATCCCCTTATCACGTTATCCCGTTTCCACTTTATCCCGTTATCCCGTTTTTTCGTTATCCCGTTATTCCGTTTTTCCATTATCCCGTTATTCCGTTTTTCGTTCATTTTTGGAGGTCGATTTGGATTTTAGTTTTCCACCTTTTTTTCAAAAATATACTTTTTCCTCCACCACCTTACAAGATATGACGTCATAGTGATTTTTTAAATTGAAAGGGTATATTTTTATATCAAAAATTGAAAGCTCATATTTTTCTGAGTTCAACCATACCACATATGTCATATGTTACAGTATACTGAATATAAAGGAAACCAGTGTTCATATTTCTTAACATTCATTTAATTATTTATTTTGCAATGAAAATATAATAGGTTTTATCGAGAAAATATCTAACCACTCGAGTGGACCTGCTCCATTCTGATTGAACCAAATAGTAGAAACTATTCGACCAGGTTGATTAATGTTGGGAAATGTTACAGTTAAATATGGAACTACAGAAGTTTGTAACATTTCCAAATAATTTTCACCCAACACAGTAAAAAAAGTATGGCCCCACAATGGTATTCCTAAGAATCCCAGCCTTACTTTTTAGTGATATTGGGTATAAGCTTCCATCGTCCAATTGGGATTTTCTCTTGCACAATAACCACAATTTTGCGTATTCACGGTACCGTTTATGGATGTAATTTGGCTTTTCTTAAAATTTTCTGCACAACACCACGGCAGATCTCATTGTTGTCAGATGAAGTTGTAATTGGAAAATGATAATTTTCTTCAATTCCAAGTAATACATTCAATTGAGTGTCTTCGGCAACGGTATGCCTGCCACTCTTAGGTATATCCCATTGCCAATCTCATTAAATTTATGTAATATTTTGCCTACCGTCGATTTGCTTATTGGTTCTCGATAAAGATATTTTACGATCGCCGTAACATAAGATCATCAAAACTTCTCGCTGTTTTTCTGACAGCACCATCGTAATTTCAAATAATTTCTTTTAGGGTAATCAATAGGCCTTTTCATTTAGATGATTTTTTAAGGCGCATGCGCTCGTTTTGAGACCCAAAGTTTGATTGGCTATTGGGAAAGTGAATAGCCATTGGTTAGTTTTGAAATAATTTGAGATTGGCTTAGTTCAAAATTAGCGGTATTTTCACATTATGTCAACATCATCGTAGGGGGTGTATGAAGTCGTCCTTATCTAGGTGATCCTAGCTACCGTTATAATCTGAGTGAATCTATCTTTATTAACCGACGAAACCAAAAAGGAGGAGGTTCTCTAGTCGACCCGTATTTTTTTTTCCATCATTTTTTTAAATTAATTTCTGTATATGTGCTTATAGAATCCCAATATTTATTCAATACATACAAAACTAGTTCTTTAGGTATGTTCGTAAAGAGGGAAGTGACATCTAACGATATAAGTTGATAATTATTAGGTAGTTTTATGTTTTTAATTTTTTGTACAAACTCAAAGGAATTTTTTATAGAAAACAGAACGTTGGATTCAAATTGGAAAGGATTTCATTCATCCATTTGGAAATTTTATAGGAAGGAGAATGTATACAAGACACTACCGGCCGCAGTGGAACCCCATTTTTGTGAGTTTTTGGAAGTCCGTAAATTTTTGGAGGGAGAGAGTTTTCAGTTATGAGTTGACTTATAGGTTATTTCGTCGATATTTCCTTCATTGTGGAGATCTTTGATGATTTTATTGACACGATTTTCGTAATACGTTGTCATATTTTTATTCAAAAGTTAATAGGTGTTCTTGTCGGAGACTAGTTGCGACATTTTGTGGTAGTAATCATCTTTTGAAATAATTACGGTGGAATTCCCTTTATCGGACCTAGTAACAATGATGTTATTATTCTGACTAGGAAACTTTTTGGAAGACTGATATTCTTTTTCAAAAAGATCTGGTTTATTATTATTAGTGAGTGAATTCACATAATTTGTTATGGCATTAGTGCATTTACCTCTGATTTCATTTTTGTTCACATCATCATCAAGATCCTTTATCACATCTTCTGTGTCCTTTATCACATATTCTGTGTCCTTTATGACACATCATAAAAAATATATAGGTATCACAAAAAATAGACTAGAGACACGCGTGAAACATCACAGATATGACTGCAATATAACAAACAATAAAAGAGAAAAAACAGCATTATGTAGCCACCACTTTTCTAGTGGGCACAACTTCGATTTTATTAATACGGAAATATTACATAACGAAACCAATCCTTATAAATTACCTATTGCCGAAATGTTATACATCAACAAATTCAAAAAGGAAACAGTTAATTTCCGTTCGGACACCCAAAATCTAAACATAATTTATGCTAACTTATTGCAACATTTATAAGTATATTTCGCCCCCCCTTTTTTCAATTTTTGACTGACTCATATCGTTCACGCCATATATTATTGACTACCCCTCACACCGGAGAGACATGGAAGTTAATCATTATATCCGACTACATCTTATTCATTGTGGGCTTCCCACTGTGATGTTCACACGTTTACACACAGATGCCTCTCTGGATATCATAATATTTATATACAGTAGATAAAAACTAGATGAGCTGAATACACTTAGTTGACAATTGATCGTTTGATACGTAGTGTTGTTCATCATCAGAAGACTTTGTTGTGAATGTGTCCTTCCAAATTACGAAAAACCACTTTGGAAACCATGCGTTTTTATTTTTATGTTTGCATCCAAATATATGTTGGTATTGCTTTGTACACAGGATTCTAGTTGAGGTATGTACATGTTTCATCCTTTTAATAATGTTTTAATATTTTATCTTTTTAAATTGATACTAATTCCATGTTTTATATTGATTACCAATGAAACGTTCGCCGAAAATAAAAGTTTATTTTTTCCTCCCGAAATCTCATAACATATATATATATATATATATATATATATATATATATATATTTATTATTTATTTATAGTTTATAATTTTTTTCATTGATTTCCCTATCTTTTTAATAATTTTGAGAAATGAATACCTATCATAACAAAAATGAAACTCCAGCTATGTTTTCTTACTATTTTTCAACACTCTCTTCACCTTATCCCAGCCCAGTCGGTACGCCTATGAAGAATGAGTCATATCTATCATCAGCAGTCGGTTCAGTAGGTAGTGCCAACTTGGCGCAAAACTAGATGTCAAATATGCTCTTTTGTGGGGAGAATATATGGTTAGGTGCTCAAAAGATAAACACAGGTTGCAGAATATCGTCAAATATTTGTTTCTTATTCAAATAAATCCTTAAAAACTGACCTACTCTGCGTAAACTACCTTATTGGACTAAAAACAATAATATGAAATGGTGATATTTGTTACTTGTGATGAATTCTTGTCGAATGAATGTTTGAAAGTTATAAAAAGTGTGTTAGCATCGAAAATTATTAAATGTTCAACCGAAAAGGTGATCAAATAAACAATATGAGTTTCTAGACCTGATCGTTGCACTTTAGTCAGTTCTGCGTATTAAATCCTTGTTATTCTTCTTGTGTGGTGTTCTGCTGCCTCTTGGAAGTATTCGTACTTCTGGAAAATACAGCTTCCTTGCATCAAACCAACTTTTGTACCTGTGAATGGCATTGACAGGATTTCGTATTCTGTTACTAAGGTGAGTGGAATTTTCTTATGTGTTCATTCTCCCATTGATGTCTGAATATAATTATCACGTTTTTGGAGGGTTTTGCTTGTTTTTCTTTTTGTAATTTACTATAACTTTTCTTCCTCAATTTCACTCATGGTTTCGTTTTTTCTCAAATTTTCATCTCCCTAAGCTTGTTACAGTTCCTCTTGGCAACCCGCACATTTTGTTTATTTTCACAAATTTTAAAATATATTGCCACTTTCTATCCGATAATTAATTATTCTAACTTATTCTAATGATTTTATTTACAATGATATATTTGACATTTTTCTGTGTTCATAACTTTTATATTTCATTGTTTGCGTCGCATAGCTTCTGACAACTCGCTGTTGGGTTTCTTCCTGATATGATTCACCATACAGGATGTTCCAACTTGTATAACATTTGATCTACTTGAAATACAATGTTTTTTCATGAATTTAAATTTCCATATTATTTTTATTGTATATTCGAAATGAATGTATTGTTGGTCACATACGTACAACAATAGAGATACTTCAGGACTGACATTTTGATACAAATGCGTTGACTAGAGCATGTTATAAGATTCTAGAATAGTAAAAAGTGTAGAAAAATTGCAAAACAAACATAGCATGAACCACGATAACTCAAATTCCTACAAATAATAAAGAATTATCATTTTGATTATTTTATAAACATTACCTAAAATAACAACATATATATATATATATATATATATATATATATATATGGAATATGTAAAGTTCGGGTTTATTCATTCTCAATTAACTGAAAATGATGTATTCCGCGATTTTTGTTAAATTAACAGTGACATAGATAAAATTTTATTAAATATTCAGGGGGTAGTTTTAGCCCCTCATGCTTCGAATTTTTGGGTGGGTCTCTACATCATAAAATGAAATTCAATATTCATCTTCCTGAAAATATTGTGGAAGAAACTAGACAAGACATTGCCACCACTATCAGGAGAGCGAAACTCCCACTGCTGAAAGGCGATGCCTCAAAAGTCTTCCAACCAAGACATAATCGTCCTCCCAGCCGATAAAGGGAATGCCACAGTGATCCTCAACACTTCAGATTATGTCGAGAAGATGAGGACAGTATTAGATTCTCCGGAGTATCAGACCACCAAACGAGACCCTACAACCTATCTTGAGAAAACGAGCAAAACGCTCATTAACAACTCCGAACTATCAGCTGAAACAAAGAATCCACCACTCCTAGGAAGAAATCCTCGCGTATACCCTGTATTTATGGTCTTCCAAAAATACCCAAACCCAACATTCTCCTGCGGCCTATAGGCAGTGCTTTCAGATCACCAACCCACAACCTTGCCAAACATCCAGCAAGCACTCTTCAGCCTGTAGCTAAAGAAGCCTTATCGTATGTACGGAATTCATACCACTTCAAAGAAAGTTCTCAAAACACACAAAATCCGGAGTAATTCAAATATATATATATATATATATATATATATATATCGTTTCGTCCCGGGCCTGGGACTTCAGTTTTATTTATTTCATGTTAGGTATATAATTCTGAGTGACATGTAGCGGTTAATTTATATTAAAATGAATTTTCCTTTTTTTGGAATTTTTCCACATAATGGGGGCCTATCGACATTTTTCTTGGAAAATTCATTTTAATATAAATTGACCGCTACATGTCACTCAGAATTATATACCCAACATGAAATAAATAAAACTGAAGAAGTCCCAGGCCCGATACGAAACGTCTTTAACAATATAAATGTATCAATAATTGTGGAATCCAATAACCCAAGAAACTACGGAAAATATATATATTATATATATATATATATATATATATATATATATATATATATATATATATATATATATATATATATATTTATTTAAGTTCGGGTTGAACCACGTCTTGAAATTTCATCATTTCGACGTTTCGGCTCCCATTGTGGAGCCATTTTCGGGTCTCAACACTAATTCTCTCTAAGGTCTCAATCTGCCTATGCCTTCTAAATAAGTTTCGGATGGCAAGTTGATGTTCGTAAATTATACTTGTCACTCGTCTATTAGTTTGTCCTATGTATGTTTTAGGGCATTCGGAACATGGTATTTCGTATATCCCTTGAGAATCGTTAGTTATGGTGTCTTTGGGAAATCTGAGAAAATTCGAAATTTTATTAGTTGCCATTAAGATTGTCTTTATATCGCGTTTCTCTAGGATTATGCCTATTTTGTCGGTGACACCTTTGATGTAGGGGTGAAAAGCCTTGTGCAATTGGATATCTGTTGGGTTTTGGGAATGTGAAAACGGGTTTGTTGATGGTGGATAGTTCTGCAGATTTGTGTATTGTTAGTGCGATTTTTAGTTTGTTCAAGTCTTGTGATTGGTTGTGATTATCGATGAGTTGAATAGATTTGGGCTGGATGGTGATGCGAGATGGCGTGTAGATAAGGATTGGTGTGGGTAGGTTTCTGTTTACTGTGTGTGCGTAGGAGTCGTTGGTTTTTGTGATGAGGGCATCTAGGAAGGGGAGTGAGTTGTCAGCTTCAGTTTCCATAGTGAATTTTATGTTGTGGTGGATGTTATGGAGGTTGTCCAGGAATCCATGAAAAGTTTCCGCGCCATAGGGTCATATATCGAATATATCGTTGACGAATCCGAACCAACAGGTAGACTTGTGGGCAGATGACTCTATGGCCTTAGTCTTGAATTCCTCCATGTATAGGTTTGCAAAGACTGGAGAGAGGAGAGATCCCATTGGTGCATCACTTGTTTGTTTCTATGGGAAAAGGATATATGTAGGTACTCTTAAACTCTTTATAGAATGCAAGATGATGTTGAGGGTATCTTCTGGTATGTTATGGTTTTCAGGATATCCAGTGTGTGAGAGAGAAATGTTCGTGAAGAAGGATACTATGTCAACGCTTACAAGGATATCGGTACTCTAGATTTTGTGTGTTTGAGAACTTCTATGGAGTGGTATGAATTTCGCACATACGGTAAGGCTTCTTTGGCTAAAGGCTGAAATGTGCTTACTGGATGTTTGGCAAGGTTATGGGTTGATGATCTGAAAGCACTGACAATAGGTCGCAGGAGAATGTTGGGTTTGTGAATTTTTGGAAGACCGTAAATACAGGGTATACGCGTGGATTTCTCTCTAGGAATGGTGGATTTCTTTGTTTCGGCTGATAGTTCGGAGTTGTTAATGAGCGTTCTGGTCTTTTTCTCAAGATAGGTTGTAGGGTCTCGTTCGGTGGTCTGATACTCGGGATAATCTAATAGTGTCCCCCTCTTCTCGACACAATCTGAGGTGTTGAGGATCACTGTGGCATTATCTGCTGGGAGAATGATTATGTCTTGATTGTTCTGAAGACTTTTGAGGCATCGCCTTTCAGCAGGTGTGATGTTGGAAGGTGGGAATTTTGTTCTCCTGATAGTCGTGGCAATGTCTTGTCCAGTTTATTCCACGATGTTTTCAGGAAGATGAATATTGAATTTGGTCAGTAGTTCCATTTTATGATGTAGAGACCCACCCCAAAATTCGATTCATGAGGGGTTAAAACTACCCCCTGAATATTTAATTAAATTTTATCTATGTTACTGTTAATTTAACAAAAACCGCATGACACATCATTTTCAGTTTAATTTTCTGCATGACAACTACTCCTATTATGAAACAGGTTATATCTCAAAAAGCATCGGTAATAATAGGAGTATGAGATTTTTCATGATGTTTACATTCCAGGGGTAGGTGCGTAATGGGATTTTTTTTGCAAAATTTGATGCATATTTGGATAATTTTCATTAAAAAAACGCAAAACACGCTATATTAATTTTATATTTTTGTCTGGAAATACATCCTTTCCATAACCAAATTTTGCACCCCAGCCAGTAAAATCTATCACTGCTATGAACCGGGTTATATCTCAAAGGGTATCACTAACAGAAGAATGACATTTTGTGCGAGGGTTACCTTCCTGGGTTAGGTACGTACTAAAGGAGGATTTTCCTAAATTCGAATCCCAAGGGTTTAAAACTATCCCCTGAATATTTCAGTAATTTTGATCAATAAACTGTTAATTAAATACTTAAACAGCAGAGGAAGTTTAAAATAAATACGGCAAAACCCGCAGTTCCAGGTGTAGATACATATAAAAAAAAAAACCCAAATTCCGATACCAGGGGGTTAAAACTGCCACCTGAATATTTGAATGGTTATCTTTAATTGTTACTTTTCCAAAGTACTGTGTTCTTGTGAAGTTTCAACTTAAAAGTAAAAAAAGGTGTGGATCAATACATAAAGTAATCATTATCCCAACGAACATGATGGTAGGTGAAATTGGCGTCATTTTCACCTTCGAAAGAACGAAGATGAATTTAATGTCATTCTCATCAGATTGGAAAAAAACTAAAGTAATTTGTAAATCAGGAATAGGGATATCAGGATATTTTGTCCAACAGGTCGATGGCATAAATAAATAAAAAAGATATGATCATCTGGAATCAGGTATAAGGAAGATCACCTAAAATCAGGTATTTTTTTAATTTTATTTATAACCCAAGAAAAGTTTATTGTAGGGAAAATATAAATAATAAACGACAAGAAAGTGGAATACTATATACTCCGGAGAGTATAAAAGAATAATATGAATGATAGAATCAGAAAAAAAAAATAATGAAAAAGGTATTTCTTTAAATGAATTTTGAATCGTGATTTGCCATATGTTTTCAAATGGTCTGATAGTTCATTGTAAAATTTTATTCCATTGTAATAAATTGATTTTTGTCCATCATTTGTCTTCATTTTATTAATCGCTAGATTTTTGGAAAATCTGATTGGGTAATGCTTTATATTATTTTTAACGAAATGAATGAAGGTGCGCAGTCTCATTTTGTATAATGAATGGATATCTAAAAGTTTTCTTGGTATATATAAATTAACTGTTGGTTCTCGATAGTCAAGTTTGAATATACACTTGTTGATTTTGTTTTGAAGAGTTTTCAAACCCCAAACAGAAACTAAATATTGGAATTTGGGTAAATCAAGGTAAAATAAGCGGTTTTGAGATATTCAATAAATAAAAAATTCTTATTTTGAAAAAAAATCCAATAATAGGGGAAATTTGTTTTCTTAATATTTCAATATGTTTGGACCACGATAAATTCTCATCTATATATATAGTCCCAAGAATTTCAGACTGGAAGAGTACTTTCATTGTTGAACACTACAAAAACAGTCGCTGACAACTCGAGTTATAGAATTTTTAAACAATTGCAGTTTAGTTAAAATCGACATTAGTTCCTATCGAGTTTATTTTGTTATTTTAGTTTCAAAGAGACATTTCTGGGAGCATATTTGAAATCTGGTAAGCAGTTATCTTACACATTTTCCAGTAGTACAGGAAATTGTGTACTTGTGTCAAACTTGGAATAATTAAGACGAATATGCTTTGCAGCACTTTGGAAATATTATAACATAATTTTTTGATAGTTTGTTGGCGGGAATTCGGTCGGAATATTGAAAAAAAAACAATTTCTAAATTGTCGACATTTCGAAACTGGACAAAACCTCGGACAATATACAGAAAACTAACATTGATATTATAATTACTTACATTTAGGGTAATATCAATGTTAGTTTTCTGTATATAGTCCGAGGTTTTTTTCCTTTCAACCATCTTTATTTCACGTATTGTATCTTATTCTAGCAATACTCCATTCGAGAATTCCATTTAAATATATATGTTTTTGTTCTTATACTCCAAAGTCCTGAAGATGAAACAATAAAGTTTAGAACCGTCGACAATTTAGAAATTGGTTTTCTTCAATATTCCGACCAAATTCCCGCCAACAAACTATCCAAAAATCATATTCAACGGTCGCTATCCTATTCAAATAATTTCGAATGATTACTTGGACCAAACACTGTTTTCTAACCTGAAAAAATTGGCCCTTCTCTCAGCCTACCGCCATCGGTAGTGAGATCTCTCAAATTTTTAGCGAGCTCCTCCGAGAAACCATAGACTTGCGAAGCATCGATATAGGAAGTAAGTTGGTTTATTTGTTCTCTATACTGGATCTTGTCGAAGAATATCGAAGTCATGCCCGATCCACAGACAGAAGATGATCTGATAAAATCTATGCACCTTCTATTCGTAACGCGGGGGTCATTTGGAGGGACGTCCATGGGGTAGCAAGGAGCAGCATAGTCACATGATTTCTTGCAGTCGATACCATCCCAACTCTCAGAGGTAACCGACGGTGTTGCATGGTCCAGATCGTGATCGAGGAATTGACCCCATTGCATAACCTACAAATAAAGTGAATTCTCCAAAGTACCAACAAGAGTACAGTTAAAACATTTCCGGATGGCGAACTAGGCAATAAATCATTGGTGAGTCCTGACACATACGTCCACTTGTTTGGGATATACTTAAGGCACGACCAGATACGCCCCTGAATGAGCTACGACTAACGTTACGGAAATTAATTACACTAGAGAAGGATGGCCAATAAGATGTACTTCCTATCAAAAACAGATGGTTTAGCAAAGGGTAACTCGAAATTAGCCTGGAAATTGACTCATTTTGAATGTGTTGATCCTACTGGTGTGTTATGTTGCTTCTTCTGTTGAGAGGAGTTTGTGATACATTTTTAACAAAATTTGAAAATGGCTATCCTGAAGTTTTGAAGAGCAAAGTAGCAAACTTGTGTTAAATGTTTTGGAGTATTCCAAAAATAAAAAAGATACTTCCACTGAAAACATTTCTGTTATTAATTGTCCAGCTGAGGCATTAAAATTAGGACTAGAATTTGGCACGAAGGTCCACATGAAACAACTGTAAGTATTTTTTAATGTTAGAGCAAGTGCTAAATGTAATGGTTTTATTTTATATTCATTGGGTCTCTGCAAAGAGAAAAGCTTCCAAAACACGAGATTTGCCTGAAGGAGTTATATCTGCAATACGTACAGTTATTTATACCAAGATAGAAAATTAACAGTTTGCAACAAGAGAAAACCTACGACAAGAACTACTGAATAGACATATTATAGATGTCTGTTACACAACCTTAGGTTATAAATTTTAAAAGGTCTAGGTTTTCGTTTCTCAAAAGATAATGGTAGAAGGGCTCTAATGTGAAGACCAGAGATTACATCAAAACGGGTAGGGTAAAGTTTTTGAGAGAATATGTGAATAATGCTGCATGTGATAGTCCCTCAGATGTGGTTTTCCTTGATGAAACGTGGATTTTTCAACCTGAAAGTAATACATTGCAAATCTGGCATGTTAAATCTGTGCGGAACAAAAGTAGCTCAGAAGACAAACGAAACATAATTGTTCATTCTGGAAATAAAGATGGATATATTGATGGCGCCTTATATTGTTATATTTTCAACTGAATCTTATATTTTCAACTGGATTGTCTTATATTTTGAACTAAAATCAAAATTGCTGATTATCATGCTAATATGAATTCGGAATTATTCGAAAAGTGAATGGCAGAACAATTGTTACCGAAACTTCAAAAATCATCATTGATTATCATGGATAATACAAGGTATCATTCAAGACTCCTGGAAAAAATTCCCAGTCGACAAAGGATGAAATCATACAATAACTGCAAACTAAAAATATTTGCATTCCTCAGCGCGACTTCAAATGTGAACTGTTAGATATTGTGCAGCAATTAAAAGCCTAAAAAAATTGCATAAGCGACTGTCGAATTTATTTATAAAATGAGTCATTATGATCTACGATACCACTGCCAGATTAATACCATCGAACTAATATGGGCACAATGCAAAATATTTTATAACAAGAATATAGGACAAAAGGGCTACACTGGCGACGCTGTATTGAAAACATGGACAGAAGCATTAAATAAAGTTACAACGCAAAAATGTGCAGATTGTATTAAACATACTGGAAATCTTATTAGTACAAATTGGGAACCAACAAAAATGTTGGATTATCAAATATAACCCATTATAATTAATCTAAAATATATATTCTTCTTCTGAAAAATTATTTGATGACTTTGTTTTAATTTGTAGCTGATAAAGCTATAATATAGTTTCATTTTTAATACAACTACGTGAAATCATTGCCCACACAAACAATTTTAACTTGTATATGATTAACATGATTGCCAACATCCTTTAAAATCACCTGCTATTTTTTACACACAAGCAGTTCTCTGATTCGTAAGTTCTTTTTTCGATTCATTCTCCATATATTGTTCAAATGAACTTGTAGATATTTTGTGCAGAAAGTGAATAAATTGTTTATTATTATTAATTATCGGAGTTTAATAATCCTATAATCCTATTTCCTAATACCGATTTACTTCTTTCAACAAATTCTATGAAATCTACCATACTCGCTTTCCACACACACAAGTTTAAGGCGGGTTGTAACACGGGTCATCTATGGTTTTGATAACTGCAGGTTCTTTCTCTTTCCATTGCCATGATCTAGAATGAGAGAAAACCTGTAGTTAACCTTTACCAAAGGATGACCAGCTGTGTTACAACACGCCCTCAATGGATTATTAAATTCTCCTTAATTATTATGTTTATTACCATAAGCGGATAAAGTTGAAATGAAATAAATATATACATTTCGTCTCAGCAATGATTTATTGCCTACTTCGCCATCCAAAAACGGCCGCACTTTTATAAAAATATATACCATGTGTGTTATAACTGGATCTGGTGTGATTTTTGAAGTAGCGATCAAAGTAGATGACACCAATCTAGAACTTGGCTTTGGAAATCCATAGTATTTTCTGTCTTTTATCCATCCAATGGGCTTGGTAAGTCCATCTTCGTATATTGGTTTCAGGATACGCCTGAAACCGCTTGATGAAGCTCCCCACATGGGGTGCTGTAAATTATTACAGGTCCCTTCTATGGACCGATATTTGGAATGGAAACACATGTCGGAGCAATTTTCGAACAGCCTGTGGGTCATGCAGCCTGAAAAATCGATAAGCCATCTACTATAAGAATGATTAGTCGATAAACGACGGGAAAATGATACCATACATTTTGAAGTCACATCTAAATTTATTTTTTTACAATATCACCATCATCTCACCTGACAACCTTGCAATGAGATCTAAATGTTCCTCAGACAAAAGTTCTTTGTAATCGAAGTCCGAAGTTGAATTCATCATAATACTGTCCCGTTCTACATATTTCCTGACATTGGTTAAAGTCCTTTCGTAAACTTCAGCGGCCCTTGCTAGTTCCCTTACGGGCGCATCTGGGTATCTGATGATTCTGAAGATTTCTGCCGGATTATGTGACTGCTTATTTTTGAACATATTGTCGACGGTTCTGTTAATAGCACGATCGATTTCTTCTGTCGCTTCTGCAAAAGCAACTTTGACAAATTTGTCACCAATGCCCACTCCTGAAATTGAAATGAACATTTCAAAAAAATAAGCTGAAACACGGATAGTACCGATACTATATCTCAATTAAATCTCAACTCGGTAACATGCAGATCAAGAATACCGAATCCGTCTTGGTACAATTGAATATATTCACTGGTGAAATACAGTGTAAAAGTGTGAGTAATTGAAATGATTTCAAATAATTTTTTCCATATTTTTTTTTTGAAATTTGGAACTATTAGAAAACATAATTGGTTTTGGGATACACAGTAGATATATTTATATATATATATATATATATTTTATATATATATATATATATATTAAACAAGAGAGCCAAATATATGAAGTATAATATAAAAAACGGAGGACTTAAAGTAGCTTCACAAAACTTTCTACATACAGTATAATCAATAGCCAAGTTGAAAGCAAACAATAATGTTCGTCAAATACAAGTGTCCAATTACTAAAATTCAATTGCCAGATAATAGAATCAATAGATATATCTTTAGACAATGGTGGAAGTAAATGTTCATTTAGTATTACCGTACGTAATTTTCATTCATGACTCACTTAGGGACGCGTTTATTTATTAATAAATTGTATAGTATTTCTAATCCCAATTGAAACGACATAAAAAGTTTCGGGAAGGGATTCTCTTTGCACTTGCCGCATTGACATAGGCGTTCGAATATTATTTTTCAGAGGTATTTCTTCGGTTACTTATTCTTACAATCATAGCAATTGATCACCCCATGTAAAAGTAGACACATGTTATCTCAACTGGATTTTATTATTTGTTTCGAAAGGTCTCCAGAAAGCCATAATGATAAAATTATTTTCA
This sequence comes from Gonioctena quinquepunctata, assembly GCA_018342105.1. Classification (NCBI taxonomy): domain Eukaryota; kingdom Metazoa; phylum Arthropoda; class Insecta; order Coleoptera; family Chrysomelidae; genus Gonioctena; species Gonioctena quinquepunctata. Next base: position 98,750 of record JAFIRS010000520.1, read on the forward strand.
ATGGATAATTCCTAACCTCACGGCACGGCAGTGATTAAGGAATATCGTAAAATCAGGATATTATGCAGCTGTAGATAACATATGTCCATTCCAGCTAGCCGAGCTTTCATTACTCAAATATATTTGATAGCGCCTTTACTGATAATCTGGGCAACTGGAAACACGCGCCAGATTTTTTGTATGATTGTACCAGGAACGCTTTGAAAGTAAAAACACTGGTAGTATATAAATTTCCCATTTGCCGGGCAGTGCATATGAACACTCCTCGTAGTGCTCTTATTTTATGGCCGTTCCAATTGGGATTAGAATAACTATAACCAACATTTCGGCATTGAATACTGCAGGATTCTGCACATTTAGAATTCTTATATGATTATTATATCTTCAATAATATGTAATCTAGTACATCGGATGTATATTGAATGATTACTATCGACTCAATGACTGCCAATAGATTCATTCTGAATTATCTGGTGATTCACACTGATTTAAGTTATTAAATACATATTTACTGAATTTTAGCGGGCACGAGAGATGTGATCTGATTAACTTCTAAAAACTTAATGATGCCTTCTTATTGATATTTTTCTCATTTTATAGTAACAGTTCCACTCTGAATGGGCTTTTGGAGATCAAATAGTTCTCATTACGTAATTTATTTTTATGGCTTGGACATTTTAACCCTATATTTATGAGTACATCAATTCTAATAGCCGTCTGTGCTGGATAAAAAGTTTATTAATGACTTTCTGAAATGTTCTCAGATAGAAGGGTTATTAATTTTAAGATATCAGCGCTCATCAAATTTATGGTTATTCTTAATTATTTCACGATGTGATGCACCAAAAGCTATTATTATAACTTGCCTTCAGACAGATTATCTTTACAAATTGAGGCTATCAACTAAAATTCTGCCTAGCTATCGGTATTATACATGGTAGGCTCTACAGTAGGGTGGCCCATTTTGACCAACAAATTTTTTTTCCAAGTCTCGCATGGAAATATGTAAGTTTTTCGTAATTGAGGAGCCCTCTTGAAATTTTAGATAAATCGAATATTTTCAAGGGGTCGCACAAGAATTTTTAAAATTTCGAAAATGGTCAAAATTCGATTTTTTTGTTTTAATTTTATTTCTCTCATAGCGGCAATTATTTGTACATATAAAAAAATGACATCCTGACAGGTCGCTCAAGAATTTTGAATCTTGGGGAGTACTATAGATTCTACAATCCATTAACATAATTATGAACAAATATAAACTACGAGATAACATAAAAATACCAATGAATATATTGTTACTAGCATACTTAATTAATAGGGAAAATAAAAAAAAGATTTACTCATTGATCAGCTTAAATATCTCCTCTGATTAGTAATACAATTTGAAATATTGAACTGAAATAAAATAAAATAAAATATAAATTTTTGGTATGTTGTGTAATTACAATTGTAGATAATATAATAAAGTGTTTATAACAAATGTTGAAAAACAAGTTGTTTTTTTTTCGAATAAAAATATATTTTTTTTATTTAAATTATTGTTACGAAAATAAGTACAGTATGCTCCTGCGTTGTTCATCTAGCACAGGGCAGACGATGTGACGGTTTTTTAGTCGAGTGAACTTCCAGAAATATGACATCAAGCTGGGCTTTCCCCATCGAATGATCTCGATGTTTCCACGAACCGTTCGAAGATTCTGGATGCCAAGGGCGAGGATATATAAGATCGGGAGGATTTATTTATTGGAAGAAGTAGTAATTCATATTAGCGAATTCAAGATGAATTTTTAGTGCAGTGCAGAACGCGGTATATTTTAATGGTAAACTGTGATTGAGTATTTCATTATCAGAGTGCATTATTGTGTTGGGTTTTCGAAGTCTAATAAACGAACATTGAATTTATCGAGTATATTTTAATGAAAACGGGTCCAGTTTCGTAACATTATCCATATTAATTAAGTATGCTAGTAACAATATATTCATTGGTATTTTTATGTATCTCGTGGTTTATATTGGTGGTTTATATTGCAGCAAAAAAAAATTGAGCCTTTAAATTAATATTCAAAGGTCGCTCGAAAACGTATAATCTATAGTACTTCCTAAGATTCAAAATTCTTGATCTACCTTCAAGAACTTATACTTTGAGCTAACATTTTCAGGATGTCATTTTTTTATATGTACAAACACTTGCCGCCATAAGAGACAAAAAATGAAAACAAAAAAAAACGAATGTTTTTACCATTTTCAATTTTTTAAAGTCTTAAGTGACTTCTTAAGAATATTCGATCTATCTGAAAATTCAATTACAAAAAACTAACATATTTCCATGCGAAACTTGAAAATGCGAAACAGTTATGCCAAATTTCAAGTCAATTGAATTGGTGGAAGTGGGTCAACTTTTAATAGTGAGTTAATTTTTGTGGAGGAATATTACTTCTTGACATGTTTTTTCTGGGATTGCCTAGCTTCCACAATCTGAAAATTAAAAAAACTTCTTAACAACTGTAAAAGGGCAAATTAATTGATTTGACCCAGTCACTGAGTTTCTCAAGGGAATAGTCATGATCGAGGCCAATTATTTCATTTGCCCTTCTGCACTTGTTGAGTTCATTCATACACATTTTTTCTTCTGATTGTGCAAGGTGAAAAACCAGAAAATGTAATCGTGAGATTCGATCCATGGTAACAAAGGTGTGAAGCTGAATACAAACTAATTAAAAAAAAATGAAAGTGTTCGGTGGGCGGCCGCCAACCAGCCTTTAATTGATAAATAAATGATTTGGAACACGCTCTAAAAAAATCTATAAGTAATTTGACATAGGCACCCGGCTTTTTCAAGGTTTGAACGTCCTTTGCGAGATTGTATATAAAGAAGCTCAAAATAAAATAAAAATTAATATACCTCGCATTTAGTAAAAACACAATCAGTAGTAGAAACTTCAACCAAACTCTAACATAGTTCAACAAAATATTCTGCAATCTTTGTGTGTACACTGCGATACGGTGGTTCAAACTACCTACTGTGAACGAACTGAAATAAAAAAATTTGGAATATTCAAACTTACCTGTTAGATTCTGGACATTTTTCACGGTAATATAACCAGCAGCAGAATCTCTTCCATAATCATTCAGAGCCGAACATTCGTACCTTCCCCGATCTTCGGGAGCCAGTTTATAAATGTACAGATTTCCTGTAAGACCAACTTTGAATCGCCCGGTCCTCTGCATGCCTGACCCATCCTTCTGCCAAGTAATTCCGGGTTTGGGGTCCCCCGTAGCTTTGCAAGGTAATTCTATGGTACTGCCTACCAGAGCTTCGATATTGTAAGGTTTGTAAATCAACTTGGCTGGTTTATGCGAAGTATTTTCGACGTTCACCAGTGCACTGACTTCTCTTATTCCTACGTCGTTTCGAGCTTCGCAGATGTATAGCGAGCTATCAGATTGTTGGGCATTTTTTATTTGAAGAAACGTTTTATCTTCGCTCACGTATATCCTCTCGCCTGGGAGAACTTCTTCGTCGTCTTTGTACCAAATTATTTCGGGGGCAGGAGTACCGGATGCTACGCATTCCAGTCTGATGATTCCGCCGATTTGTATGTTGACATTTTCGGGTTGGACCGTGAAAATTGGGGACGCTAAAAAATATGACATTGTGAAGAAATAATTAGTTATTTTCTATGATTGCAAAATGCCATGTAAAAGGTAAAAATGTAAAATAATTTCGCAATCGAGTATCAAATAATGGTTCTTCGAAAACTGTATCGCACAATTCAAAAGTTACTGAAAATGTGAATACCAAATTCAAAATTTCCAATCAGTTTATTCAATAAATTCATCTTTGGAATTGTGCATTTAAACATAAATTATCTTATCAGAAAGTGATGAAGGAGTTATGTTATGACCCGAGAATATACATATATAGATATACCTAACGAATTTATTAGTGAAAAAATGGCCACCTCAAATATGAAAAGTTATTGTAACGAATAATCCATTTCAAGAAGTCGAAAGTGCAGACGATAATAGCTACCTCATGATGTTAAAGAAAAAATCCATTGAGTAATAAATATATCAAGAAAAAAGAATAAGAAAACAAAAGACCTAATAAAAGATGATATTTATGAACTAAAATTTCAACGCGTGTGATCTCAGTCCGTGAGATATAAAATTACAGGTAATAAAAAACCACAACATTTCAGACAAGATTGGGAATGCCTCCTGCTGAGAGATAACAAAAACTCGGATTTTTATTTATAAAAACGACCATAAATAATCGTAGCGGGAGAAATAACCACCCTAAAATACCTCATCTCAGAAAAATGTATGATCACCAGATGTGTGAACCATCTGAACCACTGATAAAAATATAGGCAAAGTAATAAATTATGTATAAAAAAAAACAAAAAAAACAACTCTTGTATTTAACTCATAAATAATAATAAAATATGTCATCACGAACTGTTATGTGGGTAGACTAATAGCCCCCGCGTGGGGTCCACTAGTCGGATATAAAAAGGAATAAAAATATCAATTCAAGCTCAGTACCCAGCTTGAAGTACCAACTATTTTGAGTACTAATATTCGTTGTAGTCAGATTAAAATTCAGACTTAACGGTCAAATAGAAATAGTTGAAATGTATATTTGAAACTGTTATGAAAATATCGGAATGGGAAAATGTTTTACCTAATCAGTGCGCGCCAAGGAAAATACGGTATTCAATTGCTAAAAATAATAACTAAGAAAGTAGTGAAGAAATTGATAATTAATAATCAGAATTTGGAAATCGTTTGATAATTATGTGTGTGAAATCCAGAATCTGTAACAGTGGAAAAAGGGTAAGCTTTATTTTAATGTTTTGTAGTAATTTGGCATATCAGAACATTTCCAACTATTATTCAATTGAAGGGAAAATGCTTTTTATGAAAATCTCAACCACATATTTGAGTAGAGTCATTTGTTGTTTTTTTCTTCAATCATGAATTAAATTAGCTTTGAACTTTGTATTATTCTATAGAATCTCCAGTTATTTGTAGCATCATGCATAAAAACAAGACTTCAATCATTGTGAAATACATTCCGTAATATGTTGACTTATTATTGTCTATGTGAATCTATACCTATAATAATTTCAGTTTTATTTTTGAATGAAATTAATTTTATATCCAGTGTGTGTGAAGATTTACCAATATTCATGAACCAGTTAGCCAGTTTCGTTAAACAATACGTGCTCATTCAAAAAATATTTTTTTGCTATAGTTTTATTACTCAGATAATAGAGTTTCAGAAATGTTGTACAAGAGTATGTATAAGCATTTGACTTATATAATTATACAATTTCCATACAATTGAATTGGAATGATACTTGTTCATCCATCATAGTTTCCTTATGGTTTCAGATCATTAAAATAAAAAATTTAGATATTATATACAGTGTGTTGAAAAAACAACTGAATTCAGTTTATAATTTATTTGTACAGAATATTTCATATAAACATTGTTGATCATCATAAATTCATTTTTGAAATTGATAGATTCTTGGAAACTCAGTTCTTCTATACAGGGACTTTAGAAAATTGGTACAACTTACTGTCAGTTGTATAACATTATTCTACATGTTTTAATACATTATTTGGAACTGATATTTAGTACTATGGAAGTAGTTGTGTGGGTTGGAATATCATACCATATAGTGTGTGTAATTGTTGTAACGATTTTTTTTAAATTAATATAGTTTGTTTGTTTTTATAAGTGCTTTAATTATGCATGGTATCCTTTACTAGATTGGCGAAGTAGACAATTCAAACGATTCCAACGCTCTATATACTGGGAAAAGATTTTTATCTGCCGCTCGATAAAAATCTCTAGTTAGTTTTTATAAATTATTCACACCCAGTATAGCCCTTCCTAAACTTGGTAACAACATCTTAGCCAAGTAAACTAAAAGTGTAGGGTTTCTATTCAAACAACACCCTGTATTGAGTCGTTACAGATCTACCATGTGAAGTGATGGAAGTAGCGAAAAGTCTAATTTCTTATTCTCAGCAAATCTATCAGGCAATATGAATCTGCTCAAAAAGACTTCATGGAATGATATGATTCTATAAAATTAAGAAAGTGCAGCTGACAACGTTATGGTCTATATATTCAATGCTGGATATAATAGTATATCAAGTATCAAGAACGGTAAGGATAGTTTACTGGTTGATATCAATGTTTGGAGATTGAGCGCAGTAAACCTCACCGTTCGTGATGCTTATACTATTTTTTGTACGACCGATATATCTACAGAAGAATTCGTATAAATCAATCTTCTTGAATAAAAATAAACTGCCAGAATGACTGTGCCATTTTACAAAACGCCCTAGATAGAGTAAATACTTGGTGCAAAAATAATCGCCTTCTATTAAATGCTAATAAGTGCTCAATTGTAACTTTCACTCGGAAACAGAACAATATCACCTATAACTACTCAATTGGCAATGATGTGCTCCCTAGATCCAATTCTGTTCGTGACCTTGGTGTCACCTTCGACCAAAAATTATATTTTTCAACACACATAAATAAAATTACCAATGAATGTTCAAGGGCTTTATGTTTCATTGTCAGAAATACTCGTGATTTCTCGAATAAGAACACAATGCTACTGTTATATAATTCCTATGTCCGTTCTAAAACAGAGTATGCATCTATCATTTGGTGTCCATATTATAATGTCCATTCGAATAATCTTGAACGAATCCATAGACGCTTCATGAAATATCTCTCTTTCAAAGAAGATGGTGCGTACCCCGCTACAGGAATATGTAATACCGCTTTACTAGAGAGACATAACTTTACCTCTCTTGCAAGTAGAAGGCATACATCTGCTCTGATTTTTCTTTATAAGGTGATCCATGGCCAAATCAACTGTAGTGCTATTTTGAGTATGCTGAATTTTCATGTTCCAAGAGTAAATTCAAGACATAACACACTATTTTACCTCGAATTCTCTAGAACAAATGTACAGAAAAACTCACCCTCATTCAGAATTTGCAACAACTTCAATGCTGTCAATGACAGTTGTGACATTTTCTCTTGCAGCATTGCTTCATTGAAAAAAATCAGTTTTTGATATTAATTTTCCTTTTCTCTAGTTTTTGTATCATGTCTCATTTCTACACTATTGTTGTATCTTTACTGATTCTCAAATTATTTATGTTTTTTTGTTTTTGTACCTGTGATTTTCCCACCCTGTAAATGGATTTCTGTTGGGTGGTGTACAAAAAAAAAAAATTGTGTCGATTAATTGTGTTCAATGAAATTCATCAACAAGGCGTGTTTCATTAGAAAAATCGTAACCATGGTTTTATTTATAGTTGCAATTTTTCAATCTCTCATGCAGTTGTGAGATACACCGAGAAAAAACGTTAATGACCACTAATAAAACTTCAGTATTAGCAATCAAAAAGAGCATCCGTATTTGGGACTGGGTCTCACTTTAATTGTCACTAGGAAAAAAAATATAAAAAAAGCTTTTATTTATACTAATGCACTAAGAAGGAAAACAAAATTTCTTTCATTGTTTGATCTAGGTTATTCTGTGAGTAACAGATTCAAAATCTTGCCGCGCAAGATTCCCTATTTTGTATCCGCGGCTACCTTCTGAATCTGTTACTCACATAATAACCTAGATCAAACAATGAAAGAAATTATTTTTTCGTTTCTAGTACATGAGTATAAATAAAAGCTTGTCTTAATTTTTTTTTAATTTTTACGACTAATAAAAGCTTGTTTTTAAATTTTTTGCTTGTTTATTCATTTTTAATTAGTTTGTTTTCATTAAGTTAAATAACTAGTTCAGTAATTTCTATCTAATTTATTTGAAATTAAAAAAAATCATAATCTCCGACCCCGAAAACCCCTAGATACCAATTTTGAATAGAATCTAACCATAATCACAAAAATTATCCGCCATATGGGGCCACCATTCTGTTTTCTTCCTAATGCATTGTCACCGGAATTATGTACACCTGCCAAATTTCAAATCAATCGGACCATTAGAAGTGGGTCAAATTTAACTTGCAAGATTTGATTACCGACAGACAGACAGACCGATACCGGAACAGGTAAAATTAAATAAAAGGTTGTCAAAAAAATATCCCACCCCTGAAAACCCCTAGATACCAATTTTGAATAAAATCGGACCATAATCACAAAACATTTCCGCCATATTGGAGCCACCATTTAATTTTTTTATCCTAAAAAAAATTTATAATGCATTGTCACCAGAATTGTGTACACCCGCCAAATTTGAAATCAATCGGACGATTAGAAGTGGGTCAAATTTAACTTGCTAGATTTGATTACAGACAAACACACAGACAGACACCGGGACAGGTCACACTAAATAAAAGCTTGTAAAAAAATACCCTGGCAGTGTTTAATTGCCATTATCAAACTAAAATTCAAATATAAAGTAGTGCTACCTACTATCAAATCAGGTACTTGCAGTAATGACACAAAGTTTTTGCACGAAATGTATATCTTGATTGTTGTTATTGTCGGTTTCATTTGGTATAAGGAGAAAGGTATTTGTCATTATTAACATGTACATTTGGTACTATCAATTGATTTTACTTATTGTTATTCAACACCGTCATTGTGGTAATGAAAATTGCTATTTGCTATTATTCAACCATATTATTTATGACAAACACATGATGTCATTTTTACAACAACAAAATTAACTTACAGTTAATAACTTCACCACTCACAGCAATGAAATTGATTACTTACCTCAATTATTTATTTTGCTCGGAAAATTCCAAATACAGGGTTTCCAAAACTATGGTGTCAAATTGAAACTGGAGATTCCCTTTGAAAAAATGAGTAGGACTCACTATTTTTCACAAAGGTGCTAAGATGCATGCAGAGCAAGAGTACTGAATTAAGTGAAGTGTTTAAAAAACCTTTTATCAAACAATACAAAATTCAGTATTCTTAATGGAGTTTTTCTTTCAACTCTAGCATGCTGAAAATATCCGCAAAACCATTGAGATAAAATAGCAGTCTCATTCATTCATCAAGAAAAATCTGAGTCAGTTTCAAATTGACACCATTGTTGTGAAACATTCTGTAAATTTTTCCAAATGGAAATGTTAAATAAAATGTGTGAAATATCAAAATGATTTAGCAATTTGACTCGAAAAACTGTCAACGCTCCACCTTCGGTGTCGCGTTTTTAAACCCAAATTTACCCGATAAATTACAAACCTCTCGTGCAATTACAAGTGACAATTCAACTCATGTATAAAAAATCGCATATGCCACAGTGCAATTGTCAGTTTGACAGCGGCAAAAGTTAGCTGCAACTTTTACAGCGACAAATGCACTAGTGGTTTTTTCACTATTCATTTGTTTATCAATTATCGCGGTGTTGGTTGCCAAAATAAATAAAGTTTGCATTGATATGTTTCTAAATTTCTTATTCATTAAATTGTCCTGCCGAATTACACTCGATGTTTGTATTGATATCGGGTAAATTTGTGTTGTTCAAATTCTAAACTGTTTCCTTTAGCAATTTGACTCGAAAAACTGTCAATAGTCAATAGTTGACAGTTTTTCTCGTCTTATTGCTAGGCAACAGTTTCTCATTAAACCACCCAAATTAACCCGATAAAATACAAACCTCTCGTCAATTATAAGTGAAAAAATATCCCTGAAACTAGTGCACTTAACACTTTTGATTACAGCAATACGTTTTTCACTTACAAGCACTAAAGTGTGGTATTTGCCTTAAATAAAAAACGAACTCTAACAACAGAGTAATTTACCATTATCAGTTTTCAAACTTCAATCAACGGCGGCACTAAGTGCAAATAACTTGCTTCTTGTCATAATCGAAGATATGTAATTCGAGTGTCATTGATTCGGTCGTATGGGGTCGGCTTTAGAATAGCCCCATGGTAAATCCTGCCTGTCGTAAGAGGCGACTAAAAGGATAACCGTAGGTGGAAGATGGTCTCATCGCCCGGTGAAATACCACCATATCGACTTTGTGTGCTGTGAAATGGACCATTCCATGTTTCAGTGTTCGGTCGATACTTTCCGGTCTCCCTCTTTCCTTTTCCCCAATTCCTTCTTTATTTTCAGGTAATAGTAATAATGCTGAACAATAGTAATAATGATGAAGTCTCCTAGAGTAAAACACTCCGGAAGTAAAATACCTCTCCATTCGGATTTCCGGGCGAGAGGTACTCGAGGGGACTCAACATTAAAAATTAATTTTTGCAACATCCGCGGACTCAACAAGAACATCAATGACGTCCACCATCACCTACAGACGGAAAAACCGGATATTCTGGCTCTAACAGAAACACAAGTAAACTCGTCCACCAACAAGGTCCATATGCTTTGTCCTGGTTACGAACTCCATTCTCGATTCAGGTTCAAAGGTGGAGTTTGCCTTTACGCCAAGGCTAACCTTTCATGCCAGCGTGAAGAGAGTTTGGAACCGAAAGACTTTGATGTGATGTGGTTCAAGCTATCTGATACCAAACTGACTAAGTTCCTCTGCTGCCTTTATCTATCACCTAATGAACCTTCATATAACGACCTCTTTGAGTTTTATCACTCAAACTGGACTACATTCAGGAGAACCATCCAACAGCTGAAACCATAATCATGGGAGATTTTAATGTACATAACGCTGCCTGGCTCAAATTCTCTAACAAAACAGATGATGCAGGTCGTCAAGCCGGGCCTTCGCCATCACTCATGGTCTAGAACAACTGGTCGAGCTACCAACCCGCATCCCTGATGTCAACAACCAGTCTGCCAATACACTAGATCTTTTCCTCACCACCATCCTGACCCGTATAGAATAGAAGTTTGTGCCCACTTGGAAACTCTGACCACCCTCATCTCCACAACATGCTCTTTCCATTTACCATCGAGCTGCACAATACCACCCCGTCTCATGTGGCATTACAATTCGGCCGACTGGGAAGGTCTTCGTATGTTTTTCTCAGCGTTTCCATGGAAGAGGTTTGTTTCTCTTCAGTAGATCCAACACGATGTGCTGAGACAATTTCTGAAATCATCATGTTGGGGATGCAAACTTACATACCGAATACCGAAAGAAGAACATCATCCGATAAGACCTGGTTTAACAGAAACTGCTCTAGAGCTGTGGCTTCCAAACAGGCAGCATACCATCGATGGCTAAAAATCCGGGCCCTGAGACCAGAGCAGCATATGTCGAGGCTAGAGGCATATGTAAAGAGACAATAGAATGCTCAAAAGATGCCCACAAAGCCAAAATAAGATCAAAACTTGCTGAATGTCCTAACGGATCCCGTTCATTTTGGTCTTTCGCTAAAGCTGTGGGAAGAAATTTCACTTCCAGCTCATTTCCTCCCTAACCAAAGAAGATGGAACACTAGCAACGACTGCCCAGGAAAAAGCCAATATCTTTGCGCACCTATTTGCTGGAAATTCCACTCTGGATTCATCGGGAAAACAACCCCGAACATTACACCTATTGACAGTCACATGCCGAGATCACCTTTCGCCAACGTACTATCAGAAGATTTTGCTGGGTCTCAACACCAACAAAGCCTGTGGATCTGACGGAATCCGCCGATTGTTCTCAAGAAATGTGCCCCGAACTAACACCTGTTCTTTGCAAGTTGTTCAACCACTCTTACAATTTGGGGGTATTTCCGTCCAATTGGAAAATTGCAAGAGTACAGCCAGTCCTAAAAAGGCAAAAGGCCTTACCTAGCAACTACAGACCTATAGCACTGCTATCTATTATTTCAAAGGTCATGGAAAAAGCCATCAACATCGAGCTCATGAAATATCTGGAAGACTCAGGAATTGTCAACGATAGGCAATATGGCTTCCGCCATCAGAGATCAACTGGTGACCTGCTCGCTTACGTCTCACATATATGGCAGCTATCTATTGAAAAGCATGGAGAAACTTTAGCTGTGGCATTAGATATCTCAAGGCGTTCGATCGAGTTTGGCACCAGGGACTCCTCGCCAAGCTTCCGTCTTATGGCTTGCCCCTCAGCTGTGTTCTCTGCTTGCTAGTTTTCTCTCAAACAGGTCTCTCCATGTAGTGGTCGATGGAGTTTCATCTGACACTCTACTCATAAATGCTGGTGTTCCGCAAGGATCCATTCTCGCACCAACACTATTTCTACTTCACATCAACGACCTGTTGAAAGCAACTTCATGTCCAGTACACAGCTTTGCCGATGATAGTACCCTCCATACCGCTTTCTCTTCCAGGGCCCCTATATCAGCCCGTGAAACCAGAAATGAACGAGGAAGAAATGTTAATAATATAAATATGGACTTGGCAACAATTCTCGAATGGGGATCTAATAACTTGGTAGAATTCAATGCAAACAAAACACAAGCATGTCTTTTCTCTAGAAAAGCCGATCTCACTGTGCCTAACATAACTTTGTCAGGAGTAACCATGCCACTGAAGCCATCCATATCGATGCTTGGTATTACTATCAGCAATAACCTTTCCTGGGAAAATCACGTGAGGTCCATTGCCAAAAGTGCATCCCAAAACTTGGTTTCTGTTTCGTGCCAAAGCTGTTTACCCCCAGTCAGCTGCTTATGATCTATAAGGCACAGATCCGACCTGTCCTGGAATACTGTTCCCATATTTGGAGTGCGGCACCTAAACATATCCTGAGGCTATTGGATTCTGTCCAAAAAAGGGCAATTCGTCTCGTCGGTGATGCCTCGCTTACAAACTCGCTCACTTGTCTGGAACACCGTAGAAAAGTTGGCGATTTGTCTCTATTTTATAGATATTTTCATGGGCGATGCTCTTCTGAAATATCAACAATCGTTCCTGCTTTGGCAGTCTCTTCGAGATTAACCCGTCAAGTTCAGTCATCACACCCCTTCGTGGTCACTTTGGAAACCTGCAGAACATCACTTTCCAAAGACTCGTTCATCCAACGAACAGCGAGGCTTTGGAACTCATTGCCTAGGGAGGTGTTCCCCGAGGCATACAACCTTCAGAAATTTAAGAAGAACACCAACTCCTACCTTCTTTCCCTAGGTTCCCACGATGTTCTCTGAACATTACAGGATATCCCTTTTCGTGGGAACCAGAACATAAAAAAAAAAAAAAAACACATAGAGTGTTAGTTACTATCAGTCTTCATTTTATAATTAGCCCACTTTGATCTTGTCATAATTATCAGTGTCATTAGGAAGCTCACGGGCATGCGCAAATGTATCACCAATGGCCAATAGCCAGTTGCATTTTGCATTTCGTTCGGGCAGTGATGCATGTGATTGTGTCGTAGATTTAATATCGAACTTATACTCGAAAATTGCTTGTTTGTAATATTATAGTTCATACTTATATACAAACAATACTGTTAGTGTTTCATGGTGTTTGGTGAATATCGTGAACTGTATGATGGAATTCCCGAAATTACTGGCAGCTTGGGGAATTTAGTTACAGTGTTGTTTCTGATACAAAGTGTGACATATTGACATATCTTATTGGTAAACTCACTCCTTATATCAAAATCTGTTTTCACTAACTCTGAAACCCAAACATATTTTTTTATTACATTATCCTAATATAACATCAACTGAAATTATGCCAGAGATTTATATCAAATAGATGATTTGAAAAATCGATGTGACTTTTGAAAAACATGCTAGTACCCAACGTGTATGTAATGTTATACCAGAGATAAAAGAAATATGCTCATGTATTGTTCTGCAAAAGTTTGAAACTGCCTTTTTTCCAAAAAATGTTTACATTGAGAATGTTTCTTATGAATTGAGTAAACAATCAAAATCGAGAACATGGGTGTACCAATTTTTGGTATCGTTCGTTTCATCTTAGTCAATACGATTAATCAGGTATGTATTGTTTTTGAAGAAATGAAAATAATATATTATGAAAATCATTTTGATATTTAAAACATAGTATATAACATTTCCATTCAGAAAAAATTACAGGATGTTTCACAACCACAACCAAACCACCAAGTTGATTTGAAACTAATTCAGATTTCCTTTGATGAATGAATGAGACTGCTATTTTATCTCAATGGTTTTGCAGATATTTTCAGCATGTTGGAGTTAAAAGAGAAACTCCATCGAGAATATTGAATTTGGTAGTGTTTGATAAAAGCATAGAGATAGAATATCTCAATGGATAAAAGGTTTTTTAAACACTTCACTTAATTCAATACTCTTGCTCTGCATGCATCTTAGCACCTTTGGGGAAAAATAATTAGTCCTACTAATTTTTTCAAAGGGAATCTCCAATTCCAAGTTGACACTAGAGTTTTGGAAAATCTTGTATTTGGTAAGTAATCAATTTCATTGCTGTAAGTGGTAAAGTTATTAAGTGTAAGTTCATTTTTTATTATAACAATGACATCATGTGTTTGTCATAAATGTATGGTTAAGTAAAATCAATTGATAGTACCAAATGTACACTTTAATAATGACAAATACCTTTTTCCTTATACCTTATAAAACCGACAATAACAACAATCAAAATATATATTTAAGGCAAAAACTTTGTTTCATTACTGTAAGTACCTGATTTTATAGTAGGTAGCACTACTTTATATTTGAATTTCAGTTTGATCATGGCAATTAAACAGTGTCAGGGTCTTTTTTTTCCTAGTGGCAATCAAAGTGAGACCCATCACTCGGTGTACAGTTCGAACAACTCAATCGAAAACTAGCTTGAAAGTCAAGGACGACCCAAGATGAAAAATGTTGAAATAATACAAATTTTCATTTCTTCTTTTTATTTGGTCGCACCAATAAATCTACAGACTTAAATTTCTTTTTTTATCAGAATGTGTCATATATATATATATATATATATATATATATATATATATATATATATATAATATATATATATATATATATATATAACTATGAATTTGAAATAAACTTTGTAGAAAGGATATTCCTTGAGGTTGCAGTCAAAATAATGGCCTATGAAAAGAAAAACTCTTTCTTATTTAGTCAAGCTTTCGAAAATGTTTATTTTCATTATCAAGACAAGCTGTGGAGAAAAAAGAAAACACAATTGTGAAATACGATTTTAAACAAATCTATAGAACTTACTAAGGTGAGGTTAAGTGAAGACAGCGAACTAATCACCATTTCGCTGTCTTCACTTAACCTCACCTTAGTAAGTTCTATAGATTTATTAAAATCGATTCCAATTTTTTCTTCTTCCACTTCTGATAATAAATAAACATTTTCGAAACTTACTAATAAGAAAATTTCTTCTCAAGCAAACCACTCATTCCTACAAAGTTATTCAAATTCATAGTTATTTTCAACTAGTCCAGTCACGAGACTACCCTTCTTCTATATATATATATATATATATAAATATATATATATCTATATATAAAATATAAAACAATATTTGTCAGTCACTTAACTACATTTATATTTTCAACAGAAATATACATGTAATATGATCATTTGTACAATAAGATTGAAAGTTAAATCAAACGATGATATAAATAATATCAAGTTATTGAAAAAAATAAACCAGGAAGTGTTCAATACAAAAAAATAAAATGCCAGATGAGTATGAATTTTCTTTTGAATATGCTACTTATTGAACTAACTTTTTGAATGAATCATGGGAGCTTCGAATCTAAAACATGTAATGTACTTTTTACCATTTGAATGGGGAATAGTCTCACTCAATGTGTGTTTGCAAAACACATCTCTTTTTGTGAGTGAATAAATGTCTGTTCAAATTTATTATTTTAATTTCTTCAAAAACAAAACATACCTCATTAATCGAATTGACTAAGATGAAAAGAACAAAACATTCTCAATGCAAACATTTTTTGGAAAAATGGAAGTTTCAAACTTTTGCAGAACAGTAGATGAGCATATTTCTTTTACCTCTGATATAACATCACATACACGTTGGGTACTAGCATGTTTTTCAAAAGTCACATAGTTTTTTCAAATCATCTATTTGATTTAAATCTCTGGCATAATTTAAGTTGAAGGTTTTAGTAAAATTGACCCGTGATACATTTCTTGCAATTTTTTACTCTCTATGTTTCGATTTAAAACGAAGTGTGTAAAAATGTTTCAGTGGTCCAATTTCACTCATAATTTCAGGATAATGTAATAAAAAATTATGTTTGGGTTTCAGAGTCAGTGAAAACAGATTTTGATATGAGGAATGATGTTTACCAACAAGATATGCTAATATACTTCAGACAGAAATATTATAACTAAAATCTCCAAGTTGCCAGTTATTTCGGGAAAAATAATATTGTTTGTATATAAGTATGAACTATGATATTACAAACAAGCAATTTTCGAGTATAAGGCGGCGCGTTGGTTCGATATTCTATCACAACGCAATCACATGCATCACTGCGTGAACGAAATCCAAAATGAAATCGACTTCTTGTACAAACAAGCGTGAAGCGATTCCATTGGCCGTTGATGATACATTTGCGCATGTCCGTGATCTTCCTAATGCCACTGATATTTATGAAAAGATCAAAGTAGGCTAATTATAAAATGAAGGCTGCTAGTAACTAACACTCTGTGTGTTTATGACTATCAATGACACTCCAATTACATATCTTTAATTATGACAAGGAACAAGTTATTTGCACTCAGTGCGGCCCATAGACAAATTAAAAATAAAGAGACTGTTTGAAACATTGGCGATCTTGACCACCAAGTTTTTGGTACGGCCAGTCGCGCATGGAGGCGCTGCCCGCAATAAACAGACGACTGACATGATAATTTTCCAATTTCGACATTTGTCAGAAAATGACAAACCACGTAATAATTTCAGAATAATTCTACTGTTAATTGTCATCGAAAAATTAATTATAGAAATTATACTATGGACTTGAATTATGAACCCGACGTCGAAAATGGAATGTTTTGTTATTCGAGTTGACGCTGAAATTCCTCGAAATATTCTTTCACAAGGTAAAATATAAGCTGCTTTTCACAAACTGATACTTATTTCCATCCATCAGTTGCAGAAATTTTTTCACAAACTGATATATTTCCGTCCATCAGTTTCCATTTCCTATCACCATTTGAGGAAGTACGAAGATTATCATCAAGCTGGAGTACTTGTTAGGTATACCTACTCGTTCTCCTTTGTGCTAATGAATGGACAAAATTATTGAAGGTTTGTTGTAAATGTAATTTGTTTTTATTTTGGTTGATTTGATGAAGACTGAAGAATATTTTTAATTTTGTTGTTTTTCGGAGTTTTATTATTGTTTTGTCTGTAGTTGTACCTTGTCCTAGATACAATAAAATGTGTTTTTATAGTGTTCAACTTATTATTCTTGTTTTATAAGATCTTTAATTTTGTTCTTGATATCATGAAATAAAGATTTACTTTGAAACTTTATTTCAACCACGAATGAACTAACAGATTCTACGAATCGATTACTGTATATATTTTATTAGTGATCGATTTGTCATTCCTGTATTTCATATGATACAACCATTCATATGGAATACAAGAATGGCAAATCGATCACTTATAAAATATATACCATATCAATCATATAAAAGTAACACATTTGAAAAACCCGCCTTATCTCAATCAGTTTTACCAACTGTACTTAGTTCGGCCAGTTGCGAGATATGTCGCCACTGTCTAAACGTGGTGCCAACTTCTACTGCAGGTTTGACAACTCTCTTTATTTTTAGTTTCTCTATGGTGCGGCCGTTGATTGAAGTTTTAAAACTTTGATAATGGTCATTACTTTGTTGATCGAATTCTTTTTTTATTTACAGCGAATACTGCAGTTTAGTGCTCGCTCGTAAGTGAAAAATGTATTGCTGTAATCAAAATAGTGTCAAATGCACTATTGCATTTAAAGCGTTTTTCTCGGTGTGGAGACAGATGTGGTAAACAACGAAAATAGTCCGGTCGTATAAAAAAGACTTTTACGTCTTGTAGACAGAAAACTGTTGTTTTGACATTTGATAAATATAAAAGTTAACTTTTAATGATTGTTTTTGAAAATAGTAGTTTTTTGTATACACTCCACAAAATGCCTACTTTGGATACTGAAAAGAGTCCGCAAAATGCAACTTTACTGTACTAGATCGGTAAAGTCGCCATGGCCGCACTTTATCGGCCTATTTTTGTTTATTCAGAAAACATCTTAAAAATGTTTCAGGAGACGCAATAAACTATAGAATTATTGATATTTCGTAATGACAGCATACGTTTTCTTCGAAATATTCCTTTAGAATGCTTATTTCATGAAAAATGAATATTTGACAAATGTGTCATTGATAAACAATCGCTTGCTAGATTTCCTTACTCCTTATGGATGGTGATTGAGAATGTATGCACGGCGAGGAAATATGTGTGGTATGTCTGTTCTGTTTATTTGGAATGCTAATACAAAACAAAATTTATGCAACACGTACCCAAATGGCTTTAGCGGACATCATCTTTATATTTCATAAACTACCTACTATTATGTATTAAGTACGCAAAGTGAGGCTTTAGGGGACGAATCGGAATGTCCGGAATATGAATAATATGTCCGCTAATGCCATTTGCGTACGTGTTGCACACAACATTTTTTTGTATTAGCTTTCCAAATAAACAGAACAGAATTGCCACACATATTTCCTCGGTGTTCATACATTACCATCCATACGGTAGTGTAAGGAAGTTGCGCAAAAATCATAGCAAGCGATTGGTTATCAATTATTTCATGAAATAAGTATTCCAAAAGAATATTTTGAAGAGCTGTCACTACAAAATTTCAAATAATCTATAGTTTATTACATCTTCTGAATGGTTTTGATATTAATTATAAGTTTCTGAATAAACAAATTTCAGTCCGATAAAGTGTTGCCATGACGACTTCAAGTACAAGTCCGCTAAAGTGGCATTTTGCGGACTCTTCTCAGTATCCAAAGTAGGCATTTTGTGGAGCGTATACAAAAACATAATAATTTTTAAGACTGTTCTGTCAATCAAAGAATCGAAATTAAAAAAAAAATTACCGGAAACTTTCTTTGAGCTTGTTTAACACCGATATAAGTCTACTTGATCTGATAAACAGTGTTTTTTTATCTTTTTTTCGAATTCATGGAATATTGGAATGTGAGTTTTGAATATTTCTAAGAATTTGTGCACAAAATCAATCTACGTTCATTTCGATGAAAATGCTTAAGTTGATCATTTATTTCCGTCGAGACTGTTTAGACTCGACTAGTTCCCAGAAAAAATTAAAGTTTGAGATAATTTTTTCCATTATAAATGATTTATTTCCGATAAACAATTCACGAAAAAATGAAATAATTCCTTATGAATACTTGCAATCCAAAATGCAATTCAATAATTGAATATATTTTCCTAAGAACCACTTATACATGATACACTAAATAATATTCCTACAGTGCACACTGTTACAAAATTTCGAAAGTTTGATATTATACAGAAAGTTGTTAAATTTGGCAGTTGTGAATTATTTGCAACTCGCGTCTGGTTAAACAATATTGCTAAGATAATTCGGTAAATCAACAGCTTTGCCAAATTAACCACTGACATAGTGAGCCTGCACTACATTACCTCTGAAGCTCAACTTACCTCTAATAATCAAATAGGCTTCCGCTATGATTTTACCATAATCATTGATAGCCTCACACTGATAGGTCCCATGGTCCCCTGCGTCAATATTTCTAATGGAAAGTCCATCTGTATTGTAGAAATACTTCGCGGATGGAGGAAGCTGTATGCCATTCTTAGCCCACTTGACTGTTGGTAGTGGATTTCCCTCTGCTTGACAGTGGAGCTTAACTTCTGTCTCACCTGGGCTGGAGTATACGGTTTCTGGCTCACGTATGAACACTGGTGGTCCTAAAAATGGATTTTAATTTTTCACTAGGAAACTAATGGGGATTCTCCAAGTTTTGTTATTTATTATTAACCTCTATATGAAGTTCAGTACTAGAACAAGCAACTTATAGACGTTTCTTGAACCACTGGTTCACTTTATTATTTCTTAAGCAACTAAGAAGATATATTCATGGATCTTTTTGTCTTCTGTGATATTATTATCGTCATAAAAACGAATTTTGCGCAAAAGAAGTTACACTAAGGTGACTATACGATTACATTACCTAAAACAACGTCAGGGTGCTTCTGCTCTGACTTCAACACAACCATTTGTGCTGGCCTAGATTTAACTTCCCCTTCGGTATTTTTCGCAATGCACTCGTAAAAACCTCCGTCACTATCGTCTGCGCCTTTTATCAGAAGAGAACCATCTCCATCTATAGTATACTTGTTGCGATCTGGAATCAGCTCTTGTTCGTCCCTCATCCAGTATATGGAAGCTGAGGGATCCTGGACTTTACAAGCGAACGAAACGTTTTGGCCCCATGTTACTTCGATGTCGCGCGGTCCTTCCATGATTTCCAGAGATTCTGAAAGTATGATAGGTACATTAAGAAGCAGCCAAACTGTCACAATTTATCAAGTGTTGGGACCCGAAATCCAAGTTTCCACCTAGATGGCGGTGCCATTTGGAAAAACAGTACAAGCCTCGAAGATGGAATGTTCTGTTTTCTGTATCAGTGCAACATATTTAACCATAACTATATAATTAGATATAGATTAAGATATTTCCGTACTATTTAGGTCTTTCTGTTCTGCTCAAGTTTGTGATTTCTCTTCAATTAGACTAGTCATGGGAATTAATAGCGAAACATTTATTTATATTCATATTTGAGTTTACAATAATTGTGTATATGATGGAAATGGTACATATAAATTTAAAAATATATTATATTCAACCAGACAGTTATTAACTGGTATAAGATTATACATGGTTTTAGATTATTTTTAATAGTATTGAATTTATTGGAAAATAATAATATATTAACCTAATAACAAATATTCAAACAATATTAATATGATTAAATAATGAAAAAAATTAATAATACATTTGAAATTAATGAACATAGGATAATAATAAAAAGAAGAAATGGAGGTTGTAAAATGAATGGAATCAGTTATTTCTTTGGGATAGAATTTATGTTTTCACTTTAATTTAAATTGAAATATATTGTTACATTTTTTAAGATCATCGGGTAGATTATTGAATTTTGAAATTGACTCATATGTACATTTTTTCTGACCTATTGTAGAATTAATAGCTTCAAGATGAAACCAGTTATATTGTCAAGTGTGGTGAGTATGAGTTTCGGAGTTTCTTGTTAATATGAAATTAGATTATTTCAGCCTTTTATTAATAATATCATGAGCAATTTTTAGAGTGTTGATTGTATAGTGTTCCTCTAAAGAAAATGTATTCGTTTTATCAAACAGTTGATTTGTTGGTATATCATATGGAAGACGATACAGGACTCAATGATTTCTTATATAATACAGAAACTTTGTTGACATTATTTTTTGAACAAGATCTCCAAATATTTATTGAATAATTTATTCGACTGAGGATATGAGAATGAGGAATTGAATTTGCTTTATATGTATTCAGTTTGGGACATCTTCTCAATGCACCAATAATGGGAGATATTTTTGGTTTGATAATATTAATATGCTTGTCCCATTTCAGTTTCTCATCAATCCAAATACCAAGTTATTTGATTTGGGACGTTTGTTTCAAGCAATTATTTTTTATTCGGGTATCTAGATTAATAGTTTGTTTATTTCGTTGGTGGAAAATCATATATTGAGTTTTATTGGAATTTACTGAAAGGAGGTAGAATATAGCCATTTTTCTATTTTCATTACGTCTTCGTTTATCGTATATTCTTGAATTGTAGGGTTTTTATTTGCATATAAAAGAACTGTATCATCTGCATATATGGTATATTCACTAGTTAAATTGATTTTAGAAATATTTTGAATATATAATAATATATATGAAATATAAAATTGGACCTAACACAGATCCTTGAGGAACCCCTTTATTTATATATAATTTTTTGGATTCAAAATTATTTACTTTAGCTCTAATAAGTAAGTAAGTAAGTAAGTAATTTATTCATTTCATGTCATTCAATCATTCAGTTACATGATTTCCCTGCAATTTACAATTCTAATTATCATTAATAATCCTATCATAGAACCATGTATTAAACAATCTGTAGCCACCTAAGCTAGGCTTGTGTCGTGGCTGTTACAGATTGATAGTGGTTGTGTTGTATAATATATAATAGAATAAAAACATAAAAACTAAAATAGGTCGCTTAGTTATATACTACTGTCTACCTTACTAGGTTTAAAACCGCAGTTGGAGAATGATGGCTAGAGGGAGGTAATAAGAAGAGAGAGAGAGCAGGTTAGCTCAAACATTTTCAAAGAGATCCTGCAATTGATCATAATAATTTTTGATGAAAATTTTTAGTTCTTTCTTTAATTGACAGTAATTATTAATATTCTTTATATGGAGTGGTAGCTTATTGTATAATTTCGGGCCAAAATAAGTTAAAAATTTCTGGTTATGACTCAATCTATAACGTGGTATTGTAATTGCCTGATTGGAGGTCATTCGCGTATTGTATTTATGTGTAATAATGATAATGGGGTTACTGCAAATCCATAATAAACAGTTATAAGCGTATAATTTTCTGACTTTGAACAGACCACTTTGTTCGTAAAGTAGCTCTGTAGAATATCTCCTATCCTTCTTCAAGGCGATTTTGATCAGTGTGTTTTGTATTACGTCAAGATTATGTAGTGATGTTTTAAATAAGCCACCCCATACTAAGATGCAGTATCTAATTATCGACTCCACCAAAGCACCGTACACCGTCAATATGACATATCTACTTAAGATATTTCTTAGTTGGTAAAATTTTCGAATTAGTTTGCGGAGTTTTTTTACTATGTGATCATTCCAGCGTAGAAATTGGTCGATCATGACGCCCAAATATCTGATAGTATTTGTTTTACATATTCGGGAACATCCACAGTTTTGGTTTTCTGTACACGTATATTTGTGAATCGTAATGAAGTTTTCGTCAGGTTGGTCTTTTCTTGTTGAAGAGAAAGTTATAAATTCAGTTTTGTCTATGTTGAGACTCAATAGATTGTTACTCAGCCAGTTATATATCATTTTCATTCCTTTGTTTGCATTTTCGTATGTTTCATTCCAAGTTCGACCAACAAATACTACAGCAGTATCATCGGCGTAAGATAATAGTTTTTCTTTGAAATTGCTGATATTCAAAATGTTGTTTACATAGAGCAAAAATAAAATAGGGCCTATTACTGTTCCCTGAGGTACGCTCATGCTGACGGATAGCGGATTACTATATGAGTCATTAATTTTTACTATCTGAATTCTGTTAGATAAGTAATCTTTGAAAATTTCGAGCGGCATTCCTCTACTCCAATATCCTGCAACCGCTGGAAGAGGATATCATGATTGACGGTGTCGAATGCCTTGGCCAAGTCTAAAAATACAGTGATGCATTTTTCTGATCCTGAAAACAACTGAAAACATTATTTGCAAATTGAGTTGAAGATATGACATAATGGCTTTGATAGATACTTTTGAAATGTTTTTATGAAGAATACTGAAATTTTATCTGGACCAGGTGAGGTATTATTTTTCAAATCAGCGATTATATTCATAATTTCATTTTCAGTTACAGCATGCAAGAATAAGGAGTTTTTAATGCTTCTTTTAATTTCCGATGTTGGCTGGGCCGGTTTTTCTATTTTTTTCGACATATTTTCACCCACATTTATAAAGAAAGAGTTGAATTCATCTGCTACTTCTTTATCTGATCTACATTTTCGGTTACTGTTGTTGATTATGTCAAATTACCGGGAATTGCAAAGAGTGTTCTCATTAGTAATATCTTTAATCGTTTCCCAAATTTTTTTGGTATTTTTTCCAGCTTCATTAATTTTATATTTGTAATATTCGTTTTTTGTTTTCCTGATTAAGTTGCATAGAAAGTTTCTGTAGCATTTATATTCATTTTTATGTTCTTCTGAAGGTTTCTTTACTGATTTTCGTTTGAGGTAATCCCTATGCTTTATTGAATTGAGTAAGCCAAGCGTCATCCAAGGTTTCAACTTGGTGTGGTTTCTTGTATTATTTGATTTAATTTGTGTACTACTATCGATATGTAGTAATATTTGGTTAATAAAACATGTGAATGCTAGTTCCGGTACATCCGTTTGGAATACTGTTTCCCAAGTTTCAGTGCACAAGAAGTGTTTCAATTTATTGTTGTTGACGTAAGAGTTGGATATCGCGGGAGTTTCGTCCTTGGGTTTTTTTTGTATTATCAGTTTCAATAGATAGTAGTAAGGTATCATGGTCACTTATGTCAGTTTTGAAAATATAAGTCTTTATTTCCATTTTCTTATATGTATTTTTGTTCTTAATTTTAATATATACTAATGTGATCAATCAAACTTGGACCCCTCGTTGGCTTGTTTAGAAAAGAAAAAATCCCATCTCTGCCAGCATACATATGTATCTATTAACCGCAGTTTCTGCTAAGTTCAAAATATTTACATTTATGTCGCCCATAAATATGTTCACATTGCTCATATTTTGGGTTGAGAAATAGCTTTCTAAATCCAATAAATATATCCAAATTTGTTGAGGGGGGCCTATAGGAGCATGTCAATGAGTATGTGATGTTATTGATTTCATATAAGATTTCTATTAGATTCACTTCAGATAAGTGCTTTATGGTTGCTGAGTACGTAATGTTACTATTTATGTATACTATTACACCATCGTTTTGGTTAAACTGTGATTTGTTATATAAAATATCGAAATTGGGGATTTTGAAGTTTTCGGAGTCTTGCAGTATCCATGTTTCGGATAAGATTATTATATCCATATTTTTTGTTTGTATATTTCCCAAGTATATTAGAAGTTCATCAAAATTTTTGTTTAAACTCCTGATGTTAAAGTGAAATATGTTAAAAATTTGCTCACCACTCCATTGATTTTTACTATCTTCGAAATTTTGACAAATTGTTGTTTCCATCTCCTCATCTTTCTCCATCAATTCAAAAAATTCCAACATATCAGTTTTGAAGTATAAGCGAATGATAAATTAGCAAGTAGATATCTAGGTAGTTAACAGTTATAATTTAATAATTTAGAATTAAAAATTAAGAATCAGAAATTTTAAATTACTCCTATGCATATAAAGTTATAATTCATTATCATCAGCCAGGTCGTGAAGTATTAACAATTAAAAGTTAAGTATTTAGAGAGAAAAAAAGAGAAGAAGAAAAATATTATTATTATTGGTGAACATAATACATTAGGTTGACTGTGTTGTGTATTGAGTAATGTCAGCAACACAATTTATTTTAACATTGCGCCCCTCGTGCTTGGTGAAGATGCATCCCTTGAAACTCCATGCATTTCTCATATCAAGAACGTGTTGTTGTTTGGTTCTATTCTTAAGGTAAGATTTCAGTAGATTATTTGCCATTCCCCCAATTCCCATTAAATCGAGATATTTCGAAAGAATTATATGATCAACTGTATCGAAAGCTTTCTTAAGGTCCATAAAAATTGCTATTATATAATTTCCTTTGTCATGTATGTCTTGTATAAAATTAATTACTTGTAGTACTGCTGCTTGTGTTCCACTGATTTCTTGAAAACCAAATTGATTTAAATCAAATCCATATTTTTTATTTATGAAGTTTACTATTATATTTTTAAATAATTTTTTCAATTATTTTGGAAAATATGCTTATTAATGCTATGGGCCTGTAATTGATTGGATTCTGGACATCTCCACCTTTATATATTGCTCTTATTGATGCATGTTTTAATTCATGGAGAAAAATTCCGGTTATGAAAGATTTATTGTTAATTTAGTAATGGTTCCGCCAAAATATTTTTAAATCCTACAATATCTCGTTTATTCAAACCTTCTGGATCAGGGTATGTTTTTTTTTGGGGTATTAATTATATCTATAATTTCATATTAATAAGAACTGTTCACAATTTTGATAAGGTTAAAATGCAGTCCCAAGTGAAAAGTGTTTGCCAAAGAGCTTCCGCTGAAAACTTCACTAGCTTGGTTGCTTGCGAATTACAGCACATGCGCCGCAGTACTATTACAAATGAAAATGTCTATGATAGTCTACTCGACAAGTTGAAAATGGTCTAAAATAGAGATACTGCTCTTAAAATTATGTGTGATAGCTCATTTGATCCGGAATATCGCCTAGAAAAATGTGCCAAAAGCGTGTATTGGCACATAAAAAATTGCAAAAGTTATAAACAATTGAAGATGAAAAAGAATGGCATTTCGTTTTTTGCCAATATTTCATGAACTATAGATATTTTAGAAATTTTAGAAAAAAGATTCTGAAAGAGGAGGAAATTTCCAATAAAAAACTTCCAGCTCCCGGAACTTTATCTCCATTATTTATAATTTTAATTTAACGCTGAAAATGGGTCTCCGAGCGACATTTTTAGGTTGCGCGCGCGGCGTCAAAAGCGAATACGACACATTAATTAATTTATTTAAGGTATTAAATATGTTTTTTTAAATTTGAAAAAATCATGGTGTATTCGAGAAACTATGAATAATTTATTCCCGTTGGAAATTTTACTTAACGTTAATTTTTCAACAAGTTAAACGATTGTTAACTAACTAAATTTTCTCGAACTTCTGTCTTTTATGTAATTATGCTCTAGCTGCATATAGGGATTTTGTTCAAGGAAACAACTTTCTTTCATGTCATTTGTAAACAAACAGAAGATATGTTTTAACAGAGCGCCATAGTACCTAAACTTTCAACAAAATAAAAATGAAGATGAAAGCTTGTGGCACTTATTGCCGTGATTTGTCGTGAACGAGGATCACACGCTTTCATATTTCGTCGCATAAAAGTTCACCACACAATTATTGAAATCCGTTTGTAAAACAATTCCTCTGAAATATCGGCACCGCCTTCTCGAATTCTGAAATGTCAGTGGAATCGGATAATAAACAACAATTTCGCTATTCTTATCATGAAATCGATTTGGAAATCATCAGCATATATTAAATTCCAAACTTGTGAAATAGGTCGAAATCGAGACTAAGCGGATGAAATATCACGAAAATTTTGTAGAAAAAAAAACAATATTCCTGGAAAACAAATTTAAAAAAAGTTTACATAAAAAACAAATTTTTGTGGTGACTCACTTTGTCACAATTTGAATAACACTTTCCTTGATTTCTGCTCCTCTTAGGAATACATATGCAAATCATACCATATTGTGCCTTCCTTCTGATGAGCCTGATCATGCAGAAAAACATAACAAATAGGATTCACAATAGTATCCCACAAGACCTGCTCTCTTCATAACTTTATTCAACTCCTTGATATCGAGATCAAATGGTTCTATAAAAAGAGCTTATTTGTTTTTTTTTGTTCTGGAAGCAGTCCACAACGCAATGTTTTATAGTCTACTCGACAAGTTGAAAATGGTCTAAAATAGAGATACTGCTCTTAAAATTATGTGTGATAGCTCATTGGATCCAGAATGACGCCTAGAAAAATGTGCCAGAAGCGTGTATTAGCACATAAAAAATTGCAAAAGTTATAAACAATTGAAGATGAAAAAAAAAATGGCATTTCGTTTTTTGCCAATATTTCATAAACTAATAATAATTAAGAAATTTCAAAAAAAGATTCTGAAAGAGGAGGAAATTTCCAATAAAAAAGCTCCCGGAACTCTATCTCTATTATTTATAATTTTCATTTAACGCTGAAAATGGGTCTCCGAGCGACATTTTTAGGTTGCGCGCGCGGCGTCAAAAGCGAGTACGACACATTAATTAATTTATTTAAGGTATTAAATATTTTTTTTTAATTTGAAAAACTTATGGTGTATTCGGAACACTATAAATAATTCATTCCCGTTGGAAATTTCACTGAAAATTCATTTTTCAACAAGTTAAACGATTGTTAACTAACAAAATTTTCTCGAACTTCTGTCTTAATTGTAAATGAAAAAAAATGTTTAAATAATTGTCGTAAAAATGTTTCGCTTCGTAGAGCCTCTCTTATATACATACTTAACAAGATCACGCCATGAAAGTTGAAAAATATTCATACTTTGTTTATAATAATTTTTTTTGTACTTGAACAAAAACTAAAAATTCCAAGTAATGTTGTTGAAAAAAAAATTTTTTTCTCAATCATATTATTGTTTTTTCATCAATCCAAGATATGAATTGATTTGCAAAAAAATTTTTCCAGCCATTTGTTGATAAAATTTTTATAAACAAATTGATTATTTCGATATTTTTGAAAATTTTTTTTTTTCACAACTTCATTATATTACAAATATGATTTTTGAAAAAAAAATGTTTCCTTAATAACAATTTTTAATTGTTTATAATCGTTTTTTTTTATATTTCTATTGTTTAAATATTTAGTTGGGAGTAACAAAGAACAATTTTTTTTATCCACAATTCCATTGTTTATTAACTTACCAATTTGTTATAAACATATTTTCAACTTTTTTAGATTTTTTTTCTGAAACTTCTAAAATTTACAAAAACAACCATATACAACAAATATAGAAAAAAAATTTTCCCAATTTTTTCCAATTCCCAAAGTACAATAAAAAATTGGAAATTTTTTTTTTCTATACTTTGTTATATATGGTTGTTTTTGTAAATTTTAGAGTTTCAGAAAAAAATCTAACAAAGTTAAAAATTCATTTATAACAAATTGGTAAGTTAATAAACAATGGAATTGTTGGTAAAAAATTATATTTTTTTGTTACTTCATAGAGGACTGTCAATTAGGATTTTTAGAGAAAAAATAATTCCTTAACTAATTATTTAAACAATAGAAATATAAAAAAACTATTATAAACAATTAAAAATTGTTATTAAGAAAAAAATTGTTTTTCAAAAATCATAATATTCGTAATATAATGGAGTTGTGCGAAAAAAATTTTCAAAAATATCGAAATAATCAATTTGTTTATAAAAAAATCATCAACAAATGGCGGGAAATTTTTTTTTGCAAATGAATTTATATTTCGTATAAATAAAAAAACGATATGATGATTGAGGAAAAAAAAATTTTTAACAACATTACTTGGATTTTTTTGTTTTTGTTCAAGTACAAAAATTAATATAAACAAAGTATGAATATTTTTTCAACTTTAATGGCCTGATCTTGTTGAGTATGTATATAAGAAAGGCTCTACGAAGCGAACAATTTTTACGACAATTATTTAAACATTTTTTTTCATTTACAATTAAGACAGAAGTTCGAGAAAATTTTGTTAGTTAACAATCGTTTAACTTGTTGAAAATTAACGTTAAAAAAAATTTCTAACGGATATAAAATAATCAAAGTGTTCCGAATAAACCAAAATTTTGTAAAATTAAAAAAAATATATTTAATACCTTAAAAAAATTAATGAATGTGTCGTACTCGCTGTTGACGCCGCGCGCGCAACCTAAAAATGTCGCTCGGAGACCCATTTTCAGCGTTTAATGAAAATTATAAATAATAGAGATAGAGTTCCGGTAGCTGGGAGTTTTTTATTGGAAATTTCTCCTCTTTCAGAATCTTTTTTTGAAATTTCTTAAATATTATTAGTTTATGAAATATTGGCAAAACGAAATGCCATTTTTCATCTTCAATTGTTTATAACTGCAATTTTATGTGCTAATACACGCTTTCGACATTTTTCTAGGCGTTATTCTGGATCCAATGAGCTATCACACATAATTTCAGAGCAGTATCTCTATTTTAGACCATTTTCAACTTGTCGAGTAGACTATAAAACATTGCGTTGTGGACTGCTTCCAGAACAAAAAAAAACAAATAAGCTCTTTTTATAGGACCATTTGATCCCAATATCAAGGAGTTGAATAAAGTTATGAAGAGAGCAGGTCTTGTGGGATACTATTATTTGCATATGTATTCCTAAGAGGAGCAGAAATCAAGGAAAGTGTTATTCAAATTGTGACAAAGTGAGTCACCACAAATATTTGTTTTTTATGTAAACTTTCGTTAAATTTGTTTTCTAGGAATATTTTTTTTTCTACAAAATTTTCGTGATATTTCACCCGCTTAGTCTCGATTTCGACCTATTTCACAAGTTTGGAATTTAATATATTGTAACGTAAATAAACTTAACTTGGTTTAACTAATTTATTTAACACTTAATCTACAACTTAATTTATATTACTACGCCACTGTATAGCTCGATGGTATGGGCTCGTTCAGACTGTTTTACTCCACTTGAGGTTTGCCTATTTATCTCCGATACAGCATTCTCGATGTTTCGAATTCGGACGGTTGGCGACGGCATGTTCCAATTGTTTCCAATATTGACCGTTGTTTTCCGCGGAAGAGCGCACTGGATGGTTCTCGAATATCTCCGGGGATGATCTCATCGCTGTCGATGGCAACACGTGAGGCGACAGGTCCGGCCTAGGTTCGTTACATTGCCCCCTTCTTAAAGACATTTCGTCCCGAAATTTCATCCTTGGAGTGTGACGATATCTGCATGACTCCCCATATCTGCACCGTGAAGTTCGATGGAAGTAACACTCCACGGTCTTCATGATCGGTCGTGGAAGAGGGTTACAGCAAACCAAAATCTTGACGCCGCTGGATCTGAATATCGCCTCCAGCATACTTCTTATGACTCTCCAGTCCAACCCATCAATACCACATGACAATTTTGGAATTGCTAGATCCACCAGATTCTGGTCCACCATAGTATCTCTTAGTTTGGTGAGACTCTTCCAGACATCTTCATAGGACGGTTTATCTTGGGAATGCCTCTTGGTAACTAGGTAGTAGATGTTTCTCTGGCCTTTCTTCAACTGTAGCACCCCACCAACTTCTGGATTCTGCTCCCGCAGTGTTTGGAGTTGACCAAATTTCTTGGAGAACACTACGGCATGCCCTGGACATTTGAAGATCTTCTGCCACACAGTGCGCTAGTGCGTAGTCAGCAGGCACCTCGAAAAGGTCTCGTGACTCCCCTCTAGTAACCCCATGTAGAACTTTCTGCCCGTTTGAATACAAGGACATAAACTTCTCGAACGTCATATCATCCTCCGGTGGCTTGAGGGTGCGAACTTGGTCATGGTTTCCAGCGTAAGGGGCCAACCTGTTGAAATGGACGACCCTTGGTTTCCCTCGGGGTGGCTTATGGATTCGGTACACAAGGTCGTTTATCCTTTTCACGATCTTATACGGGCCTTCCACGAGTTCCGCAACTTTGGTGATAGTCCACGACGACGTTTGGGGTTGTACAGCCAAACCAGATCATCGACCTTAAATCCTCCGGCGTCGGCCTTGATGTCATAGGTCTTCTTCATTTTATCGCTGGCACTCTGGATGTTCAACCGGACTCGTTCGTGGATGTCGTCCATTCTCTGCCGAAGTTTGCTGACGTAGTCCTCTCCCGCAGTGTCTTGTCCTGGCGGTATCCCAAACTTCAGGTCACAAGGCAGTCGCAGTTCTCGGCCCATTATAATACTAGCAGGAGTTTGACCGGTTGACTCGTGTACTGCGGATCGATAGGCCATCAGGAACAAATGAAGATACTGGTCCCAGTCTCTTTGATGGTCAGAGACAACCTTGGACAAGTGGCGGTTGATCGTCCTGTTCATCCGTTCCACCATTCCATCGGACTGCGGATGTAGGGCCGTGGTTCTTGTCTTGCGGATGTTCAGCAGTAGACATATTTCTTGGAAAAGGTTGGATTCGAAATTTCTGCCTTGATCCGAGTGCAGCTCCATTGGAATACCGAATCGACATATCCACTCTTTCACCAAGACGTCGGCGACGGTGATGGCTTCCTGGTTGGGCAGGGCATAGGCTTCCGCCCACTTACTGAAGTAGTCCATTGCCACAAGGATGTATTTATTCCCGTGGTCGGATACGGAAACGGGCCGGCGATGTCAATGGCGATTCTCTCGAACGGGCTGCCTACGTTGTACTGACGCATCGGGGCCTTGGGTCGTATTCGAGGTCCATTGCTAGCAGCGCATACAGCGCACTTTCTGCACCAGTCCTGGACGTCAGCTTGACAATTGGCCCAGTAAAACCGTTGCCTCACTTTCTGCAGGGTCTTCGTCACTCCCAGATGTCCTCCAGCGACTCCATCATGGATTTCCCGCAGCACTTCCTCTCTTCTGTTCCTGGGAACAATTATTTGGCGTCTGTCTTCCCCACCAATATCGGCCTCCAACACAC
Source organism: Gonioctena quinquepunctata (assembly GCA_018342105.1). Taxonomy (NCBI): domain Eukaryota; kingdom Metazoa; phylum Arthropoda; class Insecta; order Coleoptera; family Chrysomelidae; genus Gonioctena; species Gonioctena quinquepunctata. Next base: position 131,007 of record JAFIRS010000520.1, read on the forward strand.
GTTTCAGGATCCCATTGTCCAGAATAAGAGAGTTCCATTGTGCCCAATAGGACTTAACAGCCGGCGAGTAACCTGCGACTTCCTGCCATGATGGTCTTCGATTGCCCTTCTTCCAGCTGACGACTAAGCCAAGGTCGGGGTCTCTCTCTTGGTCTTTCTGGATCTTGCTGTCATTCCAGTTGTCATCCATTGCCGCGGTTCTACAAAGTGTTGCTTCTTTCTCTTCTGCTCGTCGGCAATGTGAGCAATCATCTGGACATGGTCTTCGCGACAAGGCATCTGCATTCTTATGACTAGTTCCGGCTCGATGTTCGATCTCGAAATCGAATTCTTGGAGTCTCTCGATCCAACGTGCTACTTGACCCTCAGGATTTTTGAACTGTAAGAGCCATTTGAGAGCTGCATGGTCAGTTCTCAGCAGGAATCTTCTTCCATACACGTACTTGTAGAAGTGTTCCACTCCTTTACAACAGCTAACAGCTCTCGCCTGGTGACACAGTAATTGCGCTCTGGTTTGCTAAGCGTCTTGCTGAAATAACCAATGACCTTCTCCTGTCCCTCCTGGATCTGAGATAGGACAGCTCCAAGTCCCGTTGCTGGCGTCCGTATCCAAAATGAATTTCCCTTTGGGTAGGGGATAGCTCAGTATAGGTGCGTTGATCAAAGCTCCTTTCAGCTTCCTGAATGAATCTTGACATTCTTCGGACCACTGGAACTTTGTTTGGCCTTCCGTGAGCCTGGTCAGTGGTTTAGCGATGTTGGCGAATCCCAGCACATATCGGCGATAGTATGTGCATAAACCAAGGAAACTTCGAAGTTGGTGAATGTCTTTTGGGATGGGCCAATCCTTAACAGCTTTGATCTTCTGGTCATCCACTGCTACTCCTTCTCCAGAGACAACGTGGCCGAGGTATCGTACTTCTTTTGGAACAGATGGCATTTCTTAGGGCTCAGTTTCAATCCGGAGTTCCTCAGTCGCAGGAATACTTCCTCCAAGTTTTTCACGTGGTCCTCAAACGATCTGCCGACCACAATTATGTCGTCGAGATACACTAGACACGTGTTCCATGAGAGTCCCTTCAGTACTGTTTCCATCAATCTTTCGAATGTGGCGGGAGCATTACAGAGCCCGAATGGCATAACGGTGAACTGCCACAATCCTGAGCCGATGGTAAAAGCAGTCTTTTCTCGATCTTCCTGAGCCAGTTCTACTTGCCAGTATCCACTCTTCAGATCAAGGGTCGAGAAAATCGTGGAACCAGCCAACGTGTCTAGGGTGTCATCTATTCTCGGGAGAGGGTAACTGTCCTTCTTCGTGACATTATTAAGTTGGCGATAGTCTACACAAAAGCGTGTCGATCCATCCTTTTTCTTCACCAGTACGACTGGAGAGGACCAGGGACTGTCAGATGGTTCGATAACTCCTTCTTTTCCCATATCGCTGACTATTTTGTCAGCCTCTTCCTTCTTGGCAAGAGGAAGTCTTCTTGCTGATTGCCGGATCGGTCGGGCACCCCCAGTATCAATCTTGTGCTGGACCACATTAGTTCGACCTCCTTTTCCTTGTCCGGTATCGAAGATGTCTTGGTACTTCTTAACTAAATCTCTTAGTTTGGGCTGTTGAGCTGGTTTTATATCTTTGGAAGAGATGGCAACTAATTTTTCTAGTTCTGTGGGCAAGTTGTTGGGTTGGCTAATCGTACCTCGTACACTCCGGATCACTGGGGAAACTGGCGAGCAGTGCCCCAAAATTGTTCCTTTCTTCAAGGTCACTGGGAAATAATTGACATTCATGACCCTTACCGGCACAAATTTGTCAGCACGCAACAATGTCTTCCCTAGTGCAATCCCTCGTCCAATTTTCTCATCATGAAGTTTGGGCTCGAACATCACCACGTCTCCACTGCTCGCACTCCCGTCCAGGCGAGCCTCCAGAATGGTTTCAGCCCTCTCAGGTACGCTTACATCTTCAGCCAACAGCACACGGATCAACTCCTCACTCCTCCCATGAAGCACCAGCTCTTCTCCGTTGACACGTAGGACGCAGTCTTTGAAATCCAATTCAAACCCTCTGGAATTCATGATGTCCATTCCGATGATTGCATCGTCTTCGATGTCCGCTACAAGTGCCTGATGTTTCACTTTAGTGCTGCCCAAAATTATTTCAATCGGTAGCTCGCCATATACAGTAGCTGGCTCCCTGTTGCTGTGCGTAGCTTCAAGTTGTCGGTTCAATTCGTTCCGGTGTTCTGGCAAAGGAAGGTCGAGAATTGTCCTAGTCGCACCTGTATCTAGCAGCATGGTGCAAGGCTCGTTATTGATGAGACCGTCTACGAAGACACCCTTGTTCTGTCGTTGAAGGATAGCGACATATGCGTTGTTAACCGGGGCTTGCCGGACACATGCCGACGATTGCCCCTTCTCATCGACCTTTCTTAGTTTTCCTGCATCGGAGTCGATGAATGTTGGACATTTGCTACGCACATGTCCAATTTTGCGACAATTCCGGCATCTTATCTGTCTTTTCTCAGGCAACACTTCCTTCATCACTTTTCTTATGGCAGCTTCCAAGTTAGCAGGCTCCTGTGAGTCTTCCTCAATCGTTTGAACTTTACTTTGGCTTTTGCAGCATTGTTTTGCTGCCTCAAATTCAAAGCGCGTGCCAGTGCGTCTACGAGATGTGTTGGACGAGCTAGTGTCAACGCTTGTCTGGTTTCTTGGTCACGGAGTCCATCCAAGAATGCCTGAACGGCTAATCGCTCCATTACATTTTCCGGTGTGGCTGGATATGCGAGACGAACCAAACGTGCAATGTCAGCTTCGAATTCTTGTAAGGATTCGCCCGATTTCTGGCAGCGATTTTTCAGTTGGGAGTGGTATACGTGTTCCAAATGGGTCTGGCCATATCGTAATTCTAGATGTTTAATCAGCTGATCATAGTCCTCCTGTTCTTGGGCGGTGAGAGTTTGTAGAATATTCGTCGCTTCTCCACGTAATGCAAGTGTCAGTGCTACAGCTCTTTCCCCTGCATTCCATCCGTTTGCTTTGGCCGCTGCTTCAAACTGCCGGCGGTAATTTGCCCATGGAGTTTTCCGTCGAACTGAGGCGGCTTCATGGAAAGCTTCCCTATTTCTGAAATGACCTTGACATCTTTTATACCCTCTTGAACTTTATCCAAGTTCAAACTCAAGTCCACATTGCATTTTCGTTAACCATCTCTGTGGAGGGCGCACTATTAATTCGTTTTTCCAGCTTACTGATCGTTTCCTTTATTTTGTCCATTTCTGCCTCGACCCCATCTTTGATTTTATCTACCTCCGTGTTCATTTGCTCCCTAATTTTATCTATCTCTGTCTCAACGGTTCCCATTCTTTCTTCTAGAAAATTAGCCACACCACACAATTCTTTTTTTAGGCCTTCTGTGTTTTCCAGGAACTTCTCTTGAATTTTCTAGAAGCTTCTCTTCCAGATTTCTAGAATTTTCTTCAAGCTTCTCTTCCAGATTTCTAGCATTTTCTTCCAGGCTTCTTGAATTTTCTAGAAGCTTCTCTTCAGATTTCTAATTTTCTTGAAGCTTCTCTTCCAGATTTCTAGAATTTTCTTCCAGACTTCTTGAATTTTCTTGAAGCTTCTCTTCCAGATTTCTAGCATTTTCTTCCAGTTTATTCTTACCAATCTTAAATCACCTCCGGGAACTTCGAATAAAAATGTTTCGGGGTCCTCACCTTCTTGTATAAGTCCTTCTGCAAGTCTTTCCTGGAGTACTTGCTTTTTACCCGTTGTTTCCAGTTCCCTTTCCTCCAATTCCTGTTTCAATTCCGCTACCTTCAAATCCGCAAGGCGCACTTTTCTTGAACACATTTTGTCTTTGACGAGGTATCAGTCTGTTTCACACGAAAAGTTTATCAGTTTGTTAAAATTCACTTCGCGAATTCTTTTCCACGGGCCACCAGTCTATTGTCTGTTTCACGCAAAGAGTGTATCAGTTTATATTCCCACGCACAATTGTCCACTTCGCGAAAACCGGGCCACTGTCTATTTTCTGTTTCACGCGAACAGTGTATCAGTTTATATTCCCACGCACAATTGTCCACTTCGCGAAAACCGGGCCACTGTCTATTTTGGGCGTACAAAAAGGTCTATCAATTTATTTTTCTGACTATCCACGATCAAAATCTCACTTCCGACACCAATTGTGACGTAAATAAACTTAACTTGGTTTAACTAATTTATTTAACACTTAATCTACAACTTTATTTATATTACTACGCCACTGTATAGCTCGATGGTATGGGCTCGTTCAGACTGTTTTACTCCACTTGAGGTTTGCCTATTTATCTCCGATACAGCATTCTCGATGTTTCGAATTCGGACGGTTGGCGACGGCATGTTCCAATTGTTTCCAATATTGACCGTTGTTTTCCGCGGAAGAGCGCACTGGATGGTTCTCGAATATCTCCGGGGATGATCTCATCGCTGTCGATGGCAACACGTGAGGCGACAGGTCCGGCCTAGGTTCGTTACAATATGCTGATGATATCCAAATCGATTTCATGATAAGAATAGCGAAATTGTTGTTTATTATCCGATTCCACTGAAATTTCAGAATTCGAGAAGGCGGTGCCGATATTTCAGAGGAATTGTTTTACAAACGGATTTCAATAATTGTGTGGTGAACTTTCTTGGTTTTATGCGACGAAATATGAAAGCGTGTGATCCTCGTTCCCGACAAATCACGGCAATAAGTGCCACAAGCTTTCATCTTCATTTTAATTTTTTTGAAAGTTTAGGTACTATGCGCTCTGTTAAAACATAACTGCTTTTTCTTTACAAATGACATGAAAGAAAGTTCTTTTCTTGAACAAAATCTCTATATGCAGCTATAATAGCTTTAATTACAGAAAATTACAAATGTCGCTCAACTTATTGGTCGTATACCAAGGCCAGAGGTGTCTTTTGTTTTAGTCTTTTCGTCTGCTGTCTGTTGTCCAACAAGTTCACTGGCAGTATAGTATATCCATTCTCAGTTGGATGGGCTGATAACCCCGAGCAAAACCTGATAGGATTTACCGCTTTGGCCGAACATGGCCGACCTTAGGCGGAGATTTATTCTTTCACTTCAAATGTAACTTTGCCTATTTTTGTTTAAATATTTTTCTTAAGTCAGTTGCAATTTTCTCAAAAGCTTTTTGGGCTGATTTAAGTTATATCAGTTTTCAATAGTCACGGGTAGTTTATTAGGCTCAATTATTGATTTCTATCAAATGGTTTTGAAATCTAATTTTACAAAGTCTAAGGATTAAATATCCTAATAGGAGTAAATGTATTCAACTCATTCTAATTATTTTATGCTAATACAATAGAAATAAATTTTCCTAATGATTAAGAATTAAAATATTTCTTGAAATAAACTTACTACAATGAAAGTCATTCGACGTCATCCCTTTCAGAGATTTTCCACTCATTTCATGGGGGTACTTGCAGTTCACAGACGCTTCTAGTGAATTGTCGGATAGCATTTTGGCCAGCCATAGAATCTCGCAATCACAAATCAATGAGTTGTGGTCCAATCGTAGTCTTTCTAGCTTCGGCAAGTTCTTGAAAGCCCCTTCTGGTACTCGTTTCAGGTGATTGTGTTGAAGGTTCCTGAAAGTTCAGTTACATCAGTTATAATACATTGACTAAGGGTCATACTATCCGAAAAAACTATCGATCGGGAAAACTGCTTTGGTAGATTTTGTAAAGGAGTTTACCCTCCACATGTGTTGGTTTATTGGTGGTAGTTTATTTTTCATGGATCAGTTTTGAGTGTATTTTAATGCATCCAATCCAAGAATGAGTGGGGAAGCATGGGTGTTTGACCTCCTAATCTCAAAATGCGTGGGACTCCAAATTACAAGAGAAAACAGTACATTTCGGTATTGATAGCCAAAGGTACCTAGGAGTGTGATATATCGTTAAAACATTTTCTAAAGATATATAGTCAGTCAATCATACGGGTTTATAATTGTATACGATGGGGCCCATCAGTAGACCGCGTTGGTCTGTTGGTATCCCAAAAAAAAAAGAGATAACCTATGTGCGAGTTACAAATTTAGCACGAATCATATTAGACTTTTTTCCTTACCGCCATTTTCTAAAAAGAATCGGAAGTATAGTTTTGAACAGTTTCTCTGAAAGTTTAATAGAGGGCCCTCATGAATTGCATCCGATGCTTTTTCTACAGACATTGACTGACTATTTAGACAATGGTTGGAATCAGACTATGATGCAGAATTAGAGAAGGTGCCAATTGAAAATGATGTAACAAAACCCCACCCGAATATTGTTTTAACGACATATTGATATATGCATTAATTTCCAAGATATTTGTGCAAATTGGAATGACACAAAATTGTATGTATTTCTGTGAAAAGTTCGTAGTCTTCGCTGGAGAGAGAATGCCTCGACGCCCATCAAGTCATTTTTTCAGATATCCCCACCGAAAAATCTATTGGCATTAAATCGGGCGAACGTGCTGGCCACTCAATGGTTCATATATGTCCAATACATTTGCCAGCATACATATTGTTCAGATATTAACGAATAGCAGCAGAATAGTGTGGCGCAGCACTATTTTGTTGGAGAAATGTTGCTCCAAAACGATCGTCATCTTCTGCTATCTGAACAATCATCAGATCTATAACGGTATCCAGCATCTGAAGGTAAATCCATTTTTATGATATAAACTTTCATTTAACCCCCGTTATTTCCTCAGTAGTGATTAAAATTTAAAAAACATGGTCTCAGATAGTTTGAAGAGAAGTTCTATTTAAATTTTTTGAATTGACATCTCCTCTACAGAGGCGACCACAAGCTTTTCACAAAAATACATTTAATTTTGTATTATTCCAACTTGCTTTCATCGTATCTCAATTCTCTTTTCGTTTTGGTGATACAAGGGGAAGGTAACTTTACGAATGCACTATATATATTGTCAATTTTCATTTCATTTTCGTCCACGTCATCTTCGATAGTTTTTTACTTACAATCTCTTTAATGACGGAAGATTCGAAAAGGTCCCAGCGTCAAATTGTTCCAGCAGATTGCTATGTAGATATCTGAAAATAATGAGTGCATTCAATAGAGACATTAAATATTCATTGCTGTGCAACAATCCGTTCAATTTGTTCAATAAAATGTGATTTTATTGCTCATAAAAATAATACATGAAATGAATGTACTAAAAATAACTACATGAGATGCCCTCATTAGATGACAAACATATGAAGTTTATTGTTATGATAGTTCATAAAAAATATACAGTAGAAACTGTGTACTTTGAACAATATTTTATCGGTTATTCTCGCTGAAATCAAAGTGAAGTAATGGCGTCATTAAAATTGTATATTTTTATGTTTCTACGAATAAATGCATTCGAAGATCACATATTTTTTCCTTTAATTTAATTAAGAACATTCAAAATTGACTGGCATTCAGTGCTTCAGTCGAAGATATCGACTGATGAAAAATATTAATTTTACTCGACACGGAACGAAGACACGACCAACTGTGACGAATTGGCAACAGTGTACGCTGAGGCAAACTGATTGGGGCGGGGCGAAGTCCAGGAATGTGAAATGGAAGCATCAATATCAATCGGCTTAGAGGGATGGAGATACACGCTGAATGTGCGGTGTTGCCATGATTACAACACCGCTCTCTATACGTGTAGCGCACCTATCCATGCATGAGGTGTGATTGTGTGGGACATTCAGAGTGTACAAGCTCTGTCAAAAGTTCGAGACTGGCAGCATCATATAAGCATTCCCAAGTAGCACACAGAGGTCATAATTCGGTTGTACAGACGTCTACTAGACCTTTCGCAAAAGTCCATGACTTATGTCTTGTAATATGCTAAGACGTCGCTATGTATGCCAATACGACAAAAAGGCACACTCTTGCGACGTCACATCGACGTTATGAAGTAGTGGTAATGACTTGCCAACATAGACTTATATAAGCCAGTCGCAAAAGGGTCGTTCTGTGGTCTTAGTGTAGTCATCATATCATTATGCATGAAGGTCATAATCTTTCTAATATAGTATTACAATATGTATACCATATCGAAAGATTTTATATAATATCAATATAATATATAAGTCAGCCTTCATTTACATGTTCATGATACTCTGTGACCGGGATAGTTATCGAGATAAAAATGATTTTCATTCATGTATCTTTAAGAATTGTTCTGAAACTCTAGTGACCAAGCAAATCCATTTTTACGATCAAAATCCAATTCTACTCACTTAAAATTCATGCGCCTCGAAAATGAAGAGAGATAAATATTCATTTTCATTTCAGGAAAAATATATTTCATAAATTTTTCTCATTAATCGTTGAAATATGTAGACCATATTACGAAAAATACTTGATTAGCACATCTCCAATGATTTTTAAATTGATATAACACCCAGGGTCCCATATTTTTTATTTTAAATATTTTTGTTCTAATATGGCTACCAGAATGATGTTATCAATCAATCGAAAAACATGGATGCCGTCCTTCTAGTGTCGAAAAGTTGTAATTATTCCGGTATATACTATCATACGAGTGTCTCAAAGACATCGCAATATCTTACATAAAAAAGTTGTGATGTAGTCGCTGCGACCACAAGTAGCAAGTTTTGTTGTACTAACGTCGTAAAGCTATCAAAACACAAAAAGATATACACTGAGTGCATAAGCATTCCGCTAGTTCCGCCAAATGGAAAACCCTAAAAATAACTGACATTTACAATAGAGGTTATGTTGATGTTGAACAGTTTATATTTAAATATTCTTTATTTATCACTCGAAGTGCACATACATATTATTTATGTCTTTCCTTGTTGTGAAAACAATTCAAGGAACTGGATGAACTTCATTTTTTTGCAGTGTCCCGATAGACTGATTTCAGATGTTAATTTTGGGGTAGGCACTCATCCTTCCTCTTTATATTTTTCTATACGCTCCAGTTCTCTTGTAAGGCAGATTGGATTTTTGTTTTGGCATTTTAATCATTCATACGGAACTGAATATTCTACATACATAACACAATATACCTATCCAACAAAAATAACATAACCAACAAAAATAATCTAACCTAGATACATAATGTTATCATTACGACCAAAGTTCACCAGTTGATAAAACTACATTACATGAGTACAATATGTAGTCGTAGAAACGTTTCAAAAATCTATTCATTAGAACCACATATGTTCATTGTCATAATAACCTCACAGCAACTGCTCTTACTCTCTACTTAACGACACATACAATTTAGTTACATACAAACCACAGTACAACTTCATCTCGATAATTCTTTATTGTACTCTCGTTATATCTACTACACGACGTCATAGCAACGCCTGAAGGTTATAAAACGCACATCAACTTTCTGGTTTTAAAACATACAAATACGTGGTCTTTAAGACGGTAAAAGAAGTCATTATTATAATTTAATGACTCTGTGCTACTTGGGTTGGATTTAACTGTACGCTGCGGCTGAAACTTTTGGCTTATACATGTACATCAGAGCTACCTTAACGTTATGGATTTGCAAAACAAATTATACCAGGTTACCAAGGTATGGTACGCTCCCAAGATTACTATAAGTTTGAAAAAAATGGTTTGAAATTTGTCAAAATTTTCAAATCCCAAAGGAAACCAAAAATGAAAGTGGTTTCATGTTGACTACCTTTCTTCACGTTTTTGTTCTACGGGAGGTTGTCCAGTAATGTTTGAGAGAACATCGTGCTAGCTGTGCATGTTTGGGAGAGATTAGGCCCTAGGTAGTTCTTAAAAGAACATTATAATATATAATCAGAATAAGGAAAGAAATGGATACACGATACACACGATCATAATGTTCATGGGATTCTGGTGAACTGATATAATTTCCCACCTGCCTCAAAAGAAGTATATGCTCTATCTTCTAACATAATGGAAATTTGATGGTACCCACTTTTCAAATCAATTGAGCTGAAAATCTCATGTTTAAAAACGTTTTGTACCATATCTTCGATTTTTGGTAGAGGATAGGCATCAAGTAGAGTGAATTTATTGATCGTTTGTGAATAGTCAATAACCATTCTTTTTTTATGATTTTCATTGGTTGTGATTGATGGTTGAGCACGCCATTTATATTTGCTGGATTCAATAATACCTTCGGCTAGCAGTTTCATTTATTATGAAATTGTAATCATTGAGAGAATATCTACGTGACTTGATTGCTATTGGTTTACAGACGGATGTCAGATTATCAAGTAATGAAGGGTGGTCTACTTTTGCAATAGATAAACCACATAGTGTCAAGGGAGGTTTTGGTCCACCGATTGCAATTTTTAAACTAGCGTGCTTTGATAAAATGTCATTTCCCAAAATCACAACAACATAAAGTCAGAAAGAATCAATAACTTGCTGTTTTTGTATTCACATATTGGGAGTTACTGTTCAAAATCCAATTACCTTAGTATGCAAAGACGTAGAAGCCATATCCATGTCACTGACTTCACCATCAGCTGGATATGTTAAATTTCGAGTTTCCACTAGATTCCGACTCACAAAACTTTCTGAACTCCCTGTATCCACCAATGCCTCAGTTTCTAATGCATTGACTTTTATTCGAACAATAACCTTTATAATGACTTGGGAGATGCAGCTGAAATAGTGCTGTAGTGATCGGTTTTGTATTCTATTTTGAAGAACGACAAACCCTTGAGAATTGACCCATTTTTCCACAAGATTTGTATGTTGTATTCTTAGCCGGGCATCGATCACGAGGATGTTTTACCAAAACTAATACTTGATTTTTATACTTGACAAATGAGTGGTTTGTTTTACCAAAAATAATACTTAATTTTGATACTTGAAAAATGAGTGGATTGTTCTGGATTACTTTCTGATACATTCAATGAGATGGAAAACTGTTATATTTTTCCGGTTGTAGCTTTGAATTTTTTAACAACCTTTGACGGAATTCAGTCCGCTAATGAAAGTGTCACGAATAAAATAATCCCTATTTTGGTCAGTTGTAACTGCTTTAAATTTGCAGTCTTCGCTTAGAAGATTCGAAGATATTGATCAATTGATCCATTGTCCTTTTGTTTTCTCATTGAAAGTGTGTGTCTGGCAAATACCTCGTTTTTTTGTTTTAGAAATATATTACAAAGTATCTCGATTGCAGATTCATACGTATCACATTCACTGGTATGGGTAGGTATATATTGCAGAAGAAATATAATTGAGTTTGTCTTCTTCAGTAGCAGATGTCTTCTTTAGGAAAATTTCGAAAGTTTTATGCCAGTAAATTCATTCTCGACTAGAATTACTGGAATCCACATCTATTTCCAATTTTATGGACGTAAAAGTCGAGCAAAAGCTGTAGCTGATTGTGAACTTCCGATAGTGGTTTCCCGACAAATTACATTTTTTCAGTTACTTTATAATGGATATATTTCGCTCATTAAATTGTGATGAGACCTCTCTCGAAGGCTTTAATAAGCGACATAACTAGGAGCAATATTTGACAACTTTCAGAAAACTGACATAATGACATAATGAAATGTATAATAGCCTAGGCACAATACATAGGAACAGCATTCTAGAACAGGGCGAGTCTGAGCTTCATAAATAGTGAGACGCTGTTGGTTCTCAGCACGGAAAAGGAAGCCAAGTTTTTGTGGAGCTGATTACGCGACGACGTGATCGTTGCCAATATCCACTCCAAACATAGATATTGACAATTTCGTGCTGATTGATCCATTACATTGGTCTTAGTCGAATCGGATTTTCTGTGGAAAACACACATGATTGGGTCTTGGTTGCATTGAAGTCCACCAGATTATACGATCTTCATTTCAGAATTATTTTCTCTTTATGCCTGATTTGTGCAGTTTGATTTCTGGGATGCCATAGCCGATTGTGTGAAGTTCGTGTAGAGTGTGCTGTCGTCTGTGAAAGAATGGTGGATCTCAACAGGACGTTAATAGATAGAATGGAGCCTTGGGGAACACCTGTGTTGATGGAGAAAGTGTATGACAACATTTATCGATCCATCTGCAAGAAACTAGATAACCAAACGTTGAGGAAGTGTCGTGACCACATATTAAGTACACCTTGTATTATATCATGTCTGACACATGACAATAGAATAAGAGTTACATTCAATATAGCTGTCAAGTACGATTTGTCGAAGGTTTTATGTATTAATTATATATCACCCAATTCTATAATAATTGGCGACGATTGGAAAAAATATATTTTCAAGTCCACTTCCGAAGCTTTAGTTGTAGACCTGTGTTGCAGTGTTGCAGACCTTTTTTTCGGACAGCATTTTACTTCCGAATTCAACACGTAATCAATCAGCATGGATGCCACTCAATTCAAAGAACTGATGTCTGCGTTTCAGCATCAACAACAAGAATTACTGACTCAGATTGCCAGTCAATTCCGATTAGAACAACGTTCAGGTATTTCGAATAGTTTTTCAAATATAGCACTTTTTGAAAACTTCGATTTGAATCGTGAAAAATTTTCTTGTTACCTTGAACGGTTTGAAAACTATTATACCATGAAAGGTATCACGGATAGAGCAAAAATTTCAAAACTTCTGTGTGTTTCGATTGGATCAACTCATTATAATGGTCTAGCCGCTTCTCTAGGTCCAGGTGTATCTTATGATGATCTTATCAAGTCATTCGAACAAATGCTCATCCCTAAACGGAACGTTGTCGTATCTCAACACTATTTTCTAAACATCTATCAAAAGGATCGTCAGTCCATTGCCGAATTTGTTGCCCTTCAAACTTCAAAGAGACTTAGTGGAATGCGAATTTTCAGTGAAATGCGAATGTAACGCTTGTTTCAATTACTGACGTTTCTCTTAGAGCACAATTCATCAGAGGCTCATGTGACAATTGAATACGGGAACAGTTATTACAATCCAATGTAACAAATTTTGAAGAAATTATGACGAAAGCCATTGCATTGGAAGCTTCAAAAATTTAAAGGAAAGAACTAACCCAATCTCAACATTCAAATACGAACTATTCAAGTTTCAATACAAGTGATACAAATAAAATTTCTAGTTCTTCTAGAATTCATGCAAAAAACCGATACAGTTCCAAAACCAGAAACCGTTCGAGTTCCAAAAGCAGTAACCGTTTACAAAATTCCAATAACCAAAGATCACATTCTCATTATCGGCGTCACCGACCAGACTATCAGGCCCTTGGTATTGACAAAAAGTGTTTCCGTTGTGGAAAAAATAACCATAAGGTAAATAAATGTCCTGTTGACCGTTCCAATGTCAAATGTGAACTATGTAAAAAAGAAGGCCATGTGCATAAAGTCTGTATAACTAATTTGTGGAAGAAATCTCAGCGTAGACCTAACAGTCCCAGTTCTTCGACAGTTCATAATGTCTCATGTAATTCTCAGTTTTCATATGGACTCAACCAAATTGAACCTGTTCCAGAGTCATTGGATATTGTCGATTTATTCGAAACTACCCCAGATTCAATTTGAATGGAAAACTACAACGTTTTGAGGTAGGTTCCGGTGCCAAATTTTCACTGGCGGCTGAAAATGATTTCAAATGTTTCAAATGTTCCTCTTGAACCTTCGACTATCGTTTTCAGATCAAAATCTCTGTTACTGTCGGTTATCATGATACAAATCATTGGTGAACTGCACATCGTACCTATGGGTCATGCTGACTGGGTCGTTAATGAATAAGAGGAATTGAACTTAAAAAAATTGATACAGAGGAACAAATTTCAACTCTATCGTCTCAGATTAATATCATAAAATCACCTAAAGATATTTTCAATAATTTTCCTTCGATTTTTATGGAAAAGGTTGAATGTGTTCCTCATTACCAAGTTTCGCTTCAACTTCGAAAAGACGCGGGACCACTCTACACCAGGCAGCGTGATGTTCCATATGCGCTTCGTGAGCGAGTGGAACAATAATTATATTATCTGGAAGCAGACTGTATTATATCTCCTGTAGCTGTCACTGATTGGGGTTCTCCACTTGTGGTAATATCGAAACCTGCTGGAGGAGTACGCTTCTATGATGACTATAAGTGTGGTGTAAATGAGTAATTAGTACAGGCAAACACGCCAATCCGAAGGATTGACGATGTTCTCAACAGTCTTCGCAACTTCCGGTATTTCTGCAAACTTGACCTTTTCAAGGCCTACCTGCACCTAAAAGTTGATGAGAACAGTAGAATGATCCAAACTATTTCTACGCATCGCGGCACCTATCGCATGCCTCGTTTTGGAATTAAAACTGCCCCAGCCGAATTCAATAGGATACTTTCATAAATCCTGAAAGATCTCGAAAAACTGAAGCATATTTTGATGATATAATCGTTCATGGAATCACATTCGACGAGTGTGCCCAAAATCATGAAGCATGCCTCCATACATTTTCAGAGTACGATCTTCATCTCAACAAGCACACGTGCTCGTTTTTGTAGAGAGAATAGAATATCTTGGACATATCGTTGAACACAATAAGATAAGCAAGTCTCCAGCCAAGATACGTGCTGTTCAAGATTTACCCCGACCGTTAATGTTGACGACATCAAAAGATTTATCGGCCTTGTCTCTTATTATTCTCGGTTTATCCCAGATTTTTCAACAATGTCATATCCGCTCTAATGTTTGATTAAGAAAAATCAACGTTGGGAATGGTCTCCAAATTGTAAAGCTGTTTTCCTGAAAATCAAAGCTGAACTCTGTAGTGACCTAGTTCTGATACCCTTCGATCCAAGTCTGTCTGGCACTGGTTCTAACGACAGACGGAAGTCCCTATGGGGTTGCTGCAGTGTTAAGCCATACAATTCATGGAGTCGAAAGACCCATCGCATATGCCTCTCGTTCACTCACCGAATCAGAGAAAAACGATAGCCAACTGGACAGAGAGGCCCTTGCCATCATTTTTAGTGTCACCCATTTCTACATGTACTTGTTTGGAACTAATTTTCTCCTTGTCACTGACAACGAACCATTGGTGAGGATACTGCATCCTCACAAGGCCCTGCCACAAATGACGCCCTGCCACGTCTCCTACATTTTGCTTCGTTCCTTTCCGGATTCAATTACTCTGTTAAATTTAAGAGAGGACAAGAAAATCATAATGTAGATTGTCTATCCCGAGCTCCAGTTGAGCAACTCTACGTTTCAAGTGATGTACTCATTGGTAATGAAGTGAATCAACTCTATTCTAGTATATATATATTACTTCAAGTGCAATCAAGACTGAAACTGAAAAATATTCTGATCTGAAGCAGATCATCGATAGCCTGCACTCATCTGTGAAAGATTTACATTGGTTGATGGAATACTTTTTCCAGCTTCCTTACTTTTATAAATTTTGGATGAACTCCACGAAACACACCTGGGGATAACCAAGATGAAACAACTAGCACGACGTTACGTTTATTGGCCAAACATTGATAGAGACATAGAAAAAATGGTCAAAGGCTCCGAAAGATGTGCTCTGACAAGATCAAATCCTCCAAAAGCGCCCATCCATCTATGGGACCAACCTGAAGAAAATTGGGAACGGATTCGTATTGATTAAGCTGGCCCATCCGAAGACCGATATTTTCTGATGTGCGTGGATGCCAGATCTAAGTGGGCCTAAGTGAAAATATTGAAGGATGTGCCAACTAGTTCCAACACTATTTCTCTACTGGAAAACATGGATATCCACAAATCATAGTTTCAGACAACGCTTCTATTTTTCAAAGTGAAGAATTCCATATGTTTTCAAAAATTCATTGCACCGAATTATCCTGCCACAAATGGACTCGCAGAAAGGAATATTCAGACGCTTAAAAACCGACTGAAGGCTGTTTACAATGATAAAAAATATATCCAGGATAAGGTCCAAAATATTCTTTTCAGCTATATGGTTACTCCGCTTGCTTGTGGTAAATCACCAGCGGAATTGTACCTCAACACAAAATTGAGAATCCGTTTGGATGCAATTTTCCCTTATCGTCCTAAGAAGTCACAAATCATCTCGAAGACTTCTCGTTATTTTCATGAGGGGGAAGAGTTCAGATTCGACTTTTCATCAACAACAAGAATGTTTGGCAGTTTGGAGAAATAAAGAAAGTTTTAGCCAAACGTCATTATCTTGTTACTTTGAATTCCGACCGTACACTGAAACGACCAACTAAGAACTTGTTCGTTCCGAAGCCTACCAAGTCAGTAATCATCGGCCCTAAACAATCATTCGAACTACCAAGATTACCAACAGTACTTCAATCACCACAACCGAATGGGAATTGTGTTGCTGACCACAGCGACAACCTCGTCTACCTGCACGTTTTGCTGACTACGTTATGATGAGATAATCCAACGAAAATAAAAAACTATTTTCCAAGTAAGGTTCCAAGGTTTTCTATTCATATTGGGGATATTGTCGTGACCACATATTAAGTACACCTTTTATTATATTATGTCTGATACATGACAATAGAATGAGAGTTACTTTCAATATAGCTGTCAAGTACGATTTGTCAAGGGTTTTATGTATTAATTATATATCACCCAATTCTATAATAGGAAGCAAGCCTTAGGGTGGAAGTTCAGACTTGAGAACTTGGTGTCAAATCTTTCGAAAACTTTGGAGATATCTAGTGCTACAGCAAGAGCATGGCCTTTTACTGGTAATACCGTTCAAGATTTCTCACAAGCTCTAAATTGATAGCTCTATCCATGACTTTTGGGTTGTAGTTTGGACCTTTCTTCAAGGCTTGTGGCGGGTGTTACATCACTTTAAGAGACTAAACACAGAGCGGTAGTACGAATAGTGAGAACGCTGGGATATCGAACAGTGATAACAAATGGATGAGAATATCGAAAGCAACTGCAATTTCTGTTTTGTTCAATATAACTTTTCCAGTGTGATACTGTGAGGCTGATACCACTCGTTATAGTTCCACGAAAATCAGGCTACTTTAGAAATATAAAACCATAAAAGCTATATTAAATTATCTATGTTTTGTTCATAAAAAAACTCCAAAATACTTACAATTTTTCTAATCTTTGGAGCCCTTGGAATACATTGGAATCTATATGCTGAATCTTGTTGTCATAAAGATATAGATTTTGCAAAGAAACCAATCCGTCAAATACCCCATTTTTCAAAGATGTCAGGAAGTTGTTGTTAATCAGTAGACTCACCATGTGTTTGTTGTGTTTGAAAGTACCATGAGGGATATTTTTAATTCTGTTGAAACGCAGATCTCTGAAAAAGAAAGGAATACTTAGAAAAATTGATGAAACAAAATTACATTTGTAAGGTCTGTGTATCTGATTCCTGTTAGGAAATCTAATGAAGGATATCCATAATTGATGCTCAGTATGTTTACAATGTTCCTTCGATGTCTATAGTTTTCATTATTTATATATTATAGAATGAATCGATTTCGTGATTATTATGCCAATATATCGATATTTCAAGAATATGTTACCTGTATGGGTGCACATTCAAAACATCGATACAACACAATTGCTAGATACCTTTCTCTTCATGTTAATTGAATTAATCACAATACTGGAAAATCTGGTTTTCTTTCCCATATTCATAAACCATGAAAACATATCTCAAGACTATTCTTCACTACTACCAATACAATATAGGTGTATGTTGAGTCGAATATCCATCAGAAAACAACTACTCTCCTGGCTAATGCCTCGTCGAATATTGGATAACATCCATGCAATCGTGCCAAGGCCTACAAGGTTATTTTATTTATTTATTTGAATCCACACAAGCTTAATTAGCTTAATTTAATGGATTCCTTAACTAAATGAAATTATAGTTTAAAAAACTAAAAAACACGCTTATTAAGCAATAACGACTGAAAAATTGAAAATAATAAGAATAAAGTCAATGACCGAAAAAATTTCTCTTATGTTAAAAAAGCGTGAGATGCTTGATATCAGTTATCTTAATATAATTATGAAAAGTAAGTAAAAGTATTTTTTACTAAAGAGAATATTTTTTGGTAAATGACTTTATTCTTATTATTATCAACTTTTTAGTCCTTATCGCTTTGTAACCGTATTTTTTTGTTTTTTTAAACTATAATTTTATTTTTAACTGATGAAAACTATAAATAAATTTTGGCGAATGTGCATTTGCCATATCTTTGAAATCCCGGAACCAATTTACCCCCCTGTATCTTCGTTGTTATTTTATATGGATGTTTCAAATTCGGTACTTCGATTTGATGTTATGAATGTACAATTTAGCAAGTATCAAACCAAATATGACACTTCCGGTTTGACGGAAAGCGCATCCAATGTTTATATTTCAAATGGAAAGTATATGTTTTTTTTTGTAAATTACAATCATACATACTTCCAATTCACAATCTGCTGATATAATTGAGATTTTATAAAAAATTACTTTTTGTATTCCCCTCATAACGGAACATTTTCATGAAAGTATGCTATGGATGATTGAACAATATCATGTAAGTAACAGTAATTCATGGCCAAACTTTTCACACAATAAGTTTTATGCAGACTTACTATTTTTACAATTTTAGTTTTTCTTAATTTTTCAACATCAATTCACTCATTTCTTTTAAATGCTACCATAGGAATTTTTAAAGTTGGTTAGAAACTCCAATACATATGGAAATACAAAACATGAAAAAACCTCCATATTTTTGTTTCATATTTATTTCAACTTCATCTCAATTGGCTATGATACTGAATTTCCTCTATAGGTCTGGAATTATTTTTGAAACTGCAAAATCGGACGAGACAAAATATTTATTTCGATAATTTTCCTACAAAATAGTAGACATTTGGAACATGTACAGTTTTGTAACTCAATTCAAAAGAAATTCAACACCTATGACAGACTCAATCTAATTGTTCAAAATGTCGCCCGTTAACGTCAATGGATTTTTGTATTTTTTCGGAGCATGCCCGCATAACATTCACTAGTTGAGCCGGAGTAATTTCGTTGATGGCTCTCCTTACCCTGTCTTCAAGTTCCTCGCGATTTTGAGGTCTATTATGAGCATAAACTGTATTCTTCAAGTGAGCCCAAACAAAAAAATCCATGAATACCAATCCGATTGTCTTTGAAAGTTCTAGTAAGATATCCTCGGACTACGTTCGAATTATGTGGAGGTGCTCCATCTTGTTGGAAATACATAATGCGACGTGTCGCTAAGGGAATGTCTTCAATAAAATTTTGGATTTCATCATTTTAAATTTGTAGGTATCGTTCACCTGTTAAAGCTCCATCAAAAATAATTAGTCCCACTATTCTGGTTCCAAAAATTCCTAGCCAAACATTGAATCCGAATCTTTCCTGGTGTCTTCCTTCTCTGAACGCATGCGGATTTTCTTGTGCCCAATAACATAAATCATTTCTATTGAAATGAGCATTGTTTGTAAAGCGTGATTCATCACTGTATAGAATATTGTAATGGAAATTTGGATTTTTTTTTTCTCTTCGTATAACCCAGTTACAATACACAATCCTCCTCTGCGCATTATTCTCATACAAATATTGATGAATTTGATATTTGAATGAACGATTCCCCATCATGATTATTCCGTTCTTTCTTGAACTGTGACTCCAATATTGCAAAATAGTTTCTACTAGGTTGCGGACGGTTAGGATATCTCTCCTGGTACAGACGCAAGGCTAAACAGGAATTTTTCCTTGCTTCTCCATAAATCAACAGCATATCAACTTTTCCAGTTTGGGTAAATCGGTAGTAGTTGTTCATTTCACAAATGATTATCTTAGAAAATTCAGAACATTCGAAATGTCAACAATTTGGCGTAAACACAACGACAGAACAATTCAACAAATTTAATTCCATAGCCAACTAACATGAAGTTGAAAGGTTCAATAAAATTAAGATGTCTAAAAACCCTGGGGAATGAACTGATTCGATATTGTTTAGATTTTTGAGGGGACACCACCTGTTACTTCAACAGAGCTTCTCTCTCTGTGGTAGATGGCGCTGTCCAAAAATGTTTGTCTATATTCTCGCTTAATGTCAGAACTGACATCTGCAGCATCTTATATGAAATTATTTTCAGTGTTTTGTCGGTATCTATGCGTTTTCCATCTCTTTGATATGATATCTTGCTTAGCTTATTCCTGAGCTTGTTCTTTAAAAAAACCACTCCTTCATCAGTTCATTAGTGCGTGAGGAATTGTTAATTTTCAGGTAGTGTAGTGTGTAAGGATACTTTTAGTAGAATGGGCCACATTTGCATTTTGTGTGTACAGTATAAAGCCGCAGATTCGAATTTTCGCCTGTATTTAGTACCAAAAGCAAGTACAAATCTTGACGAATTGACTAATAATGGTATTTTTATAGTTCATTATATTGTATGCATTGAATTTTATATTTTCTGCAATTCAATGACAATTTCATTTCCAATTCTCCGTCTGTCAAAATGCAGTTAACCTCAAATTCAAATCGTACAAAATACGAAAAACAACACGACAGTGCTTTATTTGTGCAATGTTCGGGGGCTTCTAATTCTAGCTTTGCTATTGGTGAAGTTGGACAGATGTCTCTTTTAAACCAATAGCAAAGCTAGAATTAGATCCCGCGCACAGTTAGCCTCAAAAAGAAATCTGAGTAAATAAATATACCCTGTTACTGAATTGAAACTAAATCGAAATTGGCGCCATCTGACACGCTAGTGATCTCTATTATCAAGTAGGCCAAGTGTCGCCAAGTCGATCCCAAACTTCTACAGGTATAAGTGCAAGCACCAGGGTTTTTATACATCTTAAATAAAATGTAGGTAAAGCATGGAAATTATCTTCATAAAAAATAAATATGAAACAAAAATATGGAAGTTTTTTCATGTTTTCTATTTCAATATGTATTGGAGTTTCTCACCAACTTTAAAAATTCCTATGTTAGCATTTAAAAGAAATGAGTGTATTGTTGTCGAAAAATGAAGAAAAACTAAAATTGTAAAAATAGTTAGTCTGCATAAAACTTATTGTGTGAAAAGTTTGGCAATGAATTATTGTTACTTATATGACTTTCATGAAAATATTCCGTTGCGAGGGGAATACAAAAAGTATTTCATTATAAAATCTCAATTATATCAGCAGATTGTGAATTGGAAATATGATTGTGGTATATCATCAACAAGGAAACTCTATACCGAATCGTAATTTAAAAAAATATATATACCTTCCATTTGAAATATAAAAATTGGATGCACTTCCGGTCAAACCGGAAGTGTCATATTTGGTTTGATACTTGCTAAATTATACATTCATAACATCAAATCGAAGTACAGAATTTGAAACATCCATATAAAATAACAACGAAGATACAGGGGGGTAAATTGGTTCGGGGTCACCCGGTATATTCGGCTTGATTTCCTTGGGTATTTTGATTCGTGGATTTGCCCCCTCAGCTGTGTTCTCTGCTTGCTAGTTTTCTCTCAAACAGGTCTCTCTCCATGTAGTGGTCGATGGAGTTTCATCTGACACTCTACTCATAAATGCTGGTGTTCCGCAAGGATCTATTCTCGCACCAACACTATTTCTACTTCACATCAACGACCTGTTGAAAGCAACTTCATGTCCAGTACACAGCTTCGCCGATGATAGTACCCTCCATACCGCTTTCTCTTCCAGGGCCCCTATATCAGCCCGTGAAACCAGAAATGAACGAGGAAGAAATGTTAATAATATAAATATGGACTTAGCAACAATTCTCGAGTGGGGATCTAATAGAATTCAATGCAAACAAAACACAAGCATGTCTTTTCTCTAGAAAAGCCGATCTCACTGTGCCTAACATAACTTTGTCAGGAGTAACCATACCACTGAAGTCATCCATATCGATGCTTGGTATTACTATCAGCAATAACCTTTCCTGGGAAAATCACGTGAGGTCCATTGCCAAAAGTGCATCCCAAAAACTTGGTTTTTTGTTTCGTGCCAAGAGCTATTTCACCCCACTCAGCTGCTTATGATCTATAAGGCACAGATCCGACCTGTCCTGGAATACTGTTCCCATATTTGGAGCGCGGCACCTAAACATATCCTGAGGCTGTTGGATTCTGTCCAAAAAAGGGCAATTCGTCTCGTCGGTGATGCCTCGCTTACAAACTCGCTCACTTGTCTGGAACACCGTAGAAAAGTTGGCGATTTGTCTCTATTTTATAGATATTTTCATGGGCGATGCTCTTCTGAAATATCAACAATCGTTCCTGCTTTGGCAGTCTCTTCGAGACTAACCCGTTCAGTTCAGTCATCACACCCCTTCGTGGTCACTTTGGAGACCTGCAGAACATCACTTTCCAAAGACTCGTTCATCCAACGAACAGCGAGGCTTTGGAACTCATTGCCGAGGGAGGTGTTCCCCGAGGCATACAACCTCCAGAAATTTAAGAAGAACACCAACTCCTACCTTCTTTCCCTTGGTTCCCACGATGTTCTCTGAACATTACAGGATATCCCTTTTCGTGGGAACCAGAACATAAAAAAAAAAAAAAAAAATATCAAAGCTGAAAATATACTCTCACGTTCAAGAAACTACAAATCATCGACATAGATATATATGTCGGGTCCGCTAGTATATACATATATAGTATATACATATATATATATATATATATATATATATATATATATATATATATATATAACTAGCGGACCCGACAGACGTTGTCCTTTCCTAATTTCTATGTTCCCTAAAATGTTTTTCCCGAAAACTCTCGTCCGCGTAGAATTTCTTTTTTTCTATGTTTTCCTTTATGTTGTTCCATCTAGATTATGCTTTTGACTCCTTCCGCTTCCTGTTGTCCCGTTATCTCGTTTTCCCGTTATCCCATTTTCCTGTTACCCCTTTTTTTCCTTATCCCGTTCCCGTTATCCCCTCATCCTGTCATCCCGTTATCCCGTTTTTTTCGTTATCCCGTTATTCCCGTTATCCCATTATCCCGTTTTTCTGTTATCCCATTTTTTCTTTATCCCGTTTTCCCCTTATTCCCTTATCCTGTCATCCCGTTATCCCGTTTTTTCGTTATCCCGTTATTCCCGTTATCCCGTTTTCCTGTTATCCCGTTTTTTATTTATCCCGTTATTCTGTTTTCCCGTTATTCCCTTATCCTGTCATCCCGTTATCCCGTTTTTTCGTTATCCCGTTATCCAGTTATCCCGTTTTCCCCTTATCCTGTCACCCCGTTTTCCCGTTTTTTCGTTATCCCGTTATTCCCGTTATCCCGTTTCCTGTTATCCCGTTTTTTCTATAAAATAAAAAAAAAAATAGGAGTTGATCGTAGAAGGGTGAAAATTAAGAGTAATATGAATTTTTTTATTCGAAGTCATGACAAAATAAAAATAAAAATCTTGCCAAAAAAATAGGGGTCGATCGTAGAAGGGTGAAAATTTGAGGTTGTATGTATTTTTGAATGCTGTATCATAAAAAAAATAAAAACAAAAAAAAAATCCAAAAAATAAGGAAAAATTAAGGGGTGGACCACCCTTAACATTTAGGGGGATGATTTGTGAATTTAAACCATCAAGGGCGCCACCCAAACGCATACAAAAAAAATTATTCAAATCGGTCCAGCCGTTTATGATACCGACTGCAGCGCCATCTGCCGGGCTGATTTGTGAATCTAAACCATCCAGGGCGCCACCCAAACGCATACAAAAAAAATTCATTCAGATCGGTCCAGCCGTTTAGGAGGAGTTTAGTGCCACACACGTATATATATATATATATATATATATATATATATATAAATTTAGAAATAACGACTGAAAATTGGATGAACAGTGGAATAAGTGGATTTCGATCAGCAAAGTGTTGAACTATGAAATTTTATCGATGGACCGAGCTTCTCAATTTTGAATTCATCAGGTCGAATCAGTGGATGATATATGAACATTAACGTAAATGAAAACTGTAAATATGTAAAATTTGTCGGAATAGTGTTATATCCGACAAATTTTTACATATTTTACGTTTTTTGCAGTTTTACGTTAATGTCTCATATATCATCCACTCAGATTACTGACGCTGAAGAAGTTTCAAAATTGAAAAGAAAGCTCGGTCCATCGTATTAAAGAGTTTTTCATAGTTCAACACTTGTGCTGACTGAAGATCCCCGTTATTCCCCACTGTTCATATATATATATATATATATATATATATATATATATTTATATATATATTTATATTTATATATATATATTTATATATATTTTTTTATTTCTCTTTCCCCACATTTACTCTTGAGTTCATAAGCTTATAATTCAATATCAGTGGTTTCCTCAATACGTTTCCCAGAAAGACATTTTTGGATTATCTATCATGATTGAATATTTTTTACTATCCCTGACTATACTTTTGGAATCTTTTATAAATATTTGAATTCCATTGTCTTGGATGTACTGGCGAATGTAAAGTAATTACTCGCTGAGAATCTCTAGCAAGTCAGTCTTGACTCTATAAATAACTTCCAGATAAATCATACATGTGTTTATTTTTTAATTAGGCATGTTTCTGGTTGATTTATGTTGTAAATTCGGGCTTTTGTTAAATCTCTTATATTGGTAATCATCTACAGTTTGACGGTGTGGAATAAAATGGAAGGAAATTCAAAATACCGACAAAAATCGGTTTTGTAGAAAAATTATAGGCAAGTTTCATTTCGAATCCAAATCCTCGAAAAAAATGCGTATCTTTCAAGATATTCATAAAAAGGCAGAAACCACTGTAAGTGACATAGCAGCATATTTTAACTGGCGATTTTTAGTTTTCTCGGCGTAAATAGCGTACCTGCACATCTATAATTCTGTTCAATTTGGCCTTTTCATTATTGTCATAAGCCTAATCTGAAGAAAATTTGTTTATCGATGTTGTTGAAGCAATTGAAGAACGCCCGCCCCGCCTTCGATTAGTTTCAACAGTATGATAAACAGATTTTCTTCAGATTAGATGCTGTTCAAAACATTCAATTTCAACTTAAACTTTCCTTGAAAAGGCAAGTAATTTCTTCAATTAGGCTTATGACAATAATATCAAAAATAAAAATAAAACATTTTCAAAGACAAGCTTTTATACAAATGGAAAAAATAATTTCTTTCATTGTTTGATCTAGGTTATTCTGTGAGTAACAGATTCAATATCTTGCCGCGCAAGATTACCTATTTTGTATCCGCGGCAGCTTTTGAATCTGTTACTCACAGAACAACTTAGATCAAACAATAAGAGAAATTATGTTTTCCTTTTTATTGCATTTGTATAAATGAATGTATTTTTTATAACTGTTATGTTTAACTTTTTAGTTCTGTTTTCATTAACAACTCATTAAAGCTTGTTTTTTTACAAAAAATTTTCGTTCATTCATTTTATATTTTTTAGTATTTATGATGTTCAGCAACTAGTTTAGTAATTTCTATGTAATTTATTTTGGAATAATAATATCCGACCCTGAAAACCACTAGATACCAATTTTGAATAGAATTGGACCATAATCACAAAAGTTGTAAGCCATATTGGAGCCGCCATTTTCTTTTTTCTTCTAACAAAAATTTCATAATGCATTGTCACCGGAATTATGTACACCTGCCAAATTTCAAAGCAATCGGACGATTAAAAGTGGGTCAAATTTAACTTGCAAGATTTGATTACAAACCGACACCGGGACAGGTGGCACTAAAAAAACCTTCGACCCCAAAAACCCCCACATACCAATTTTGAATAGAATCGTACCATAATCACAAAACTCCATCGCCATTTTGGAGCCGCCATATTGAATTTTTGAATTTTGACAAAAAAATCATAATCTCCGACCCCGAAAACCCCCCACATACCAATTTAGAATAGAATCGGACCATAATCACAAAAATTGTCTGCCATATTGGATCCGCCATTTTGTTTTTTTCCTGACATATTTCATAATGCACTATCACCGGAATTGTGGGATTAGAAGTGGGTCAAATTTAACTTGCCAAATTTTATTACAGGCAGACAGACACCGGGACAGGTGAAACTAAATAAAAGCTTGTAAAAAGGCCAAATTGAACAGAATTATATATTACTAGCTGACCCGACAGACGTTGTCCTGTCCAAATTTCTATGTTCCCTAAAATGTTTTTCCCGAAAACTCTCGTCGACGTAGAATTTTTTTTCCATGTTTTCCTTTATGTTGTTCCATCTAGATTATGCTTTTGACTCCTTCCGCTTCCTGTTGTCCCGTTATCTCGTTTTCCCGTTATCCCATTTTCCTGTTACCCCTTTTTTTCTTTACCCCGTTATCCCCTTATCCTTTCATCCCGTTTTTTCGTTATCCCGCTATTCCCGTTATCCCTTCATCCCGTTTTCCTGTTATCCCATTTTTTCTTTATCCCGTTATCCCGTTTTTCCCTTATCCCCTTATCCTGTCATCCCTTTTTTCTTTATCCCGTTATTCCCTTTCCCTTCCTTCCCTTTTTTTTTATCCCTTGTCATCCCGTTATCCCGTTTTTTCGTTATCCCATTTTTTCTTTATACTGTTATCCCGTTTTCCCCTTATCCCCTTATCCTGTCATCCCGTTTTATCGTTTTTCCGTTTTTTCGTTATCCCGTTATTCCCGTTATCCCGTTTTCCTGTTATCCCGTTTTTTATTTATCCCGTTATTCCGTTATCCCGTTTTCCTGTTATCTCGTTTTTTATTTATCCCGTTATTCCGTTTTCCCGTTATTCCCTTAATAAAAAATAGGGGTTGATCGTAGAAGGGTGAAAATTAAGAGTAATATGATTTTTTTTAATTCTAAGTCATGACAAAATAAAAATAAAAATCTTGCCAAAAAAATAGGGGTTGATCGTAGAAGGGTGAAAATTCAGGGTTGTATGTATTTTTGAATGATGTATCATAAAAAAATAAAAACAAAAAATTGTGTCTGAAAAATAAAATAAAAAATTAAGGGGTGAACCACCCTTAACATTTAGGGGGATGATTTGTGAATCTAAACCATCCAGGGCGCCACCCAAACGCATACAAAAAAATTAATTCAAATCGGTCCAGCCGTTTAGGAGGAGTTCAGTGACAACATACGTACAGTAGAATATATATATATAAAAGATGTATAATTCAACTATAATCGATCTTTGATCATGTCATAAATATCTGTGGAAAATAATTGTTGATGTATATTTCAAATTATCAAGACAAAAGTACGGCCCCCAATCTGAGAGTGAACAATGGCGATCACACCCTTTGTTATAGGTTCATTTAGATTTTCATTTGATGGGTATTTAGTAGGGTATTTACTTATAACCTTGTGTTGGATATATGTCTATGAGTCCCAATTTCCGGCAACCTTGAATTTATCACCATGGCCATGAGTTATACTGGGTGGGCCGCTAAAGATAGTCCACACCCTAATATTGAATAACATAAGTCGGTTTTTACGGTTTTTACGGAGCAAAAAATCAAAAAGAAAATTATCCCAGAAGTGAAATATTATTTGATAAACTCAAAATTCTTGAAATTAATTTCCTAGAAACTTCAGTAACATATTTATAACCTAGTATATATCATATCTCGCTGTAGCCAAACTTTGTTATCACTACTACCCACATACAAATCTCATCCTCGATTTTTTTCGCATTCAGGAAATATGTGTGTGCGATAATTTAAGTAAGGTCATTTTGATAAAACATATCTCTGACTTCAATAACCACCAGATACCAATTTTGAATAGATTCGGACCATAAATCACAAAACTCATTCGCCATATTAAAACCGCCATCTTTAAGTTTTGACAAAAAATTAAATCTACGACCTCTCATAAACCCCCAGATATCAATTCTGAACAGATTATAACAAAAAATTACCAAACACGTCCTCCATTTTAGAGCCGCTATTTTGAATATCCAAGAATATAATATTCTAAGGTCAGTTTCTTTGAAAAGTTTTGTACCTTGTCATTTCGCTACTACGTACTATTGTATAGGGGATTTTTTATAGAATCACATATTTTGACGAGTTATACAGGGTGATTCAAAAGTACTTTGACAAACTTCAACAGGTGATTCCTCATAATATTCTAATATGAATTGTCCGAATAAATATATGTCCGGAAACGCTTCGTTTCCAAGATACAGGGTGTTAAAGTTTTATTTTTATTTTCGTTTTTTTTTAATAACTTTCGAAATACTGACCTTAATTAAACGAAAATTGGTATTGAGAGGTTTTTTGAGGTGTCGAATTCGAACTTTATGTTATTATTGCTCTTACTCGTAGGGGGCGCCACCTACACGTCTTTTTCTTTTATGAAGCGTACTTCTAGCACATTTTTCAGTAAAAAAATCAATTCCATTATCATATCTACGTAAAAAAGCTACCTTTGTTACAAGTCGCTACAGGCAAACGTATTCTAGATAATTGGACTTGAAAATTTAAAGTCGATTATTTGATAATCGATGCGTGTTGAAGCTATTACCATTATTTTGCATTTTCACAAGAATGCTTGGAAATGAATTTGACGTTTAAGTAAGTAGTTTTGGTAATTACATATTATGTGACAGTTAAACGTTTTGTTGTTTTGTTGAAGTTTCTGTAAGTTTTAAAACACTAATTTTGAAAAAATGGATTACTTAAACAATAATGCTCATTTAGCCGATATGCATTTCGTTTATGGCCTTGCGGATGGCAATGCTCGCGAAGCAAGACGTACTTACCAGGAGCGATTTCCTAATCGAGTACTGCCTTCAGCTCCAACATTTACCAGTCTCCACCGTCGTTTGGCAGAAACAGGTAGCTTTAAGAGGGCAGCTGATATTATTGGAAGACCACGAGCAGTCCGAACCCCAGAAGAAGCTGTTTTGAACGCTCTCGAGGAGAATCCAGAAACAAGTACAAGAATAATTGCTGAAGCTATCAATTCTACTCAGTCCACAGTTTGGAGAATTATCCACGATCAACAATTTTATCCATACCATATTCAAAGGGTACAAGCTCTTTTGCCACGAGACTTTCCCCAACGCATTACTATGGGTCAGTGGTTTTTGAGAAAATTGGCTGGAAATCCTCAATTTTTAAGATATGTACTCTTCACAGACGAGGCAAACTTCTCCCGAAATGCTAACACAAACTTTCATAACAACCATGTTTGGGCTCTGGAAAATCCGCACGCAGTTAGTGAAAGACATTATCAGTATCAATTTTCTGTAAATGTAGGGGCGGCAATAATTGATAATTACTTGATAAGTCCTTTCTTTCTTCCGTTCCGGCTGAATGGCGCAATTTACAGAGACTTTTAGGAAATGAATTGCCGGGACTACTTCAGAATGTGTACCATTAGAAATTTGTATCAGCATATGGTTCATGCATAATGGGGCTCCGGCCCATTTTAGCGTTGTAGCCAGGGAATTCCTTAACACTGTCTATCCAAATCGATGAATCGGTAGGGGTGTAGAAGAACCTAACCAGGCGTGGGCACCAAGGTCCCCAGATCTAAACCCGCTAGATTTTATTTTTCGGTACATTTGAAGTCACTAGTTCATAAAACTCCAGTAGCGAACGAGGAAGATCTATGAAACCGAATAGTAGACGCCTGTGAAACAATAAGAAACACACCAATAATTTTTGAGCGGATACGAGATTCAATGACTAGAAGACTGAATGCCTTTATCTTCGCTGAAGGTGGACACTTTGAACAATTTATTTGAATACAATTTAGTTTCCTTTATTTTATTTTATTCTACATATTCAAAATTTCTTGAAATAAAATGTTGATATTTCTTGCAAATTTTATTAAAACAAATACAGATTTTGCACCCTTGATACAAAAATAACAATTTCAAACGAGTAAAAATAAATAGAATAGGTGGCGCCCCCTACAAAAAACCAAACTACTTACTTAAACTTCAAATTCATTTCCTAAGCATTCTTGTGAAAAATGCAAAATAATGGTAATAACTTCAACACGCATCGATTATCAAATAATCGACTTGAAATTTTCAAGCCCAAATATCTAGAAAACGATTGCTTATAGCGACTTGTAACAAGGGTAGCTTTTTTACGTAGATATGATAGAGGAATTGATTTTTCTACTGAAAAATGTGCTAGAAGTACGGTCAAAAAAGTTATGAATCTTCAAAAAAGAAAAAGACTTGTAGGTGGCGCCCCCTACGAGTAAGAGCAATAATAACATCAGGTTCGAATTCGACACCTCAAAAAACCTCTCAATACCAATTTAATTAAGGTCAGTATTTCGAAAGTTATTTAAAAAAAAACGAAAATAAAATTAAAACTTTAACACAAAGCGTTTCCGGGCATATATTTATTTGGACAATTCATATTAGAATATTGTGAAGAAATCACCTCCTGAAGTTTGTCAAAGTACTTTTGAATCACGCTTTATATCCATAAATACATGAATGAAAAATTATTTTCATTGATAATTTTTCAAGTGTATATTGAAAATCAACCAAATTTTGGTGATTGACGAAACAAATGAATTCCTTCGATGGGGTTTCATGCATGAGTCGGTTGGTTTGCTACAAAGACAGAAACGGACTGCCCCCGATGGTTCACTCCCCAAAACTTTGAAATGGCAGAATTTTCCGAATAAAAGTACCCGATCGGTGCAACGATTTTTCATCAAAATGAATTTTATCCGACGACATCCAACCTGAGACGTCCACCATTATTCGAAAAGATTTATTTTCAATGGCAATAGAAATAAAGGCTAAAATCTTCATTGCAAATTTTACTAATGCAGGGATTTTTAACTAACAAAACTCATCCACTACAAAAACTGGTCGATATGACCTCCTCCTCTCTCAATACATTTTTAAAGTTTGCGAAGACACCCCCTTGTACTTGAAATAGCATTCCACGATCGTTTCGTAGGGCTTCACAATGTAATATTATTCTTTTTAACAAGTCATCCCTTCTGTGAATAGGTATAGAGTAAACAAGGCTTTTGAGATGCATTCACAGACATAAATCCAATGGATTCAAATCCGAAGACCGCGCTGGCCATGAATATGCCCCTCTTCTACCAATCCATCTATTGGGAAAAATATGGTTCAGGTGGTGCCACATAATAAAACTGAAATGAGAAGGAGCGCCATCATAAATAAACTACATATCTCTTCAGGTTTGCAATGGAACATGTTCCAAAAGTCCATTCAAATAGAAAAGGGAAACATTCTCAATTGAATATTGATAGAAAGATTTTTCTGTGAATTAAAAAATCCACGATAAAAATTAAGTAATTTTTTGTGAATGTCTAATAGAAAACAACTACTTCCCCGGCTAAAGCCACGATGGACATCTGATTTTATTAACATCCTGTTCATATTTTCAACAAATCAATCCATTCAAATAGTTCTGAATGAACCCCAAATAACGTTCTCCATTCATAGACTAGTCGAGAAGTGAGTTTCCTGCGAAAAATAGTTCCAAGTCTCCAAAAAATATTAGCAATAACTCATTCGATTCGGGATGCAATTCTGAGGAAGTTGTTTTTTTTTGCTAACAAAAATTGCAATTGTTATTGACAAAAAACAAAAACAAAAAAAGGCTTCAGTTTTTTGGGATTAACTTCAAAACTATAAGCGATAGCGAAAATCGGAAAATAGTTTCTTAAAGAGGAGGAAATTTTTGATAAAAAAGTCTCTCGGAACTCATCTCCATTATTTATAATTTTAATTTAACGCTGAAAATGGGGTTCCGCGCGACCGCTACGGCATGCGCGCGGCGTCTCTAAAGTGAGTACACCACATAAAATATATTTTTTATAGTATTAAATATCAATTTAAAAATTTAAAAAATATTGGTGTGTTTTAACACTTTAAAGAATAAGGTCTCGTTGGAAAAAATTAGTTCATTTTTCAACAAGTTAAGCATTTGTTAATTAGTCCTTTTTTCGGACCTCGGTTTTCATAAAAAACGTATAAATGTTTAAATAATGGCTGTAAAAAATTTCGCTCCTTGGAGCCCTTCTTATATATATATACTTGAAAAGATCATGTTATAAAAGTTTTTAAAAGTTGTTTATTTTGTTTATTGTAATTTTTTAAACTTAAAAAAAAATAAAAAATTTTATTTATTTTTTCGCATCAAACAAAGGCATTCAATAACATTTGAAAAAAATGTTTAGACATTTTTTTAAATTGTTTATAAACAAATTTATTAGTTTGATATTAAAAAAAAATGCGAGTTTGTTGTCTAGAGATATAATAATTTTTTAAAAACAATATTTTCCTTAAAAAAAAATCTTATTGTTTATAATAGTTTTTTTTATATTTCCATTCTTTGAAAATTATAATTAGCATTTTCCAATAAAATAAAAAAAAATATATTAAAAATTTAATTGTTTAACAATTTGTTATAAACAAATTCCACATCTCATTATTTTTTTTTTCTGACAATTCAACTTATGTATAAAAAATCGCATATGCCACAGTGCAATTATCAGTTTGACAGCGGCAAAAGTTTGCTGCAACTTTTACAGCGACAAATGCACTGAGGGTTTTTTCACTTATTCATTTGTTTATCAATTATCGCGGTGTTGGTTGCCAAAATAAATAAAGTTTGCATTGATGTTTCTAAATTTCTCATTCATTAATTTGTCCTGCCGAATTACACTCGAGTTTGTATTGATATCGGGTAAATTTGTGTTGTTCAAATTCTAAACTGTTTCCTTTAGCAATTTGACTCGAAAAACTGTCAACCTAAAAACCTTCGGTGTCGCGTTTCTAATAGTTGACAGTTTTTTTCGTCTAATTGTGCTAGGCAACAGTTTCTCATGAAACAACCCAAATTTACCCGATAAAATACAAACCTCTCGTGAAATTTTAAGTGATATTTTATAATATATATATATATATATATATATATATATTTATATTATTATTTATTATTATATATATATATATTATTATATATATATATATTATATATATATATATTATATATATATATATATATATATATATTATATATATATATATATATATATATATATATATATATATATATATATATATATATATATATATATATATATTTTTTTAGTATTCATATTTTCCCTTCCATAAACTTGTACGTTTCTTGGGAAATAAAATTGTTATTAATAAAGGTTTTTTTTATTAATAAATGCCTTCGTTTGAAGCAAAAACAGCAAAACATATTTTTGTTTTCATTTATCAAGAAAATAAACAACTTATAAAAAAATTTGTAACGTGATCTTGTTAAGTATATATGCAGTGCGACTTTTAATAGTCTCCCCCCCCCATGTTAACTTTTGAACGGTTCGACGTAGAACAATGAAAAAAAAGGGTATTGAATGAAATCACCGATACTACTTTTTGAGATGAAATACATTGTGAGTGCCCAATAGGCGGCTTTTTATAGCCTTCCCCCCTTGAATTACCTTTTCAACGATGTGCAAATCGATCTCTATGCCTTTCGAAATTTTCGAGTTGATGTGCCCCCTGCGCCCTCTGTCGATTAATTGTAATGTATCTTCACTTAAACAGTAGGAACGGTAATACCATTCAATAAATTTCATGTCTAATTGTTTCACATCAAACCGTTCAAAAGTTATTGAGTTAACGGTATCATTCAGATCCGCACTTATATTTGACATATCAAATGCCTATTGTGAAAAAACGTTTGAACGAAATAAAAAAATAGGATGGTTGAAAAGAGAATTGAATTATATTTTCAACGATGTGCCATTTGACCCCCCATGCTATTTCGGGCAATCACAATGTCTTTCGTTTTTTTTTTTCCATTGTTCTACTTCGAACCGTTCAAAAGTTCACTAGACTATCAAAAGCCGCACTGTATAAGAAGGGCTCCAAGGAGCGAACATTTTGTAGAGCTATTATTTAAACATTTATGCCGTTTTTTTATGAAAACCGAGGTCCGAAAAATAAAAACTAATTAACAAATGCCTAACTTGTTGAAAAGGTAATTCAAATCTTTTTTCCAACGGGACCTTGTTCTTTCAAGTGTTAAAACACACCATAATTTATTAAAAATTTTAAATTGATATTTAATACTATAAAAAAAAATTATGTGGTGATACAAAACTTTGGGATGGCAATGGGTTCCCCACTATCCCCGATAGTGAGTAATATATTCATGGAAAACTTTGAAGAAAAGTATATAGATACCTACCAAAAATGTCCCAAAGTCTGATGGAAATATGTCGATGACATTTTCATAATTTGGCCACATGGCAGAAAATAATTGGAAACTTTGTTCGAGGGTAATATCATATGTGCTAGGGGTTTTAACGCTAAAAAATTTTGGAAATTTTCGAGAAAGTTCGCCTGGAAATTTCACTGAGTGCGATTTGCGGTCCTATTATCTTCGCTTCGCTTTCGTGGTTTAATATTTGATAATAAGGCCGCAAATTGCACGAGTTAAATTTCCTAGAGACAAAATGTTTAAGGGAAAATTTCAAAATTTTGCGATAAAATCCTCTAGCACGAATGATACTTGATGAAAATATCATCCGAATCACATTTGAAACTGGTTAAAGTTACCAGAATTCATGTTATATTTGAATTTTCAACGGCGAAAATTACAACAATTCTGGTTCCAAAATTGGAGGAATCGTGTGTCCTTTTCCGAATACTCCGTTTTACAGATTCATTCATTTACAATGATCATTCAGTGCTCGAGATCTTGCCCAAAAACCGAATATATACCTAATATATATATATATATATATATATATATATATATATATATATATATATTTATATACCGGGTGTCCCAGTATACCTGTTCCAATGGATTATCTCAGCCATTTCGAAAGATAAAAATTTGAAAATTTCATGATTTCCAATTCGTTTAAGGAACCTTCAACTGAAAAAAACAAAAATTGAAAGTCACTTCCGGTTTGACCGCCGGTTCGAAGCCAAGCGTGTGAAATACATAGCGTTTGGCATTCGTCTATCAGGGTATTTCTCTCTGTATGAGCGTAGGACAACCCGACGATTATTTTCGCATTTTCCATAAATCAGTATAATATCCAATTTCTCTTGATTAGTGAAGTTATCATCATTTTCACGGTATTTCTTGAATGTTGGTTTCTCTGACACGCACACAACTATTGATAATTATTAACTGTCAAAGTTATAAACAAATGTATTCAAATGTTTCCATGGCACTGTTAAAGTCCGGACTATACAGGGTGTTATGACTTAACACACCACACCTGTAATACCAGACATTATTCGTTAGATTGCGAAAAACAGTATTGGGAGCATCGACATATCATACAGAACAAATCTCATTTCTCTCAAATACTGGAGCGTTGGGTTGTTTATCCAGGAAGTACTACCGTTTAGAAGGATTCGAAAAGTTATTCATAAAAAAAAATAAGAAATGCACTCATAAAATGTGAAGAATGTACATTTATATTTAGTAAATAAAAGTTGACAAATTATTTCACTGTTCTAAGACGAATAATATGAAACAATATTCATACAACAAAATATTGTAGCTATTGGTAGTTAATTTTACAGTTGGCTACAAAATCGAAATAGATTTACTAAAAATAATCTTGACATCAATTGCCACAAACGGCTAGAAATAATTGTCTTTTGAGATCTTTGTTAACTTGAAAATATGGAGCTACTTTTACAGACACATGCACATTATAAAGGGTTCGGTTTGCCACAAAACATAAATACAGAAAACAAACAATGGACTCACCTTGTTTCAAACTTATTCACTGGAGTATGTTTTTAAACGACAATTAGTTCTGTTATTATTTCGAGTAATATCGCGTCAATTGGTTATTTTATTTTATTTGCCCGGTATATTAGTATAGCGCGATATGGCTATGGTTTTTCTAAGAGATCATGAACCATTGAATTGCGGACTTCCGTTGATTTATCTCGGTTCGGGAATCGTTGACAAAAATAGGCAATTAAAAAAAAAAACTACTGTTCACTCGTGCTTTCACTTGGAGCTTCAATACTCGATTTGACTTGGTTTGCAGTGGCTTAGTTTGATGGTTTCTGAAGTTCACTATATTTCACGATTTTACTTGGTACTTTTATCATTCATTATTTTGCGATACTGTGATTCGACGGACTTTTTAACCTCACTTTTGAGAGGAACATATTATCGTGTAACAACTATGATCTGACTGCCTTGGCTACTGTTTTAAGACTGATTGATCTTGATATGAAAACTCGCGCTTTTATAACTCGTTATCGAATCACGTGATATTTGGTCTAGTCGCGAGTACCAATTATAATTATCTTCAACCATAATTAATGGCTTTGTTTTGGCCCTACACGCAAGGATAAATACGATGAAGTTTTAATGAGCTAATTTTATTGGCTGTCAATTATCTATATATTTATCGCGTATGTCTGTGGTTATGATTCAATAAACAAAATTTTATGATATTTCATATCGCGACGCAATGTCAACAATTTTGGGAGTTATGATTGTGTTTACCAAGTATATCGATCCGTGGACGTTAATAGCTGCATAAATAAAGTGTTTTATTAGGACATTTTTTAATTTCCCTTCCCATCTTGGAAGTAATGGTTTTGTTGATAATGATTTTTAAGTGCATTTAATTGTCTTCCAATAACGACGTATGGTTTAACGAGCGTATGCTTATCAGCTCTTTCGTGCGGAGAAAAGTCTACTTTTATTATCTCTCCTAGTGAATTGGTTTTTCTCGCTATTAAGTTCATAGTAAAGAATATTGTGTAGTCCCTTCAGAAATGAGGATTTTTCTGTAATCATGGATCATGACAGCACACTAAGGTTTTAATTTAAGAATTATTAATTCTTCCAGTTCTACTACAATTTAAATAATTTGAAATTTGACGTTTTTTCATCATCTCGAATGCAAAATTGTTCATGAATTATCAATTATTATTGAAGTCAAAATAAGACTACACAAAAACTGCAATTCTTTAATTTAAATTTTGACGTTTTCTCCATCAAATCAAATGTAAAATACAAAGTGTAATACATCGTTGAAAAGATAATTTTGAGTAAAAATAAAAAATTGCAAAAAATATACAGGGTGCTATTTGAAATACAAAAGTCAGAGTCACTTCCTGTCAAACCGGAAGTGACTTTCAATTTTTGTTTTTCTCAGTTGAAGGTTCCTTGAACGAATTGCAGATCATGCAATTTTCAAATTTTTATCTTTCGAAATGGCTGAGATAATCCATTGGAACAGGTATACTGGGACACCCGGTATATATATATTTTCACTATCAAATATGTTTGTATCTAAAACCGCTTAAAAAAAAGCCCTGCAGAAAAAAACTTTTGACGATGGTCGGATTCGAACCCCGATCACTTTTTTCGTAGCCTGCTCCTTAGCTAACTAGGCCATTTCCCTTTTGATATAGTACAATTTTGAATGACTGTTGAATTTATGCATATACTAATTGAGTTTTGTGTAATTTGTGCTATTTTGAGATTTTTATGAAGTTGTTAGCGGTTTTACAATTCTTCATGAAATATTTCTAGCTCCACGTGATAGTCTAGTTACGTAATACCCACTACTCCACAACACCCATTGATTGTATGATAATATGGGAGTTATATGAATTACAGCCTTAACTTGGCTCATTAAACAGTGAAAAATGTATATATCTGAAATCCAATATCAAATCACTGTATGTAGTGAGCTCAAAATCCCTTATTTAATCCATTCTGCATTTCCTGTTTCCTTGTAGGAATTAAATTTTATATATAATATATGCATTGAATGCTTTGACTTATAATGACAGGTGACAGGGCATAGTGTGGCATTATCGAAAAACAATATCGAATCTACTAGTGGTTTTATTACCAAAAAACAATATCAGATCTACTAGTAGTTTTATCAACAGTAAAAACACAAGAGCTTTTTTTTATCGGATAAATTTCTTTTTGTAACGAAATAATTTTGCCAATCAGTAATTTTACGAGAAAAACTGACATGACAAAATCGCGAGACCGAAGGTCGAGTGATTTTGTCAAATGACAGTTTTTCGAGCAAAATTACTGATGGAAAAATTTTGAGTTAAAAAGAAATGTATCCTTAAAAGAAAAGATCGAGTGTTTTTTGGCAAGATTAATTAACGACCGAATATATGAATGAACAACAACAATAATTATCTTTATTGATACAACTAAATTATTTAAATGAACAGTTATTAAATACACAATTGTTATAAATTGTTTGGTTTGGTGTACTGATTTCAAAATTTTCTTCTCTGGTATTCACACATGTAGAATATTCATTTTGATTTTTCTCACTCGAGGCTCGTAAGGAACTAATAAGATTTTCGTGATGTTCAGGATCAATTTGGAGGTAGGGTTTAATAGAAGATGATGATGAGTGTCCCGTTATCTTTATAAGTTGTTGATCACTTACTCCTGCTTTGGCTAACTGGGAAACTGTACTAGCACGGTTCGAATGATTGGTAATTTTATTATTTGTAATGTCGAGTCCAATTTTAGTTGCAGAATATTTGGTCCAAGTAGAAATCGTATTAATACCCAGTGGAACATTTTTGTGCCAACCTTTAGAATTTTTGTTTTTCTAAAAGGGATTTGGAGTTAAAAAAAGTCGTTGAGATGTTATGTTTTCATTTCTTTTTTGTTACAGTAATTTTAACAATGAAACGGGACAAATACCTTCGTCCA
Organism: Gonioctena quinquepunctata; assembly: GCA_018342105.1. Lineage (NCBI taxonomy): Eukaryota > Metazoa > Arthropoda > Insecta > Coleoptera > Chrysomelidae > Gonioctena > Gonioctena quinquepunctata. The sequence goes on from JAFIRS010000520.1 coordinate 169,722, forward strand.
TTTCATTTTTTGTTATCCATTTGCTGTCTGCCAATTTTTTCGACCCACCCTGTGTCGTCTTTGAAAATATTGTATTGTATTCAAATCTTCTTGTTGAAGTTCCATCTTGATTTTTTTCAAAAAGCTATATAACAAAAATCTTTTTTTAATTTATCTTTTTTTTTTTTAAAAAATTTTAAAAAAAGGGCATTTTTACTATATCTTTCTTGTCCAAAGCTACAGAACTTACTTTTCTTTTCTCTGGAATAACTTGTAATTCTTTCCGTTTACTATTTCTTGCATCACGAGCTTCTTTAAAAGTTATGTCGGCAAAAGGATCAAATTTAATATTGTATTCATTGAAATATTTTTCTTGAATCATCTTCGCAGTTGAATTCCAAATTGATTTTTTTTTTTTTTTTTGGCTTGGACATTTCGTCATTCGGCCAGACACAAGTTGAATATTTATTAAAACACGTCGAGGACCATCCTCGGCCCGGCTACGAAATTTGACATTTAATTCTCTCTAATTAAATAGAAAAATTTCTGCCCTGGCCGAGGATCGAACTCACGACCTTTCGATCATGAGTCGTACGCTAACCCACCGCGCCAATCCCCCCATCCAAATTGATTTAACTGCATATTCTTTATAATCTTCTCCATTCCTCTTTTTCATATTATAGGCCCAATCCTTTAATATATCTGCTACTTTTTGTAACGGAGTTATTTTCGACAGTTCGTAATTTTGTACTTGACAAAACTTTAGTATTTTTTGTGGATTGCGGGATTGCTTTTTCTACATTTTTTGTTATTTATTGAGTCGAAACTTCCCCAAAACGACTCATGTTGTAATGTTTTTAGTATCAATTATCAACAATACTTAAATAACTGGCAGGGCAGACATTAAAGTGACGTAAGCATACTAGATGTAGACGCTTAAGAGGAACAGGCATTTTTATCGGTGATAAAAAACGATGCACCTTTTTTATCGGTGTCAAAATGACAAAACAGTCATCTTTAAACGACACATTTTATATAGGAGTTAATTTATCACTTATAATTGCACGAGAGGTTTGTATTTTATCGGGTAAATTTGGGTTGTTTAATGAGAAACTGATGCCTAGCAATTAGACGAGAAAAACAGTTAAAACTATTAAAAACGCGACACCGAAGGTGGAGCGTTTATAGGTTGACAGTTTTTCGAGTCAAATTGCTAAAGGAAACAGTTTAGAATTTGAACAACACAAATTTACCCGATATCAATACAAACATCGAGTGTAATTCGGCAGGGCAATTTAATGAATATCGAAGCTAAGGACTGGTTTCATTCTTCTAAGCACTTGATAGTTCCTTGCTTAGGTGCTGTATGTGGTTGGCCCATGTTAGATTGTCGTCAATATGCACACCTAATAATTTTACATGACTGCCGTGAGTTATTTCGTAGTGTGAGGAAATGGTTAAATATTGTGCTTTTTCTTGTTTTAGAGTGAGTTTGTTAATTTCAAACCATTTTTTGCCCTCATTCACTATCTCGAGAGAGCTTTCCAAGTGTTGGTAAGTCTTTGTTTGAATTCATTATGGTGGTGTCGTCTGAAAATAGAATACATTTATTGGGAAGGAGAACATTTTGAAGATCATTCACATAAATCATGAAGAGCAAAGGTCCGAGGACAGAACCCTGAGTGATGCCATTTTCAATTTGTCCTTCTTCAGACACATTATTGATAACGAAGACTATTTGTTATGAATTGAATATCGCTAGTGGAATACCTCTAATTCCATATATTTCAAGTTTTTTAATCAGTATGTCATGCGATACTCAGTCGAATGCTTTGGTAAGGTCACATAGTGTGAGATTGGTATGACGCCCTTCTTCCAAGCCTTCAACTGCTTCTGTAATAAGCTGAAAAAGTGTTTGGGTTGTTGAACATCTAGTCCAGAAATCATACTGTGAATTGTCAAATAGGTGATTTTTTCAAAATATTCATACAGTCGGTGCTTTAAAATCATTTCAATCACTTTGGCTGGCATGTGTATAATTGAAATTGGACGAAAATGATATCTTAATTCCAAAAAATTTAAGTTTCTACAAAAAAGTATAAACCTTTGCCTAACCTTAATCTTATGTCATCAAAATAATTTGCTTGCTTTATTGAAAGAAATATTATTCATTTTGTAGAAGGAAACAGATTGAAAAAACTTCATCGATATTGCCTCGAGTATAATGAACGCCTCTCCCACCAGAAACAGTTCTCAATATAGTATAAATTATGGTTATTGATGATATGTAACATATATTTATAATCAACTCCAGCCCCGTAAATAAGTAGTTGTGATAAATCATCTCGTGTCAGACACATAGATATAAATATTTCGATTTAAGCCACACTCCTAGAAGATTACGCTATGCTGCTTTTATTATGGATTTTGAAAATCGCTCTACGCTCGTGACACACACGCCGGATTTTTCCAATCAGATAATTTAACGTTGCCGCTCAAAGAAATCTAAACGCTTATAGTTTTCCCAATATCAATTGCAGAAGCATAACAAAGTCTTGCGGCGAAATCCTGTGAGCAGCAGTGGCGGAGATAACTAATTTTATACAGATATTTTAAGATTTCAAAAATACTTTATAAATAATGAAAAATGAAAAAAAATTATAGACAAGCTTTTATTTATACAAATACATTAAGAAAGAAAAATAATTTCTTCATTGTTTGAGGAAGGTTATTATTATATCCTTAAACGTATTTCGATCGGCACACACCAAGACCATAGACGCTACTGGTTTTTAATCTTTCAGAGCTATTAAAACACAAATATAACGCGTGATTCATGACCTCCCAGCATTGATGTCCGACTTGATTGGCCCAGACGAATCGGTTGTAGAACAGACAGCCGTCACTCAAGTCCACGTTGACTATCGGCTCTTTTGATCTACCGTTTGCCGACGGAGAATGTTTTCGTTCGGTTTCTTCGCATATACGCTCGTGTTAGCGAAGTGAGTTTTCATTTGCTCCCTATAGAAACAGCTTCTGCAATTGATATTGGATGGACTATACACACATGGCGGAAAATTGTCCGACGTCGTCGCACGAGTATATTTTCATCTTTAAATCAAATGCAATGCGAGTATAAAAAATTTGTGCCACTACAGAGTATATGGTCACTGCCAATTCTAAAATCTCAAAAACGAATAATTCTCACATACCTACGTATAGGTGAAAGAAATATGGATTCACCAAAATAATTCCTCTTTGTTTACACACGCTTTATTAACTTCACCTGTATGTATGTATCTTTGAAATAAATTTTCACCCACTTCCAGACGTCCGATCATTTGAAATGTTGCAGAAGTATTAAAAACTGATGACAATACAATAATTTGATAGCTATTACCTTCTCACCAAGATTGTCAGAAAAAAAGGCTAATTCCCAAGATTTGGTGAATTTACTGGTAAAAATGCCTAATTTACATTTCGAGGATTTGATGAATTCACTGGTACGGTCTTAGTACTCTCACCGAAAGTTATGCACAAAAGATTATAGGTTGAGGTACGGAGAGGCTGGAAGAGCCATATCGACGGCCCTACAATCTACTTTCAACAAGAGTTAGTAAACATTTCTCATGTGGATGAATTAATGGAAAGTTTAAAAACACCCTTTTCTAGCAAATAAAATTATAGTTTAAAAAATCTATAAAAACACGCTTTTGTAGCAAAATGAACTAAAAATTTGAAAATAATAAGTCATTGACCAAAAAATTTACTTTTTTTTAAGAAAGCCTGGTGTGCTCTCTACTTAATTTTTAACCGACGAAACCAAAAAGTAGGAGGTTCTCTAGTCGACCCGGATATTTTTTTTCCATCATTTTTTTTTATGTATGATCACGCATAACTTTTTACTGAGGCGTCCGATTCCGATAATTCTTTTTTCAGTGGATAGGGTGTACTTCGAAAGTGGTCCCATTTGAATTTGAAAGATGAAATCCACCCCTAAGGGTAGCAAAATGAAGGATATTGATCACTCACCCTCTGAATTCTGGTCCGTTAACCGATTCTATCAGGCATAAATTTGTACTGGGTTCTTCGATTTAGATGATTATTTTTTTAATAGATAGGGTATACCTTATATTTAGATTTCTAATGGAATTATATACCCTTACGGCTAGAAAAATAGGGGGTTATGGATTTTTCACTTATGAACATTGGCACACACATACATAGTTGACAATGACAGATCGCTACTGACATTATTTCTGTTCCACATCCGTCAAAACCATTATATTCTATGAGAGGATGGAATGATATACAAAGTAATGAAATCAACTAACCAGAACAACAAAAATAATTTATATTACAACAAATAGTAAAAGTAGATAATCATATTATTCAACTGGTAATAGTTGAAGTAAGGTGGGTAAGTAAGTATTTTGGAAGTAATAAAAAAACAAGTAGGTAGTAATTAGTATATTTTAGCAATAAAAAATTGAAAAATAAAAACTTTTTAACAAAAAATTAAACCGACGAAATACGGAACTGAAAAGTAAAAAATAAAATAATCCTTAGTCTCAGTAACTAAGCTCCTAAACTATGTAAGTAACTAATTTTGAGTCGGCGCCAAACAAACAATCAACGAACATCATTAAATTACTTCAAAAAAATTATCAGAATGTCACCGCGCAACTCGATGCCATCATTTTACGCCTTACCTAATTCATTTGCTTGTTTGTTTGGCGCCGACTCAAAATTAGTTACTTACATTAGTTTAGGAGCTCAGTTACTGAGACTAAGAAGGTTTATTTTATTTTTTACTTTTCAGTTCCGTATTTCGTCGGTTTAATTTTTTGTTAAAAAGTTTTTATCATAATGACTACTAATCCAATCAATAGAGACCTAACAAAAATTTCAAAACAGCCGAAATTCTAGATTCAGGAATTCGAAAGTATGAAGGGTCCATTAAACAATTCTTTATCAAGCCACGACGCTGAAAATTAAAAAAAAAACTTCCGAATTTTCATATTTTGAGCTACAACTCCAGATGTATTGGAGATATGAAAAAATGTCTCGCATAAAAGTTGTGCTCGTTATTTTTTCTACAAAAATGTTCCTATAAATTTTGCATTTTATCTTTATTTTAGGTGCGTGGCCTGAAAGAATTGCTTGATAATACTTATAATTAAACTACCTGAATCCAGAATTTCAGCTGTTTTGTAATTTTTGTAAAATTTTAAACTGAAGGTACTATTCACTTTGTGAATAAATATTTTTTAATGTATTTTCTGACAGTGTTGGACGATTTGGATACAACACCCTTTATGCACTTTTTGCTGCACGTTTATTTTTGTTGTTTTGTATATAACCAGAGTTAACGGCATGGGTGAATATTGGTAAATAATGATATCCTATTCAAATCCGCTTTCACAGATTTTTCTCAAAGGAGTATGTTGGCAGCTCCGCTGTCAACTAAAATATGGCGTTATCACCGCCGCCATTTTTTTGTTTCTTTTTTTATTGTTATATTCCGCATTCTTTGTTATAACAGTTCTTGTACATAATTCAGAAAAAACTCAATCGAAACTATAATTGGTCACCAAGGATGTGTATACGACGATATAATCGAAGAGATATTCAAATGCTGCGGTTTTTATTTCTTTGTTTTACGATTATATCTTCTGTTTTATTAGAACCGAAAAAAACTTCAAGGATTTGAAACCGCATTTCGATGATGATAATGATGAGGCACAACGGAAGGAATACGTTGGTAGCGAAGCTGTCAACATTTTGTTGTTGTTATATTTTACATTTTTGGCCATACTTCTATATAATTTAGATAAAAAACTTCATTGAAACTATCATTGGTTTCATTATTAGTGTTTTATATTTCTTTGGTTTCAATATGTAATACTCGATCTTATGAAAACTTTAGTAGATATTTTGTGTTTTATCGATGATGGTGTCCTATCTGGAAGATATATGTTGCCAGCGATGGTGCCAACAAAAATCCGGCGGCGTGGCCACCGCCATTTTATCCATTCATTCTTCATTTGTTTTTAGTATTGTTTATTATACTCCACAGTCTCGGTCATACTCCTACCTTATAATTCATGAAAAGAGACGGAATCGAAACTAACTTTGTTCCAAAAATTGTGATATTAAAATAAATGTATTATTTGACCAAAGAAAACTTTGGTAAAATATTTTCTAAAACAGATTAGGAAAAGTATATGGTTATGAAACTGCGTTTTGATGAAGATAGTGTTCTATGGGAGGCACATGTTGTAGTGAAGCTACCAATTCACCTGAAGACCATTGCAGATACAAGCATCCGAAACGACAGTAATACATTTTTAGCCTAATATTATATTTCTCAAAAATCGGTATATCCATCGCCCCTGGCGCGGAGTGTAGATCACTCAAGTTAACCCCAGAAGAAATTTAGACTCATCCTCGGTATATCTAACAATATCTAACAATTTCAGAATTCTACTCCAATAATTAGGGAAGATACGGGGGTTTCCATAAGAAGTGAAAAATTCGGACTTTTAAAAACTGAAAATTTTCGAGTAAAAATATGGATTGTTATTGAATTTGATGTCCTGATCACGAATCCGCAAAAATTTTGAGCCTATCTTGTCCCCTAATATTATTTTTCGCAAAAATAGTTCTATCAATCGCGCCTACGATTATGTCACTCAGGTTAACCCCAGAAGAGATTTAGACTCATTCTCTGTATATCTATCGATAGTGGAAATGTCAGAATTCTACTCCAATAATTAGGGAAGATAGGGGTGTTTCCATGAGAAGTGAGACAAATTCGGATTTATTAGAACTGAAAATTTTTCAGCAAAAATATGGATTGTTACTGAAGTTGATATCCTGTCCTGATCACGAATCCGTAAGAATTTTGAGCCTATGTTGCGCCCTTATATTATTTATCAAAAAATCGTTCTATCCATGTCTATGTCACTCAGGTTAATCCCAGAAGAGATTTAGACTCATTTTCTGTATATCTAACGATCGTGGAAATTTCAGAATTTTCCTCCAATAATTAGGGAAGATACGGGGGTGTTTCCATGAGAAGTGTGACAAATTCGGATTTTCCAGAACTGAAAATTTTTCAGCAAAAATATGTATTTTTACTACAGTCGATACCATAATCACGAATCCATAAGAATTTTGAGTCTATGTTGCCCCCTTATATTATTTTTCGCAAAAATCGTTCTATTCATCGCCCCTGGCGCGCAGTGTATGTTACTCAGGTGAACCTCAGAAGAGATTTAGACTCATACTGGGTACGTCTAACAATATAAAAATTTCAGAATTCTACTCCAATAATTTGGGAAGATACGGGGGTGTTTCCATGAGAAATGAGACAAATTCGGATTTATCAGAACTGAAAATTTTTCAGCAAAAATGTGGATTATTGCTAATGTTGATGTCCTGATCACGAATCCTTAAGAATCTTGAATTGTCTCCTAATAGTATTTTTTGCAAAAATCGTTATATCCATCGCACTTGGCGCGCAGTTTATGTCACTCAGGTTAACCCCAGAAAACCTATATATGGTGAGAACATGAGTTAATCCAATTGAACGATCGGGTGTCATAATATTGAAAAATTCGGTTTCACTGAATTATATATTTGATGAAGATCAGAATCGAGGTTTCCATAAGTTGCCCCTAATATTATTTTTCACTAAATCTTTCTATCCATCTGCATTGTGACTAGTCACATCTAGGTCAACCCTATGCCAAATTATTTTAGACTTTCATCCTGCCCTGTGTCATAACTCAAATGATCGTGAAAAAATTTGAAGAGAATTCCACTCCAATAATTACGGAAGATACGGGGGTGTTTCCATGAAAAGTGAGACAAATTCGGATTTTTCAGAACTGAAAATTTTTCAGCGAAATATGGATTGTTACTGAAGTTGATGTCCCGTCCTGATCACGAATCCGTATAAATTTTGAGCCTATCTTGATCCCTAGTATATTTTTTTGCAAAAATCGGTATACCCATCATCCCTGGCGCGCAGTGTATGTCACTCAGGTTGACCCCAGAAATGATTTAGACCCATTCTCGGTATATCTAACGATCGTGAAAATTTCAGAATTTTACTCCTATAATAATTATATTTGAACTTTTTTCCTCACTGTAAATCATTTTGATTATTCCATTAAAGAAATATCACTAAACAAACATAATATGGTTTTCATAGCTTACTTTAAAAATGTTAACTTTCATAGGATAGGTATTTACAGTAATAACTCTAGTCTAAGTTATTCCACGTTTAATAAAACTCAAAAACGGTATAAGTTAGGGGTAACATATGGTATATTTTTAAAATCAGGAAAAAAAAACATTCCAAAAATTCAATAATATACAGGGTATCCCATTTTTTTAAATAAAAAATTATCCCCCAAAATTTGCACGCTACTGTTTTTTGATGGCATTTTATCAAAAGTCAGTCATAACCACACAACTTTTTTTTATAGGCAATAATAGGGGTGGGTAATTTATAGTGAATAACCCTGTACAAATATGAAGAATACTAAATTCCCTAAATGTTTTGTAAAAACTTTTTTTTTTGTAAGTCTGATGTGTAACGAATTACATCGGAAGAAACGTGAACATTCTTCCAAAAACTCTTCCAATTTCTCGTTATTTTCATTAAAAAAAAAACATTTGTAAGCTATTCATTATACAATTATAATTTTGTGAATTCAAGGTCAACTCCTTTCCACACCACCATGAGGTTACTCTACGGCGCGTTTATTTTTAAGTGTGGTATCCCCAGTAGTCCTAATCCAGAGATATTCTTTTTTTGGGAATTGAGTACGGCTCTCGTATTCCGTAATTTATGTCCTCGAGTATATTTCTATGATTTCTTTATTTTTGATGATACAGGGCGGTTGATGTTGATTCCTTCATGATCGTCTTCGTTGTCAGTTTTATCTTCTAATTCATTTTCCGCACTGAGAATCTGAGCTACCATCCATGTCATTGCTTAATCTTCGTCGTCGTTCTCGATGATGGCCTCTGGTGCATTCTCGCATGATTCACCCTTGCAGAATCCGCATACAACAAAGCACTTCAACCCACATTTTCTGGAGCCACATTTTCCACCGCATCCTTTTTTGCAATTGCATGAAATGACATTAAATAAGGTATCTGGGGCAGGTTTCTCTGACATTGTTACTGGAATGAGCCCATTGGTACCAAGTTCAGGCCCCAGTCGAATGGAGTTTTTTTGGATTTCACACCATTTTTGAAATGCATAGCACCATGCAGCGTCCTTCGCTGGTGGTAAAGAAGCTAGGTGAAATTTGCATTTTATTGTGGATTTTGCGAAACGTTGGTAGCGGACATGTTCCAAGGTTTACTCTTCCATGTTGCCATCATACAAAGCAACGATAAAGCGAGCACCAGCATTTGCGATGTCTTCTGGTTTGGCATTATGATCTTTCAAGATGCCAATGATGGCATTAAGTCTTTTGTTTTTTTAGATAAGCAAACATAATTTTTTTCCTGGTTGGAGAGGGATGCTGTGCCACAGCCGCTAACCGCATGTAAAAACAGGATGTTTTCGACTGATTCTTTTACTTTCAAACTATTCGCGGAATACACTCTTTCTGCAGTTTTGCTTCTCCCCGGTTTGCGAAAGTAGATTTTGGTTTTGGATTATCCTAATGCTGTCAGCTATAACAGCAGCGTCGAATGATGAGCAGAAAGGAACAAAATAGCTGTGTTGAAAATCAAGACATCAGCAGAATTTACTTTGAAAAGATCAAGTTGGACAATTTTTTGACATAACTCATTATTCGCCAGACTCACAAAAAACGTGTTTATACAAACAATGTAGGGAATTAAGTCTTCTTCAAATTTGTCATAAGATCAACCGTTGAGGAATTATTTTGAAAAAACCTATTTTTTGTATCTTTAATCCCGAAGTCGAAAACTTGGATTTTTCATCGGGACCTGGAACTATACAGTGTCCGCCAAAAACAGGGAACCATATGGGATTTTTTTTTAATAGTAGTTTCTTGGAAAATTTTATTCTTCATCGAAGTTGGTGCATTCAATTTGACCAAATACGCGCATAGCCGTTATTATCAGTGGCGTGCGGTTAAGCGGGAATTCTAATTCACTATTCTACATTACTATGGAAAATATCGAAAAAAGTTATTAAAAAAAGTTGTGTGCAATTGGAAGATATTTTCAGATATCTTCAATTCAGTCTTCAGGTATTATTCAATAATTGCTTAATGAGTTGGCCTCATGGAGAAAACAACTCATTAAGCAGTAATTGAAATTAGTAATTGGTGGACTAAACTGGAAAACTGGGAATATCTTCCAATTGCAAACAACTTTCTTCAATAAAAATGTTCGATATTTTCCATAGTAATGTCACTTTACTCTATAGTGAATTTTGAATATCGACCGAATCCCGCTTAACCGCACGCCACTGATAATAACGGCTAAGCGGTATTTAGTCAAATTGAATGCACCAACTTTTAGGAATATAATTTTCTGAGAAACTATTAATTAAAAAAATTCCCATATCCCAATTCCAAGTTTTTGGTGGACACTGTATAACACATATCAAAATCATTCTTACCCCACCTTTTGTAGAACAGAGGTATTTTATAGTCCCTATTGATTGGATTGCATTCCCTGAGAAATCTGGTTCTTGGTTCAAAAATAAAATTATAGTTTGAAAAAACTAAAGAAACCCGCATATATGGCAATAAGGACTAAACAGTTGAAAATAATAAGAATAAAGTCATTGACCAAAAAATTTTCTTTTATGTAAAAAGCTTAATATCAGTTATCTTAATATCATTATGAAAAGTGAGTAAAGAGCACCCCAAGCTTTTTTAAATAAAAGAAAATGTTTGATCAATGTCTTTATTCTTAACTTTTTAGTCCTTATTGCCATATATGCGTGTTTTTTTTTAGTTTTTTCAAACTATAATTTTATTGATAAACACACAAAGTCGTCTCCAAAGCGTTTAATTCCAATCGATTGGTAACAAAGACCAAAAATTTTTTTAAAATTTTAGGCTATATTGCTAAGACTAAAAAAGACTACGGGAGAAAAACTCTTCGATTGATTCATCCACATGAGATGGAAGTTATTGATAGCTAAATTTTTGGCGAATATGCTGAAAACCAGTGCATTCGCCATATCTTTGAATTATAAATTATGCTGAGAACTGCCTCAGTGCATTCACTATATTTTACTAGTTCCACTATTCACCTCCTGGCTCCATCATCAGATCAGCTTCAAGATACCAAATTATAGTCATCCAAACTACATACACATAGCAAGTTTCATTTCGATACAATTAGAAGTAGGTAAAAATTGACTTCCAAGATTTAATTACATTGTTTGTTAGTTACAAGTGAAGCTAATAAAAGCGTATTAATAATGAGGCAAATAGTCTTTGTGAATTATATTTTACTTGGCAATGTTTTTTTAACTGTACCTTGTTGTTCATATTTTCCGTCTCATATGTTTTTACAACCTCAAATATAACTTTTGGGCTGATGAATTATTATTATTTATATGTTGAAAAAATATTCAGTTTCATATTTTTTAAGAAAAAAATTATCTCTTTGGTTCGGAAGTGCTAGTCGGATGAAGAAAAACATGTAAATTTTTATAAGGGTTATTATTTCGTCCAATATAGTTCTATTGCTGAAAATGTGCTTAAAATATGTCTACCTCTAAAATAATTAAAAAACGCAATTTAAGAAATTTTAGTGATGATTCTAACTCTTATAGTTTTTGGGAAATTGAAACAAATTCGAAACCCATAATTCTTATAGCCTGTCATCAACCTATTGAAAGCTAATTTTATCTAGGGATATTGCTGAAAATCTGTAAGAAAACATTTTGGAAACTACTAAAGCTGAAATTATGAAAAAACAAGCTTGATAGAAAATTATCCAAGCCATAGCGACGAATAGAGCTCTTATTGTTTTTGAAAAAATCAAGTAAATTCGAAACCCATTATTCTTGTGGTTCCTCTCTTGCAGTACTTTTTGGAAGTGCTGATTTTCCTAGAGATATTCTGCTGAAAATGTGCGAGCAAAAATGTTGAAATTATTAAAACAGAAATTATAAAAAAATCTGGTTACTAGGTCACTCTCGCAATTGTTTTTTTTAAGAATCAACTTACAGAACGGTCGTTAGCAGCGGCACAGTAGGCACTTCAAACAACTCTAATTTCATGCATCTGACGGTCCTCTTGAGGCAAAGGCATTTCGAAGGACAACCAGTTAAAAAAGAAAAATCCCTTTTTTGGGCTTGTGATTCTCCATCGCCGACAATCAAAGAGACCAGCACCAAACCAAACAAAACCCACATGGTAATGAATCAAATGAAACTGTCTTTCAAGCGTATAACATAACTGAGTTCGATAAAAAGAGCAAAAAGCGTTAACTTTTAAAAATTGGTCCTACGGAGCACAGATGTGGATAAAAAGCTACTCGCGATTGTTCTTGCGAGATGATTTACACTCGCGGATGCTGACGAGACTGAAACGGCTGAAAATTCATGACTGAGCAAGTGGTGTACAAAGTGATTGGGCACGGCAATTTTAGATAAAAGAGGAATGAGTGGTAACATGATACTTGGTCTATATTTTCCACTGAATGCCAGTTTTTAAGCAAAGCTATTCCAAGAAAACCCGAAGGAATGTTTTATATCATGTGTTCAACTCCTCATAAAATGGTATAACCATCTTAATTATGAATCCCCGTACATTTCCTGTGAATAATCGGGATTACATGGTAACAAATTGGATTAACTTGAGAATGAATGCATCCAAAAAACATCTTGGAAACTAGTAACCGATTTTTTCGGAAATTAAAAAATATCTATGATGAAAAAAGACCCCACGTTTATATTTCTGGTTGGTTTATTATTGAGTGAAATATTATAAATGAAATAACTTTAAAAAAACGCTTTTATTCAAATACATTGAGGAAAAAGTAATATAGACTAGGAGGAATCGGCGCATGAGTACCGAAAACTATTCCACCTCAATTTTTTTATACGATCCTCTTTAAATTGCCCTGCTGATGATATAAATGCATGTTGCCATGGGGCAACCCCGTGCCATATTGTTTAAACCGAAATTGTTTAAACAAGGAATTGTTATTTTCCAACTGGACAATTTTTTTTATATTCTTTATTGAAATACAAATAAAAAAGGTCCTATGACTTTTCACGAAAAAGTTAATATTTTTGGAAATATGAATTAATTTTTAAAAGTTCGAGAAATCTCAAATTTAGGGACTTTTGACCCATGAAAAATATATAAAAAAAAAGAATAAAATATAAAACATATGTTTTTTATTTTTTATACACTAGTTAATAATATCCTTAATTGAGATTTGAAAAAATTTCATTGTTTATACCTGTTTTTTAATTGTTTATTACGCGCGCTCACAAGTATGCGTCCCTTACCTTTAAGTATCGCCGTCTCTCTCTGACTCATACGCTGCATCGGCCTCTCTGTGTCCTGAATCATTATTTACCATTTATCTTAAAAACGATTAACTTCATCAAAATTGTTAAGGAGAGCAATGTTATCAATAATTAAATTAACTACAATTTGTTTTCAATAAGTTGTTTCCAGAAATCAATTTTACAAAAGTTATTAAAGCTTGAAGCGGAATTTTTTATCGGTTTATATTACTTACTTATTTGTTATTAGAACAGAAAGTACTCATATTGTATTAAATAATGATTCATGACACAGAGAGGCTGATGCAGCGTATGAGTCAGAGAGAGACGGCGATACTTAAAGGTAAGGGACGCATACTTGTGAGCGCGCGTAATAAACAATTAAAAAACAGGTATAAACAATGAAATTTTTTCAAATCTCAATTAAGGATATTATTACCTATTGTATAAAGAATAGAAAACAAAATATGTTTTATATTCTATTCTTTTTTTTATATATTTTTCATGGGTCAAAAGTACCCAAATTTGAGATTTTTCGAACTTTTAAAAATTAATATCTCCGGTTGGAAAATAACAATTCCTTGCAATTGTTTAAACAATTTCGGTTTAAACAATATGGCACGGGGTTGCCCCATGGCAACATGCATTTATATCATCAGTAGGGCAATTTAAAGAGGATCGTATGAAAAATTGAGGTGGAATAGTTTTCGGTACTCATGCGCCGATTCCTCCTAGTCTAATAGCACGTTTTGTTATTTTAAAGCGAAGATGAATAATTTTGATTCAATCTCGAGAAATACACCTATCTACCTATAGCTGTTTCATGGTTTCCCAATCATGAATAATTTTAATAATGATAATTTTTATTCACTCAGCAGGCAAGTTCATGCCAATATACCGGGTGACACAGGATATCGGGCCACCCCTGTAACTTCTGCATTCGTGAACGGATTTTTCTGAAATTTGGTACAGTTATATAAGCAATATGGCGGACTTCCGGTTTTTCTGGAAATTCCAGAAACTTTGTTTTTTTCAAATGGAACACCCTGTATATTTTTACATATTCAAGTTCAACAGTTCAAAACAAGTCCAAACCTTATGTCGAATGTCATTTTTTTGAAACAATTGAAATTAAAATTGTTTTTTTATTTTACCCCGTGGATAAATGAAATTTGGTCAAGGCTATTCACAATGAGTCGCACATAACAGAGAAACTTCATTTTTTCTGAAAAATTATTTTTTGTGTCACTTATTGATGAATCAGTTCAGTCACATCACATTTTGATCAAAAAATTTTTGGGCCACCTACATGTCTCTCTAGAACCATTTTTGTATTTCGGTGCAGTAACAAATTGTATATATTCAAAAATCTACAACTAGTTCATGAGTTTTCTTGCAGTTCGAATAATTTTTCAACTTAGTAAGGTGTGGAAAACAAAATTTCTGAACCTTGTCAACTAATTGTGTTTCGCTGTCATCTTTCATCCCAACTCTCGAAAATTAGTTAACTTCCGAGAATTAGTAGAAATGGAAAATCAAAATTATAGGTTCACAAGAAGTGAACAGGTTGATATGTTATTAATTTATGGAAAATGTGACACAAAAATAATTTTTCAGAATAAATTAAGTTTCTCTGTTATGTGCGACTCATTGTGAATAGCCTTGACCAAATCTCATTTATCCACGAGGTAAAATAAAAAAACAATTTTAATTTCAATTGGTTCAAAAAAATTACATTTGACATAAAGTTTGGACTTGTTTTGACCTGTTGAACTTGAATATGTAAAAATATACAGGGTGTTCCATTGAAAACAAAGTTGCTGGCATTTCCAGAAAACCGGAAGTCCGCCATATTGAATTGTAATGTGATCAAATCCGATATGGTTGCTTATATAACTGTACCAAATTTCAGAAAAATCCTTCACGAATGCAGAAGTTACAGGGGTGGCCCGATATCCTGTGTCCCCGGTATAACAAGCTTATAATTTGTATGAAAAGGAGTTAATAATAGTACAATGAAAACAAAGTGAATAAAAACTTGTTTATGAGTAACGCTTTTACACCGTTTCATTAGTTTCACCATAATGGTGATGAACCCAAAGTAAATTAACAAAATAAAAGTGTATGTGAGAAAAAAATCAGAAAGAGCTTATGACAAACACATACAAATAAAAATATATTGATATAATGAGCACAAATAATTGACCGATGTGAAAACAGCAGCCAAAAGAGAGCAGCCAATTTGCCGAAGATTGCCGAACGTTCAGTGGCGTCAGACTCAAAATTATTTGGGGTTCAGCGAAGATGTAAAAAAGTATTGTCCTCAATGTCTTCCTTACAAAACGGAAAATCGTGACATACTTATGAATTGCTTTCAGAATTATTCCCAACACCATTTCATCCAAAAAATTATAATTCTGCAGCATGGTGGGATTATAATGTGCCAAGCTGAAAACTGTACCAACTATACAGAGAATCATTTCGTGTGAAAAAATTATTGCATTACTTGCAAAGGGGGTAAATACCAACCCCAATTTAAAAAAACTATTTGGGGGGTAAGACCTGAAACTGTCCCAACAAAATTGACTACAAATCATTGTTGACAATCATTTGGTGTTGAAAAAAATTCTTGCATTACTTGCAGAGGGGGTAAAATACCAACCCCAATTTAAAAAAAAACATTTCGGGGGTAAGACCTAAAACTGCCCCAACGAAAGTTATCACAGATCATTCTTGACAATGCAAAGAATCATTTGGTGTAGAAAAAAATTCTTGCATTACTTGCAGAGGGGATAAAATACCAACCCCAATTTAAAAAAAAAATATTTCGGGGGTAAGACCTAAAACTACCCCAACGAAAGTTATCACAGATCATGCTTGACAATGCAGAGAATCATTTGGTGTAGAAAAAAATTCTTGCGTTACTTGCAGAGGAGTTAAAAGACCAACCCCAATTTAAAAAAAAAATCGACCGCCCCAACGAAAGTAATCACAGATCATTCTTGACAATGCAGAAAATCATTTGGTGCAGAAAAAATTCTCGCATTACTTGCAGAGGGAATAAAATACCAACCCCAATTAAAAAAAAAATTTCGGGGGTAAAACCTAATGCAAGTAATGCAAGAATTTTTTCTACACCAAATGATTCTATGCATTGTCAAGAATGATCTGTGATTATTTTGGTTGGGGCAGTTTTAGGTCTTACCCCTGAAATGTTTTTTTTAAATTGTAGTTGGTATTTTACCCCTCTGCAAGTAATGCAAGAATTTTTTTCTACACTAAATTATTCTCTGCATTGTCAAGAATGATATACATCCACTTTTGTTGAGACAGTTTTCAGCTTGGCACATTATAATCCCATGCTCAGAATTATCATTTTTTTGATGAAATGGTGTTGGGAATCATTCTGAAAGCAATTCATAAGAATGTCACGATTTTCCGTTTTGTAAGGAAGAAAATGAGGACGAATACTTTTTTACATCTTCGCTGAACCCCAAATAAATTTTGAGTCTGAACGTTCGGCAATCTTCGGCAAATTGGCTGCTATCTTTTGGCTGCTGTTTTCACATCCCTAAATAATTGGTGAGTAGGTCAGATCATTAGTCAATTAAGTTATGAAATATAGCTTGTTCGGCGCTAATGATTAAAATTTTCATTTTTTTTAGTAGAACTTTGGGTTTTTGTTTATGTCATCAAGGCATCTTGGATCTTTAACTTTTGTGCCCTTGGTAAGAAACATTGGTTTTTATATTACTCCTAGTGGGATATTTATGGTTCATCAGAGTGATGTATGTTTCATTAACTGGCTACAAATTGGAGTATTGTTTTACAGAATAGTTACCTTATATGGAATAATTTGGATTCGGCATATAGTCTTTCAGACGGGTGAGTTTTCGGTTTGCGTAAAATAATTTTGATGAAAATGTTCAAAGGATTTCTAAAGGTTTCAGGTGGACCTTCCCGATGCTGTACTGAATGATAGATTCCACTAATACATGGTATAATAAAGTGAGGTTTTAAGGTGTTTGAAGCATAATAGACCAGTGCTGAAGCCTTTGAAAATGGTAAAAAGTGAAAAAAAAAACAGTAGGATGAAACCCATTGGAGAAGGATGAGAATATAACAAAAATGAAAGGAAAAATAATTTACGGGCGATCTGAGGTCGGGAAGTGGAAGGGGTGAGTTTTTAAGGGTAAAAAACGGTTAATCGCGATTTCCGGCAAAACTACAAGTCCTATGGAAAAAAGTTAGATGGCAAAGTTGTAGGTAATAAAAAGATCAACAACTTTGGTATCCACACTTTTTTCACATAATCTCAAAATTTATGTGAAAAATTCAAATAACCAAGTTATTGGTTTTTTATTTTTATCTTCTAATTATTTTTTTCCACGAAATTTGGTGAAAACCTCCTTTTTTATGTTTCAAACACACTGTAATTTTTTTGATTTAAAATATTCATTTTTTCACCTTGACTCAATATCGAAAAAGCACCCTAATTTTCAATCAAAATATCAGCTTCTTTAAAAAAGTCGGTGGGCTTTTTGTTCGTTGAAATCTCTAACTTTCTGATGGTATAAAAAAAAGTACATTACTTTGACAGAAAATGCAAAGAAACGAAAAAAACTCGAATCCGAATTTAATAAGACATCTACAATATTTTGAGAAAGTTGTAGAATCTTCTTTAAATTATATGCGTAGATGCCTATTTATTGCTATTTCAAGATAACTTATGTACCTGAGTGACCTACGGAAAATTTTAGCCCATCAAAAGGTATTTCATAGAGAAGTGGGGAAGGGGCTAGGAGGGTCTGGGCCTCACTACCTATTATTTCTTTGCATTTTCTGAGAACATTTACCATAGTAATGTATATTTTTTTTACACTATCAGAAAGAAGAGATTTCAACAAACAAAAAGCCCACCGACTTTAAAAAACCTGATATTTTGACGGGAGAATTTTTGATTGAAAATTAGGGTGCTTTTTCGATATTAAGTCAAAATAAGGTGGAAAAATAAATATTTTAATTAAAAAAAATTACAGAGTGTTTGGGACATAGAAAAGTAAGTTTTCACCAAATTTCGTGAAAATTTTTTTTTTGTAAAAGGTAAAAATAAAAAACCAATAACTTGGTTATTTGAATTTTTCACATAAATTTTGAGATTATGTGGAAAAAGTGTGGATACCAAAGTTGTAGATCTTTTTATCACCTACAACTTTGCCATTCAACTTTTTTCTATAGGATTTGCAGTTTTGCCGGAAATCGAGATAAACCGTTTTTTACCCTTAAAAACTCACCCTCTTCCACTTCCCGACCTCGAATTTTTTTTGGTTTCAAAAATTATCGACCCTGGTCTATAAAAACTTCTAAAATTGCTAAAATCTATGAAATAGTCCACGATGTTTTCCCCACTTACTTAAATAAAGACGCAAATAGCCTATACTACCTTTTGAAAGATAGTCCGTAGATGAAAATCCGGGAAAACCTCTGAAAATTTTTATAAATTCAAAGCGGGAAATGATAGGTGATAAAATGTAGTTTAACTGTGCGCAAGATGGTTTCTGTCCGATGCGCAGTTTTTGCACAATCGCGTTATAAACAATTTTGGGGCTTATCTTGCAAAATGAGCCGATTTAAGGGAAATTGTCTCAATCAAATGCTGTAAACGGCATCTGGAAGTAGAGATCAATATCCACAATTTGTATATTTTGGATTTTCAACTGAGAGGTGAAAAATGTGTTAAAAATGTCACTGAAAGTTGCTCCAAACGCTCGAATGTGCGCTCAAGGCAGAGTCGAGTAGTGGTGGTTGGGGAACGAGCCAGCGGAGGAGAGTGTATCACCGCGCGGGGGTTGTTTATACGTTGGCGCATATTATATTAGTCCATATAAGTTATGATCGTGTTTTTGCATACTTTTTCAGTTATTTAATGATTTAGTTTTTTTATTGACAATTATATTACATTAGTTAATAAGTGTTGCTAGTATTAAAAGGTAAGTAAGTATACGTATTCGTGATGAGTACTTTTATTGGTTGAAGTAATTAGTTTTTTTACAACTCTTCGGTTTTTTCATTTTATACATATTCGTACATGTTGTTCATTTATAAATAAATGTAAAACATTTTTTTCAATACATAAAGGTACAATGCAATATATTCACTTACAATTATTTTTACAAAAAAATTAATGAGAATGTTTATATGACATTTTAACCGTATTCGAAAAAGATTAAAGCTCTTATTTTCATTCATTAAATTTTGCATCTATCGATTAATTCAATGCCATAGAAATACCCAAAATTTTAATTTAAAGGATATTAATGTATCTTTTTGTTTTTATCAACACTAGTACCATGTTTGTATTATGTTAAACTTTCATCAGTTATATCCATCTTCCGCTGGCTCGTTCCCCACTACCGCTACTCGACTCTGCCTTGAGCGCACCTTCAAGCGTTTGGAGCAACTTTTAGTGACATTTTCAACACATTTCCCACCTTTCAGGTGAAAATCCGAATTATACAAATTGTATATATTGATCTCTACTTCCAGAATTCGAATACGACGATTTCCCTTAAATCGGCGCATTTTGCAAGATGAGCCCTTAAATTGTTTATAACGCGATTGTGCAAAAACTACAGATCGGACAGAAACCATCTTGAAAAACAGTTGGACTACATGTTATCAGATTGTTTGCCCAGCTTTAAATTTTTTTAAATTATGCATTTTTCACAAATGGTCTATTTTTAGAGGTTTTTCCGGATTTTCTCAGTGGAAAGTGCACTGATCCGGTCGCACAAAAAAACATTTTGTAGGTTTTTGAATGCTCTACAAAAGTTCCATTGAGTGTCAAAGATTCCTTCAATACGTTCAAAGATATTTGTAAAAAACCAAAAAAGTGGTAATTTTTTAGACTATTTCTTGTTAAAAAAATTCCTCAAAGCGATTTTGCTGGGGCCGACACCGGGGTTCTCATCTACGAACTATCTTTCAAAACGAAGTACATGTTATTTGCTTCTTTATTTAAGTGTGAAAAGAGACTATATTTTTTCTCTATTGCTTGGCCTATTAAGAACGTGTCAATATTACCTCCAAGCTCCAAGATACTTAACATATTTCTAAAATGGGATCGGGCCGCTTCTTATAGTGAGGACATCGTAATACATTTGGAAGAGCAGATGATTCTGCTGAAAATATGAAAAACTGTATAATTCTTTGAGTTTTTGAAAGGGGTACGTTACTATTTATAATTTTAAATATTAATAAAACATGATTTTCAGTAAAACAAATTCAATAAAGGAGTCGGTCATTAAGCAAAATTGATTTTTAATTTATTAATTTCTAAATTTAATTTTTCGTTTTCTGTATGTAATATTTCGAAATAGTTAATAAAACAATATTTTTCAGTCAAGAGGTGGGTAGCAAAAGTTGAATTTGTTTTTCCAGTGACCAAACAGTTCCTATGTTCTGATAATCGTTTTTTTTTAGTTCTGCCTGTTTGGTCTATGTAAAAACTAGCACAAGAGCCACAAGTTAATTCATATAAGTACTCCAGATTCGTCATATTTCTCAGTTATATCTTAATTGTTCTTAATAAATTTACTCAAATTATTATCTGTTTTATATGCGATATTGATCTTATTTTTACGCAAAAAGGTAAAAATTTGTACGGTGGCCTAAATATGTGATAACTTTGAAATTATGTTTATCATTTTGATTAGGAAACACTTCTATTATAGCTTTTTTATAAAGTTTTTTTGAAATAACATTATCTATAAGATTATATTATTAATAGCAATTTGTTTAATTATTTTCAATTCTTTATTGAAATGTTTTTCTGAAAGCGGAATATTAATTAATCTATGTATCATATGCGACTAATTTATGTTGGTATGGATTCGTTGATGTACTGTGTAATGTGATGTCTGTATATGAAGGTTTTTGGAAAATTGAAAAGTCATGTTTATTACTAATTTTTGTTATACTTAGGTCTAAAACGTTTATAGAATTATCTGTTTCCTTTTCCTTTGTGAATTTAATTGAAAGGTGAATTGCATTGATGAAGTCGAAAAAAAGTTTTTTACAAAAAATTAAACCGACAAAATACGGAACTGAAAAGTAAAAAATAAAATAAACCTGCTTAGGCTCAATAACTAAGCTCCTAAACTAATGTAAGTAACTAATTTTGAGTCGGCGTCAAACAAACAAGCAAATGAATTAGGTAAGGCGTAAAATGATGGCATCGAGTTGCACGGTGACATTCTGATAATTTTTTTCAAGTAATTCAATGATCTTCGTTGATTGTTCGTTTGGCGCCGACTCAAAATTAGTTACTTACATTAGTTTAGGAGCTTAGTTATTGAGACTAAGAAGGTTTATTTTATTTTTTACTTTTCAGTTCCGTATTTCAGTTCCGTCGGTTTAATTTTTTGTTAAAAAGTTTTTATTTTCAAATTTTTTGTGGCTGAAATCTACTAATTACTAACTGCTTGTTTTTTGATTCCAAAATACTTACTTACCCACCTTACTTCAACTATTACCAGTTAAATAATATGATTATCTACTTTTACTATTTGTTGTTATATAAATTATTTTTGTTGTTCTGGTTAGTTTATTTCATTACTTTGTATATCATTCCATCCTCTCATAGAATATAATGATTGTGATAATGACACTAGCGATCTGTCATTGTCAACTACATATGTGACAATGTTCACAAGTGAAAAATCAATAATCCCCTATTTTTCTACCCGTAAGGGTGGATAATTCCATTCGAAATCCAAATATGATCAACTATGAGGTATACACTATCTGATAAAAGAAGAATCATCCAAATCGAAGATCCCAGTACAAAGTAATGCCTGATAGAATCGGTTAACGGACCAGAATTCAGAGGGTGAGTGATCAATATCCTTCATTTTGCTACCCTTATGGGTGGATTTCATCTTTTAAATTCAAATGGGACCAACTTCGAAGTACACCCTATCCACTGAAGAAAGAATTATCGGAATCAAACGCCTCAGTAAAAAGTTATGCGTGATCATACATAAAAATAAAATAAAATATACGCGTCGACTAGAGAACCTCCTCCTTTTTGGTTTCGTCGGTTAAAAATATTTCCAATTGTCTTCCGGTTCCCACGAAGCACACTAATATGTCGTCCACATACCTGTACCAATATAAGATATTTTTAATTGAGAATGTTTCCCTTTTCAAGATATTTTTAATTAAATTTTCCGGAAAGTTTCACTGAAGGTGCTGTTATGAAAGATACAACAGGACGAATAGGGTGGTTTTGTTTGCGGAGTTTAATTAGTGAATAACGTTTAGGCGCTTATGGATTCATAATAATGTCGAAATTTTGACACACTATTACTATCGTAGAACTATAATCTCTGATACTGTAGAGTCATATCGACCCCCTTCCCTCCACCCCCATTCCCTAACAAACAATACTTATGTCACCAAGTTGCGAGAATTTATTAACCCTTTAGGCCAATCAATAGAGATTTTCAGCTATATTGATTCCATGACAAAAATACTACCAGGAAACTGACTATGCCATCGTACGAAAGACGGTCCGTAGTTATATCCTGGTATGTTTCCTACTCTCAACTGTCATTGCTTAATTTGTTATAAACATTTAAAAGCATTTTATTTTTATTTTTTATAGTTTTTGAATTGTAACTTTAAAACTAATGGAGAAATCTCGATACTCTCAATGGACGAATTGCAGAGAATTAAAATGCAAAAAAATGAGCACTAGCACGACTCGATCGGATTATTAGTAACGGAGAAAAACTGGAGAAAATACGTGTTTTTATTAAAATTCATAACACCGCCATTTTTCAAGTTTTGAAGCAAGCTCTCCACGACATAGTAGTGATTGATATGTACTTTATGTGTGAAAAACTCAGGCACTGTTGGATTATTAGTTTTGGCATAATTGCAAATTGATTTTTTAATGCACTTTATTGCAGCAGACCTAGATGCGTCATAGGTGATCCGATTCTGATTTTTCATAAAGATTTCGAAAGTAGAAGTATAGTACTACAAAACTAATATTCTCATTTTGCGTTAAAATACTTGTAAACTTGACTGAAAATGGGCGATTGCGTGAAAGCGGCTGAGTTGTGGGGGTAGAGCAGCAGACGCGGGGAAGCGTATCTATAGTAATACAAACGCGCTGCTCCCGTTATGAATCTACTGCTCTACCCCCACTCCTGAGCCGCTTCCATGCACTCGCCTGATTTCGGTCATGTTTGCAAGTATTTCTCACCTATTTCGCAGCATTTTAACGCAAAATGAGAATACTCATTTTGTAGTACTATACTTCACCTCTCAAAATATTTCAGAAACATTGAAATCGGACCACCCGCATCCAGGTCTGCTGCAATAAATTGCATTAAAAAAATCAAATTGCAATTATGCCAAAACTAATAAATAATCCAACAGTGCCTGAGTTTTTCACGCATAAAGTACATATCAATCGCTACTATGTCGTGGAGAGCCTGCTTCAAATCTTGAAAAATGGCGGTGTTATACATTTTTGATAAAAAACACAGATTTTCCGATTTTTCTCTGTTACTAATAAGCCGATCGCGTTGTGCTGGGGCTCAATTTCTTTGCCTTTTGATTCTCTAAATGCGTCCATTGAGAGTATCGGGATTGCTTCATTAATTTTCAAGTTACAATTCAAAAACGCAAAAAAACTATAAAAAATGCTTTTAAATGGTTATAACAAATTAATCAATGACAGTTGGGAGTAGGAAACATAACAGGATATAACTACGGACCGTTTTTTTCTGTATGATGGCACAGTCGGTTTCCTGGTAGTATTTTTGTCACGAAAAAATCTCTATTGATTGGTCTACTTTTTCAGATCAGGAATGTACTCAACACCTTTTTCCGACTTTGATTCAAAACGTTTGGGATTTACCTCAGATCAATAAGTTTACTTATTGATCTGAGAAATTTACAGATTGGTGGAGTTGTGACATCTATTATCTATGATTTGTACTTGGAAGTACTAAATGGCAACTCTGCAGAGCGCTATCTAGTGGTGATGCGTTCCTGAATTTATATTAGACTGAAAAAGAGAAGAAGTTTGGGGTTATGTGCTATATTTGTTGTTTACAAATTGTGTTGATAGAACCGATATATTTTCAAAATGCAATTTCTTTTACTGTTATAATGAGACTGTATACAATATTACAACTAGGAATATTATTATCAATTGGATTACTTATATTTTACCTTTACAGTATTAGATCATTGAACTACAGAGATAATATCCTGGAAGAGGAGCTAGATAATATTAAGGATGAAACCACAACAGAAAAAATATCATTCAACAAGTAAGATACCCTCCCCTTTGATTAATTATATTTTAATGTTGAAATTCCAGGAATGATATTGTGGTGGCTGTCGTTGCATGCGGAGATAGACTATATGAAACACTCAATATGTTGAAGTCTGCACTGATGTTCAGCAAAGAAAAACTGAATTTCATCATCGTTTCTGAAGAAAGATTGATTGATAGCTTCAATGAAAAGGTAAGAATCATCTTCGTATTTTTTTGGGAGGTAGAGAAAATACTTTATGGACACCTTTTGGTAGTGTGGGAGTAGTAGTAGTACTTTATTTAAAATAGATAAGCCTAATATACACACTTCTTGATTACACATAAAAAAAATTTTTTTACCTCATATATACATATAAAAATAAATATCACTGGCAATTGATAGCTATGCAGGACAAGACAGTAACAGATTCAGAACCCTATACCAATAATAATACTCAAATAATATAACAGATACCTAGTGCTATAGAATGTTTTGCCCACGAAGATGTTATAAACTCTCCAATACAATATGTCCAATAATCATAGAGTTTTTATATACTCTGATAATGATGACTTGAAAGAAGATAAAGACACTGATGATTTTATATTCATAGGCAGTTTATTGAATTCATTTATCCCTTGGAAAAATAGCGATCTCATGCTCATACTAGAATTCGTTCTGTGAATATGAAAATCAGCTCTCATTCTTGTGTTATAGTTATGAATTTCATCATTTCTTATTAAGAATTCGTTGAAATAGGAAGGTAGTATTTTATAAATGAAAGTCATACTCATGTAAAATAAACGTGAACTAACTGAAAACCATTGCAGTGTATCCAACATCAATTTAATTGGAGTATATCTATTACATTTCAGTATCAATCTCATTCCTCTATTTTGTAGCTTTTGGAGTTGAGAAATTCAGTTTTGGTTAAACAAGTAAATTATTGTTGCGCAATAGTCAAAGTCAGGTTTTATAATGGAATTATAAATGGTAACTCTGGCAAACATGGACAGCTCTTTTGAAATTCTTGAAAAAAAAAATTTTTTTTAGATATTCTTCTAATGATATATTTTTCATGACTATTAAATGTTAGATTATTATCGATCATAAATCCCAGATATTTGAATTCATCTACAATTTCCAAGGACGTATTTTCAATCGCTATATCAATCGAATTAACAAATATTATCATAATTATATTTAGTTGTAACAATCATTGATTTGGATTTATCTACATTTAATTTAAGTTTATTTTTCTGCAAATATCTTTTGATATTGGCCAATGTGATGTTCATTTCTATTATAGCCTGTTCTAAACTGTGATTTGCACAATACACCAATGTATCATCGGCAAATGAGCTAATAGAGCAGTTCCCTGCAATTTGATGAATATCATTTATATAAATAATGAACAGAAGGGGACCGAAAACGCTGCCCTGAGGTACTCCACTGCTATTACTTAATTTATTGGAATAACTTGAACCAATTTTTGTTTTTTGACTTCGGTTTTTTAGATAGTTTTCCATCCAATTATAAACAGTACCTGCAACTCCATAATACCTCAGTTTGTAGTAAAATGTCTCTATCAATTGTTTCAAAGGCACGTTTCAGATCCAGAAAAACTACAATGACATATTTATTCTCATCTATTTGTTTTTTCCAATTTGATAAAGTATATTGAAGAGCTGTTTCACATGAATAACTCTTCCTAAATCCTGATTGGTGATCACTAAGGATATTATTACTATTCAAATAGTTTATCAGCTGTGAATGAGCTGCCAATTCAATTACTTCTCAAGAGTTGGTAATGTAATTATGGGTCTGAAATTTTTTGCATCTATTGTATTTGAAACTTTTGGTATTGGTATAATAGTGCTAATTTTGAAGCTATCGGGAAATATTCCATATTCAAGAGAAGAATTTATAAAATGTAATATAACATGTCCAAGGCTTTCAAATGTTTATTTCAGGAATCTTGCATTAAGAATTTCAGATTGATTCTTATTGTTATCCAAAGAGATATAATTCCACGCAGTTCACTATGAGTTAGTTTTCGAAAACATTTTAATGTGCTATTTATTTGTATAAGGTTTCCCTGTGACCATTGTTCCTCTGCAATTATATTAGCAATATCTTGGATACTATCCACAAAAAAAAATATTGAAGTTGTTAGCTATATCTATCTCATTTCTGTATATTCTAGTCTCACCATTTTCAAAAAATTAAATTTTGTTGAAAGTATAAGGGGCATTTGGTTTGACAATCGATTTCAGAGTTTTCCATATTTGCTTTGAATTACCTTTATTCAAGTCAATTTTCTGTTCATAGTATTAAGATTTTTTAGCTTTGAGCATATTAACATACTGATTTCGACTTGTCTTATATACTTGCCATTTTTCTTCTTTTGAGCTTCATTACAATTTTTGAAATTTGTATATGCCATATTTGTCTTTAGCTTTCTTTTTCAAATCATTATCATAGTATGGTACATCATTTGATTTTAATGTTCTAGTATAACTTGGAGCAACTCGATTTACAATGTCATTTACTTTTTTTAAATATCTTCTGAAATAATATCAACGTTTACACAATCTAATAACCAATTACAAGACAAGAGTTCCATATTGATGGATAACATATTTTCTTTGCCCAAATTTCTAACTTCTTGAATTATCTCTGGAACATTCGGCTTCGTATTAAATATACTAATGGAAATAGCGGAATGATCAGAAATTTTAGAACTATCATTAACTTTAACAGCAATGTTATCACAATTCGTTATAACATAATCAATAACAGTTTTACTGACATTTGTGACTCGAGTATAATCTTCAACCATTTGATCCACACCATACATGTTAAGCAAGTGTTGAATTTTCTTCGTGTAGAAATTATTAATATTTTTAAAGTCAATATTTATATCACCTACCAAGACAGTTTTTTTATTATTAAAATAGGTTTCTAATATCTCTTCCATTTTATCAATGAATACTGAATTACTTGCTCTTGGTGAATGGTAAACTCCTCCAATGGTCCATTTTTGGCTATCAATTGAAATTTCTATAAACTGGAACCAATAGTTAACATCTGATGTTATACTTTTCATCACTTTGTATTCAATGCCCTGTTTAATATAAAGTAAGACTCCTCCTGTATATCTACTGCTGCTATCACATCTTACCAAATTATACTGCATTACAGTGAGTTCAGAATCTAAAATATCCTGAGTGGTTCTAGATTCACTTAAAACTATGATTGATGGGCGGTAGCAGATTATTTGGGTTAAAATTTCGTGTTTGTTTGCGAGAAAACTCTGAATGTTAACATAGATGATGTCTTGATAGAAATTTATAAAAGAAGATTTCTGAATATTAGTCCTGGAGTCTGTGCTCCTGCACCTCAGATTTACTTCACAAAAACTTCATCCCGTAGGCTCGTCTGGCCGTAGCCCCCGATGACACTTGTGAGCCCTCTGGCCCATTGTATTTTACTTGTCCAAAATACAAGTCTAGGAGATCTCAGTTGATTTGCTACACAATAGCTCTTCGCTTGTCTCTCTCCAGACACCAATGTCGTATCCCTGGTTCCTGATTAAGCCACTTCGAGGTCCCTCATAGCAGCTGCTAGTACTGCCGTGGCTACCTTACAGTGCTGAAGGTACATCTGGCTGGCTCTTAAGGTTTGTTCAGTACCCTGAAGAGTTCTCTTCCGATCATCATCATTAACCAAGAAGGCCTAGAGTTGTCCTCATTCTCTTTTGGTATTTTGACTCATTGGTCATTTGGTCCCACGAGTGAATGAGGGGGGTTTGGTCCAGGCCTGGTGTGGTGCCCCCTGCAAAGTGCTAAGGCTGATTACTCCGAGATTGAGTCTCCTTTGCGGCATCGTTTTTTTTTAGACCCCGGTGCCATCTGTCTATCACCACGGCGCTCACAGCTTGGATTTAGGTCTGTTTGCCAGAGCAACGTTAGTCGAGTCGTGGCCACCCATGCAACCACTCGAATGTCTGCAAACAGCCCAATTCGTCGCAGCCCGTTCAACACAAACCACGTGAAGGTGAGGTTGGACTTTAAGGAGCATCATTGTTGTTTATCCAACTTTATAAAAATTGAAGACATACCTCCAGGATTTTTTTAAATTTGTTACTAAAAACTTTATTGTGAAATACACTTACATTTGGTTTTTTTATTCAGTTAGGTGAATGGAGAGCCTTTATGAACAATGGATTCACATTCAATGTTTTACCCTTAACGTTTCCGTCTGACAATCCTTTAGAGTGGAAAAAGCTCTTTAAACCTTGTGCTGCCCAAAGATTATTCTTGCCAGTGAGTATAATATGTATCTAATGGTGAAAATATTTATACAGCAAATAATGATTTAAAGTTTTTTTTTATTGAGCTATTATATTTCATATCTTTTCTGGGTGTATAATATATCAGTATAAAAAAGTCAAAAGTTTGGCAGTCTGCTCCAATAAGTTGCTGCATTTACAAAATTATATTTTTTATGTTGGAACGTATTAAAAAAAAAATAGAAGATTGAATTATATTTGTTTTTCTATGGAAAAAAATCTCAACATTGTAGGTTCTAATATAGTTCAACTCATGCCTTGGCCTGCACCTTCATGAATTTCATCTTTCCACCATTTTCAGGTTCATCCCATTGGTGTTTTCCTTTGTATTCATCGGATTTTGTGATTTATTTTTATTTTTTGCTTAATAAACTGTTGTTGGTTGTTAATATTTATAAACTTTCATCCTTAAACAATAAATAGTTTGTTCAACAAAACCCTTCATTGGGATTTAAGACTGATGAATATTTTCTTGCAGAATATACTCGAAAATGTTGATTCAATTTTGTATATGGATACAGATACTTTATTTTTGACTCCTCCAGAAACCATTTGGGAGCACTTCCATAAGTTCAATTCTAGTCAGATGGCAGCACTGGCCCCTGAACATGAGGACCCAAATGTTGGATGGTATAATAGATTTGCCAAGCATCCGTATTATGGCAAATTAGGTAAGAGAAGGAAATTGTGTTAGCTTTATAAAACTCATATTTTTTTTTAATTCAAGGAACTGCTCGAGAACTCAATAAATTGATGAACATATTTTCATTTAGATGCAGTTCTTCAATAATAATAATAATGTGTCACGATAAATTAAATAAAATAACAAAATATTCCTACATAGTAAGCAAGTAAACAAGGCATTCACTGAAGCAGTAATTGAAGTTTAGTGTTTGTTCGTGATATAGTGCCTAATGAGCTAAATAAATTATGTAAAATTTCATCTAACATAAATGTAATTGTGTATGTAATACTATAAAAATACAAATTCACATGAATTGTTTTGGGATCATATGATTGCAGAATCTTATTTGTTCCAAATAACCACAGAGACTAATATTCAAAAAAGCATCTGTTTTTGGCTGATGATGGACCTTTATAAGTCCGAAACATGTACCATCCTTGTTCAAGAGGGAAATAAACATTGTGAGGTATGACAGAGTTTTCTTGAAACATTCCATTCCAATTGAACAATTAAATTATTTAGTTTAGTATAATTCAGTTAAAGATATTTTGTGTTACAGTCTTGAATTTTTTTTTTTCATTATCCATAATCCAGTTTTCATTTTTTCTTGAATAATTTTGCAGCGCTGATATTTTTAGTTGTGTTGGTTTATCAATGTTGGTACACAAATCACTACCAAAACTGATATTTGGCACCATGTTAGCACAACCCAACTCCTATATCATATTAATTCACGAAAACAAATGACCACAATCATTTGATAAACATTCGCTATAATTATAGAGAATGTTTATCAAATGATTGTGGTCATTTGTTTTCGTGAATTAATAAGATATAGGAGGGCTGTGCTAACATTATATCAAATTGAGTAAATTGACAAAAGAATGCATGGATATGCTTTTATTCATGATAAAATAGGTTTCTTGACTACATTATGAACAAAAGTATATTTGTAGCAAGTCAAAAAACAAGCCAAAGATACTTAGAATAATATTTTATTTTTTGAGTTACAATTTTTTTTTGTAGATACTTAGAAGAATATTTTATTTGAGTGCTATGTTTTTCCAAAGATACTTAGGATAATATTTTATTTTTTGAGTTATAATTTATACAAAAAACTTAATTTTTTTTTTTTTTTTTTAAAATTTTTTTTTAGTTATAAATTTTGTCAATAAAAGGAATTTTCAATGGTTTTTTATTTTGTTTCAAATTTTTACTATATCTTTTTGCAGACAACTACGTATCTTTTAGAATGCCGATAGACGTTCTGTCTTTATTTTGAGTAATTAGTTGTCTTAAAAATTGCACGTCTATCTGTGTCAACCTTCAAAACCTGTAAAAATACACAAAATGTTTTTTTTCTAATGTTTCTATAACGAAAAACATACAAAATTCCAGGCTATTACCTCATAATTACAAAAATATGTATGTGTCAAAGCGCGAACAATTTCGGATTTCCCTGTGTCCATCAACGTGTTAATGTTGATGAAACCAAGATTTTTTCTTCAGTTGATGGAATGTTATAAATATTATAGTTTAGAGAGTTCTTTTTTGATCGATTCACTAAATGTAAGGTTTCTAATGATTGTGTTTTAATGAAGGATATCACACTGAGTAGTGAGAGAATCGAGTTGTTTGTATATTTCCTTCAGTACAAAATGGCATGGTGCCCGATTTGGAGAACTATGGCAGACAGTGTAGCCCTTGTTGGCTATAATTCTAATATTCGAAGAAATAAGTTTGTATTTCGTGCAGAATAATTTATTTAAAAAATTATAGCAGAGCGCTTTCGACTGTTAAGTCATCTGCTGCATAAAACATTAATGAGTTCAGAGTACAAACTTTCAAAATTCGACCTGGTCCAGGATTATTGTGGATTGCAAATTATTGGAAATTGATATCTCTGGCCAATATAGCCAAATCGGTCCATCCGCTCTCAAGTTATGAGCTTACCAACACAAATAGACATTCATTTTTATTATTTATTATATATTCCTGAAAACTTTCCCTAAAAACCTTATTCGGAGTATTACGAACATTAAAAAAAAACAATTTGCCATGTATCCGCTGAGCTATTTCCTCTTTGGTAATAAATGACTCGATATTCTTTTTCTTCAACAAATTTCTTATAACCCCGAATTTTCCAATTTCCAGGCAACTTTCCTATTTTTTCCGTATCAATCATCCTCAAACCTTTACGAACATAAAAAAAAAATAACCAAATCAGTCCAGCCATTCTCACTTTTTGCGCTTACAAAGAATCGAGATTCATTTTTATTTTATAGAAAATAAACACAGTTTCATCACGAACTCAAATTTTTTATGAACCCCAAGCAATATCATGTTTTGGTGTATTTTTATTATATTATGTGGATATCAACAATCATTTGACAAATTTTGTTAATAATATTGTTGATATTTGCCATTCATTTCACAATTTACTCCGGTGGCACTGCCAATGATATTAAGTTCCCTATAATGGGCGAGGACACGAAAGTTTCAAAAAATTTTTAATGGATTTTACAGCTTGTGAAAACTCTGTTGGCAATTTTCTTTTTATTTTTTTATTTTCTAAAACTTAAAAAAAAAGTCGGCAAAATTCAAATGGCTTATTTCTAGTGCCATTGCAAAATGTGATGTAATCACCCGATCAACTAATCCCACAGTTGACAGCTTCAATCAATTTTGCAACGTTGCCATATTTTCAAATTTTGACATTGCGAATAGTGTTCTAGTCCTGATATTTATAGTTTAGGAAACTTGGAAGCAATGCCGTTTAACGTCACAATCAACCCAATTATGCCTATTGGCTGCTCAGTCGTTTACGTCACAAAGAGCGCCAATATTAATAGCTTCAAAATTTGCTGATTTTAAAAAACTATGAGAACTGCTGTAATTGAAATTTGACTCAAAAAATATTTTCTGGATACATTTATATATGCGTTATTTATTTTAAAGCGATAATAATTTCTCGTGTCCTCGCCTATTCCATTATTTATGCCAAATTTACGACATCCAATTGACACACATTGGCATAGATTTTATGGATATTTTGAGGAGGGATGGCCCATTTCACTATTGTATCCCCTTTATTTTTTATTCCAGGTGTGAATTCTGGTGTCATGTTAATGAATCTAACTAGAATGAGAGCATTTCGCTGGAAAGAATATGTTGTTCCTATATACAAAAAATATAAACTCAAAATAACATGGGGAGATCAAGACATTATTAACATAATTTTCCATTATCATCCAGGTAGGTTGAAGTATTTTTTTAATGAATTGGGTTTTTGTTTGTGGTACATACACTACAACAAATTGTTATATTTGATTCTTCACAGAAAATCTTTACCAGATGCTTCAATTTGTATTTGTTGTTTTTTATCAAATAATATCCTAATAGATTTTGATAACTCTTCAAATTGAATAGAGTTATGAAACAGTTATGTTTTGGTGGCCATATATTGATGTACTCAAAAGCATCCTATATATTTCATTTGTTTATTTATTTCCACATTTCTCCAGTTATGAACAAAACATAAAAATAAAATGTTCAAAGCTGTAAACGTAAAAAAAAATTTGCTCCTTTGTAGATATCAGGCATAACATAAAAATATTTTACCGATTGTAATAGTAACACATTGAGAATCGATCGACTTGAATTAGTTGTAATGAGCAAACCAACCTGGCCAGATGCGAACTTTCAAGGATCACATCTGTCTAAAGTCATCTGAAGCAATGAAAACCTATGGCTTTCTCATTAGAAATTGGCTTATATTATTCATTTGTTCATTCTAAATTAGAGTATGGATCTATAATTTGCTCTCCATATTACACTATTCATATTAACCTTGTTGAAAGAGTACAACGCAAATTTCTTAATTAATGGAGTTTATCCAGATAGAGGAATTGAATATAATTTGTTATGTGATGGGTTACAATTCTCCAGCCTTGAATCACGAAGAAAATGCACATCCATTGTTTTTTTGCACAAACTATTACACAACAAGGTCAATAGTACTGAAATACTTGAACAAATAGACTTCAATTAACCAACTTTTCATACAAGACATATGGAGACTTTTAGGCTTCCGATAGCCAGAACCAATATATTGTTCGAAGCGCCAATTTATGCAATGTGTCAACATTTTAATAAAATATCAAACTATTGTGATATTCACTTTTCTTCTAATGCTGAAATAGTGAGATCAGCTAGAGTACACTTAGGCCCGGTTGTTCAATCAAGGATGACCAAGTGATTGGGCTTAAACCAGGATTACCAATTTTGTTTCAGTTGTTCAATACGGGTTTATGAGATAAACCTTAGTTTAACAATGGTTTGAAGTTAATCTCATGAATTCGGGGGTTTAAGGAGATAATTTGCCGATTCTAACCTATTTGATTGTTTGACATTTCAATAGACAGTGACTATTCTGAAAATTATTATTGTGTTGAATATTTTTGTTTTATTCCCGACTGCAAAGATGTTCGAAGGTATATCAAATCTTGATTTTTCATATCAAAAACGTTTGACATAAAAAACAAATTAAATCATCACAAATGCAAAATGAAAACCTACATTATCTGTTCTCAGGAATCTCAAGCAAATGTTGATTTATTGTTGGTTGATGGTTATGTTATGATATACTCCTCCCTTTGTAGTTCCAAGAAAAGTTGGTGTTTTTCTTTCATGTGTATTAATTTCAACTTGTGTTCTTCAAATGATCATTTTTGTAAATCTACAAGATCTGCTTTGAACAGAGCTTAAGTAGAAATTTTGTCTTTCATTGTTAAGGTGCTATTCCTTTTTTTGGGACCTCTGCAGATGGTATTGTATTCATTACTTATTATATCCCTTGCCTTCAATTTTTGCGAATTAGTAACTGCGTCCGTTTTTTACATTCTATAATATCTTGGTATTTTTTTACCAGTGAAATGAGAATTTTTTCCTCACCTTTATTGAAATTATGAGTCATTTTTTTCTTGTGAGACCCCGAAAATTTTTAGAATACACTTGGCTCTTTTCGATAAATTTTTTTGTATACTTTTGACAAAACTATGAATTCTTAGGTTAAATTTGATTCAATGATGATGTTTCTGAACGGTCCGAATGATGGTACAAGCGAAAAAATGTGTTGCCAACATATGAGAACAATGCGTTAAGGAATCCAGGATTAGTTTTTCATCGAAAAACACATAACATAACTTTCTAATCCATAGTTAATTAATAACCCGAATTTAGATAATCAACAGTTTAAACTCACATTGAAAACCCGGGCCTTAGAATGATAAGATCATATAATTTTCTTATATACTTTTTCTATCTTATTAATATTTTTGTTTTGTTTTTTAATTGAATTTAATTCTTTTTTATTCTTTTTTCTCTTTTTGTTTTTTTTTAATGTTCTCAAACTTAGACTACTGATTTGTTTTATTTTCTATATATATACTTAATTTCAACTTGTATTGTCCTGTAAATGGGTTAAACTGTTAGGCAATAAAGCTATTATTTCGAGAATTATCGCCCGCTGTTTTCCAAAATCTGTCCTTCCTCACCGGTCAAAATATACTCAACTCAAATCGACATGGATTCACAAGTGGCAAAAGTATTGAGACAGCTCTTTTTGAACTTACGAGCGGAATCTACAATGCTTTTGAGCAAGGAGATATTGCCTGCGGAACCTTCTTGGATCTGTCCAGAGCCTTTGACTGCATTGACCACACAATCTTATTTATCAAACTTGAACAGTATGACATTTGTGGAATAGCTCTGGATTGGATCAAATCGTATGTAAAAGACAGAAGTCAAGCAGTAAAAATCAGAGACGAAACTACAGGCCAAAATGTAGTATCAACAGCAATGGACATATCTTTGGGAGTTCCTCAGGGCAGTAATCTTGCTACACTATTATTCATTATATTTATCAATGACTTTGCTAAACTATTAACCCCGGACGTCAAGATAATTAACTACGCTGATGATAGCTCAGTCCTGGTAACTGCAGAAAATTACCCAAAAATTTGTGAAATGGGTAACTCCATCATAGACTCGGTCAACAAAGTGGTTCTCTAATAGTATATTGGTGTTAAATCCAGAAAAAACTAATCAGAGTTTAGAAACCCCACAGAAGGCCAGCTTCAACGGGCATAATATCCCCTTCTCCAGCTCCTTGAAATGCTTAGGCATTATAATAGATGAAACCTTTAAATTTGACCATCACACAGATTGCTTATCAAAAAAACTCAGCACAGCCTGCTACGGACTGAGAGTAATATCAAATAGCTGCAATTTAACTATCACAAGAACTTTCAACTCTGCATATTTTTACTCTCGCGCTGTTTGGGTTTTATGATTGGAACAATTTTCATTGAAGTCCTGTATAGTTGTAATTTTCATTTTTGACGTGTAGTTTTTTTTGAAGTTGTAAAAATATATTTGTCAAGACCGAATGTCAGTTTCACTTTTCGACGAAAACCAAGTTATTTACTGGCCAAAGACAAATTGTTTGATTAAGGAAACAACATTTGGTGACCCCGACGTGATCACGATATGGAGAAAGATCAGAGAAACCGACGAGAAGGAGCTGGTTATAACAGAAATCTATCCTCAGATTTCATCTGGCCAGAAAATTCCGGGACTAATAGTGTAGTTGCTGAAAACGAAAAAACCAAGCTTCCATGTTTTTCTGCAGACGAAAAGACGCCATTGTCGATATCTACAAGGAAAACGAGAAGTTCCAAACATTCCATCATAAGTTTGGAGAAGAAAAAACTTGCCATAGAAACGAAAAACGGAAACACGAATTGGAACGGAAGAGAAGCCAAATTCAGTTTGAAATGGAACAAAAGCAATTCGAAATGGAACAAAAGCAAAAAGAAATTGATAATAGCATGCGTATCTTAGAAATGGAACAAGATCTTAATAGTAGAGGAGACCGTGGGAGGTCGACCTTCACCGATCTGATAACTCGATGAGACATAATTTTTATCAAATATAATTTATAAACAAATATGCCCATGATAACTTGCCTATCGAAAAGTGTTCATAGCTATTTTTAATTGAATTAATTTTAAACCATTTTTTTTTCATCGCCTTCACTCTTTTGATAACCGAATGAGTTTCACCTCAACTAATAGTTTTTAACACACAGAATATGCCTAGGTAGGCTTGCCTACTTATTTCTGCGCATGGCTACCTGGCAAGCAGATGTGAACAGGTAAGTCACTATAGGTAACTACACCGATCTGTTAACCAATCGAAATTGATATCATAGGTAAGATAATTTAATTACAAAACCAATCGTATAGGCTTGCCTGCGAAAAATCGTACATAAAATATTATTGCCAAACTATAAAGTTTTAGAATTTTAGCTATTTGATAGGTGCGAGAGAGAAAGTAGAGCTTCCGAGATCCGTGTGATAGAACAGGACACAACATAGCAGCTGCACACTACCTGACCGTTGAATGTATCCGAGTGCGCATGCTCGTGTACATGTGAGTGACAGTGACAGCATTTATTTACACTCGACAGTCATTTTGAACTCTTTTATATGCTTTGTAATAAACGCTTTTAACAACATAAATGTATTACATTTTATTTTTCTATATTGATGATTTTTTTAATTTATTATACTAAAATTTTAAAAGTAACACTTATTCTTTCCCGCTTTACGGCATTTACTTGATTTTAAATAATAAATAAATTATTTTTTATTTAATTTTAAATAAAAAATATAGATTTTTTTATCATTTTGGAATTTTATAATTTAGCTTTAAGATGAAAAAAAAAATGTTGAATTTTTATTTTTTATTAATATATTAAATTATTTATTTTTGATTATTTCATAGCTGTAAGTATATATAGTGTGAAATAATACAAAAATTGTGATGGAAATTAGAGTTATAATAAATTAGAGTTCAAAATTACTGTCTAGTGTAAATACATGCTGTCACTGTCACTCACATGTACACGAGCATGCGCACTCGGATACATTCAACGGTCAGGTAGTGTGCAGCTGCTATGTTGTGTCCTGTTCTATCACACGGACCTCGGACGCTCTACTTTCTCTCTCGCACCTATCAAATAGCTAAAATTCCAAGACTTTATAGCTTGGCAATCATATTTTATGTACGATTTTTTGCAGGCAAGCCTATACGATTGGTTTTGTAATTAAATTATCTTACCTATGATATCAATTCATTTCGATTGGTTAACAGATCGGTGTAGTTACCTATATTGACTTACCTGTTCACATCTCCTTGCCAGGTAGCCATGCACAGAAATAAGTAGGCAAGCCTACCTAGGCATATTCTAAGTGTTAAAAACTATCAGTTGAGATGAAACTCGTTCGGTTATCAAAAGAGTGAAGGTGATGAAAGAAAATTGATTAAAATTAATTCAATTAAAAATAGCTATGAACACTTTTCGATAGGCAAGTTATCATAGGCATATTTGTTTATGAATTATATTTGATAAAAAATATGCCTCATCGAGTTATCAGATCGGTGAAGGTCGACCTCCCACCGGCTCTTAGACTATAAGAATGCTGTACTTGATGAACAAGACGAAGAAGGAAGCTGGAGTATCCATTCGAAAGTATATGAAAATGTATTCCTAGCTGATGAAGCTCTAGAAGGAAAACAACGTGAAAAATCTGTGACGGATTGGGTTAATAACATTCCCCAAGACGAACCTCATGACATTCCAAAAGGTGACAACAAAATTATCCAAAATTCCACAGAAAGAGGAAGCTACGAAATCAAAATGCTTTGTGAAACTTTGACAAACGTGCTAAATTCGGTACCTTCAGGCAGTAACCAAAATAAATCTTCAAAAATTTTAGCACGTCACGCGATGGATAAAGATTTTCCTTATTTCGACGGAAATCCACAAGATTGGCCACTTTTTCACAAACAGTTTATAAACATATGCCGTATATGTGAATATGGTAATGAAGAAATTATGCTGAAATTATAAAGATGCTTGAAAGGAGAAGCTAAATCGGCAGTTTCAGGGACGATGGGTAGGTGAAGTAGCGGATGCTGCCTGTTATGTGAGTACACCCCGTAACTACAACAACATCGAGAAATTTGGACAGTTCAAACCGACCTTCCAAGCAAAGAAACCAGAGAGAATCTTCAGCACCAATCAAATGAATTCTAAAAAACAGTGTTGTTATTGTGAAAAAGGTATCCATGAAGATGTAGGTCCTAAAATGCAAGAAGATCATATTGATAAGAGATGGAGGACTGTAACTGAAAAGAAATTGTGTTTTCCTTGTCTCAATAAAAATCATCAGGAGTTCAAGTGCAGAAGAAGAAAGAAGTGTGGAACGAATGGTTGCGAGCTATATCACCATTTTCTCCTTCATAAGGATTTCACGAAAAACCATACCCCATCATATGTTGAAGAAGAGTCGAAAGAAGACAGTCCTGTTGAAATGGTTTGTGCCATGAATCACAATAAGAAAAACATTTTTCTACGAATGATCCCAGTTAGGTTGTATGGGCCAACAGGAAACAGTACAATACTTGCTCTTTGTGAAGAAGCATCTACTATCACTTTACTTGATGCAAAAGTAGCCAAAAATCTCGGTTTTATCGGTCCAAAGGAGACTCTTTGTTTGCAATGGACAAAATATGAGATTTCTACTCAGGAAAATTCCTTATGTATTAATGTTCAAATTTCCAAAGCAGGCGGAGAAGGAAAGGTATTTGTCATGAGAGGAGTATGTACTATCAACAATTTATCTTTGCCTACACAAGAAATCATTATGGACGAATGGAAGAAGTATTCCCATCTGAAAGGACTACCGATTGAAGATACCAGAAATGATAAACCCGTTATGATAATAGGTCAAGACAACATAGATCTGATTGTAGCACGACAAATACGAACTGAACCTGAAAATCTTCCTATGGCTAGTAAATTCCGATTGGGATGGGCTCTACATGGCCCCTTTAACGCTAAGTCGAACAAGAAAGAAATATTCAGGGCTCATACTCTACACATATGCGAAAAGAACAATACAGACAATGAATTGGAAGAGTTGGTAAAAAACTCATTTTCAACCGAGTCTTTTGGTGTTCTCATCACACCAAATCGTCCAAACTTGGAAAATGAACGTTCCTTGAAGATCATGAACGAAACTGTGAAGATGGTAGGAAACAAATATGAAATCAGTCTCCTTTGGAAAAGTGATGATATTCAGTTACCGGAAAGTAAATGTAGAGCCCTTCAAAGACTTAAATGTGTGGAGAAGAAATGTCGACAGAATGAAAGTCTTGCAAGATAATACAACAATAAAATCAGAGAATTCGAGGCAAAGGGTTATATCAGAAAGTTGTCTCAAATAGAAGCAGATGTCGAAGAGCCTCGTACCTGGTACCTCCCACATTTCGCAGTTACTAATCCCAACAAACCTAACAAAATCAGGCTTGTTTTTGATGCAGCCGCAAAATCAAATGGAGTCAGTCTGAACGATAATTTGATGGCAGGGCTGCAGTCACTGGTGGCAATATTATGGAAATTTCGACAAAGACGATTTGGGTTTTGCAGCGATGTTCGAGAAATGTTTCACCAGGTGGGCATCAGGAAGGAGGATAGGTGCGTCCAGCGTTTCCTCTGGCGAAATTTAGAATATGACCGAAAACCAGACTCCTACGAAATGCTTGTGATGACATTCGGTGCAACATGTTCCCCTGTATGCGCACAGTTTGTTAAAAACCTCAACTCAGAAAGATATGCAATCGACCCTGATATTCGAACAGCTACCATCAAGAAATTTTACGTAGACGATTATATAGATTCAAAGGATACTGAAGAAGAGACTTTGAATACCATCGAAGAAATCTGCAGAATACGGAAAATCGCAGGGTTTGATCTGGTGAACTGGATAACGAATTCACCATTGACTAGGAAAAAATTGTGCGACAATTTACTCCTGGCAGATTCCAAGAATATAGATGATTCATCTTCACACAGAGTGCTAGGACTGTGGTGGAATCCAGGCCAAAATGAGTTCTCATTCAAACTGAATTCAGATCGTATTATGTTGAATAGAAAGCCGACAAAAAGAATGGTATTGAGATCACTGATGTCATTATTTGACCCACTGGGACTGATAGCATGTTTTACGATAAGAGGAAAAATACTTATGCAAGAAATCTGGCGGTCCGGCATAGGATGGGATGAAGTTCTGACTGAAAACTCGTTGATTGTCTGGCGAAAATGGACGGAAGATCTGAATAAATTGACTGAGTTCAAAATTCCACGATGCTATAGCCTCAATATACCGAATGCAAAGTTCATCGAAATCCATACCTTCTGTGACAGCAGCGAGAAGGCTTTCGCTACTGTAGTCTACCTCCGAACAACTTATCAAGATCAAATAGATATTACTCTTGTAGCCGCAAAAACTAGGGTAGCACCGTTGAAACCGCTGTCCATTCCGAAGTTGGAGTTACAAGCGGCTGTTATGGCCAGCCAATTAGCACAGTCAGTGAAAAACGAATTGGAGATATCCATTCATAGGTTATAATTCTGGTCCGATTCCAGGTGTGTACTTAACTGGATTAGGGGTGATGGAAGGAAATATGAACAATTCGTGGCTCACAGAATTGGTGAAGTCCAAGAAAGAACCAACATCGAGGATTGGCGATGGATTCCAACAAAATACAATTCTGCAGACGAGGCAACAAGAGATCAGACAAAAGGAGATGGAACAATTATTTCCCGAAATTGGTTCTGTGGTCCTGATTTTCTGAAATCACCAGAGGATTTTTGGCCTACAGAAGAGAACAACAAGCTGTTGGAAAGTGACCTCAGTGAGATGAAGAAAGAACTTCTTCCTAACAGCTGCGAAGAAAACGAAAACGTTCTCCCAGATGTGAAGAGATTTTCGAAATGGCTGAGGCTGATAAGAGCCACAGCTTGGTGTCTGAAATTCGTAGAAATTATGAAAAACAAAATTAGACTGGAAATGCGAATAATCAATCAGAGCTAACGGTGACTGAAATGGAAGAGGCGGAAATACGTTGGATTCTTCAAATGCAGCAAGAATGTTTCGGTGAAGATATCCGAAGTCTGAAAAACCTCTGGGTAATCACAGCCGACTTCGTTCACTATGTCCAGAAATTAAGGATGGAATACTGATACTTGGAGGAAGAACTAATTTGGCATCTGAAATGTCCGAAAGAACCAAACAACCCATCATCCTGAGTCCGAAACATGAATATGTAAAATTGTTAGTGCAATATTACCTTGAAAAATTCCGTCATAGAGGAGTAGAACTTGTTCTAAATAAAATAAGACAAAAATATTGGTTGATAAATGGTCGAGCTGCGGTGAAATCAATATTTTCTAAATGCCAAATATGCAAGAATGAACGAGCTAAACCAGTTCCACCTATGATGGGACAACTTCCTGCAGCTAGATTGAGCAGAGAAATGAAACCATTCGTAAACGTTGGAATGGACTATTTCGGCCCACTTCATGTTACAGTGGGAAGGAGAAAGGGGAAGAGATGGGGAGTTATTTTCACCTGCCTTGCAGTTAGAGCAATTCATTTGGAAATATATCATTCCCTCAATAGCGACTCAGCAGTCATGGCCATCATGAGAATGACAGGGAGAAGCGGACAGCCAAGAGTGATCTTTTGTGACAATGGCTCGAACTTCAAGGCAGCTGATAAGGAACTGAGGGAATCAGTGAAGAATTTGAACAAATCCGCTAGGATCGATTCTATGTGTGGAAAGGGAATAGAATTCAAATTCAATCCATCTACCGCAGCCCACATGGTAGGAGCATGGGAGAGGTTGATTGGCACAGTGAAAAGAACCATTGGAAAGGTGTTGCATGGCCAATCACTCAGGGATGAAACTCTTCACACTTTTTTCTTGGAGGCAGAGAAAATAGTAAGTTCACGACCTCTGACAAAAGTCTCCACAGATCCTGCTGATTAGGAAGCTCTCACTCCCAATCATTTTTTATTGGGTTCATGCAATGGAGAGGGACCAGTACCACCTTTGGATTCCAATTCAACTTTTTTGAGAAGAGAGTGGAGAAAATCAAGAATGTTGGCTGATTCCTTCTGGGAAAGATGGGTTCGAGAATATTTACCGACACTATCCAGAAGAAGTAAGTGGATCAAAGACAATAAACCAATTGGAGTTGGTGATATTGTTACTATCGTCGATGAAAATGTGCCAAGATATGAATGGAAGTGGGGGCGAATAACTTCAACGTACCCAGGATCCGATGGTAGAATACGAGTTGTGGATGTTAAAACATCGACCTCCCAGTACAGACGACCCGTTACCAAAATATGTCGTTTAGAGCTCGAGGAAAACTAGTTTCCTAGTGGGGGGAGGATGTTTGGGTTTTATGATTGGAACAATTTTCATTGAAGTCCTGTATAGTTGTAATTTTCATTTTTGACGAGTAGTTTTTTTTTAAGTTGTAAAAATATATTTGTCAAGACCGAATGTCAGTTTAACTTTTCGACGAAAACCAAGTTATTTACTGGCCAAAGACAAATTGTTTGATTAAGAAAACAACACGCGCTAGATATGGTATAATATTATGGGGCGGCAGCGTAGAAATACAAAAAATCTTTAAAATTCAGAAGCGAGCCATCCGCATTATGAACCAATTGGTAAACTTTGAATCTTGTAGGAACCATTTCAAAAAAATGAAATTACTGACTATACCTGCATTGTATATCTATGAATGTATAAAATTCGTCTTCAAAAATAGAAGCTACTTTGAAACACATAAGCAATCTGGTGCGTATCCCGCAAGAATAAACAACTATAAGGTACCGGCCCATCACCTCTCTAAGATTAAACGAGGTGCGCTATACTCTAGTATTCGTTTTTACAACCACCTACCAGAAAAAAATAAAAAGAAGAAAATTTCAATAAAATAAAAAAATCTTTAATAGACATATTGTCAACCTGGAGCCATGTGAACCTGACAATTATATAAATCATGCCTTTTAGCTAATTTTATTTATACCTATGTATTTCAATTATACCTTTTTATGTATTTTCTTAAAATGTGCCTTGTAATGTTTCTTTTTTTAC
This sequence comes from Gonioctena quinquepunctata, assembly GCA_018342105.1. Lineage (NCBI taxonomy): Eukaryota > Metazoa > Arthropoda > Insecta > Coleoptera > Chrysomelidae > Gonioctena > Gonioctena quinquepunctata. The sequence goes on from JAFIRS010000520.1 coordinate 213,644, forward strand.
ATAGTACAATAAATTTATTATTATTTTAATGACTAATAATAAATTTTCATTTCCAGATAAGCTTTACATATATTCCTGCAGATTCAATTACCGTCCAGATCATTGCATGTACACGAGTGTGTGTAAACCTGCTGAAACTGAAGGTGTAGCGGTAATCCATGGTTCTAGAGGGTTTTTCCATTCGGAGAAACAACCAATATTTCAAGCCGTATACAAATCATTTGAAGAGGTAATATACTTTTAATTTGGGAAGGATTCATTGTCAAAATAAAATTTATTGGATTACCCCACCATTTTTGTTTAGCTCATCTTTTTTTTCAATATAAAATATCTGATTTGTTGAAAATATAAACAGGATGTTCATAAAATCAGATGTGGAATCATCTGCGACTGAAAGATAAACTTTAGTCACTATCTTCCATCGTCAAGATAACCTCTTGTGGGGTATTCATGTTGAAAAGGGAAACATTCTCAATTAAATATTGATAGAAATATTTTTCTGTGACTTGAAAAATCCACGATTAAAAGAAGTTATTTTTTGTGAATGTCTAACGGAAAACAACTACTTCCCCGGCTAAAGCCACGCTGGACATTGAACTACATCTGATAGATATTCTGAAAAGGCCCTAACTCAAAAGAAAAAATCTGAAATTGAAAATTTGCATTTTCATTCAGATAGTTATTTGATTTTCTATTCCAGTCTTAATTAAGAACTCATAAAGATGAATGAGGCAAAGAAGAATGTTTTCCAAAAGAGAGTACTCACCAGAAATCATTCGTAACATTGACACAGGAGAGACATCGCATTCACTAGGTCTTCAATACATTTTGTCGATGAAAATCTATTTCACGCTCCACGATCATCAGGAAGACCGAAGAAATGGAAAACACATTTTCAAGAAGCAATCTCACTTTGCAAAGATGGAAAAAGTTAGAATCATTTCTTTGGAGAGACACTTTGAAATTAGTGTTTTCTGACATTAAAACCTGTCATGGGGTATGATAGATTGATTTGTTGAAAATATAAACAGGATGTTCATAAAATCAGATGTGGAATCATCTGCGACTGAAAGATAAACTTTAGTCACTATCTTCCATCGTCAAGATAACCTCTTGTGGGGTATTCATGTTGAAAAGGGAAACATTCTCAATTAAATATTGATAGAAATATTTTTCTGTGACTTGAAAAATCCACGATTAAAAGAAGTTATTTTTTGTGAATGTCTAACAGAAAACAACTACTTCCCCGGCTAAAGCCACGCTGGACATTGAACTACATCTGATAGATATTCTGAAAAGGCCCTAACTCAAAAGAAAAATCTGAAATTGAAAATTTGCATTTTCATTCAGATAGTTATTTGATTTTCTATTCCAGTCTTAATTAAGAACTCATAAAGATGAATGAGGCAAAGAAGAATGTTTTCCAAAAGAGAGTACTCACCAGAAATCATTCGTAACATTGACGCAGGAGAGACATCGATTCACTAGGTCTTCAATACATTTTTGTCACAAAATCTATTTCACGCTTCCACGATCATCAGGAAGACCGGAAGAAATGGAAAACACATTTTCAAGAAGCAATCTCACTTTGCAAAGATGGAAAAAGTTAGAATCATTTCTTTTGGAGAGACACTTTGAAATTAGTGTTTTCTGACATTAAAACCTGTCATGGGGTATGATAGATTGATTTGTTGAAAATATAAACAGGATGTTCATAAAATCAGATGTGGAATCATCTGCGACTGAAAGATAAACTTTAGTCACTATCTTCCATCGTCAAGATAACCTCTTGTGGGGTATTCATGTTGAAAAGGGAAACATTCTCAATTAAATATTGATAGAAATATTTTTCTGTGACTTGAAAATCCACGATTAAAAGAAGTTATTTTTTGTGAATGTCTAACAGAAAACAACTACTTCCCGGCTAAAGCCACGCTGGACATTGAACTACATCTGATAGATATTCTGAAAAGGCCCTAACTCAAAAGAAAAAATCTGAAATTGAAAATTTGCATTTTCATTCAGATAGTTATTTGATTTTCTATTCCAGTCTTAATTAAGAACTCATAAAGATGAATGAGGCAAAGAAGAATGTTTTCCAAAAGAGAGTACTCACCAGAAATCATTCGTAACATTGACGCAGGAGAGACATCGCATTCACTAGGTCTTCAATACATTTTTGTCGACGAAAATCTATTTCACGCTTCCACGATCATCAGGAAGACCGGAAGAAATGGAAAACACATTTTCAAGAAGCAATCTCACTTTGCAAAGATGGAAAAGTTAGAATCATTTCTTTGGAGAGACACTTTGAAATTAGTGTTTTCTGACATTAAAACCTGTCATGGGGTATGATAGATTGATTTGTTGAAAATATAAACAGGATGTTCATAAAATCAGATGTGGAATCATCTGCGACTGAAAAATAAACTTTAGTCACTATCTTCCATCGTCAAGATAACCTCTTGTGGGGTATTCATGTTGAAAAGGGAAACATTCTCAATTAAATATTGATAGAAATATTTTTCTGTGACTTGAAAAATCCACGATTAAAAGAAGTTATTTTTTGTGAATGTCTAACAAGAAGCAAAGAAAGTAAAGTAACAAATAATATGTAGCGCTAGTGCCAAGTTTTGGGGAAAGAAACTTTAAGTTTAAACGTGTTTGTCGATTAGAAGTGCGCCGGTGCAGTGCATTTCGCTTGAAGGACGAGTCTAGTGTACAAAAATAGATATGGGATCGCCGCACCCCATCACCAGCCGTGCCAAGATTCCTGTCCCTGCCCGCCCTGCCGTTGCATAGAGGCAGGTTCAGTGTTTGTTGACTTGTGGTTATTGAATAACAGGTTCATTTGTTGAGTTTGATGGGATATTCCATAACCTCCCCCCCTCCCCGGATGAAAGACAGCCCCTTCTTGAAAATCGGCTTCCGCCCTTGTATGGACTTGTAGCACCTTTGTAAGTGGCGCCGCAGTGGCGGAATCGGGCGAATTACTCCAGATAATCCAAATTATCTGTATTTGTCCCTTTGATAAATAGAATGTGTTTAAAGTGCTACAGTTTAAATTTGTTTAAAAAATTGCAGAATTGCTAGCGAACTATGAACTTTATTCTTTTCATATTTTGAATACATTGAAGAGTTATCAATTCATTTTTCTATTTATGAGAGTTTCTTTTGATTACTATTTTGATATTTCAGGCAAGTGGAACATGTTTTTACATATCAGTATTTCTTTCGTCATAAATGGCCAGTAAACAAGTTCTTTAGCTTTCAATAAGGTTTTTTCAATACCCATATGGTAATAATGTAATCTAGAAATGATGTATTTCCTCATAGTTTTAGGGATAACCATTTGATTGCCCTTATAAATAACTCATTTTTGCACTACTAATTAATCTCTTACCTTCCAGTAGCATGCTATCGAACTATGAACTTTATTCTTTTCATTTGGCCAGCCTTTTTGAATATATTATTGAAGAGTTATCAATTCATCATCATTTTTTGTTTCTTTCTGTAAATATTCAAATTTTTGAGGACTGATACTGTTGCAATAATTTATTAAGTTTACCTGGGCTTCAGTATCTGACTCAATTATATCAAAAGTATCATCATCAAAACTAGCTCGTGAGAGAGTATCCACAAAATACAACAAGGCACCTGGTGTTATCCTCAATCTCTGCAGTCGAAGTGGACATTTATCTAAAGGTTTTTTTTTAATTGACAAGGCTTGTGATTAGTTTCAACTATAAAATGCTTCCATATAAATATTGGTGAAACCTCTGACAACTAAATACTATACCTAACATTTCTTTCTCAATTTGAGCATAATTTTGTTTGTATGCATATGCCACGGGTACACCATTTTGTGGAATAACAGTACCTAATCCATCTTTCGAACTGTCCACTAACACAAGTTCTTTATTTTCATCAAAATACGTAATATGAGCTCATTCATTAAAAAAAATATTAAATTATCAAATTCTGATTGATGAACTGTGGACCAATCCCACAAAACATTCCTTTTCATCAAGTACGTTAAACTGCTCCCCTATGCTCCAAGTCCATAACCATGCTTATTATTTAACCAATTCGAATGCAACTTTCTGTATGGTTATCCAAAAATATTTCTGCCTAGCGATCTTACAAAATTTCCTTTTCTTGAATACCTCTTTTGTGCATAGACTTAATGCCATTACTATGAAAAACTATAAAATTCGAAAAAATAAACAGATGACTTCAAAAAAGTTGAGAAATAAAAAAAGTTGCGGCCAACTTAAATTGTCTTTATGCTAATTTTTATATTACAAAAACCTACTACCAACTAACATATCATAAACTAGCTGTCTGTATATTTATTTGGATTCTGAATGAAAATGTATTTGGGTGACCACTATTAATGACAAGACGAGCATTTTCAAAAGTTGTTGTTTTGACTCGAATGTACCATTTCCTCTCCATCTCTGACTAAATAGTAGTCCCAATTAGGTATATGATTAATAGTTCAACTTATTGTATTGTATACACGGGCCTATGATATAGATGAAAGGAAATTGATCTTGTATTCCTTGTTGGACTGAATACACTTTCTGCACATTTTAGAAGAAATAGAAGAAGTTACATTTTTGGGATACGATTTTGTAGAAAAATCATGCTCAGAATGAGTCCCTTAATAGAATAATGAAAACAGCAAACTCCAACAGCTACGAAGTTGAACTGTTCACAATCCATATTCATCCTCGTTTAAGAAAGTTACTGTAATTCATCTATAATCTTATTATCACCATGGCATCGAATGTTTCACCTATTTCAGCAAATTATGTTACGGATTAATTAATTTATTATTGTATCTCTCGACTGACTTATCCTCGACATACATTCATCAAAGCTTTGTAGATGATTTAATTTTATCCTTACCATCTGATAATGTTGAAGGGATGTTATACATGTTTACCAATATGTAGTAATCTAATCAACTACCATTCATATCATTCACAAAAGATGAAAATTAATTTAATCATGTCTAGAGAAATATAATTTTGAAAATTACCTATCCCAATTTAACACAAATATGTTTGATTGAATAAAAAAAAATTGAAAATTCTTAACCCCAAAAGACTCATCAACACATTACTTTTCAGCCCGATAAGTGAAAAAATCATGTGTGTTATCTAAACACGTTGATCAAAAACGACTATAGATATGCCAAAATTTTAGATACCTACTTTCTCAAATTTGATGATATAAAGCAATATCACCCTATTATCAGAATTGTCTTTATTGATAAAATAAAAAATGTCAATGTCATCTTCATTCATTGAATTGATACTTTAGGTAAGCATCTATAGTTTACATATATTCTTAAATCTTACACTTGTAGTCGTTCAGAGGAAGGGAATAAATGTTGCCCGAAAGATTTTACGTATTCCAAAGAGTATTTCTGATCAACCCTCCATGTTAAATGTCCATAAGGAATTTTTATTTTTTCAGTTTATTCGTGAATGTGTTATAAATAAGGGTGGAAATATTTTTTTTTGTTATAGTGAGGCAACATTTTGGATTTCCCATCATATTTTGTAGAGAGGTGAGGATTATAACATATTTATGGATTATTTAGAAGACTTGAGGTTATGTCATTGTTTTGTTCTATCTGTAACAGATATGTTGTAATGTCCAAAAGAGCCAGTATGGCAATGTGGTAACAAGTGGCAGCTGCTTTACTCAGTGGGATCTACAATATAAACATGATATTATATAAAAAAGTTTAATTTAAGAAGTACCTAAAGCCTACCTCTAATTTATGTGTTTTTATCTTTTATGCTAGCGTGTTTTTCTCCTCTGATAATCATCAAATTGAATTGTTTTGCAATAGTTGGATTCCAATGCATTTTCTCCTTTTTTAATTATTTTATAGTAGTTTTCCAGGAACTTGTTAGTGCTAGAAAGCTTTAAAACGTGTTTTGAAGTCATTCTAAGCTAGAATTCTGAAAATAAAACGATGCAAAACATACAGAATAACAATCAAACAAAACAATGACATAACCTCAAGTCTTTTAAATAATCCTTAAATATGTTATTATCCTCACCTTCTCTACAAAATATGATGAAAATTCCTAAATTTGGCGTTACTTTAACAAAATATTAGTATATCCACCCTTATTTATAACACAATCACAAATAAACTGAAAAATAAAAATTCCTTATGGGCATTAAACATGCATTTCATTTTCGATGGAAATGTTCGTAAGCTCGTCCCTTTTATGACGTCAGTCTAAAGTTTAAATGCTTTTTCAGAAATATTACAGGCTATGATAGTAGTAGAAATGCATGTAAAGCGTAGAAATGGTTGTTTTTAGTTCAAGGCTTTTTTGAATCTGAAATAGGAAATTTCTTTTTAATATTTATTGGCAGCTTATTGTATGTCCTAGATCCATTGGAGATAGAACCTTTCATCAATATGTTGAAGTTATTTTGGTGTGATCATAAAAAGTGATTGTACCTTGTGTTGTATATAACAGGAAATTTCTGGAATATACAAGCAGCACAGAGGATGAGTGTTTTGAAATGAGCTCTACATGATAATTGTTGACTCTTTGTTAAACATTGCACATATATTTTTTCTGAGTGATAGTAGAATTCCTTATGAGAGACAAGATTGTATTTCTGATAAGTAAAAGTGTTTCAGTATATTTAGATTCACTCCTCCAGAAAACATCTAATTTGATAAATTTTACATATTATTTATTACACTGGCGGATCTAGGGAGTTTTTCAAGGGGGGGGGCATGAGTTAATGGAAATTTGTAACCAAAGTTATAAAATCCATAGGAATGAAATATATATATATATATATATATATATATATTTATTAGAAACAACTGAAACCAGTGAACAATAATATAAATAAGATAGAAAAAATATTGCAAAACAAACAAAAACACAATTCGACTATTATTTTAAATAATAAAAAATATAACATGCGAAAAAAAAATTATAAACATATTGTTCATAAAACAAAATATTTATGCCTTTGGCCACTGCAAATATACTGAGAAAACTGAAACCAGTGAACAATAATACAAATAAATTAAACAGCTCAGTTCAATTCTCCAGATCAAATAGAATGTTTCGATAGCTTTTTTTCACCATGACCAAAAAAGCAAGCATAAAAATAACTTTTTTAGTTGGAACTTGTAAAATTTGGGAATATAGAAATTAAATGATTCTCGACAATGTATTGAAGAATTTTCTGGGGCTCTAAATAGTTTTGTTCATCCAAGTAATTATAATTTTATACTTATACACTGTTTATCGGTTTTCCAAAATATGCAAAAATCAAACTCGTTAATAATGTCAGTGTTGCACTTACCATTTTTTACGATAAATTCAATTTCACTTGTCACTATTTCTATTTCAATGAAAAAGATCTATAACTATAAACTGAACCTTAAACCTTACACTCACTGATTGAAGAACAAATGTGAAATGACATGACCCTTTCTTTCAAAAACAAGTGGAATATAATCATTTTCATTTATGTGCGGTTTCCGACTTCCGACAAAAAAACAACTATTTTCTACTTACTCCTTTGTTTTTTATTCTTACCGCTCACGGCTTACCTAAGATGCCTTTTACTAAGAGCACAGTCCCCAAAAACAATTATTTTCCCTCTATCGTTATCTGATTTGTTGCACTTTGATTTAGCCGCCTGGGTTTTTTTGCATACATTCACACTGCATAGAAGAATATTTCTGTTTTATAGTTGTATTGGATGATGAACGACTACTATGAAATTTAAAAACGAGTAGATTTGGGATGTTTGAGTGTTTGAAAATACATTAAATACAACGAATAATTTTTGTTTGTATAACGTATGTTTTCTTCTTGTTGAAAACCAATCAAAGGTTTAGTTGCATATCCAGACTCTGGTTGTTGAACCAATATCAACTATTCAGAACTCCAGGCCATGCCCCCTCCTCAGATCCGCCAGTGATTTATTATAATCAAAATATGTGAGTTCCATTTTTTAAATCATCATAGCTTCTCGAAAATAATCTGGAACTGCTAATAATTGTTCTTAAAAAATCCCTGACTTTTTTCAGAAAATATTAATTTCCTGATACTTCGAGGTTTTCCAGAAAGGTGGAAACCCTCTCATTATACACATAGTTACAGTTTTAATTTTTACAAAATACATACTTTTTTTTTCAGTTTCAGTTAGGAGGTGATATTTACAGGGAGTTCTATCAGCCATTAGAAGTATACCTCGAAGGAGCCCAGAACAATAACTGTGGAAATGTTAAGGACATTTTCTTGAAAAATATACGAAAATATATGGATCTCGATTTTGATAATAGATGAACGTCCTGCATTTTTAGCTTTAAAATTATCTTACTCGAATGTAGACTAAGGTTTATTGTGATAGCCATGGCAATGGAGTTGATGAGGTACTCACACGTAAATGAAACAATTTTTCAGTAATTCAGATTGTCTGTATTTTGTAAACTTCCATCCTCAGCAAAGTACAGAGTGAGCAAAAGGGAATTAAGGTTGAATTTACTTAAAGGTCTCTGTTTGGATACAAATTTCCAATGTATATTTCATTGAGAAAATAAGAATCTTGCTAAAAAAATTAAGAAATTTTACATAAATATTTTTTTCTGTATGAACTATATCATTTTTTTGTGTCTATTTGTGCTAAGAATTTTTTTAAATAGATGAAGCGGCGACCGAAGATATCCTTTATCATTGGTTACACCAAGATTTTTATTGGTGATGTTAGAAAAAACTCTCCCATATAGAGTAAATTTTCATTCTGTTTGGATTTTTGTTTATATCTTTAGATAAAGTCAATTTTCAGGGCAATATAAAACCTTTTTTGTAGGGAATGTTGATTTCTACCAAAAGGTACTCTTTCATTTCTATGGGAAATATTCAATTAATTCGCTAAAAGTGCAAAAACCACCAGAAGTGATGTATTCTCTTGGCATAATGGTCAGCCTGGACTAGACAATCCATCTTCAATGTGTAAAGTAGCTTAAAACTAATATTTATATTGATGTTTCATTACATTAACATGGCACACAATATTTTATAAGGCTTGTGGGTGTGCCAGTGAGTATTAAATTCTATAACTAAGCTTATAATTAAAACAAATGGTATGTTACTGATATTAATGTTACAAGGGGCTTGAAAAGAAAATAATTATCAATTGAATAAAAATATTTTTCTGTGAATTGAAAAATCCACGATAAAAATGAAGTAATTTTTGTGAATATCTAACAGAAACCAACTACTTCCCTGGCTAAAGCCAAGCTGGACATTGAACTAAATCTGATAAATATTTTGAAAGAAAAAGAAAAGAAAAAATCTGAACGCTGGAAGATAGTGACTAAAGTTTATCTTTGAGTCGCAAATGATTCCACATCTGATTTTATGAACACCCTGTTCAGATTGAAAAGGGAAACATTCTCAATTTAATATTGAATAGAAAGATTTTTCTGTGAATTGAAAAATCCACGATAAAAATGAAGTTATTATTTTGTGAATGTCTAACAGAAAACAACTACTTTCCCGGCTAAAGCCACGCTGGACATTGAACTACATGGTTTTGTTAAAGTTGGAGAACTTGCACCCCAGAAACAAATTCCATAGCGCAAGTGAGACTCACAAAGCGCAAAGTATGCGTTTCTTGCTGATAGACAATCCATGTTGGATGATATTGTCTTGGATCAATTAGGATTTTAAGATCTCAGCTTTGGGCTCAATTATTGTTCATTGAGCGAGACATAATTTATAATACATTTGAATGTTAAAATATTCGTTTTAGAAACATTGAACGTTAACGTTTGCGCTGCACCAGTGTTTGACTTTTTCCAGATCATTTTCTAAATTATTTTAGGCTTTCTCTTTTCCTTTAAATAAGTCATTCCAGAAACCATAACTGAGTAGAAACATAGAGTCATCAGCATAGCAGATGTCTTGGCATTCTGGAAGTAAATGAATCTATTTATATAAATTGAGATTGGAAATGGCCCCAGCACTGTGAATATATTCATGCTAACTCCTACAAAACTTGGTGTACTCAATGGCGAAGGATAACCTACCATGCCCACTTGAATTGAAATGTGAATGTTATTTATAAAATGATTGTATTCAAATTTTAAATGATGATGCTTAGGTGTGAAATATATGGTTTATTAAAATTGTCCACTAGTTAAGAAAATATATGATGTATATAAAGAGGAACTTCTGTAAGGCGTTCCTTGCGATTCTACATCTTCAGTTTCATGATTATTCTAAAAAGGTTGTATTGAATTAATAATTTCCTTTAGAAGATTTTTACCGAAAACTCAATGTAAGCACTGGATGAATAGGTAAAAAAAAGTGCTATATATATACGGGGTGTTCTTGAAAATAGTGGGTTCCTTTTACGTGGGTTCCTTTTAGGGAATTGTGATTAAAGTAAAAAATGCTCAATACATATAAAAAAAAACAACTTAAATTTTTATGAGTATCAAATGAAATTTCCAACAGCAGGCAACACATCTACAAAACTTCGGGTATTTGGTTGTCACCTTTCTGTACAACATGAAGTTCTATTGCTGCATTATCGTCAAAATGAGCTTCAACATAAGTGATATTCCTGAATGGAAAACAAAGCCATAACGACAAAAATTTCAACACACCCGGTTATTACTTGAATACTAAATAAACACTTATCTTCAAATACACACTGCACCCTTGACCAGGGTGATGAATGTATAATTAAGTGCAGGGTTGCCAGTTATAACTTTTTGATGTTCAATTATTGGATAAATGGGTGACTTCAGGAAAAAAATATAGAACTTTTTTATTCTAAATGGTGCGTTCCACATACCCTTTCAAGGAACGAATTATTTTGGGGACAACCCGTATATATCTATATACATATACAGGGTGTATTTTAACTTGTTCTTGTTTTAATATTGCAAAATCGTGATAGGTCAAACAAACACACTGCTTACTTCGGGAAACTCTGTATTAAGACTAACTTCAAAAATGGCTGACACACACAAAAAAGGAAAGTTGACATTCATATATATAGGTCATCTATAAACCGATAGATTGCATTAGGTACAAACATTTTTGATATATTTCTAACAGTACTCTCATGAATGAAGGTGTATAATACAATTGTATAATGAAGTACGGTAATTAAGAAAAAATTGAAATCATAATTTTGTGTCTAGTTCCACAGCTAGTCGGAGCTGTAAAAAAAACACTGTCAATTCCTAACTGCAAAATACAACATACCACATAATATCTAAAGATAAAAAGGGCAGTCGCTGTGTAAAAACTTATGATAGGTTTGTGTCGTAGGTTGATCTACTATGGTTCGAAAATTTATTTAAAAAAATGTGTTTATTTTAATATACATTAAGTAAGTGGATTTTCAGACTGATTGTCTGAGAAATGTAAAAAAATAGTTTGAGGAATTCTTATTCAAAATAAAAGCAAAGGTACATGTTTATAAAATTTGTTTACATGGCAGGAAACTGACGATAAGTATTTAAACCTTTAGTTGAGATAATTATCTATCGACGTTTGACGCAGAGCCACAATTTTAAAGACAATATGTTTGATACGTTTTTGTCTTTGAAATTATGCTTCAGTTTTTCAGCTTGTAAAAAACAAAGTACCTACCTAATAGGTTATTATCCAAAACACAATAAAAAAACATCACAACCCAATCATTGGAGGAAGTTGATTCGAGAAATACAGATCCTATGGTCACCGGGACACTGGCCTAGTTTTAGCTTTCTCACTTGATATCCACTTTTGGTGATTTTTTTATGGGATTTTTTTTTATGGACTATCAAAGTTAACGGTATTGAAACAAGTTAGAATATACCCTGTATATAGATATAGTATTTCATAGACTATTTTTTTATACCACAGATTAATAAATGGAAAAATATTTCTCTTGGAATTCATCAAAAGATAATTTTCCCTTATGATCTCTTCAATTTTTTTTTTGACATGTTTTTTGGGTAACTTTCCACAGTCTGAAAAGTTCAACATGCAGTATCCAACATTTGTATACAATCCAACCAAAAGATCTGGTTAACTTATCTGCTGAAAATAATCCCTCATATCCAGAAATGTTTTCGTTTGTAACAAGTAATCTCCCCATTTAGACAAATTGTTGGCAAATTTCAAGAGAAAGTTTTCCATTTGTATTAAAAAATATGTGAGATTATATTTATCCATGACATATGTGATTTATAGGAAAAAAAGTGTGATACTTTTCTGAAATCTCAATTCATCAAGTCTGTTGTTGGCTAACAGTTACTATCCATGCCCCTCTCAGTATTAGTTACTAAAATCCTCTGTAAGGAGATCCTGCTGCCATAAATGTAATTTACTGTGTGTTAGTTGTGTCCAAATATTAAATGTCGACAGCTTAGTCAGTGATGGTATGTTAAAAAATATCTCATTCCAATACTGCAGGATTATAAGAGGAATCCAAAATGTTCAAATCAGTTAATTTTTTTTTCTGGGCAGATTTTAGATGAGGTTGTCAATGTTAAGCTCGTCCATAAAGTTAGTCCCCTCTTATGAAAAGTTGAATTGAAATCTGTCCAAATTTCACATGGTACTGTTTCTTTTATATCAAACTGGTTGGAAAATATTTGGGCTGCCAAACAAACACCGAGACATTTTCATTACTCAACATTCCATTTTGAGGATTGTGTTAAATTAGCCGGAATGGAAAGTGGTAACCAGAATGGAAATTTACTTTGCAATCAAATGGCAGGAATGGCAGATTCAGAAACAATTTTGATATTGAATGAACACAGCTATGAGTGTGAAACTTTTCAATTTAATTACAAAAATATGGTTGGAAACACGAAAAATAATAACAATTATATGGGATTTCATATTGATTATATAAAAATTATAATATTAATTTCGAAGTGAATTGCATTAGAGCTCATTGAAAAAGAATGTAATGTAACATCCTTCAAAGTTATTCTAAACCTTCAAAACAATAATCAATTTACAAATTCCCGAAATTGTTAGTATTCCAAAATTTGAAGGGATGGTCTAATATATATATTGAAGGTCTTTAAACCAACAAGATTCTGTTGAAAACTACTTTGACTTTATGGACAGTTTGTGAGAATGATTACCTGGTTAATATTTTTTTAAATTCATTCCCTCCTCAGTATTCTCAGGAATACCCAAACTCAATTATTCAGATTTTTTTTGAAGACTCAAAGTGTTAAGTTTACATAATGAACTTCTAGAAAGATTACTTGTAGCATATATTGCGCTGACTCATACTATATATAGTATTAATATATTTTTTATAAATATTTAAGTTTTAAATAAATGTTGGCTTGTGTAAATGAGTTTACTTTGTTTTTATTGTAATCTTTTTTATGATGGCCTTCAGTATTCACCTTTGTCTTGATTTTCACTATAGTTTACCCATTTCATTAGACAAGACACTAGAAGCAGTTTTAATGTTGGCTTGATTCAATTTGGACCCTTTGTAATCCAGTAAATAGAGGGGGGTTACCTTACAAACGGTCCGGTAGTTCTAATTTTTTATATGTTGTCTAGAACGGTTATTAAGTGTTTAAAATCACAATTCTTTCCCTCCGCGCCCGCCGCTATACTGAAAAACCGAAAAAAATCGGAACTTTCTTCAGATTTTGCTTATATCTTCGTTTCAGTGCATTTTAGCTAGAAAAAAAGTTCCATTCAATGTTGTAAAGAATGAAATTTCCTATAATTTATGTTTTGAATTTCATTCCTAGGACTGATAGTTACGGAAATATGCACTTTAAAAAAATCGCATTTTCCGGAAATTTGTAAAACTTCTAACTATAGAACGCTTAATTCAGTTATGGCCTAAACTAGGAAAACAAGTATCGGAATAAAATTTGTAGGGAATTTAATTACCTACAGAATGCAGTACATTTTTTTCAACCAACTCTACGGAGTGGGAAGTAAACAAAAAAGTTGAAACAACGTTCCATGGTCGTTATTGATGGTGGGTACCTTCTTCACAAGGTTGAATGGAACAGAAGCTCGACCTTTGGAGTGATTTGCCAGGATTACGTCAAGTACATTCAACGTCACTATGGCACCGATGTGATGGGGTGATTTTTGATGGCTACACTACAGATCCTTCTCAGCAAGGAACCAAGACTGCTGAACGAGCAAGAAGGTACAAGGCAAACTCATCATCAGGATAAGTTCCTGGCCAATGAGGGAAACAAGGACCGATACGCGAAGCTGCTTTCCAGTGAAATGCAACCGTCAAACATAGCCACAGACCAAGCCTCCGAAGATGCTGACAGGTTGATAGTTGCCACAGCTAAATGCCTCTCCCCCACGTACGACGCCGAAATCATTGTCGGGGAAGACATTGACCTACTCGTCCTGCTGACTGGCACAACACCTGCGATAAACAATCTCCACCTCAAAAAACCAGCGAGGGGGAAATATCCAGACGCAATCTACTCCGCCTCCTCCTACAAGTACAACACCACAGACTGTATTTTGTTCTCGCACGCAATATCGGGCTGCAACACCACTTCAAACATTTTTGGGTTTGGGAAGAATAAATTCTGCCAACTTTTTAGGGAAGACCCATCATTGCTGGAGCAGCCGGAGAGGTTAGAAGACCCTGCTGCCAGTCCCCAAGAAATTTCAGCAGCAGGGGAGAAAATATTTGTATCCATGTATGGTGGCAGTAGAGAACAGACGTTGAGCTCCCTTCGCTATAGCAAATTGAAGACAAGTACCTCCAAGCTCATCCGACCACTGACGCAGTACATTTCCACTTCCTGAGGACATACCACCAGGTCATGGAGCGGATGGGAATTGTCAAAGACCCTATCGAGTGGGGCTGGTGTAGAAAAGCTGGAAGACTGGAGCCCATCAGGATGAGTAGCTCCCCCAAACCTGTTGCCAAAAATGTAATAACAGGAATGAAGTCGACGTCGAAGACGACGCCGATCTAGTAACTTCACTATTTGAAGCTTTGTTTTAATATAACAAAAACAAATATGCTGGCATTTCATTGCAACATACCTTTTGAGAATAACACAATAGCATCATCCCACACAAATAAATTTTTAGGTATCTACATAGACGGACCTAAATTTTAAGAACCATGTTGTTGCACTCAGTAAAAAACTATCATCAAGCTGCTATGGACTACGTGTAGTGTCGAGTGGAGTAGGTGTGGCAACTGCAAAAATAGTGTATCATGCCCTTTTTTAATCACATGTTAGGAGTATTTTGGGGCATTTTGGGGAACATGTAACAAACATTTTAATATGATCTTCACTCTACAAAAGCGTGCTGTTCGATGTATAGATAGATAGTTTATTCATAAAATTTTCACAATCGTCAGGTACATAATACTTATTTAAAATTAAGATACAAAATACAAGAAATACAAGGTACATAGGTATGTGCATGAGATAAATAAAATAAAAATAAAACAGGAAATAAAATCAAAAGGTCATATCTAACTCGCATGCACAGGAGGGCATGTGCAGGAGGAACTCCTCAGCTGTATAGAAGCAATGCTTCATTAGCATATCGTGAACGTTTTTCTTAAAGTTATTGTAGGTTAGCTCTTTGTAGCTATGTGGTAATGCATTATAAAGCTTAACTCTAATATATCTGTAGGAATCTTGGGTTTTCTTAATTCTACAAAGAGGTATGCAAATATGATTACTGTTTCTAGTTGAATGTGTATGTATATTATTGTGCCGTAACGTCGTCAGTCAATAATTTTTTATGAATAGATAAAAGGCACTCCTTGATATAGCAGCATGGTAATGGAAGAATATTTAGTTTTTTGAATAGTGGCTTGCAATGAGAACGAGAGCTACTGAAGCTCATTATATGTATTACTTTTTTTTGTGCTACAAATACTCTTTCTTTGTTCCTGCAGTTTCCCCAAGCTATTAAGCTGTAAGTAAGTATACTGTGGAACAGTGAGAAATAAGCCATCCTTAAATGTTGAACGTCTAACTGAGACCTTAATTGTCTCATTCCGAATGTGGCTTTTGCTAGGCGTTTGCACAGATCTTCGGTATGAAAACTAAAATCCAACTTTGAGTCCAGGTACACACCTAAGAGTTTAACTGGTTCGCTGTGACGGAGTGTTGTGGAAAAACATATGTTTTGAGTTTTTGTCTCATTAAGAGTAAGACAATTTATAGTAAACCAGTCTTTAGATATGGCCTCGGACTGATCTAGAGAAGTGAGAGATTCTTGGTTATTATTGCCTGTAACTAAGTAGGTGGCATCATCAGCATAAAATACAGGTTTAACGGTTTGGCCTAGATTAATTGGCAAATCGTTGAAATAAATGATAAAAAACAAGGGTCCAAGTACAGAGCCCTGTGGAACGCCATATGGCACAGTATGGGCATCAGAGCTTTCACCGCCATATTCAACATAACGAGTCCTATTGTTTAGATATGAGGAGATGAGTTCTAGTGGGGTACCTCTTATGCCATATCTTTTGAGTTTCACCAGTAGATAATCATGTCGAACTGTATCGAAAGCTCTCGTGAGGTCATAAAATCGAGCGTGGCTGGTTGATTGATTGTCAAAACCATCCAGTATAGTGTGACAAAGTTCACAGATTGCTTCGATAGTGGACTTTCCAGTTCTGTATCCAAACTGATTAGCACAAAAAATGTAATTTTTTTCAAAGACGTTTAAAATCCTCATCTTTAGTATAATTTCTAGGATCTTGCCTATTAGGGGTATGATGGAGATGGGTCTGTAATTCTCTAGTAAGTTGGCATCTCCCTTTTTATAAACTGGCGATACCCTCGATATTTTGAATATATTCGGAAAAACACCATTATTCATGCAGAGGTTTATGAGGTCTGCAATTGGTTGATCTAGTGTATCAACAACTCTTTTTAACAAAATGGCATTCAGACCAAAACAATCCTGCCTAGGCTGGCGTTATGATATTCCAAGCAGTTTTTTGGATATTATCTGACTCGGATATATATTTGTTATTGAGTTTTACTTTTTCCATGTTGATCATGGCATGATACTCTTTTCTTAAAAATCTCAATAGTTCAAAACTAGCTTTAGATTTGGTAACGTTAAACATTGTCTGTGCTGCATCAAGTTTGGATTTAAGATATTTAAATTTCTGGGTGTTTGCAATATTCGTGATGTGGCTGTTCCCTCCTACACTTATTTCTTTCTCAGGAAAATTGCGTAAATAAATGTCTGATAGAGTATTTGTGATAGTTTGGGCCTGATCCTCAATGTTAATATGGCACAATTTCCAATTTGTTTGAAGAACTTCGGTTTTAAAGTTGTCAATAGCTTTTCTAGTCATAGGACGACAGACAAATCTACTATTTACAGCTTTTACTGAATGATTGACTTTTAGAATTATGCCCTCATGATCTGACATAAAAGGTTCCACTACCTTTAAAATAAAAGTACTTGTATTTAAGTTAGTGAATAAATTGTCTACTCTAGTACTACTGGTCTCAGTGACTCTGGTGTCAGTGAAGACCTGTTCAGCCAGATCATAGGATGAAAATATGTTTCTACAGTCCCTAACTGGATCATTAGTTTTAAAATTGAAATTAAAATCACCTACTACAATAACTTTTGAGTTATTACTAAGCTTTTCCTCTAGAAGTGCTTCTAATTTATTTAAATATAGTTCACTGTTGCCATTTGGAGAACGGTAAGTAGAGACAATAACTACCATTTTTTACAATCCGACAACATGCAAATTCGGCATCGATATCAGTACACAGATCTTCAACATTTATAGGTATAGGTTTGAGGCGTATATCATTTCTGGCGAAAATGCTTACACCTCCATGTGCATGAGATTTTCTGTTGTAGTTTGAGATCATCTGAAAGTCGGATAAGATTACAGTTTCATCTTTTTGAAGCCAAGTCTCAGTGAGTGCAAGAATGTGTATGTTGTGCTTATGTAAAAATAGTTCAAGTATATTTATTTTATTTCTTATGCACTGTATGTTAATGTAGAAGATGTTAAGAGTATCTGAGTTCGTATCTATTGCCTTACTTACCCCTTGAACATGCGAGTGGTCAATGACAGCAGTACGTCCTGCTAGGATTATATCATTACTCGTTTCAACAGAGATATTATTAAGAATATTTGCATCACCATCTCCTCCTGGATCTAAATTCACATTCAATGGAAGACAGATATTTGGGAGAGCATTGTGACCAGTCATAACTATTTCTGAACAGATTGTATTAGGAGAATTGGTTAGAACATTACCATTTGGACTAATTTCTTTTTTTTTTTGGTGTATAAAGAGTGTTTAAAATATTAACATTATTAAAATTAGAGTTTACAGAGTGTTTTTGGTAGTATGGAGTGATCATATGATTTGTGAAGTTCAGGTTCGGGATTCGATTTGAGGTATCATTAGAGACTGAGGGTCCTGCTCCTTTGCTGGTATCCTCTTCTTTCGAAAAAATGACACAAGAGCACCATTGGGCCAGATTTGGCGGTTCCATGCCTTCTTAAGATTCTCACGCCTCAATGTGACTTTCATTGAGGTGTATATCTCAGGATGCTTAGATGTGTGAGACTCGCAAATTGTGTCCGGAATATTCTTGTCTAGTATATTCTTGAGATCTTCAGGTTTTGTATGTGGATGTAATCGGGTGACATGGAGTTCCACCAGTTGGGGGATTGTCTGTAACTCAGAGTATTGAGAATTCCCTCCAACAAGGAGCTTCCGCCGTTTTTTTCTCTGTACGGACCACCCATTATCAGCATCATTATTTTTATTTTGAGAAGAAGGTTCTAAATCCTGTATGTTCTTCATGACAGTGTGGCTCTTTGCCTGCAGAGTACAAAGTAGGGCCTAGAACCTCCTGCAAAGAACTATTCAAGGAACACAAAATTCTTACACTACCTTCACTATACATTCTGGAAACAGTATGCTTGGTACATAATAACAAATCAATGTATGAGATTACTCATGGATCCACCCGTCAAAATAACAATCTGCGACTTCCTATTCCCTCTACAAATTTAATAAAAAAGTCACTAGTCTATAATGCTGCCCAACTATATAATCACCTTCCATCATCTATCAAGACCATTAATTCGGGTCACTTATTCAGAAAATCCCTAAAACAATTTCTTACATAGAAGGCCTTTTATGACGTTAATAAATTTATTAATAAAAATTGGAGCGATACTCAAGACTGATACATGTATGTATGTATTTGCCCATATATATGTAGGCATTTGTACTTTGACCTGTACTAGCTAACTATTTTTTAACCTCCCCCTTAACTATGTTTTGCCGAGTTGTGTGATTGTACTCTTACTACCAACTTGTGATTGTATTTTATTTTAAATTATTTACTGTAATGACAAAATTTTTAATGCTTTTATCATATTTTATTTTTTGATTGATTGACGAAAATGAAGACCCCGACTTCATTAACTCACCCCCTATGAAACGAGCGAAGCGCATGTAAATTTGTTTTCTTTTCAGTTCTTAGTTTAATTACTAGCGATTTTTGTATGATTATTACTGCCTTTTGTTCTTACTTTTTTTAAATAAATGAATCTGCTGTGTTGCTGGGTTATTTGAAATTGAACATCCCCTCTCACCAGTAGGTACTCAAGTGAAATAGTACCTGCCTCATGAGCATTGCGCTGTAACATGTAAGTAAGTAGGATTGGTATAAACTCCAAATTCAAGCCAAAACTGGAAAATAATTAGTAAATTTTTTAAGATACAATGTGGAGTCACAATAGCCAAAAAAAAGCAAAATGCCGTTGTTTTAACTTTTATGTTTACCCCTCACTACGTAGGTTGATTAGAAAAAAGTACATGTATTTTGTAGGTAATTCAATTCCCTACAAATTTTATTCCGATACTTGTTTTCCTAGAATAGGTCATAACTGAATTACAGCGTTCTAAAGTTAGAAGTTTGACAAATTTCCGGAAAATGCGATTTTTTTAATTTTATTTAAAAGAGCATATCTCCGTAACTATCATTCCTAGAAACAGAGTTTAAAACGTAAATTTCATTGTTCACAACATTGGGTGAAACTTTTTTGTAGCTATAATGCACTGTTTGTAAGGTAACCACTCTCTCTTTGTCTGTATTAATTGGGTTATTGTTTCACCTGTATGTCATTCAATAACATGACATTAGATTTATAACTCAACTGTAGAATACCTTTTCCCTGACTTCGATGCATATGGCTTGTGTACAGTAAGTGGAATTTACAAGTGTGCAATACATATCTGGGGGAAAATCATCTTTATATTTTTTCATAAATTAGAAAGTCTTCAAAGCAGTTTAATGATATGATTTTGCAGCATTTTCCCAAATGGATACCTTGGAAAAAATTATTGTTGTCTTTTTCCTACACCAATTAAATTTTGTATCAATTGTAAAAAAGTTGCTTATAAAAATTTAGGCCAAGTAAAAAACTGATCAGATCAATATATTCTAGTAATCATTTCATAATTTAAAATGCTTATTTCCTAGTTGAATATTATTAATTAAATTGATAACCAGAAGATATATTATATTTATTCAATCACAATAGTGAGGCAAAACATTTTGCAATACAATTTACTGAGCTACCATTAAAACTTATTTACTATCCTAACATTCTTTTTTAGTGCCCCAATGGCAGCTCTTCTTGAACTTGTACTGTACCTGTACTAGTATTCAAATTGTAATTTATTTTTAAGAAACTGGGGTCCGTGACTATTAAAATACCAACTAATTATTGTTTGCTTATTACACTTTGCTAAAGACAACACAATAATGCCGACAACTAAATAAATCAATCACAGTTTACAACTAAAATATTTTCGCGAGATTCTTTATCTGTATAACATACTATCTTCCCTTCACTGGTTAGGCTGGCTCTTATATAGGTCAATAATGACGAGAACATTCGTAACTGTCATTCGTTGACCTTTTTTTAAGTCAAATTCAAAATGTATTTTATTAGAAAAATTGTCGCAATAGTATAATAAAGTCATTATCAAATCTGTTACCAAGAAATAATTAAAATATATCTAATACTAGAATAGATTATTTCAAATTGACATGTGTCAATTTTTAAGATTGATAAAAAAGGACAGGTCATACAAGGTAATTTGTAGAAATATTCATTAGTTACAGGACAATGCACGTTAAAATATATAATCTAAAAACTCGTAGATGGAATATGGCTCTACTTGCAATAAAATATTTTTTACATCATTCTTAAATTTTTTAAGTTTTGCTGCGACTTTATGCTATTTGGCATTTTATTAAAAAACTTTATACAAGAATACGTTGGTCCTATCTCTGTTGGTGTGAGTCTATGTATTGGAAAATTAAGCCCCACATACCTAGTGGGTATGTTGTGATTTGTCTCAAACTGCACAAACTTATCTTTGTTTCTGAACAAGAACAACAAACACTCATATATATATAGAATTTCGGATTTCTTGGGATAGGTCCAGACGGAAAAATATTTGCAAACATACGCTTTATGTTGATCAATGAATATTTTGAAAAAGGCACGAGTTCCTGCTGAAACGTTGATAAAATTACCAGTATGTTATAACAAGTTTTTTCCGTCTGGACCTATCCCAAGAAATCCGAAATTGTAAAAATACGAGGGTTAAAGAAAAATTTTACAAACTATATATATATATATATATATATAGACCTGTCAGTGTCAACAGTCAAAGCTCCTTAAAGTTTCCCCTACAAAAGTTTTGTTTACTTAAATTGAGCATGGTTCTTATAGCTCTTTTTGCGCACTGAATCCTCTACCAACATCATTTCCCCTGCCCCAGAAGATAATACCATATCTGAGCGTTGAGTAAATGCTTGCAAAATATACAGTTTTAAGGTGTTCCAAGTTTAAATACTTTCACATTACACTTAATGAATAGCATGCCATGCTGATTTTTCTGCAAACACTCAGATGTCTAGACCAGTCCAAATGCTGGTCAATGTAGATCCCTAAGAATTTTGTATTTGTTGACAATACTACAGTCTGATTGTCCAGTAAAATTTCTTGAGGATCTCCAAATTGCTCTGTTTTGTACGGAAACAAACACAATTGTTCTTTTCTTTATTAAGAATCAATTTTATTTGTTTTTAACCAATCCGGAGCTGCCTTTGAGCGATCTGAAGAAATGTTTAGAAGATCCGACAGTGTTGACGCTAATGTTAACAGGTTTGCATCTTCGGCAAAAATGACATGGGATCTATTATCAATTATCTCGCTTGCAAGATTATTAACATAAAAAACAAAAAGGTTGACGCAATGCCAAGATGTAAGTGGCCTTCCTCTGAAAAAAATTGTTGCCCTCGAGTTATACAGACTTTCTGCCGCCTATTGGTGATGTAACATTTTATCCAATCCAGAGCAGGGCCACGGATCCCATATATCTCCATCTTGTCAACTAAGATCTGATGATACTAACAAAGGCATTTGATAAGTCCAGGAACAGTCCCACCCATTTAAAATTTTATCCACAAACTCATATGTGGCTGTTTCAACAGATTTGCCCTTGAGATAGCCATGCTGTGACCCACTTATGAGTTTTCCGGAGTGGAAGAATTTCAGGAGTCTTGTGCACAGTATGATTTAATTTTTTTTTGAGAAAGTTGGTAATATACTGATGGGATTTTCTAGCTTAGTTTTGTCTCCTTTCTTATGCAAAGGCTTTACCAAGGCTAACTTTAATTGGGGAAAAATACTATATTTGAATGAATTATTGATTGTGACACAAGGGCTCTACAATTTTTTCCGCACAATATTTCAGCAGATTTGCTGATATCCTGTCATGCCCTGCACCTTTTTTATTTTTCAGTTTTGAGATGATAAGAAATTCAACAAGAGTTACTGGCGTTACGAAAAAAGATTTGTTATGCGGAATGCCGCAGGAAAAGGGAGTTTGGGGTTGAGTTTCTGTCAAGTTAGGCCCTGCCTCGAGTACAAATTTGTTGAATTCTGAACAAATATCTTTACGTTCCCCAGATATTTGTTAAGTTTGATCAACTTCAGTACCATTAATTTCTTTAACAATCTGCCAGACACATTTTGATTTATTTTCACTATTATTTATACAATTTTGATACTGAGCACCCCTCAAATCTTTTAAAAGACTATCGTTTTCCCGCTTTTTTGCCCTATAAGCCTCACTGTACCCCCTATCAGCTCTACTAAGCACTAATAGAATGTCAATATAATTTTTACCATGAAATGACCTGTGGACTGGGATTTAATTTTTTTTTGGGTTTGGATTTATGTTGAACTGAGGTTATTGGAAAGCAATCATTGAAGACAGACCCAACAATACTCATAAAATTATCCCACTGCACATCAAGAAGTAATTCAGGGGTAAAAAACACAGATTCCCAATTTTGACACGAAAACATGTGCTTGAATTTATTCTTATTTGTACTAGAAAAAATTATTTCCTTGACTTTTTTTGTTTATTACTTACTTTTAAATTGAAAGATATTTTCTGCGCTTTGTGGTCTGATATGAGTGCTTATTACCCCTGCATCAAAACACTGGAGATTAATATAAATATTATAAACAGCTGCGAGAGGTTCCACTTACTTGTGTAAATTCTAAACAGAAGGTTTGAAATTGACAGATTGTAACAATGCAATGAAATATTTTGCATTATTATCCCTAACATCCATTATGTCTAGGTTAAAATCGCCTGCAATAAAACACATACAGTTTTCATTCAGCAGAATATTCAGTACAGATTCAAGTTTCATCAGGAAGTTTTGAATAGGTGTTGTGGTTGTTCTATACATAGGATTATGATTTTATTGCTGTCCAGTGAAAGCTCTAGAGCCAAGCACTCAAAAATTTCTTCTTCGGCAAACGAAGTTATGTCACTACTGGCTGTGAACTCTATTTCATCCTTTAGCTAGATAGCTGTGCGTCCTATCCACCTTGTCTACAGAATGATGAGGCCAGTTAATATCCTACTAAATTGTACGCTGGCAGTTGATCAGTGGTTTTCCAATACTGGGACACACAGCAAGACTATTGTCTTCTCCACTTACTAAATCCTGAAGAGCATTGTGAATCTTTCCTATCGATTGAAGGTTTTGGTGCAATATACACAATTGTTTATATGTTTTTATCTTTTTGACTGTTTAACCTCCCTTCCGAGGTGCTACATGTATTCTGAAAATTCCATAGTTTTCTTAGAATTTTGACATCACAATGATGGCTTTTTGAGAATGGCCTCGACCTTTCTGTGACGTCATAGGTGGTTGGTCAAGCTACCTGCTTGCGGTTTTCTTCAGATTCATACACAAACAACGGCAGTGTCGTAATGTATTCATAACACAGCCACCCTCTAATTTTTATCGTCCCGATCGAAAGCTATCGGTTCACCATGACAGGGCTTTAGTCTTTCCAGATGAACAACCTTCATCTTACTCCTAGGGCTGCGCTGAATTCTGTACGGTCCTTCCCAAAACTCGCATCGATCAGATGTTAGTTAATATTGACCGTGTACTGCCAACCTACCTCAATGCTCGTCGGTCCGTGAACCATCCCTTCAATGTACGCTTTGTTATGATTGGAGATAATGTTTACACGTTTATGAAACCAGTGAATTGCTTTTAATTAACAACAAAGTTAATTTACTCCAAACATTTGTGATGAGTGGTGTTTGAATGAACAATGAGGAGGCCTGTATCGATCGTATTATCCACAGTAAAGTAGAGAAGAAGATTTGACAGGAATAACTTATACATAACATGTATCACAACCTCAAGAACGTCCCACAAGAGTTGAACTGCCAGTTGCTTCTAAATCAAAACATTTACGAAAGATACAAGCATTACAATCCCAAGATTTGAATATTGCCAATGATTTCTGACAATGACAAACCCACACAAAATGAAGTGAATACTTTCCATAATACATTTGTTTGGAATTGAGAAATTCTCATGCCGTATAGTTTCAGCGAATAAAGCGGAAGAAAAGGAGCGTGAAATAAACAAATTGTCAGGGAAAAATATACAGGGTGTCCCTGGACTTCCTCTTTTCCTCTCGGGAATGTACAGATGGGATCAAAATATCACCATTACTTCATATAACTTGTGTTCCTAAAAGCCTTCGTTACCAAGTTACGGGCCCTCAAAGTTACAAAATGAAAAATGTTTTTCTTTGATAACTTTGAAAGTGAATATTCAAAATTATCTAAATTTTGGTGATTGACTAAACAAATGAATTCCTTCGATGAGCTTTCATGCAAGGAGTCAGTTGTTTTGCTACAAAGTCAGGAACGGACTACCCCCGATGGTCCACACACCAAAACTTTGAAATGACTGGGATTTGTCAATATGTTTTAACAAAACAAAGTTACCTGGACAATTTCCTGAATAAAAGTACTCGTGTGGAAAATCGATCGGAGCAACGATTTTTGATAAAAATGCATTTTTGTTTGACGACATCCAACCTGAGATGTCTACCATTATTCGAAAAGCTTAATTTGTAATGAAAATAGAAATGATAGGTACAATGTTCATAACGAATTTTTATCATGCAAACACGTTTACCTTACAAAACTCATGGTGTAAATAATCAATCGCAAGCCTCAAGAGCAAACAGAAATGCAAAATCCGCTACAAAATCTGCTCGATATGACCCCCGTCTCTCTCAATACATTTTTTCAGTCGACGCAAACACCCTCTCTGCACTTGAAATAGCATGCCAGGGTCATTTCGTATGGCTTCACAATGTAATGTAATAGGTGTAGCGTAAACGAGGCTTTTTAGATGCCCCCACAGAAAGAAATCCAATGGATTTAAATCCGAAGACCGCGGTGGCCATGAATATGGCCCACCTCTACCAATCCATCTATTGGGGAAAATCTGGTTCAGATGGTCCCGCACAATCAAACTAAAATAAGGAGGAGCGCCATCATGCATAAACCACATATCTCTTTGGGTTTGCAATGGAACATGTTCCAAATGTCCATTCAAATCGTTCTGAATGTGATATGGGTGGAGCAGTTGTTCCCTAATTATTCTATGAATAGTGGACTTAGATGTATGGAACTGTTCTGATAGGTTTCTGATGCTCTTTAAAGGATCATCAGCGACAGCTTCCAAAATATTTTCCTCCAATACAACGGTACGCACAGCCCTAGGAGCGCCCTCACCACCTCGTTTTGGCATAACTGAACCTACAATAATATCGAAATAAAACAACAGGCTCCAATTAATTATCCATTAGACATAACTATCTCCCTCAAGCTGCGATCAACACGCTCCAACGTTTCTCTTGCCGGTAACGTTCGATTGGGAGAATGCTCGGCATACAGACGACGGGCTTCTGCAGCATTACCAAATGCTCGTCCATACAATGCTTGCATATCTGCATATTCGTTGAATGTAAACTGTTCGGCCATATCAAAACACTTCAAACTGTCCTATTAGAATATTGACAATACAATGACAACGCACCACTCAACAAAACAAAATCGCATTCCAGTTGTCATTTTTTATCCACACTAATTTTATTTCTTTCTACAAGGTGTTTTTGTCAACATCTGTGGAAGAAATGGAACATAAATTTATTCACCGGATATTTTTCACCTATTCATGTGCAGCCGTTTTTGTAGTTTATTCGTTTGCTTTTTATTAGTTATATCTTCCGATGTGCGTTTTTTCTGCTAAATTTATCTTTGGGTTGAAGATTTTCTCCCATGAAATTATATTTATCAGTGAAACTCCTCAACATTTAAGCTGTGAATACGAATTTGCAACATCCAAATGTTGAGTTTCATGAGATTCAGATTGTGGCGTCTCACCCTGTATAGAAAAAACAAGACAAGTCGAATTTTGAAGTTGAAGTCAGATATTGTCAAGTATTTTCAATTTTGTATTTTTATCTGATTAAAAGCGATAAAAACTTGATTGGAATTATTGTACGAAACATTTTGGTCTTCGAGCCCGAATAGAATTCAACTATGGATGGAAAAGGAGAAAATACAGTCTGAAAACCCAGAAGAGCTGCTGCTGGTGTCAACAAGGGATTACCGGATGATTTTACGTGGCGGAGAGGATTTGGTGTTGGAGGTAACGGAAACGTGAGTAGATTGTCTGAAGGTAAGACTATCAATGTTCCCCCAATTACTGCGAATCCATCTTTATTGCCTGCTTTCGAAAAATCTTTTTCTTATGTTGACATAAATGTCACTCAAAAGTCGGTTTTATCCGAACAAGCTCATAGTCCGGAAAAAACCGAAAATTATGTTATTCCTTCTGTTAATTCTTCGAAAAAATCCCAAGTATCTCTAGATCTGCAGAAAAGCGCCTATTTATCCAGACAGAAAAGGATAGGCAAGAGCTGGAGAGGATGAAAGATTTGGAGAAAAAACAGAAAGAGAAAGAGATTGAGAACCGAATGAAAATTTTGCAGTTAGAGCATGAGTTGAAAGAAGCTGAATTTGCTGCAGCTGCTGATGAAGAGAATGATGACACTAACAGGTCGGTATCTTCAAAGGTGAGCAAAATTGATAAACACTCTTTAGTTACTGATTGGATTGAAAATGTTAATGTTGTCAAACCCGTTATTGATAATCATCCTCAAATTGTGCCAACTGTGGGCCAACCTCGCGATGACATTAACTTTCTCTGTCAAACAATTTCCGATGTCGTTAATAAGGTTGCACCATCTGGAAATAATAAATTATTAGCCAGACATATTGTTGATAAAGATTTTCCTACATTCGACGGAAATCCTGAAGATTGGCCTTTATTTATTCAGGAATATCAACAAATTTGTCGAATGTGCGAATATACTCTGGATGAAATTTTGATAAAGTTGCAGAAGTGTTTGAGAGGAGAGGTAAAGTCGGCTGTGGCAGGAATGTTATTAACTTCAACCAATGTTGACCTGATATTGGAAACATTACAAATGCGGTTTGGGAGAGCAGATCATGTAATTGAGGTCATGATCACCAAAATTAAAGCTATCCCACCGTTACGTGAAATTCATATAGAGAAGTTAATAATACTCTCCAATGAAATAAGGAATCTTGTATCCACAGCAAAAGCCCTTCTTTCTTATGACTATCTGAAGAACCCACAACTTTTGAAAGATCTCTTAACAAAATTACCTGATGGTTTGAAGCTCAAATGGGGCGGAGTAATTATGTTAAGAGGAACTGACATATTTTTAGAGGATTTCTCCATATGGTTAGGTGATATCGCCATGGCTGCAAGTTGTGTAAGTAGACCAACCTCAAAAACCTCAATTGGTGATAACAAATTTCCCCCGAGGAAGTCCCACATCTCAAGAAAGGCGGAAACTGTACTAAGTACTGAGGAAGTTGTGAAAAAATATATATGTTCTTATTGTTGTGGAGAACATGATGAAAATTCTTGTCATTCAATGAACTCTGATGATGTGGAGACAAGGTGGAAAATAATAACCGATAAAAAGTTATGTTTCTCCTGTCTGAAAAGAGGACACCACAGATTCAGATGTAAAAGAAGACAAGAATGTAAAGTAAATGGATGTAAGTTTTATCATCCGCTTCTTCACAAAAACTTCCTTGTACACACTAGTGCAACTTCTAGGGAAGGTGAGGCCTCAACCGCAAAGATTTTTTTTTTTTTATTTATTCAATCAAGTACTCTACAGAATTCGATACAGATTCCAAATGGTACAACTAATCTAAACGATACAACTAAACTAATACATTTAACGACAAACAAACAATAAACAGAAATTTATGTGTATATAAAAAGAGACAATAGTGAACTTAGGTACATGTATATAAAAATATAAGTAAAGGATACGGTAAAAATAAATTACTTAAATTGAATAACATTGCAAGTTTTTAGGTGGGAGTGACGGAGAATTTCAGTTGTTTCTTAAATACGTAAAAAGGGATATTAAATATGTTTATTGATGAATGATGGATATTGTAGTTTTCTTGAAGCCTACAACAGAAAGCGGTGCGACCATAATTAGTACGATGTGTTTGTACATAGAAAGTGTTGCAGGTTCTGGTGGTTCTAGAGTTGGCATGAAATGATAATTTTTCTAATATCTCTGTACAATTTATGACGCCATTTACAATTTTGAATAAAAAATATGACATGGCATTAATTCGTCTCTGTTCTAAAGTTTCTAGATTCAACAATGAAATTCTTGTTAGAGAGTCGAGACCGTGGAAGGAAAGTCCAAGTTTCCAAACAAGAAAACTTGTGAACCGACCTTGTACTCTCTCTAAACGGTCCTTCTGGCAATTGTAAATTGGTGACCAAATTATACTATTATATTCAGAATGCTTGAACAAGTGAAATATACAACGTCTTAATTGCGTTCTGATCAGAAATATTTCTAGCTTGCCTCTTTATAAAACCCACCATCCTGAGAGATTTATTACAAATATTGTTGATATGATCGTTGAAATTGAGTTCTTTATCAAATATTATCCCTAAATCACTGATACTAGTTACAGCTTGCAAATCAACCCCATGTATACTATAGTTGAAAATAGTTGGATTGAGTATTTTATAAAAACGCATGATTTTACACTTATCAATATTGATTTTCAAAAATTTTGTTCACAGTAATTGGTGAAATTGATTAAATCATTCTGAATCAAATGACAGTCATCTTCAGATGATACAACTCTATAGAATTTGAGATCATCAGCGTAAAGTAAAATGTTACAATTTTTAAAAGTGCAAATAACATCATTAATGAAGCATAAAAACAGAATGGGACCAATGTGGGATCCCTGAGGAACTCCAGAGGTAACATTTATTGATTTAGAAATAGAATCTCCTATTTTCACTTTCTGATTACGCTTGTCCAGATAAGAAATAATAAACTTCAAAAAACTGCCATCCACACCAAGTGCTTTCATTTTAGAAATAAGAAGACTATGATTAAGGAATCGAAAGCCTTGGCGAGGTCAGTGTAAATCACATCAACCTGAAAACCTTGTTCTAGTTTATTACATAAAAGTTTTGTATAATTCCTAAATTGGTAGCTGTAGAGCGATTTTTGAGAAAGCCATCTTGTTCATTAACAATAATATGCTTAAAATTGGAAAAAAGTTCGTCTGTTAATATTGACTCAAAAACTTTCGGAATACATGAAATTTTAGATATACCTCTGTAATTTTCAATATTGTTTTTACTACCTGACTTAAATATTGGTGATAACAGTGATGATTTCCATGTGGTTGGAAATATTCCATCATCGAACGATTTTTGAAAAATAATTTTAAGTGGATAATACTCTGCTGCACTGTTTGAGAAGTAACGGAGGAATTCCATCGGGGCCAGCACTTTTGTTTTTGTCCAAGTTAATTAACTTATTTTCAATTTCCTCGTTGCTGAACGTGTGAGATGTTAGCACTGAAGTATACTGAGACGTGTCCAATGTTGGAATATTTGTAACATCAACCAATTTGGAGAAACACGACTGAAAATGGTCAGCAAATGCGTTAGCTATTTCTTTTGGAGTTTCTAAAGTTTTCCCTCTATATTTTAGGAAGGCCACTGTCTTTTCTATGGGAATTCACAAATGAACAAAAATATTTAATGTTGTCATGTATCATAAGTTCAGTGTTTGACAGGTACAAAATATAACACATATCAATGTGGTATTTAGTTTCCTTTCGTATATTCGAGTATTCATCATAGTCTCGTTCTAAACCACTTATTTTGAATTTTTTGTGAAGTTTGTTTTCAGTTTAAGCAATTCAATCAGATGATTGCTGTACCATTTAAGGATATTTGGCAGTAGATTTGAATTTTTGTGGCACGTATTGTTTGAATCCATCAGATAAAACTTTATAAAAGCTGAAACTGCTTCGTCAATTAGTATTGAGTAATATAAAATGACCAGTCAATATTAGAAAAGTATTCATTGAGTCCCATATAGTCAGCCTTGTGGAACAAAAATACCTTTTCTTTACCATAATGGGATGAGAGAATCACGTCCTTATAATCCAATTTAAATTCTACAGCAGGGTGATAGGGATCAGATGAATGATTACTGAGTAGGCATAACTGGGCATGTTCGACACCCACAGACAAATCATCAGAAAAAACTAAGTCCAAAATCTTTCCTGAGCAGTTTGTGACATCATTGAACTGTTGGAAATCCATGACGGCAAATTCGTCCAGGAGAACTTCAATACGTAGCTCATAGCGGTAATTAGGTACGAGAATATGTTCCTCATAACTCCATGAGATTTGAGGCAGGTTGAAATCCCCAGCAATAATGAAGTTCAGCTTTACATTGTTTCTTCTTAAGTCATGAACTTTAGTAGCAAAAGACTGATATGTTTGGCACTTGAACCAGGGCAGATATACACAGCACAGAGCATTATTTTCCTATTTGAGACTTTTAACTCTACCCAGAGATCCTCAAAGATTAAACTTTCCGTAGAAACAATTTTGCTAATAGCGTTGGACCAGACACATTTTCCATTTGGGCTTGCCTCCTCACGTGTACAATTAGTTTCCTTATAGTTCGATCTTGTCTGAAGATTGAATATTTAGAATCACTTAATTCTGTATCCAGAGATGTTTGTATTTAACCAGGATTCCATTATTATTATGTCATAATCACATACCTGTAGAGCCCTGTTGAAATCATCCAATTTGGTTCTAAGTCCCCTTATATTTTGATAGTAACAGGACAGTGTGTTTGTATTGACAGTATGTGAGAAGGAATGAGTACCAGTTTGTGGTTGAGTACTTCCTACATCATCATTTGAGGGCAATGGTGAATTAATTATGGGTAATTGAGTAGTTATTGATTCACTCACAGAATTATCAGTAGTTAGGATTTGTTCATTACAGTTACTGATGCATTGTGCGTTTTGATGTGTAATTGAGATAGTGGCCGTTGTTTTAGGCAAAGAGTTTGATACGGGGAAGTCTTCATCAATAGCTGTGGAGTCAATTAAAAATCCTCTCCTCTTCGTTCGTATTGATAATATTTTTGGAAGTTGAATCGCTTATAGGCCACAGATCGAGGCCAGGATGACGATTTATAAATTTCATCTTTTAAGCTGTAGTCTAT
This sequence comes from Gonioctena quinquepunctata, assembly GCA_018342105.1. Lineage (NCBI taxonomy): Eukaryota > Metazoa > Arthropoda > Insecta > Coleoptera > Chrysomelidae > Gonioctena > Gonioctena quinquepunctata. The sequence continues at coordinate 245,768 of JAFIRS010000520.1, forward strand.
TCCAAACATAAAACATTTATTTTGGTTAACCTCTGTTGTTAGCTCCTTGACTATAATATCCGCATTTTTGAAGATTTCTTGATCTTTGATGTACTTACAGATTTTATCATCAGTGATATGTCTTTTAATTCTATATAGGTAGAGCCAAACTTTCTTCTGGATGCCGAAGTCTTCCATTCCATTTCCTTCACCAATATTTATTTTCGTAGGTTTTTTCATAGGTTGTTTTTTCTTGTATGTCACTTCTGTGTATCCCTCACTTTCGACAGTCTGAATGTCATGTTCTAGTTTTATAATATCATTATTTTTTTTAATTTTGCTCCTTTCCGGAGCTTCTTTCCGATTTCAGAATATCAGAGAATCTAGGTACATCTGGCAACACTGTTTTACTAATGAACTAGTCTTATTCTGTTGGGCATGAAACAAATAAGGTGCTACTTCGAATGTTCCCGGTCAAGATATTTGGACCGAATGGAACAATGAAAACGATAGCCATTTGTGATGAGGCATCGACCGTTAGCCTGGTGGATGAAAGTCTAGTAAGACATCTTGGTCTGGATGGCGAGAAAGAAGCTCTCTGTCTCCAGTGGACAAATGAAGTCGTCTCCCGACTCGATAACTCTAAGAGGGTCACCTTGAATATTTCTTCTACATGCAGTTATTCTAAAATATTCAAGATGGAAAATGTACGATCAGTTGAGAAGCTGTCGCTTCCTGAGCAGACCGTGAATATGGAAGAGTGGAGGAAATATTCACATTTGAAAGATCTTCCAATACAAAGCCTGTCCAATGAGAAACCTATGTTAGTCATTGGTCAAGACAATGCGTATTTGATCACTCCTAGGAAAATCAGGAATGGTCCTGAAAATTTACCGATCGCCACAAAATGTATGCTTGGATGGTCTTTGCATGGACCTTGCTCAGGTAAAAGCGGATGTGAAGGAATTCACACACTTCATATTTGCGATACCACCCAAACATATGATGATTATCTCCATGATCTCATCAAGCAATCATTTTCTACTGAAGCATTTGGTGTAGCTGCCATAACACCAAGGGAAAATGTGCAGGATTGAAGAGCTCTTGAAATAATGGAGACTACGACTAAACGAATAGGAAATCGGTATGAGATAGGCCTTCTTTGGAAATCTGACAAAGTTGAACTACCAGACAGTAAGACCAATGCACTCCACAGGCTGAAATGCACAGAAATAAAATTAATGAAAAATGATAAAATGTCCTTGGACTATTGTAACAAAATGAACAGTTACATAACGAAAGGATACGAGAGAAAGCTGAGCCCCGAAGAAGCAGAAATAAGAAGCCCAAGAACTTGGTACCTACCACATTTCGGAGTCGTAAATCACAACAAACCTGGAAAACTGAGGATGGTATTCGATGCGGCCGCTAAAGTTAATGGACTAAGTCTGAATGATAACCTCCTATCAGGACCAGATTTGTTGCAGCCTCTCGTTTCCGTTCTTTGGAAATTCAAACAGTGGAGGTATGGTTTTTGTGGTGACATCCGCGAGATGTTCCATCAAGTAAGAATCACAGAAGCTGATCAGTGTGCTCAAAGATTCTTATGGAGAAATCTCGAGACTTTCAGACCGCCCGAACTTATCAAATGCAAGTCATGACCTTTGGAGCTACTTGTTCTCCTGTCTGTGCACAATTTATTAAGAATCTGAATGCAAGAGAACACGCATCTTCAGAAATCTCAGATGCCATTATCCGCAAGTTTTACGTGGATGATTACTTGGATTCGGTGGATACAGAAGAGCAGGCCCTTGAGAAAATAGAAGAAGAAGAGTTAACGAACTTGGTGGATTTCAAGTAGTTAATTGGATATCCAATTCAAACCTTGGTACAAAAAACTCTTTCTGATGATATGATCCATTCAAAACAGTTAGAAGATAGAAATTGTGGCACACAGAGGGTTTTAGGCATATGGTGGAATGCTAAATCGGATGACTTTCTGATAAAATTCAATGCTGATTTCGTCAGACAGAAACCATTCACTAAAAGAGAAGTTTTGAGATTTATCATGTCTTTATTTGATCCCTTGGGTCTCATTGCATATCTCACGGTCAGAGGTAAGATTTTAATGCAAGATGTATGGCGCTCAAGGATTGGATGGGATGAAGTACTTCCAGTGAATCTTCAAAAATGTTGGCAAGAATGGTTGGACACTCTACACCAAATTTCCGAAGTAAGAATTCCGAGATGTTATTCAGTGAATATCCCATCAGCGATTCAAATTGAACTACATTTGTTTTCTGATGCGAGTGAAGAAGCATTCTCAACTGTAGCGTATCTTCGGACGGTATCAACAGGAAATGTTGATGTTTCTTTGATTTCATCAAAAACAAGAGTTGCTCCCTTGAAACCTATATCGGTACCCCGAATGGAGTTACAAGCTGCGGTAATGGCAACGCGACTTTGTCATTCAATACTCGACGAATTAGAATTTATAATTGATCGCGTGATTCTCTGGACTGATTCAAAATGTGTTCTCAACTGGATTCGGAATGATGGTAGGAAGTTTAAACAGTTTGTTGCACATCGTATTGGAGAGATACAGGAGCGGACAAATGTAGAAGATTGGCGATGGATAAATACATCAGACAATGTGGCAGACGAGGCAACAAGAAGAATGAATAAAAATTTGCAAAATGTTTTCTCAAAGAGGTGGTTCAATGGACCTGGGTTTCTGAAAGAAACCGAAAATCACTGGCCAATTGAAAATAAAGTCGAAGAAAACTGTCATGACCTGTCAGAAATAAAAGTTGAATATGTTGCTGTCATGTCCCATATTGAACATGAAATTTTACCCGACATCAACAGATTTTCTAAATGGACACGATTGATTAGAACAACTGGTGGGTGTTGAAGTTCAAGAAAAAATTTGTCCAGAAAATAAAAAATCCGAAACCTGCAAATTTCAAGGATATCTTACACTAGACGAGATTCAAGAAGCTGAGAAGTATTGGTTAGAAAAGGCACAAATTCAAAGTTTTGGAGAAGAAATGGCAAATCTCAAAAAAAAAAATCGCTGGATAGAAATAGCCGATTGAAGTAACTTAACCCAATACTAGACGAAGACGAACTATTGATTTTAGACGGAAGGACTGACTTGGCTGATTGTATGAGTTACCGAGCAAAGAAACCATACATCCTAAGTCCGAACAACGAATATACGAAACTCCTCTTGCAGTACTATCATGATAAATATCAACACCAAGGTGTAGAAACTATTTTGAATGCTATTCGCCAGAAATACTGGGTGATAGATGGAAGAGCAGCAGTGAAATCTACCTTTTGGCGCTGTATGTACTGTAGAAGAACAAAAGCAACACCTGAAGTACCGAAAATGGGTCAACTCCCATTAGAAAGAGTAACTCCATATACTCGACCCTTTGTAAATATAGGGATGGACTACTTCGGCCCACTTTTGGTTACAGTTGGTAGAAGAGAAAAAAGATGGGGTGTCCTTTTTACATGTTTAGCAGTAAGAGCCATCCATTTAGAGGTTGTCCACAGGTTAACTACAGATTCGGCAATAATAGCAATCCGTAGGATGATCAATCGAAGAGGAAAACCAATGAAAATATTTTGTGACATCGGAACAAATCTACGAGGAGCAGCAGAAGAACTGAAAAAGGCCTTACAAGAAATTAATTCATCAAAAATTAATGATACAATGACCATGGATGGGATAGAATTAAAATTCATACCACCTTTGAGTCCGAATATGGGGGGAGCCTGGGAAAGGCTTATTGGATCGGTAAAAAGAGTTATTGGAAAAGCCTTACATGCACAGTCTTTGAGAGATGAGACGTTGCTGACCCTGTTTGCGGAAGCTCGGCCGCTGACTCACGTTTCCGTAGATGCCAATGATCCAGAACCGTTAACACCAAACCATTTCCTTCTTGGCTATGTGAATCGGGTTGAAGTTCCATGTTCTAATTCAGATAGAGTTACCCGGAAAGAATGGCGTAAATCCCAAATGATGGCCGATATTTTTTGGAAGAGGTGGACCAGGGAATTTCTACCCAAACTAACAAAACGAGCCAAATAGACTGGACGATAGCCAACCAGTAAAAAGGGAGATGTAGTCATCATCGTGGATCGATCATGCTGCAAGACATAACTGGAAGTTGGGGAAAATTGAAGCACTTTTCCTGGACCTGATGGACGATCCGAGTTGCAGATGTACGGACACAATCCACAACCCTTCGCCGACCAGTAAGCAGATTATGCCGCCTTCGGATCGATGGTGAAGAAAACAGTTTCCTTACAGGGGGAAGAATGTGGCGTCTCACCCTGTATAGAAAAAACAAGACAAGTCGAATTTTGAAGTTAAAGTCAGATATTGTCAAGTATTTTCAATTTTGTATTTTTATCTGATTAAAAGCGATAAAAACTTGATTGGAATTATTGTACGAAACACAGATAACACAACACGAAACGTGCTTATTCCATGCGTACATACAAAATATGGACTGAATTCGATATTTCATAGTGGAGTAGCTTGTTAGTTCAAAAACACCTCGAATCTACATAACTTGATATTTCATTTGAAAAAATATCTACATTGTGAATGAAACTTTCAACTAGGTACTGTACTTTTTGTTTACGACTTTATTTTAGCATATTTTGTATTATTCCTGTTATAAATGTTGTTCAATTAACGTTAGCATTAGTATTTCTACTGTGAAAATTTTTCATTTCAAATAATGGTGGACGATTGGGTTTGATGTCATCGAGTAAAACTGCATTTTTATTAAGAATCGTTGCTCAGATCGACTTTCCACACGAGTACTTTTATTCAGAAAACTGTCTACGTAACCTTATTTTGTTGAAAACTATTGAAAAATTATCTGTCATTTCAAAGTTTTGGGGTGTGGACCATCGGGGGTAGTCCGTTCCTGACTTTGTAGCAAAACAACTGACTCCTGCATGAAAGCTCATCGAAGGAATTCATTTGTTTAGTCAATCACCAAAATTTAGATGATTTTGAATATTCACTTTGAAAGTTATAAAGAAAAACATTTTTCATTTTGTAACTTTGAAGGCCCGTAACTTGGTAACGAGAGCTTTTAGGAACAAAAGTTATATGAAGTACTGGTGATATTTTGACCCCATCTATACATTCCCGAAAGGAAAACAGGAAGTCCAGGGACACCCTGTATATACCTATAACCTCTTGCATACCTGTGAATGACGAGTGTTTATGCCATTTTATAACAAATTACAGTGGCAATTCAACTCATGTATAAAAAATCGCATATGCCACAGTGCAATTGTCAGTTTGACAACTGCAAAAGTTAGCTGCAATTTTTACAGCGACAAATGCACTAGTGGTTTTTTCACTTTTTCATTTGTTTATCAATTATCACGGTGTTGGTTGCCAAAATAAATAAAGTTTGCATTGATATGTTTCTACATTTCTTATTCATTAAATTGTCCTGCCAAATTACACTCGATGTTTGTATTCATATGGGGTAAATTTGTGCTGTTCAAATTCTAAACTGTTTCCTTTATCAATTTGACTCAAAAAACTGTCAACCTAAAAACGCTCCATCTTCGGTGTCGTGTTTTTAATAGTTGACAGTTTTTCTCATCTAATTGCTAGGCAACAGTTTCTCATTAAACAACCCAAATTTACCCGATAAAATACAAACCTCTCGTGCAATTATAAGTGATTAAAAAATGGAAATAAAAAATTGGAAAAATTCAAAAAAAATACTTTAAAATTTGGGGAACTGCGAATTTTTGGTGGAAACAGGTTTTTTTTCCATATTATTAAGGACTTGTACAAGTGAATAATAATGGTATTTCTAATTGAAAAGGGAAAAATTCTCAATTGAATATTGATAGAAAGATTTTTCTGTGAATTGAAAAATCCACGATTAAAATGAAGTTATTTTTTTTTTGTGAATGTCTAACAGAAAACAACTACTTCTCCGGCTAAAGCCACGCTGGACATTGAACTATATCTGATAGATATTCTGAAAAGGCCCTAACTCAAAAGAAAAAATCTGAAATTGAAAATTTGCATTTTCATTCAGATAGTTAATTTATTTTCTATTCAAGTCTTAATTAAGAACTCATAAAGATGAATGAGGCAAAGAAGAATGTTTTTCAAAAGAGAGTACTTACCAGAAATCATTCGTAACATTGACGCAGGAGAGACATCGCATTCACTAGGTCTTCACTACATTTTTGTCGACGAAAATCTATTTCACGCTTCCACAATTTCTAAATAATTGATTATTTTTAAAAAACCCCGAATGTTGGTAATTTACATGTGAAGATATAATTTTTTTAGTTAATGTTTCCTATACCAATCATATATAATTTTTGGGTCACTCCTAATATCAGCAAAAGTTTGAAATATATGCTAAAAGAACTCTATTTTAGCGCTGAAACTAGTTGTATGATAGATCAGTATGAAACTAAAAAGTAGCCTTCCAATTACAAAAAATATTAAACTCAATCTCTTTATTAATCAAAATCACGAACAAATCATACACGTAATCAAAGATAAAAAATATCTTGCATGTAAAAAATCACAGTTGATTCAACATTTGAGTTTGCACCTCAATAACTTAAGAAATACGACTTTTCACTTTCATATTTTAAATTTGAAGCCTGGTGAACTGCCATATGAAAATCTCCTTGTATTCGGTGTAGTAGAAAGTTCATGATTGTACAGAAAATCGTCTACTTCAGTGGTTTCTGTCACTTCTGTTTCTGTGCTGTTGTTCAATGTTTCCTCATAGTCTCGATAGAATTGCTGAATTTTTTTTCCAGACCTAAAATAAGAGGCAATCAAGAGGGAGTGTGACTACAGAAATAAGTGTAAGATTCTTAAATTAGTTTTGTTCTCGAAATGTTGACCACAGTATGAATATGTACACACACCTTCTCATAACTAGCAATAAAAAAATACAGAAAATTGATACCTCATGATTGAACACCATAAAGTTTCTAATAATATCACATAAACAAATAAAAAAACCATTAGAAGAAATAAAAAACATTTTCTGAAAGTATTACCTTTCTAAAATGTAGGGATCAAAAGGATAAAATCCATCCAAAATATTATTTGACATAACCACTGATCCTTTTTCATCTTGGTAGATTGTGGGCAACTCGTTCCTCGCATTATGTTCCATAACCGTGTAACAGTAAGCCAGTTGGTACTTTCTTGTAATGGCCGCAAAGTTTTGTGCCACTGCTGGTTGACACACCCTCAGAGGATTCAGCCTGCTTGTCACCATTTTTGCCATGTTCAAACTCTCCAAGAAAACAATATCTACAATTGATTTAGAAAAAAAACTTTAAAAAATAATATTTAGAAATGAACCATGGATGTCTATTTAAATGATTTTTTTCGACCCCAGCCCAAACACCCAGATAAGAATATTGAATTGTGGCAATTTTTCATTAACCTTTTGACTGCGGGAACCAAATATCTACGTAAAATAATTTTGTGATCATACAACGGGGACCGCATAAATACGCGGGACCTTTTTGTGTGTTAACTGCGGGTATCAGTCGAATACGCGATTTTTAATGTATTTTGTGTTGCATATAGATGGTAGTTTCTTTCTGGCCGAGACGTTTACAAAATATTTCAAAACTATTGTGCTTCACTGCAGGAGCCACATGAATCAGCATTTCGTTCATCAGGCACGACCTCCTAGGCATTGTTTCCCGAATTTATGTATTCTTTTAATCGGCTTGCTGCAACAGTAACGTTTTGATGTGACCTGAGCCTGCAACTATTTTGGTTTTCAGGAAAATATGTTAGTGTATCTTGAACTTATTATTTTTGTTATTCTATATTTTTATATAATAAAAATAAGTGGCTGTGAGAAATTTGGAAATTGCCGAAACATCAAGTCTTTGAACTATTACAAAAATAAGGCACTCTAGAAACCCACTCCATAATCCATCAAATGAGCTATTATATCAACTGACTAACATACAACCCATCCAAGACAGAATAGCCGACCTCATCCAAAAGTTCCCCAACAAACAATACAACATGGAACTGGTAGAAAAAATTGTACTAAAACGCAACCAAAACCAACAACAAAGATACATTTATCCAGCGCGAACTGTGTATGAATGCCTGACAGAGATGCGAGACAACTGAAGAAGAAGGAACCCACCATCCATACTAGAACAACTGCATATATGAACCTACCATTCATATCACAACAATACCAGGGATACATGTGCATATACATATTTCTATATATCCAACAATCTGTTTTTTTTTCATGTTACTTTATACAAATTAATAACCCTCTTTACTATAACACGCAACAATTATTATCTAGAAAATTATTGTACTACAATGGGCAGAAGGACCTCAGTCAATAGCCTTTGAGCATTTTGTAATTATGTTCAATAAAGTACTTTTATTATGATTATTAAAAATAAGTGCCCAGTTGTACTAGTGAAGAATCAAATGCAGGTTGAATAATTTTCACTAACCTAAAAAACATGGCTCGCGAAAATAAATATTTAAACGAACAGAAACTTTAAGAACTTTTAATGAAAATTCACAGTGAGGATAAATTTGAGCTAAGTGAACCTAATAAATGGTTATATATTCTTGAGAGTATATTTCCTTGGAAAGAGTGAATTCCAAGTAATTTATTGTAGTGAATTTGGCTTATTTATATCATACTTATACCGACGAAATCAAAAAGGAGGTTCTCTAGTCGCCGCGTAAATATTTAATTTTTTTATGTATGACTACGCATAACTTTTTACAGAGTTGTTCGATTTTGATGATTTTTTTTTTCATTGAATAGGGTGCACATTGAAGTTGGTCCCATTTGAATTTGAAAAGAAAAATCCTCCCCTAAGGGTAGCAAAATGGAGGATATTGATCGTGCACCCTCTGAATTTTGGTTCGTCAGTCATAACTTTGTACTGGGTTGTGCGATTTGGATCAATCAATCAATATATACTTTATTGTCTGAAGAGTTGATTCTTATTGACAAAACATGAAAATAGAAAAAAATAAGAAATGTATAGATAATTAGATACGTGAATGTCAAGTGGATAAAATGTGGATGATTCTTTTTTTATTAGATAGTGTATACCTCATAGTTGATCATATTCAAATTGGGATGAAATAATCCCAGAAAAATAGGTGCTTAGTTATTAAGACTAAGAAGGTTAATTTTATTTTTTGCTTTTCAGTTCTACGTCGGTTTAATTTTTTGTTAAAAAGTTATTATATTTGTTATCAATTTGCAATATATTTGTTATATATTCTTGAGTGTATATTTCACTTGGAAATTAAGAAAGTTAATTCTTAGAAATTTTTATCGATTGTAACCTCTACTTATTGACAAGGCAAAATGTTGTTTCGATCCCTAAAAATTTCGTGGAATTTAATGTTTCCTTATTTCCATATTGAGTGTAGTTAGTAATTTTCCATTTATTCATGGCGATAATAGCAGCCAGTCAAGATTATAGTCGCCCGTAGATAATTGTAAGTATGGCTCTGGATAAATATATCGGTTCACTGCAGGAACCTTATAAGTACACGAGATTATTCCTTCACCTAACTGCGAGAACCGTGTTGATCAGCCCCAGCTCCCAACAGCCGTATTGGAGACGAAGTTGCAGACAAAGCTATCCGCAGTGAAAAGGTTAAGTTCCAATCTGCAGTTATATTTTCAGTAAGCAATACAATCGTTATAAACATTCAAAAAACTTTGCTCAAGTAAATTTTTTCGAATGTTTTTAACACGTTCGCTACCAAGCGTCTCATATCACGATTTTCTGCTGGACCGCCGTCTCAAATATGAGCCATAGCAATATTAGTATTTTATTCGATTTTCATCGGAACAGTCTACTGTAAACGATTCATATTTTGCAGTAGTCTATAGAAAGGTCTGGCTCGTGAATGTGTCGGATGGTCTCTCAGTCACTAACCAAGTTAGTTTGTAACTGCCGACAAACAACATGTGTTCTGCTGCTCTTCTGTTTTTTTTTTGTGGTCTCTCAGTATCCAACATTTTAAGATCTTGGTAGCGAACGTGCTAATGATATTTTACAGCATTAATGTTAAAGAATATTTCATGAATCAATTAAAAAATTATGAAAAATAATTTGAAATTACAACATACGACAATTCTAAAATAATGGAGATTTTTGCCAGGTATCCAGAGTTTTAGTTGCAATTGAATTTTTAACGTGCTTTAATCTACAACTTTTGAAGTATTATTTGTTCCCTAAATTGATCGACCGGGAATCAGAGCCCGGATGCTGCTTGACAGTTATGTGCAGTAAATTATAACTAATATCAATTTTAGTCTAAAAACTCGTCCACCATAAATCAAAACCGCCATTTTTAGTTGTTGAATTTTTGCAAAAAAGTGAATTATCTCTGATCCCAAAAACACCCAGACACAATTTTTTAATAGACCATCATTCACAGAATTGATCACCCATCTTAAAGCCTTCATATTGAATTCATGAATTTTGATATAGAATTAATATCTCTGACCCCACGAACCCCTTTTATAGTCATTTTCAATGGACAATCTGGATAACACCATCTTGGATATTCATAATCTATGTCGGGGAAAAACACATAAATACCAATTTTTAATGCTTTCTGTCCATAAATCACCAAACATGTCCACCATCTTGAATTTTTCATTATATTACACATTGTCATGCAAACCTTGAATACATACTAGATTTCAAGTCAACTGGAACTAAATTAAAGGTTTGTTTGAAGGTTGTAGACGATGTGGTAACTTGATTACTATCGTTTCGGACGCCCATCGTCTTAATGGATTTAAAAGGTTTTCACGACGTTTTGAATGCTTGTATCTGCAATCGTCTTCAGGTGAATACTACAGTATTCACCTGAAGACGATTGCAGATACAAGCATTCGAAACGTCGTAAAAACCTTTTAATCAAATTAAAGGTTGTTTGTGAAAACAACAAGACATCATGGTTGGTTAAAATATTAGTATCACAAGAATAATTTCAACATGAAAATATCAAAAATATAAAGTTATATTTTAAAAATTGAGCCTATTCACCTTTTTTATAATTCACAAGATCCTTATGCCGAAAGGCAACTATATAGAAAAGTGCCTGGCATACACTGTAAAAGACTTGATGGACCCTGACATCCGAATTGATGCATTCTAACCCGTCTTGGTTGGATATGTAAGAATGTATCCATTCTGCTAACTGTTGTAATGTTCCTTTCAACGTGCTGAAAAATAAATTGTTTTAATATACACAATATGAACAAAAAAAGTATGCATAAAATTTGTTTAATTATTTGAAAGATATTGCAAAATATATAGTCTCTATTCTCAGGTCTGAATATGTTATAAATAATCGAAATTTGGTACACCGAATCATCAATTAAAGAAACACAATTTGAGAAAGTGAATAAAATAAATAAATGTTACTTTTAATATTGTCATAAAGTTTCGAAAGCGGTAATTATTATTTTTTAAAAATAAATTTATAAAATATAACAGGAAAATATCATTTTATATAGCTTAATATAACTAGAGGAACCTCAATAAGAAATAATATTTTTCAACTAACATGTTATCAAGTCATAATGCTTCTATTTACAAATGTCTTTTGAGGTCAATAAAACACTAGTGTGTTTTTATAAGATGGAGTCGATAAACAATCTAAATTCACATAATAAACAAACCATTCATTATAACCTTCTCAAACAACATGTTATATAAATTTTCAGCAACTGTCATAAACATCAAATAAACTCTTAGGAAGTCTTTGTGTTTATAATATTCCAGCTGTGCATATGTTGTATTGCATTTCATGTCTTTTAAGCATATAAAACACTCAAGAAAAGCAAACACAGCAGCTGTGCTCTCCTGTTGCTGAAGAAAAATGCGGCGGTCTCATACCGTTTCCGAGTTAGAGCACTTTTAATTTGACACATATGACAGATGAAATTTAGTAACTTTCCCTTTTTTTTCATGTTGGTAATAAATGAATCATGGTGCCCAAAAACAATTGCAAACATAAATGATGGAGAAACTATTACTCATATTTGAATTCGAAAAGTTGGCGGTGATTCATTTATTACCAACATGAAAAATCTGTCACATGTGTCAAGTTTGTTTATTTGGAACTGTATAAGGAGGATTTTTTCGATAAAAATGACATTATTTTGTGCGAATTTTGCGAAAATAAGTGATTTAGGGTGATTGTTTATGCTGGTGAAAAGAAGGAGGCATTTTGAGTGATTATTGTGCGAAAAAACTGTGCTTGAAAATGAGGTTAAAAAAAAATTGAAAGTGTTCTAACTCGGAAATGGTATAAGACCGCCGCATTTTTCTTCCGGATTCGTGTTCAGGAGGCAAAAACACGTAAGAAAAGTTTTTTACCTATATTCAGAGAGCATGTGTACGTTAACTTTATAATTATCAACTGAGCATTTTGGGTAATTATTTGAAGACTCCATTGACAAAAGTCTACTCGATATGGAAAATCTCGCGGAAAGAGTGCCTGGACATGTTGAACATGGTAAGGATACAATTGGTGATCCTTTAAAATTTTCCAGATTACTTTATTGCTAACATTAAGTGTGTTAGCAATTTGTCTTGTACTTAATTCCGGACGATCTTCAATCTATTGAGAACCTCTTCATCCAGTGCCACCATTCTTATTACTCGTGGACGACCACAATCAGTTGTTCGTTTTTGAAAAGTCCCTCTTTCACAGAGACACTGGTGATGTGCAAAAATTGTGTGGTGAGGTATCACGCGCTGAGGATACATCTCTGCATAGAATTTCCATTGCCACGACCATACATAAAATGCATATCGGCCATTTCAGCATTAGTGTAATTATTCATATTGAAGATTCAAAAGACACAATTGAACTTTCAACTACCACATAGAAATCAAAGCTACTTGACAATCACCTACTAGGTTTTTTCGATTTTAAAATACTACGATTGAAGTCACAAGTTGTGCAAACAAAACATGACAGCCACCTACTAGATTTTTTCGATTACATGTACCGAAATAGGTGTTGCATGTTTCACCCCTTTAAAAGATCACAACTTTTTTTTTAAATTTAAAAAAAAAAATTAAAAATTTTAAAAAAAAAATTAAAAAAATATTCATAGGTAGCCTTTTTATTGGTATAACATGCCCACAAAATATCATTTCTTCAACTCTTTACCAAGTAGTTTTCTCATTTTTGAGCGTGAAACTTTTCAAGGAAAGGCCTAAGAGCTTTTGTTTACATGAAAGACCCCTTTAATTTTCGACAAGGAATCGCCCCCTAAAAACTTACTTACTTACGCACTTATTATGTAGTTGGGCAATCTCCACATGATAATTTATAGATTCCACTTTTCATTAATTTAACAATAGGGTCTTTGGTATTAGAAAATACAGAACCGATGGTTTTGACACATTTGAATGATATATTAATAGTTGTAGACAATCAATCAGGTAGTTTATGAGTTTATAAAGGAATATGTAGGAATGGTATGAACATCTGATCAATGATGAATTATTATCTACACCTTGTCAAGATTGATTCCATCAACCTTGTATACAATATAATTCATAAATTGTCTTTGAAAGGACTCCAGCAGATAAATATGTTTCGAATATCTTGGAGACCAGATTAGTGAGCCATATTTTATGCGTGATCTCACATATGTATCTAGGGAGCTCTAGCGATACATCACTCATATCAAAAGCTAACGAAATATATTCACAGCCACATGAAGAAATTTGACTGTTCTATTGAACCCTAATACAAATATTTTCATTTTTGAACTAGGTATTATCCTCCTTGATGTTATTTAATACCTTATTTTCAAAGAAAACCCTAATAAAAGTATTTCATTGTAATTAACAAATATGTACGAATTGTTTTTCTCTACAAGAATTAGCAAAAACTCAATTATTCAATCACCTCTTACTTGAAAAGGGAAACATTCTCAATTGAATATTGATAGAAAGATTTTTCTGTGAATTGAAAAATCCACGATAAAAATGAAGTTATTTTTTGTGAATGTCTAACAGAAAACAACTACTTCCCGGCTAAAGCCACGCTGGACATTGAACTACATCTGATAGATATTCTAAAAGACCCTAACTCAAAAGAAAAAAATCTGAAATTGAAAATTTGCATTTTCATTCAGATAGTTATTTGATTTTCAACATGAATACCCCACAAGAGGTTACTTGACGATGGAAGATAGTGACTTGAGTTTATCTTTCAGTCGCAGATGATTCCACATCTGATTTTATGAACATCCTGTTCATATTTTCAACAAATCCACCTCTTACTGTTTATAAAACTATAATACAACCCCATTTCGATTATTGTGTTAGTGTACTTGCTTTGCTTGGTCAGAATAGTATTTCAGCCTTGCAAAAACTACAAAACAAATTCATGTGTATGATTTTGAGATGCACCAGGTCAATCAACTTTAATATAGTTATTCTAATCCCAATTGGGACGGCAATAAAAATAAGAGCACTACGAGGAGTGTTCATCCCGGCAAATGGGAAATTTATATTATATATTTACTTCGGTCCAATTGGGATTAGAAATACTATACCAATGCCTCAGGTGATCCCTCAGGCTCACTGCTAAAGTTAGGTTTTTTATTTCTCGGTGGTGTTAATCTACAAGATTAATTCTGGTGAAGCTCCTACTTTTTCAATCAGTTCATTGTATTTCAAAATAAATACACAATTATCCTACCAGAAGAAATGGTAATCTGTATGTTCAAAGAACCAATTATGAATTATTTGTTTCATAGAGGCTTGTAGAGTATAACCAGCTTTCAGAGGCGATCAAAGATACTAACTCGCTTATACACCTACTAGTTGAACATTTAAAATCAAAATATATTTGAGTTATTATTAGTCATAATTTTAAGAAAGTTATATATGGGTTTTCCATTAAGTCAATTAGAATATTAATATTTCAGTAAAAATTGTATTCTATAAGTTAAATAATTAGTAAGTTTAGCCAAAACTAGTTCATATATAATACTTCTGATTGATATTATTTGTAATGTTACATGTATCAGAACTATCAGTTCTGGATTGTTATGTGTGTGTTAGGGCGAATTTACATGATCCAATAAATTGATCAATTTTGTGACCTTGAATTTTATTGATAGGTGTAACAGAGAATTGTCGTCAATTTGAACTTGAGTTTAGAATCAGTTCTAATTTTTCATCAATTTTTAGTGACAATTTGCAGTGTAACATTCGGCCATGAATTGGATGCCTGCTAGAACAGAGACTTTCAGGTTATATGTTATTATTTACGCGATTTCACATACCCTACCCTAACCGCGAAAAAAATTATAGTGCGAAAAAAAAACACAATTTATGTTGCATTACAGAGATGTAGAAGATGGTGGATTAGATCTTGGATTGAGAAAAGAGGGAAAGGAAACGACATTAGTTCACGAAAAATTCCTGAGTGCAGATCCTAATCAATTCAAACGATAGGTATTTAAGAATGGACCAGAGAGAATTCAATAAGCTATTGAATAATATTCGGAACTTTGCCTATAGTTGAACCATTTCTTGTCAGTATGTTGGTATTCCTGAGTAAAAACTGTTGCCAAAATTGGCCAATAAATTGTCAGGTGTAAATATAACCGATATTGGTCAATTTTATTGTTCAATTTATGGATCAATTTTATTGGATCGTGTAAATTCGCACTAACATTGTATATTTAAATGAAGAATTTCAATTTCATAATTTAAAAGTTTGCTAATGACATTTTCTTTTTCTACAGGTTACCCCAAAAAGTATTCTTCACTAGTATAGATTTCTCAGATAATTTAATTTCTGATAAAAGTTAGAGCTTTATGTAAAACCTACTAATAATAGATATGAGATTTATTTAATTACTTACATAAAATATCGTTTATAGCAGGTCAAGTTTACATGTTTCATGTGATAAAAACATTAGACATAGACATTACAAAATAAAATATGGAGGATGCAAATGATGACAAATCTGCTTCAGCTACAGACACATAACAATTGTATAGTTTTGTAGATCAGAGATGTGAGATGTTTGTTATCACAAATCTGAATTCATTGACTGGGTAGAAGCAGTATTTCAACAAGTATGTTCTTAATTTTTTCTTGAAAGTATTCAAATCTTGTGACAAGATATTATAGAGAACAATCTAAGGATATTTTTTGGGATAATTGAAGACGAAATCGATTTAGTCTGGTATGATGATGATTTTGTGTATTATGTTCGTGAATATGACATTGTTTAATCATGGATGACTGCTTTTTTTGAATTTCAACCATAACACAATATATGTATATAGTTGGCAGTGGCATAATTCCATTTTTTTTTATATTCTTGACAGAACTTTTTATCCAATATTAGCCAGTATTCTCAATACCTTCTTTTGAATACTAAATATCTGAGTAACGTGGCATGAATTTCCTCAAAGTTGTACACCATATGGGAGTGAAAAAGGGAGAAATATGTGGTATTTGTGTAGAACTTGAAAGTTTACTCTTTAGTAAGGTAATGTGTGCAGACCAGTTAAGTCTGCTATCTAATTAGCACTATGAGTAACCTCTTCAAGAAGAGCCGCTAAGTTATCATTGTTGGTATCAGATAAAATAAAAGTGGTGTCTCTGCAATGAGGACAGATTTGAACAGCAACAGGTTACTACACAAGTCATTTATATATATATATATATATATATATATATATATATATATATATATATATATATATACATTCTTTATTTTCTCAGAATAAGGGCTTTAGTCTATGTATTTTTTATTCCATTCGACTTTCGACATTGTTTATGTTATCTTCAGGTAAATTCTTAAAATAATGTAAAACATGTAAAGTCAAAAACATAATACGTTACATAACATCAAATACGATTAAAATTCAAAGAGACATTCAAAACTTACAGTATAATTCCACTGTTATTCTTTCATTATTTCGTTTTTCATGATTGAATGAATGTTGTTGAATGTCGGAGATTGCTGGTATCGGGTTTGTTTTATCTGTTATCATTTTTTTTTTTTTATAAAATACATTGGAGTGTTCGACATATTCAGTTATAGTACGAGGGCTCTATTGCTATAATTCATGCAAGACTTTTCCATGTAGAATGTAAAACATATATTTTTTTTTATATTTCTTGTTGTGGAGTGCTTAAAATAAGTTATTGTAGATTTGATTGAGGTTTTTTGTCGTTTCTATTGTTGATACTGTTTGTATCTTTTTTTATATGAATCACTTCGAGGAAATTTCTAATTTTTTTCTTTTGTCAAAATTTCAACCTTGTCAAAATCGAATTTATGTTGATTTTCCTTTGTGTGTTTAGACAATGCTGTGATGTCCGTTTTTGAGTATATATATATATATATATATATAATATGACAAATAGGAGAGGCCCCAAAACGGACCCTTGTGGAATGACGTGTTTGACAATTTGAAAGTTTGACAAGGTATTGTTGATCATTACTGCTTGTTGATGGTTTGTGAGATAGGTTCTTATTAGGTGAAACCGAATACCTCTGATCCCTCAGTAGTTCAATTTTTCCAATAGAATTTCATGTGAGACGCAATCAAACACTGTTATCAGGTACCTTAAGCACACCTGACACAAACTCGAATACTGCTTGTATTGTTGAACGCGAGCTTCTGAATCCATCTTAGGAGTTGCTAAATAAATTATTTTTCTCAAAATAGGCGTAAAGTTGTTCCTCAATTATTATATACGCAACTTTGCTGAATATTGGAATGATACTCATTGGTCGGTAATTATCCTCGACTGATGTATCACCTTTTTTAGAAACCTTTAAAGAACTTAAAGAGGTCTGGAAAGATGCTAGTTCATTAGATCATTATACATTTTTTATATTTTTTTTGTATTTCAGTTTTTTATTTGTTATAATTGTTATATGTAATTAAAATACTCAAGTTAGATTTGTTTGTATTAATATTCAAATATGGGTTACCCATTTCAATAAATATAAAATTATTGGTCCTATTGCTTGTTCTCTTCGTTACAAAATCCTAAAACTTCCTATTTAGAAATTTATCAACAACTCTGAGCTGAATTAATATGCAGAATAATTTTCAATGGTAGTAATTTATATAATATGGTTTTTACTTACGATAATCGTATGAAATTTGCCCTGGCCAACAAACTGGCAATATAATTCACAGACGCTTGCCTAAGTATAGGAGCCACATTTGGATCACATACTTTTTTCCACAAGAAATTCAAAAATGCCTCTGTCACTGTGTTGTTGGAACAACACAACAAAAACATTATATACTGCACATGATGCGTATTATATGTGGGCAGAATGATTTTCTCAAACACGGGAATCATGTCCAGATACAGCTTTTTGGTTCGTTCCCAATCCACTTCGCCTGAATTACCATCATGACATTCCGTTATGAAATAGTTGAAGAGTTTGTCCAAGCAAACGTCTAAAGTGTCTGCAACAACATGGCGGTTGACTTGGGTGAAAGCTGTTGTTGATGTTTTAACAGATCTGGCATCGTCGTCTAACGTAAACATTTCGTCATCACAGTTGAGGAACTTTTCTATTTCTTCCCTAGGAGCATTCACATCCATGATAATTAACCTAAAAATACAAGAATCAATATTTTGAATACATTGTGGGTGAATATATTTGCCATTCTGCCAGATATATTATAAATCAATTAACGCAATAATTTTAGAAACTTCTCTAGTTCGGGACTTTATAACAAAAAAGTTTGAAGATAAAAATATTTTGAATTTGAAGACATGTCTAGGTCTAAATTAATGAAACATACAAGTGCCATAATACAAATTCATGTTTATATATCGAATCTATTCACACGCCTCTGATATTAGATAATATGTTTTGTTTGATAAATTCAAATCATTTCGTTTGCAAAAAGGTGTAGCAAACAGTGTAGTAAATTAAGGTTGAAGTATCCTCTGCATAGTGTTGAAAAAAGGACATCAATTTTTGGTGTGGCTCAGTGCTACTCTTTGCTTCAAACAAATGGACTTATTCCTGAGTCTGTATCTTATGACACTAATATATGATTGTTAATCCGGATTCCATTTATAAAAAGAATTAGAAAGAAAAAAATGTAATAAAAGAATTGGGCATAATGATTGATAAAAATAATTTCATTAACAATATTTTTAATCGAGCCCCTCAAGTCTTTGGGCTTCATAATAAATAAGTCAGTTCAAAATGTATATAATTACAAATAAAAAATGGTATACACTACCTTCGCCACAAAGCACATAATATCTATAGATTTGATATTCCATACGTGGAATTGCTGAATTAATACAATTTCAGAAATCTCGAAACTGGAAGGTTTAATGTATATTCACAAGGCTGAGTGTACCAAATTTTTATTTTTAGTTCCTCAAGTCAATAAAAGGAATAAATAAACATGTACATTTAAAAAAATTGATCTTGATTTTTGAATGGCAATTTTAGGGAGAGTTACTGAGCAAATTTTGTTTAATTTTTCTGTGCGATACACATATGTACTACTTAATTAAGAGGTATTGTATCGTGATCTATAATTAAATTGCAGATTGCAAATTAAAAAAAATTGCTTAAAGATTAGATAACAAACAATAAGCCGAGCTTACTATAAAGTTTATTTTATTCACTTGGGTTTCAAATGCATTTTAATAAGTATATAGTTGTAATATAATAATATATATCAATAATAATAATATAATAGAGATAGTTATAATGAATAAAGGAAATTATATCAATAAGAAATAATTTCAAGATGCAAATTTTTTATTCCCTGAGAAAGTAGAAAATTGTATTGTCATTAAGTTCTCGGTGCAATCAATGCCATAAAGACAGACTACAATTATCTGTAGAGAGAATGGGAAATAGATCCTAAAATATTTCTTTGAGTACCCTATATAGGTACCACTAGGATAAAACACATTGCACCATATAGAAAAAAATATTGATTATTTCTCAAAAAAAAAAAAAAATGAGAAATTAATTAAATTAAAATAAACTTTATTGTCAAAAGATGAATATCTCGTGGACAAAGCAATAATAAATAAGTATAAAAAAACAAAAATCAAAAATAAATAAAATAAAAGTCAAAGTAAAATATCTAAATTCAAATATCAAAAAAGCAATATGTTAAAAAAAAAGATAAAAATACAAACAAATATATACACATATAAACATCCTAGATGAACAAATAGTCAGACGTTAAGAGAAAATTAAAGGAGTAAATAAATAAAATAATTAGAACCCATAGCCATTAGATTGTTTTGCAATTCGTAGGGACTATTAGCAGTGGACATATACAATAGTTATTGTGTATGACCTCGTAGGTTCTTTCAGAAAGAATGTTATAGGTTTAACTAACGTATATTACTTCTTATGGCTGGCATAAGTGACATAATAACATATCATAACTCAACATAACATTATCCTGGACAGACACCGACTACTCCAAACTACTACAGGGTAATACAACAGTCTCATACATAACAATAGTTAAAGCAAGAAATTATTTCATAACAGGTTGCCATCGATATCTTTATCAAAGTACTCTTGAACACTATAAAATACCTGGTCAATGAGAACTTGCTTTGCAGACTTTCTGAACTGATCAAGGGATTGGATATCTTTAAAACTTGTCGGAAGACGATTATATATTTTAGCTCAGATCAGCGAATTTTTAATCAAATTTGATGATGGAATGGGCAGTCATTTTGGCAACAACATCGTAAGATGATTTGTTCTTATGTACCAGGCACACAGTTTCTAGTAGGAATAATGAAGAGAGTGTAAGTAATTTTTGCTCCTTGAACAAGGGTTTACAGGTCGTTGAAATATTACAAAAACAATACTGGCCCTAGTACCGAGCCTTGAGGCACACCGTGTCTGACAAAGCCAGTATCGGAAAGTGTGTCAGTTCTGACAACTTGGGTTCGTTGACTCAGATAAGATTCGATCCAGTGAGACTTTGATTGCTGATACCATAGTGCTGGAGTTTGCGCAGCAGTACTTCTTGATTCACACAATCGAAAGCTTTCGATAAATCACAGAAAACTGCTGCACACACCTTCTTCAAGTTCAACTCAGAGTAAAGTCTTTCCAGCAGATGGAAAATGGCATCCCCTGTACTCTTTTTGAACTGAAAGCCATATTGCTGAGGACTTAAGATTTTGTGGTTTGATATAAAATTCATCAAACTTATTTTGACCAACTTCTCTATGATTTTACCAAGGGTTGGAATGAGCGAGATGGGTCGAAAGTTTGATGGATCTGAGATGAAGAGGGGTCACATTTGTTTTTAGGAAGTATGGGTAGGTTCCTTTGGCAAAGGAATCATTAATAAGTTGGACTAGTAACTCCAGAGCAGAAATTGGCATGTTCTCAAAAATTATTATCAAGATGTTATTGATGCCACAAGAAGTTTAAGTTTTGATATTTTTATTGTATCCATTAGCTCTATTAAATTAGTCTCATATAAAAAAATGTTCAGTAATATTCATAAACGATAATAGATCTGGTGCTTTATCTACATTTCTTGACAGTTGGTCAGCTATGGAGCAATAGAATTCATTCAGAATATTGCCACTATTGGTGAATTTTGTGATGTAATGCAGGCTTCTCAGATTTTTGGCAGAAGTACGAATTCCTATAGTTAGCCAAGCCTTTTTG
Source organism: Gonioctena quinquepunctata (assembly GCA_018342105.1). NCBI lineage: Eukaryota > Metazoa > Arthropoda > Insecta > Coleoptera > Chrysomelidae > Gonioctena > Gonioctena quinquepunctata. The sequence goes on from JAFIRS010000520.1 coordinate 267,529, forward strand.
ATTTTGTTTTTTATTTTATGCTCAGGAAATGATAATTCAAAATAATTTATAAGGCAATTGTGATAAGAAAGAAAGTGATCATCAGAGTATAACACAGAATTCCAGTTCATTTTTAAACATATATTATAAAATGTTTCATAATTTGTTTTACTGAAAAACCTTCAGAATTTAAATTTTTATTCGGTAGTGCTAAAATTAAGTTTCACATCACAGTAGACAGCCTCATGATCCGAAATATTTACTGGTATAACAGAGCTCTGTAACATTTTCTTCCTGGATTCGTGCAAACGTAGTCAATTTTACTTTCAGAGCCTTGTGTTATCATGGTCGGCCGTTAGTATACATGTACAAGTTGAACGATGTAAGTTTTTTTATTATTGTGATAAAAGTGAATGTTCATCATCAAAGTTAAGTCACCCGACATAATGACGATTGCCTTAGATGGTAATTAACTCAAAAGCAGCTCTAATTTTTCTAAAAATATAATACCATTTGCACTAGGTGATCTGTATATATATATAAAGTGAATAGGTTAGCTCTACTACAAAATGCAAGTGAAAATTCGAATGGCTTTTCCACGATCATGTCATCGTATTTATGTAGATCAATTAACTCAAGGTGAGCTGATATGGTGCCTTGAATGAAAATTAAAGTACCTCCACAGCTAAATTCATTTCTACTGAAATTAGAAACAACAATATAGTTGGGTATGTGAGCTGATTCATCTATTTTCAGCCAGTGTTCAGTGATTAACAAAATATGAGGAAATTTTAGGCTTTCCAGAAGTAAATACAGATCATCCAGTTTGTTGTGAATAGATTGTATATTAAGGGTTAATAACAAGACTATTTGATTTTTCGAGATGGGGATGGCTTAAAAAATGTCTTCTATTATCATTTGAAAGATTGGGGTGGGACAGGTCATCATTCAATGAGATATTTAGAGGTGATGTAAATTTGTCTGTTTTCGAGGTATCAAGACTACTTTCATTTAAACACAATTATTTGGTAATATTGTTTCAAGTACTATTAGGTGACATCATGGAAGAAAATGTAAGTGAATTATTTAAGAGCTGAAATTTAGTAAACATTACGACTCTCCTTTCTCCTTGGGAGTAAAATACCTTTAATTTCGAAAAACCTCATAACTGAATATTGTTTAGAATTTCGTATTATGTTCAAATATGTAATGACAGTCCCTTCGATTTATTTTTATTAATACTCTAACAAAATTATGAAATAGCAAACAATTGGGGAAACCTTTTCATTCATTCCATACAATTTTTTGTTACCCACCACTATTCTAAAATACACACAGTATACTGTATAATATATTCATTAAATAAACAAGAGAAATTAGTGCAAAAATTATTAGATATGTATTGGGTGAAATATCGGTTTTGCAATAAGAATATGGAATAAAAAAACTCTTGAAGAAATACAAGTATTTTTTGTACTACCCTGTAAATGGTTTGGGATTTACAAAAGTTGATGGTTGCATTCAATATTTTAGACAATGCATCAACAATTAAAAAAAAAAGGTTTTTCCCCATATGTTGCAATGTTTTCCAACCATATGGTTATTCAATTTCAATGATAGCATTACCAATCATCTAATGATATAAAAAATATTTCGAATATAACCAAATAATCGGACTTACTTGGAAAACAATAAACTCAAAACATCAGGTCGGAAGTTGGGTTGATACTCCAAAATCCATAATACATTATGAATATAATACTCATGTAGGTGAGTGGGTTTGTTATAATAAGGAAACTGGCTAGTTATTGACGACATCAGCAATTCTTTACACCTGGAAACATATAATTAGTACTTTGTTTTGACACATTAATGTGAACTCACATTGGAACTACACCTAATAATAAATTGATTAAAGAGTGAATGTTAACTAATTTATTGTAGTCATTTTCAGTTGGTACTCCATCTGGCCAGTCTGGTTCTGTTGTAGCTGAAACATATAAATAATGTTGAATAAAATGTTAGCTGCAATTAAAATATATTGTTGAACAAATGAGATAGAAACTTCCACAAAACAGGAAATACTAGTGAAACTTGAGGCCAGTTCGGTAAAAATGCAGTTTATGGAGAATTCGTGAATCACAAAAATTTTAGGTTTATGTGATTTTTCCTGAAGCTTGAAAATAAAAAAAATCTTGGTGGTCACGTATTTTGAAGAAGTTATTCAATTTTTAAATGTTCCATCTTGATTGAATGTATGTGTCTGTGGAAGAAGAACAGCCAATTATGTGATTTCAATTGGTTGGCGTATGTGTTGCCTATTCGTCGATGTCGGTAATGTAGCGTTTTCAGTTGGCTATCGCCGATTGTTCCGTGCTATACTATTAGCTATGTGCGAAGTGCTGGTGGGGACAGTCAAATCGATCGCGTGTGCTGCAGCAAAAATGTGAAACAATATCGGGACTGTCAAATTTGTTTTGATAAATAATTCCACGTTAATTTACGTTAAATTCGTTGTAAACTGTACAAATAAGATATCGGCAATGTTTCATATTTTTTCAATTTTTCACTTGATTTTGATAGAAATTATCAAAACATGGCTTGTCATCTAACTGTCAAAAAACTCCCAAGTCCCGAAATGTGGCTTTCGCCAGTGTCGTGCACATAGCGAATAATAGGGTACTGCGATATTGTTTGGAATTTTCTAATTTCAATTGTTATTTTGTTTCCCGTTTGGTCAGGTGAGTTTTTACATTGGATTTGTTTTGATAATTTTTCTTAGAAAATGAATTATATTAACTTGGATGATATATTTACTTGGAGAAATAATATTATATCTCCTCAAGTGCAGCATTTGGGTGTGATACCTAAAAATAAGGAAATCAAATGCCCAGTAGATTACTGTGATGGTCATTTTGTTATGACCCCATCGGCAGACTCTATTGATGGTTTTCGATGGCGATGTAGTGGTCACATAAAAATTAAGAAACCTGTGGCATGCAAGAAAGAGTAGATTGCTTTTTCGTTATTTATTTATCTGCAATGAACTATCATTTTGTTTTAAAAAATTATATATTTTCAGAGCATCTCTTCGTTATAAGCCTTTGTTTTATTAATTCAATTTGTCCATTTGGAAAATTTTGTGGTTTTGTCAAATGAGGGTAAATAAGGATTCCCTCAAAAGGATGCAGAACGAATTGAGAATGGCACAGCATACCTTAGCTGATTGGGAGAGTTTTTGTAGAGAAGTTGTTTTCAATGTGTTTGTTACAAAGCCTACAAAAATTGGGGGATTTAATAAAATGTAAGTGCTTTGTAAGTGGAGATGGATATATTCATTTCATTACTTACATTATGTTATTTCTATATAATTTTTTAGCATGGAGATTGATAAATCCAAATTTGTATCCCCCCAATAGATGAAAGGATTCAAGACCTTGCTAAAAAAATCAGCCAAAAACAAGGTAACATAGACATAATAAGCACCTCACCAGGGAACCTAAAATCCAAACCACTATCGGGTATCCAAACCAGACTACATTAGAGAAAATACTGGAATTATCCGAAACTCGAACCAATCAATTCGATAGGACTAAGAAGAGAAACAAAAGTTATTTATAGAAAGACTTATGTTTTTTTTATAACTGTCAATACAAATACAATGTAATTCGAAACTATTGCATCCATGGGGAGAAGGACCTCGGTCGATAGCCCTTTGGATCAAATTGATTCAATAAAATGCATTTATTATTATTCAAATTCGGAAAACGGAAATATAATTGAGGGCACCATGTAGATGGTTCTTGGGTATTTGAAGGATAGGAACGAAAGATGGGTAGAGTTTTTAAGGGGGTTGTAAAAGACAGAACCCAAGACACTCTTTTACAATGTATATAATACTTTATTGAATGTGGAACTACCATTTATTCAGACTGTTGGAAGGGTTACTCCAATTTGCAAAATAACGAAAAATATAATTACTTCAAGTAAACCACTCTGCATTTTGAGGATCCCGAGACAGGAGTCAACACAAATGCAAACACAAGTTCCTTAAGTTATTGTTGAAATTATCACTATTTCATGATTGACTTTTTGTTATCTTATTTTATTTCATACCACTATTATCTCATAATTTGAAAGTTTGCATTTCGTTTTATGCATTCAAAAACATATATGTCCAATGAATGTTTCATACCAATAGGCGCTAATGCATTCCAAACCATATATGGTTTCGATTTTTTGTTTCTAATCCACTGCAAAAAAAAAAAATTACCATTACCACAGTTTATAGCTAAAGCAATAGCCATTCCTAATGCATGTTCAGGTTATCCCAGAAAAGTTAGATCTGAAGACTATCATTATTTCTCATATTAAATGTCAATATTAGTAACACAGTAACCGCTAGGGATAAATCAGAGTTGGTGTACAACGGAACATAAAGATCAAGGCCACGCAAGTGGTTGAACTTTTTAAGCTATAAACATATTATCTTATTTTGATCCAAATAGTTTATTTTTGTTATTTAGCGAGATATATGTTCCTGAAGAAATGTAAAGAAACACAGCAAGATCCTCTGTTTATTCTCTTAATTTGTATGATCCTGAAGAGTTAGAAATATATAATCATATTGAGTCATCAACAGAGGAATGTGAGATGGTGAATAAGGTATTTGTAATGATAAGGGTTCTGTTTATGAACTTTTTATTTAGGTTGGGTTGGTTATTCTTTAATAATTAAAGGTTGGGTATGGTTTTGTGGAAAAAGGGCCTTTTTTGTACAAAGAATCAACGTTTTTCAAAATATTACATAAAATGTAACACGAATTTTACTTTTACTCACCAAAACTCAAATACTACCATAGCTGAACTCTAGAAATTATTGCACTTATCATTTTGTTGATTTATTCTGATGTATTTTAAATATTACCAAATATGAACTCTGTTCCTTTAGCCAAGTCAAGTTGGGTTCCCTTCTTTCACATAATATATTGGCTGGGTTCATTTTTCTGCAGTTTGGACTGAGGCACGCTGAAGTTCAGTTCAATATTTCAAATTAATTTGGTAGTTGAGTGGCTTGCATTTAGCGACTTATTGTGACTATTGTGCGTAACTATTAATTCAGAAAAAAAAGGGCTTGTTTATTCACAAAAAAATACTTTTTTCAAATCTGCATATTCTCCCTAAACTGCATTTTTTTTTATTGAATAATGATTGATGTTGGCACTAACCTGGTAAAAATAACTTCACTAAATTATCGATGACTGTTTTCGCATGGTAGTTGTGAGCGGACAATAAATTAACAATAAACGACTGATACTCTGAAACCACTTTTGCACTTTTAGAAGTCCAAGCTATAGAAAGCAGAGCTTCTACGAACAGTCTCAAATTTTGGTTGAGAATAGAAATGCATTCCGTTGCCTCAGTTAGAATTGACGACACGTCCTCATCAGTTAATTCCGCATCTCTCAATAGGCAAACCAGATTTTCATAATCTCTCGATACGCTGGTTTCAATGTAACCCTCAAGAATAGAATTCACTTTCTGCGAATGTGGTAAAACGAACCTGACTTTGATAGGGGTAGGTTTAATTCCAAAAAGTCTGCTTTTCATACTTCTAGGTTTTTTCAGAATGGAAGAAGGAGTACGAGTTTTCGAGGTTTTAACAGTTCTTTGAGAAGCCGAAGACATTTTCAAACCGCACTATCGACATAAGGGTGAATATCAGAACCAGCCCGAATTAATTATTTTCTAGCGATACTTATAGAAATTTTTTTCATTACTCCAGATATCTGGGTATTAAATTATGTTTTTGAGACAAGACGACACGTGTTTGAATCAAATTTTTGGTTCAAATTGTGCAAGATTCAGCAAGTCTAAACAACGTCAATGTCAGATTTATTGCTTCTTCTTCTCATTCGATAACTAACAACCACAGAACGTTGTGTTTAACTTCTGTGGTTACATCACGGAACGTGGGAAATCTCGGAGTGGACGACATCTACATTTTAGGGACCTCCCTATCCGATCAGTGACGAACAAATAATATCTGGAAGTTTTTATTATCTTGAGAAATATTAGGCAATGTTTCATTCATAGAGTATAACTGAATCGAGTCGCATTTGTCGATGAAAATTAATTGAAGACAAACATTCCTGGGAAAAAACGTTGTTCTTGAATCAATAGGGAACACGCATGTGTCCCTTTCCTAAAATATTTTGATTTTCACATGGATATTACCAATTAGAAAGTTCAATAACAAACTTGGAAATCGTGAAATGTTTAATATTTTTCATTATTCGAAATTGAAAACTCCAATTTCTTCATCACATTCGAAAACGTACTCCTATCGCCTCTGATGGACGTATGCATCATTACTTCACACAGTTTCTAACTTTGCATTGGTAAAGCTCACAATAATAATAAATAAAATTATTTAAGTATGCGTCAAATTATCATTTTCGACATGACAGCACAAAAAAAATTGGAATAAACTTACCAGCCTACTTGATACTTTTATTTTCAAAGAGTTAGCGAATCAATGAGAAGAAGATAGGATGCATCGATTAATTTAAATGAAAATATCTCGAAAACGACTGCTTGTAGCGACTTTTGAATGGCATACCTTTTTCACCCAAAAATTATTATAGAGGAATCAATTTTTCTTCTAGAAAATGTGATGCATACATGCACGACAAAGTTGTTACTCCCCAAAAGAGACAAAGACCATAGGCGACGCCCTCTACAATTAAAGGCCAAACTAAGATCAAATTTGAATTTCTCATATTGAAAAATCCCAAAATACCAATTTTTGTCCAAATATCGACATTATTTTAAAAATTATTTACGAAAAACTAAAATAAAATAAATTTTGAACACCTTGTATATACAAAATGAAGGCCTTGCGGACCCATGCTTATATGATCTTTTCAACATATAAATAACTGAGGAATCGTCCTGTAAAATATAACATACCACCCTGTATACTTGTATGGATATAGCTCATACTCTCTGTTCCATATAGTCCACATATAGTTTGCAATGATCACTGATGGGGTGCTATTCTTGAAGCATATAAGAATGAATGTTGATATTAATTAAAAAGGATACGTATATTGATAGAGATCATGTGAGTGTAAAAGAAAAAGTAGTTCATATTTGTAAAGGAATGGAAAGACAATTTTTAGGCCAGTCACAAAAAACACACTATTTTAGACAGAAGTTACAAGAGAAATGTGAGGAAAAATCATATTTTGCGAAATTACGTTATCCTAATCATAATACTTGTGTCTGCTGATAGAAATGAAATATTTCATGAAAAATACATTAAAATGAATATAGGTATAACACCCATTCGAATTTGTTGTACTTACCTATTAAGATGAAATTATCACTTGTGAAATGGAGAGAAGATACCACTGCCACTCTCGGGACTGCTTTTTTTAATTTAATATTATTTCTCCAAGCTTTATACTTATATACAATTTTTTTCCCGGAGTATATATACGGAGTACTTATTCTTCTCAAGAAACTTGTGAAAGGAGAGATTAAAAGTCACGCTTCTCCTATTATTACAACCAAACAGTTTGCATTACTCAGCGAACGAACTTTCGACATTGTCTTTGGTATAAAAAAATTCCAATTTGTTAATAGATTAATATTCACACATCAAATCGTGAAAATAACACAACAGTTAATATGTTTGAAAATATGAACAGGATGTGAATCATCTGCGAGTGAAAGATAATCTTAACGCTCAAGATAATCTCTTGGGAGGTATTCATGTTGAGAAGGAATGTTTCTTACATTTTTCCATCATTGCATAGTGGAATTGCTTCTAGAAATGTTTCCTAATTCTTCCGGGCTTCCTGATGATCGTGGAAGCGTGATGCGATGCTACTCTTGTATCAATGTTACAAGTGATTTCTGGTGAGTACTCCTTTTCGGAAAACATACTTCTTTAACTCATTCACCTATATGAGTTCTTAATTAAGACTGGAATAGAAAATCAAATAATAACGTATCTGAATAAAAATGAAAATTTTCACTTTTAGATTGGTTCCTTTGGGTTAGAGTCCTTTTACAAGTAGTTATTCTTGTTAGATATTACAAAAAATAACTTCATTATTGTCGTAGATTTTCCAATTTTCGGAAAAATATTTCCTTTTAATATTCAGTTGAGAATATTCCTTTCTTCAACACAATAGTCATATGGAGGGAATATAAACATTACTTCTCTCAACAGTTCAATTCATATGCGATAGGGTTCGTTTAAATCCTAGTTCTGCTATCGAGGATGTCACCCTTCAAACAATGGTAAAGCTGAAATTGGAAACCACCGTTAAACCATCCAAACGAAAACTAAAGTTACATTCTGAAAGTAAAGACAGTTTTTCAAAACTTTGGAAATGAAATATCAACTGTTCTCCAGAGCGTATATATCATTTTCGATGTTATACACGTCACAACTGTCAACAATTGACAGGAAGCACGGGTATCAATTAACATTTTCAGTTGGAAATGCACATTTTCGTCTGTCTTTTTATTTTAAACAATTAAAAACTCCGCATGGGTCATCTGACCATGGTGAAGAACAGGCGGCGCCCTCGTGGGTTGGAAGACAAGCTGATATTTGTGACTGTCTAGTCGTGAAAATACGTGCATTTCAATTCAAAAATATATAAAAGTTAGTGAAGTTAAACAACTGAATATACCAAAAACCTGCTCCAATGTTCTCTACGCCGGTAACCAGGACGGATGATAATGGATTTGTCTGGAAGAAGGGGGCGACTTGATGTGAGAATAAAGAAAACTGTATTAGTTATGTTGCCAGATACGTGCATTGGAAAAAAATAATAATAATAATAATAATAATATCTTTATTTTCCAGTTCAGTTGGGTACTCGTGGTAGAGCTCATCCAGTATTGAAACGATCACTTTGGCCTTCCGCCACCTAACAACCAATTTTTATCGAAGATACCCGAACCATTGTCTAACTATGGCTAACACTCCTATTTCTTTTTCCGCTACTGAAGAGTACTTACCACTGGGCATTTTGGCAAGGTAACGAGTAAACTATTGCAAAGTTGAATAAATAACTGCACTACCTATTTATTAATTAAACAAACCTAACCTTTCAAACGCTGCATGCCAAGACACTGGTGAAGATTCACCGTAGCACAGCAAATCGTGTCCACTCGTGTTTTCCCCCTCTCTACCTACCAAACGGTCGTTTCAATACTGGATGAGCTCTATCACCTCGAGTGAGACATCCAGGGTGTCCCATAACGAATAATTCTTGATTATGTAAGAGATACGTAAGGAGAGAGAGAGCGCTGGATACCTGTATCCGATTGGTCTAAAGTTATAAAAATGGGAGAAGAAGAACTACAGCATGACAACACTGGTTGTCAGTTGCAGATTGCAGTTGTTAAACGTCACTGTAGTGACTGCAGAAATTTAAGTAATATTTTTTCACGTCTTCTATCTTCTTTAAATTCAATAATCATTTAATTGTACAGAGTGAATAAAAATAAATCACGTAGAAATTATGTCCCACCAAACCGGAATAAAAGGTAAGTAGGAAAGTTTCGAAAACATCCTGACATAGGTTCTCACTTTTCCAAAAACTTTCAGCAAATGATGGACTGAAAAAGTTTTTCGCTAAATGCAAGAAGGAAAAACAAGACTTATCAAAGTTTCGATCAAAGAAGGTATGAAACAAAAAACTTCCATTCACAATATTTCTCATACACTCTTCCATTTCAGAGCAACTGATTCTCGACGATCATAAAAATATTAAACATAACTGGGAAAAGGACTTTGATGCATACATATCACCAATCATTGAAGAAAATCAACCTTGCTACTTACTCTATCGGTATGTAGTAGAATGGGATCCTCAATATCATAACTTTTACCACCTTTTTAGGTTAGACAATAAGAATTCCTTGGGATATGAATGGCTGTTCATCAGCTGGTCTCCAGACACTGCTCCAATCAGGCAAAAAATGTTGTATGCATCCACCAAAGCCACTTTGAAGCAAGAATTTGGTACTTCGCAGATCAAGGAAGAACTGCATGGTACTATTAGTGTAAGTAGTTGTGTCCCTTTCAAATTTTTTATTGAAATTGCAATCAACTTTAAAAAGCAATTTCATTGATCTTCACCCTCTATTATCAAATTAGTTGAAGGTCGATGATTTGCATCAAATACAAGGTTCAATCCCCATCCAACAACATAAATTCTCTGGAGAAATATCAGAAAAAAATACAGTATAATGTGTATACTCACATTGATGTTCGTTAAACATCGATAACATATCGATAGTATCAATAGTTTTTTTACTATCGAAAATATCAATAGTTTGAAAGAAATAATCGATTGTTTCCGATAGTGCAATTATTCCTCTTTTTGTTCAAATATTACACCATTTTATTGTCTCATCATTGAATAAAAAGGTCTCATTCAGTAGGATTCAAATTTTAGGCTCGATTAAGAACATCGTTGTCAGTTATAATTTTTTACGTTCATTCCAGATGACAGCACGCTCGTTTCACGTACTGTATTTTAATTGGCTGCCGTATAAGACTTCTAATTCGATAGCCAATCTGAAAAGTCAATGGGTATATATTCTGAAATCCTCACCGTACTTTGACTATTGAATGGTAAAACTTTTCCTAAATGTAAATACTTATTACGTCTATAACAGATCATATTATCAATTAGTTAACGTTTTTGAAAATGAATAAGAAATCGAGTGAATGGAAGTGGGATAATTCCAACAGTAGGTTGAAAGAGGTGGCAACAACATTTTTAGCCATACCTGTCCCCTCGGAGAGGATACTCTCAAATTCTGATCAAACGGAAGAAATAGACTCGAAAGATAAACATTTGAATCATCTTTTGTTTTTGAAACAAAATATTCCTATTTTGGAAGAATGAATGAAAGTTTATTTGATTTCTTTATATGTTCGACATCCAATAAGAGTTTTTACCTCTAAGCTACAGTCAATACTCCTTTTTTACCTATTTCTTAATCAACAGATGACAGATTGTAAATTTGAAGTTACAAACTGCGTCTATTCTACGAATTTTCGTCCCAGAAGCTCCTGGAAAAATAATTCTAATACATTTTTGACAGAAACAACCATAACCTCTATTTTATTTTTGACACTTTACGTCATAACTATCGATATTTTCAACAGAAACTATCGATACTATCGCAGACAACAAACTATCGATGTTTAACAAACACTATCTCACATGCAAAAAAAACTTAATATTTGATAAAATTTGAGGTCTTATAATTTTTATTTTTAGTTAAATTTTCATAATTTTTTTGTAGATATAGGGACTGATTACAACCAGGGTTGAAACGCTTTAAATCAATGTAAATACATGATTTAAATCACATGAATTTTTCAATTTAAATCATGATTAAAATCAAAATTGTTTGATAAATTATAATTAAGAGAAAATAAAAACTGAATGGTTTATTATATCAAGAAAATTATCTAAATAATGTTTATTTTAGTTAATTGTAGTGCTTGTACAAAAAAAAAACTAATTTTGCAGCTTTTTCCGTTCCTAATCGATTTCCGGTTTGGAATGGACTAAACCAAATGTTGAGAAAATTCTCTCGACTGATGAGGAAGAAGCAGCAGCACAAAATAATTGTCTATTTATGAAGAACTCTTTTTGAATAATGGGTATTTTTTGTTGTGACTTCCACTAATCTATGGGTTTTACATTCTGAAGAATATCATCATAGATCATAATATCAGTGAAAGGTTCTGATCGGGCAAGAAACTTGATTATGAGTGATAGTAAACCACTATTTGGATATAATTTTTCAACAGCTTTTAAAGCAACATTTTTTCACCCTTTGTTAGTGTTTGCTGAGTTTTTGTTGGGTCAAGAAGATATGCCAACAAATTATATAGGGTTGTACACTTCTCATAATGCCTCTTAAATTTTTGCAGATGTTTTAAAGTTATGTCAGTTTTGTCAAAATGGGTTTCCAATATTTTAAATTCTTACACAACATCTGAAAGGCTGGCATTGTTTCTTTGTGTCTATCTATCGCGATAGAGATAGGCTTAAGTATTGTTAGGTAATCTTTGAAAAACATTTTTAAGTGAATGTTTGAAATTTTTCCTCTTATAAGTCAATTTCGTTTTTGTTCTCCTTAGCAATTTTGAAAAGTATGGGTCATGACTCAACGAAATCTTCTAACAGTCGGCAAGCGAATTCCATCTGACATCATTTGGCAAAACTAGGTTCTTGCCCTCTTCTTTGACATATGCTGAAGAGGCAAAATGGTTGTTACGGAAGTATTTGGCAAGTTAAACAACATGCTCTTTAATATTAGCGATTTCCAAATCCTTACATAGTAAATTCAAAATATTGCAGCACAACCATATGTAATAAGGTTCAATTCAGTAGTAGATGTTTTTATTTGATGTCACATTGCAGCCATATTAGCTGCATTATCTGTGACAAAACTACATACTGTACAGTCATATTCGGTTTTAAGCTTATTTATGAGAGGTGTTGCAATTTCTGTTAAATTTACAGAAGTATGTGGATTCCCAGAAGAATCTAGAGTACCTATCTATTAAGAAGGAAGATCCATTTTCTGCTGTAACCATTGCCACAGATTATCGGTTCACTATGCTCATTGGACCATCCGTCAAGTGACAGACACACAAATGTCCCCGAAAAGTTTTCAAACCATTTGATTTTTTCTTCATTATAAATTTCATGAAGCAATTTATTAGAAAGAGGGTGGTATGTATCCAGGCCGTAAAAGAGCTATAGCTTTTTTAACTTCCGGTTGCTTCATACAGTTAAAACTGCTGTTTGTAGCGTAGAGGGCTCTGGCAATCTGTCTTTAGAAGATTTGCTAGTGGGTACGACAAAAGATGTCAAAGATCCAGAACTAGAACTTGCTGACCTTGTTTCTGACACTGCTTTTCTTTTCCTACAATCTGAAGTTGAAAGACCGGAAAGTGACTGTAAAGGTTGTGAAGTACTTGGTTCCTGTGAGTTCTGTGGCATAATCAACCTTAAAAAACCAATATTTTAATTTCAAGTTAAAGCAAAATCTTTATCTTTAGTAAAAGTTATTTAAAAAAATCGAAAATAAAATTTCAAATTCAAGACCTTGTATCTCAGAAACGGCGCATTGCCGGACATAAGTTTACTTGGCAAATTGGCGTATTTTCTTGAATTCTATGTTAGGTTAAAAAAAAGCATCAACTTAAAAATCACCCTGTATTCTGTATATCTTTGAAAAATTATAATGAAAATGAAATTTAAAGAAACAAACTTCTTTACTTATTATATTATTATTATAATATGCGTTTGTGTATTTACAACTGATTCATTGTCCTTTTCGATTTCTGTATTTGTTTCACTACACTTTTGCCAGTGAACTTTCATCCGTTCGACAAGACCTTGCATTTCATGTCTACATTTTTTGCATATAGCTTATTCCTAGATTTTCCTTCGGTTTTATTAGATTTTTCTCTAAAATGTATCCAGATAGGGCTTTTTTTCCTTCCACTTCTATAAAGAGTTGACATTGTTACACTATTTGCAGAATTTTAGGTAACCTTTAAAACTTCAAAGCAAAAATCACTCCTGGTGCTGCTTATTAGACATCCAATTATCAAATAATGCGAGTATACATCTTTATATAAACAGTGGAGGGTTTTCTAACTTGTTCTGACAGGAATTTTCAGGACTGATCGTTTTTTGACAGCAACTATCTTCAATATTGATCAATCAATCAATTTTTTTTTTTTTTCTATATTAGTTTTTATTTAAGGTTTTTTTACAAACCTCACATTAGTAAGTCATTTTATCATATTTTTAGTGTTATTGTAACACCATTAATGTTTTCAGATGTCTTGAAAAAGAAAATAAAATTTTCGAAAGCTCGACAAGTTAAACAAGAGTTTTACTTTATCAGGCCAATATATTATATGACTGCAACCCCAAGGATAATCTTCAGTTACTGAAAATTTCCAAATTCACCTTATATATATATATATATATATACAGTGCTTCTCAAAAGTCCCCTCCCCCCCTCTTATTTTTGGAACGATTATACATAAACAAGTGAAATTTGGAAACTGAATATTAAAGGTTGTAAACTTCCCTACTAGTGATGATAGATGACGAAATCGTCAAAGATGACGTCACAAGGCCATTGTGACCAATAATTTTAAATGGAACCCTACGGCAAGGGACACCTCTTTTAAAAGATATCGAAAAAACATATTCAATGATTCATTGAGGGGACTTTTGAGAAGCACTGTATATATATATATATACAGTAAAAACCGAATATAACGACATCGTTTATAACGACAGATCGGTTATAACAACCGAATGGCAAGGTCCCGGCCGAATCTATATAAACTAATAAGTACACATACCGCCTATAACGACATCGGATCAGCGACATATGCTTAAAACGACGAAACTTTATCGATATTAATCGCTATTCATCGGCTATACGACCAACCGTTTACCTATTCCAGCAAAACAATACATTACGACCAATTTTCACCTTTATACTAATAATATGAAGGAATATTTCGCTATAGAACCTCTTTTCCGCTCTTTGCCATTTGACCTTGCATGTTTTACGACTTATTCAGTGCGATAGTTGACCGCGTGAATTACAGGTTGATTTAAAAACTTTTGGTTTAGATCGTGTGTTTACGCGTTACTATGTCGCAAAAAAGAAATAGGAAAGTGTTTAATATTGAAGAAAAATCACATATTAAATGGAGATTAGAAAATGGCGAGTCAAATAGTGAAATTGCAAAGGAATGTGGAGTCCCACACTCTACGATATCAACGATTTACAAGGATAGAGATAAAATAAAGGCTCTTTTCGAGAACAACTCTTTGAAAATTAAACGATCGAGGACATCTGAAGTTAAAGTTATTTGAAAACAAGTTCATATGCATAACCTATCCCCATACTATAAACAGACATAATATATACATACATACTTGTGTATATTGCTTATAACAACTATCGGACATAACGTCCGAAGTATACGGTCCCTTCAATGTCGTTATATCCGGTTTTTACTGTATATATATATATATATATATATATATATATATGACAGATTTTAATTTGTTTCTGTTTATCTATGCATTTTTCATTGTTTTTGTTTACTTTAGTTTTAACAACCTAAGAGCTAGTTTACTTATAATTATTGTTTAAGGCTGTGTTTTAGGTAAAATTTATTGCTTAGACTTTGTTTATGAGATCTGTATTTTTAACAATAAAGCATGTTTTGAATTACTGCTATTGATGACAGATTTCTTCACGCTATAACTCTTCGGGATTAAGAAATCAACTCCAAGAGGTCTGAGGTACAAATGTTAGTGTGTGGACACTTTGCCGAAGATTGAAGGAGCTTAAAAGCTTACAGACCAGCAACCGGACCTAAATTGCTTCGGAATCACCGAGTAGCTAGACTGCAATTTGCCACTGAACATTTACATGAAACTTATGTTCTTCAGATGTACGGAGAAGAGTATGGAGAAGGACCGGAGAAAGATTTGCAGAGTGCACGTTCAGTCCCCGTCTGAGCTATGGAGGAGGTTCAGTAATGAGTTGGAGGTCATCGATGGATCTTTGACGGGCCACCAATATATTGAGATATTAAGCAATTATGTTTGTTGTACCTTCTAGTGGATTTATCGGCGATGGCTTTATCCTAATACAGGTTAATGCGCGGCAACATACAGCAATGTGTGTTACACAATACCTCGCGGAAGTTGGTATTAACAAAATGGACTGGCCAGCGTGTTCGCCTGATATCAACCCCGTGGAGCATGTGTGGGACATGCTTGGTAGGCTCAAGATGTCACTCGTAATGTTATTGATGATATGAACCGACATACGCAGGTAGTTATAAGAGCTAGTAGTGGTTATACAATATATTAAGCTGAATTTGTTGTAAAAAGTACGTTTCCTTAGATTAGTTATGTTGCAGTTGAATTGGTTTGTTTAGAAGTTTGGATTTGAAATTGACTTGAAGTTTGCTTAAATACATTTCCTTACTTTTATTCTTTTTGACTGAGTTGCAATAATTGCTTATTAAAACTAAATAATATATTATTGCCCTTTCATCGCTAGACTCATAAACTAAGCTGATAAACTGACATTAGGGCAACAACGACAATAATTAGCCGAACCAAACTTTTTTAAGAGTATGATGAAAAATACTTCATTTTAGGCTGTCCTCAAGATCGATCGAAAGGATTATAAAAGAAATCAGAGATTCAGTCGAAAATCCGAGAGAAAAGTAGGTATGGTTTAGATTGTCGGGGAAAATATAAATGATTTGAAAAACATTTTATACAATATAATATTTACAATCATACTCAAATTATTATTTTTTTTTAATTATGCTCCTTACATTAAACTTCTATGCCAATGGCTCATTTCAGAGAACATTTTCCGAATGATCTGGAGTAAGCAACTCCACAGCTAGCAGGGTCATTAGAAAAGTGAGTATATCACTTGTATTCTTAGGCCATGAAACACTATTGCTTTTCTTGTATTCCACATTTTTTTATTTTTTTAACGAGACTTATTAACATAACATTTGCTCTTTGCTCCTCCTCTGGTGTGAATTTGGTACATCTAGAGTTTTTATTACCCCATTTGTCAGATATCACATATTCCATACAAAACAAAGTCAAATTCATCACATAACCTCACTTTTTTGGGGGAATTCGATAAAAAGATGAAAAATAATTTGGTTAATATCCAGTCAACATAATTCTCGTTACCAACATGTAGGAAATTAACACTAACTAATAGTTACTTGACTAACAAACTTTTTTTTTTGTGAAACGCTTCAAACCTTAACCACTAGTTAACCAAATGGTATTTGGTTAAGTGACATTGTGAAATTGGGCGTAAAAAATGAACCAGTGCTTGAAGGCATGAACCAAAAAACAAAATGTCGGAATGAAATGGTTCTTAGCAAAAATTTGTATTTTCAAAGAATTTGGCTATGAAATTATGCTATGATAGTTTAAAATTATTGTAAACTAATACGCCAGCATTTAACAAAAGATAAATTAAATTTTAGTTTGCTAAAAAATTTATGACAATTGAACTAAAAATTATGAGACCTCAAATTTTATCAAATATTAACTTGTTTCGTTTTTTTGCATGTGAGTGTAGTTTTGAAAAATTCATTCATTTTTACCAAAACTAATTTTACATAAGATTGGTGGAGGTGCTTTAATTCCTGAAACTTGACAGTTTTGCTAGATTATCGATGAAGAATTTACAGTTTACAATGCAGAACAACAAAGTTCCGGGGCTGATAAAAAAAAGATCAACTATTAATTGAACTATGAAAATTACCCTCAATTAAATTTACTTTCATATTGAGAAATGATGTAAAATTGAGCAAAAATATTTAATCCTTGACTTAGTATTCTCAACTAATAAATATCTTCAAATGATTTTAGACATGAGAATAAATTCTCATACTGCTCTGAGAAAGTCTACAACTGATTTTATGTAAGCTTTTGATATTAATCGACGATTTTATTGTTGCAGACTGACATCACTCTCAATGGTTACATCAAACACAAAAAATCAGCTGCGGCTCCAGCTCCATTATCTATGCGAGAAGAAGAATTACAAGAGATACGACGAACTGAAATCAATACTGAGATAAACGTTGATACTAAACAACAAACCTTGAGTGGTGTGGCATTTCCAGTAAGCGAACCAGCAAAACAGGCTATTATAGATATGGCGAGAGGATCGTATGATTATGTTCAATTCAGGATAGGTAAGATACCCATAGAACCATAGATTTTGACGAATATTCCTAATTTATAAGGCAATGAATTTATTTGCTCAATGTTTTTCTGTAGTATATAAAAAGTCTAGTTTATTTCAGTACTTTGAATTATTAAGTTTATTTTTATCTCTTTCAGTTCGTTTCAAACTTTCGTATATTCCGTAATATCATATATCTTCCTAATACAATGTCCCTAGGATCTGAACCTAATTTCATACCTGAATCAGGCAGTATTTGCCCAAAGTTTGAAAAAAAGTTACCTTGAGGGACTTAATCAATCAATCAAACTTTTATTGAATAAGTGTTTTTTCACAATAAATATCAGAACAAAAGAAGAAAATTACATATATATATATATATATATATATATATATATGTATATAATAAAACACATTGTATTCGCACACTTAAGAGTAAGTTGCAATTTAAAATTGAATATGATTCGCGATTACACTGAACAAACAATCGACAAGTAAGTATTAAAAGAAATTCCTCAAAAACACATTAGGGTGTTTGGAGATACTCATCAACGGAGTAATATGCATGCTGAAGTAGAAATGCCTCAAGTTGCCTTTTAAACACAAAGATATTTGAGGTCAATTTCATGTCTTCTCTAAGATGGTTATACAGCTTGACCCCATAGCACATGGGATGATTCTGAGATACTGCCAATCTGCCGTAAGGCTGATGGAGTTGTGCAGAATCTCTGGTAAAATGATCATGAATTTGTTCGTTTTTGGGTATGCTTGAAATATTTTTCTTGATTATATTAAAGTATGATAAATATACAAACTAGGCATTGTCAGTATATTAAACTGTATGAATAATGGCCTGCAATGATCCCTTGAGGATGCACCTGCCATAATTCTGATTGCCTTCTTTTGTACAACAAATACTCCATGGGCTTTGGCAGCTAATCCCCATTGTTCTAGTCCGTAGGCTATAACAGCCTGGAACAAACTGTGGTATAGAAGTTTGAGAACATCGAATGATACCGGATGCTTTAACTGTCGAAGTAAATATATATGTTTACTTAGCTTTAATTTAACGCTCATGATATGATCCTTCCAGGTTAGCTTATTATCAATGGTGACCCCTAAAAATTTTGTGGAATTCATTTGATGTATCGTCTCCTTATTTATTTTAATCAGATAACTTATATCTACTGGAGTGTTTTTTGCAACAAAATTAAGCATTTGAGATTTGGGAGTGTTTAGCAGCAGACCATTTAGGGAGCACCACTCAGAAATTTGAGCTGTGACTATTTGAGCTCTATTAATTACTTCAGAACTATTCCCAGCAGATACCAAAATATTAGTGTCATCAGCAAAGACCACAGTGATAGAGGCTTCCGTGCAGAATTTTGGAAGATCATTAATGAAAACTAAAAATAAAAGTGGTCCCAAAACTTAAGAACTTAAGAAAAAATACGTCTAAATTTGAGATTCATATAAATAAAATTAAATAATTCATAATCACTTTAATAGGGGCAATCGGAAGAATTGGGTTCTTAAATAAATTTGTACAATTTTCACTTTGTAATGCACACATTCTTTCTCAAATCCAAAGAGGTATAATTTAGCGATTGATTAAGTGGCATTAAAAGTTATTTTCAGGAAAACATTTGATACACCTCTACTATTATATGACAATAGTAGCAGGAGACCTAAATATTAACTATTCAGATACAACAACAACAGAATTCAATGAGCTAAACACTTCATTCATTTAATTTAACCTCGCCATGCATGTAACAGGACCGACTAGAATATCTCAGTATTCAGCTAGTTTAATTGACTATGTATGCTCTAACTTCAATAACTCTGAGGCTAACGTATCAATTATTCCTGCAGGTCTCTCTGACCATGAGGCAGTCTTCTTCTCTTGTATAAAAACCAGGTTAAATAAAAATAAAATATGGTAGAATCTATAGCAAAGATAATTATCGAAAATTCAAAGAAAGCTGTGAATCAACATACTGGGAACACAATCCAAACCCAACTGAAGCATTAAGAACATTCCATGATCAATTAATCAAAACCTTCAATGATTGCTTTCCAGTACGAAAAATTAAAAATAAACCCACAAAAAACCGTGGATCACAAATGGTATTAGAATTTCAGCAAATAACCTAAGATCAATGCATTCTTTAAGGAAATATTGCAATAGTGAATTTTTCATAGCCTACTTCAACAAATATAGAAATGTCTATAGAAGGAAAAACCAAAAATAGATACTACAAAGCTAGATTTGAAAAAGCACACAATTCAACAAGAGAGCATTGGCAAGTAATTAACGATTCAAGAGGAAAAATAACATATCTGATATTGACCCAGATGCGCTAAACCAGTATTATTGCTCAGTTGCGGAAAAAATAACATCACATTTAGAGTCAAACAAATCCTTTGGAAAACTTACAAAATAAAATTTCCTAAAACTTTTTCTTGAGACCAATGGATATCTATGAACTGAAAGCTACATTCAAAGAAATAAAAAACAAGAAATCGGCTGGTGTAGATGAAATTTCCATTAACATATATGAAAATTTAACAGACACCGTACTTTATATCATAGTGGAATGTGTTAATAAATCTTTCGAGTCGGGATCATTCCCCAATTTCCTGAAAGAAGCCATCATAATTCCACTCCACAAAGGTGGTGAAATAAGTGATCCTACAAATTATCGTCCAATATCACTCCTCTGCACCCTCTCAAAAATTATAGAAAAGCTCGTAAAAAGCAGAATTATGCAGTTTTTAAATAAACATAACATTTTGTCTCAGTGTCAGTTTGGATTTCAGAACTCCAAAAGCACAACTGATGCAACTTTTCATTTCTGGAAAAAGTTTATTTGAGCCTAAATGAGGGTGAGGTGGTTGCAGTAGTATTCTGTGACTTGTCTAAAGCATTCGATTGCGTAGATCACAGAATATTGCTCAATAAACTTAATCATTATGGACTCAGGGGGGTTGGCTTAAAATGGGTCGAATCTTATCTCACTGGCAGAAAACAAAGGGTTAAAATTTCCAGTCAATGCTCGGGCTACTCTGACATCAGAGCCGGAGTACCTCAAGGCTCAGTGCTAGGACCCATTTTGTTCTTACTTTACCTCAATGACTTGTCATGTTTACCTATTTCAGGTAAATTCACATTATTTGCTGACGACACCACCCTCATATGGCATGGCAAAAATGTGGATAGCTTAAGAACAATCATAGCCCAGGAGATACAGGAGGTCATAACTTGGTGTAATTCGAACCATCTCTGCTTCAATATAGATAAAACTAACATCTTAACCTTCAGATTCCAGTCAGTATCAGTCTGAACACACATAGAGTGGAAAATAAATCTTGTTTAAAGTTTCTGGGTATACACATTGATAATAAACTTAAATTCGAAGACCACGTTATGTCAGTAAAAAAAAGATTAGCATCAGGCTGCTACGCAATTAGAGTGGTATCAAACGAACTTGGTCCAGTCATTGCTAGAAACACCTATTTCTCCCTCTTTGAATCTCACATTAGATATGGAATAGCTTTCTGGGGTTTCTGTAGCCAGCATTTATTACAATCTCTCTTTGTCCAACAAAAAGTGGGCCATCAGGTACTTGTGTAGGGCTAAAGCAAGAGACCACTGTAGACCGCTGTTTATTATTTATTTATTTATTTATTTATACTGATTACAAACAGACTATGTCTAATAACATGTATCAGTTGGAAAATTACAAACATACAGACGCGAAGTATAACAATTATACAGTTACAAACATATATATATATATATATATATATATATATAAACAACATTAAAACTATTCAAATATTTAAAATTAATGTACAAACATCACAAGGCACTTATACTATCCTGGTTGTAGCTCAAATGGGAGAGTAGTGAGGTCTTAGAGATATTAAGGAAATCAATTTCTCCTGTTCTCAAGAGGTTGTTAACACTGACTAAGCAGTTGTTA
Source organism: Gonioctena quinquepunctata (assembly GCA_018342105.1). NCBI lineage: Eukaryota > Metazoa > Arthropoda > Insecta > Coleoptera > Chrysomelidae > Gonioctena > Gonioctena quinquepunctata. Next base: position 289,340 of record JAFIRS010000520.1, read on the forward strand.
ATGGGGGCGCTTAAATTGTGAATTTTGAAGGGGCTATTTCTGATTCTCAGTCTTATGTCTGGCCTGTTGAAGTGAATGTTCATCAGTATATCAGGTACATTGATCATGTTGTGTAAGATATCAAAGACGAAAAGAATCTGGATCCTTTCACGTCGTTCGCTCAAAGTAATAATTTCAAAATCTCTTCTTTGGTTTTCGTAGGATATACGCAATGGGTATATTCCATATTTTTTGAAGTGCATGGATCTTAGAATTTTTTTTTGAATTTTTTCAAGCATATCGGAATATGTTATGGTCTCAGGGTTCCAAATAATACAGCAGTACTCTAACTTAGATCTAACATAGGAATTAAATAGTATTATAGATATTTGGTATTTAAAATAATGGCTTGATCTCAAGATGAAGCCGAGTTTTCTGTAGCACTCAAAGCTAATTCTGCTAATATGTTCATTGAACGACAATGTTTTAGTAAAAACAACACCCAGATCCTTGATTCTATCTAGAGATTCCAGCTCGACATCATTGATGGTATAGTTTCCGACTATTTCTATTTTTTTTCTAGTGTATGATACTATTTTACATTTTGACTCATTTAGTGATAGGTCATTATCATGCAGTACCTACAGATTGCATCAATTATGTCTTGGAACTTTTTTGTGTCTTCTACTGATGTTATTTTGAGAAACACTTTCAAGTCATCTGCATATAGAAGAAATTTTGTACCTTCAAGATAGTCATTGATGTCATTAATGAACATGACAAAAAGCAACGGTCCCAGTATCGAGTCTTGGGGTACACCCGAGGTACTAGTAAAACTCTCGGACTGACAGTTATTTATATTTAACAAAGTTAGGACGATTTGTCAGATACGATTTTATAAATGCGACTAATTTTTCATCGAATGAAAATGATGTTACTTATTTAGCAAAACATTGTGATTTACTCTATCAAATGCTTTTGCTAGGTCCGTGTAAATGGTATAAATTTGATAGTTGGATATTTCTTTGGAGACATACTCGCTAAAGACGCAAAGGTTTGTTGTGGTTGATTTTTTATTTATGAACCCATGTTGTTCCTCTAAGAGTACTGAAGATATGTGACAATTTATTTTTTTATGCATTGTCTTCTAAATATTTTTGAGAGTGATGGTAAAATAGTGATGGGCCTATAGTTTGTTATTTCATTGGTTTTGCCAGATTTATGAATTGCAATTATACGTCCCACTTTGAATCTTTCAGGAAACACATTAGACTCCAATGATCTATTGAAAATAATTTGTAGTGGTGATGATAATAGGTCAGCTGAATGCTTTGAAAAAGTAGGCTGGTATTCCATCTACCCCCATTGCCGCCTTTGGGTTTCAATGATTGAATGGCCTCTAAAATATCAGATATTTCAATGTTTTTAATTTGTAGGTTAGTAAGACCATAATCTTTATGTTCGATTTCCTTAGAGATGAGTGTACTTTACACTATATACTAACCTTGAAGTATTGTGCATAGGCATTGGAGATATCTTTAACTGATTCTAAGATTTCATTATTATAAATAAATCTACTCGATATAGATGAGTTACTTTTTTTTTCATAAAGTCCCAAAAGTATTTTGGATCCGAATGGATTTGTTCCTCAATATTTTTCATATGATTTTCAAAACTCGCTTTGATAAGTTTTTTGGTTTCACTTCTCAGTTTACTGTATCTTTGCAAATATTCGAGATTTTTTTTTGATTGAATTATCCCCCAAAAAATTCTTACCATAACTAGTATTTTCATTTTGGAAACTGCCTGTTTGATTCATAACAAACAGTCTTCAAGCACAAATATGACTCGTACTTACGTGAGCACCCCAAGTAACAACCGTAACAACCTTAGCCTGTCAATCCCAAAAACAACTCTAACAAAAAATTAAATTATATATGAAAGCAGGAAATTATATAACCACCTGCCAGAAAATTTAAAAGTATTAAATAATCCTAAACACTTTAGAAAGGCAGTAAAAGACTTCCTCATGCCAAAAGCATAATTTGACCTGCAGGAATGCTATAATGAAAATTTCGGACATCAATAACCTAGTCCTACTGTGTTACTATTTTATTGATTCTAAGTAAGTTGTATATTGTGTAGTGATAACCCTATGTTTTGTAATGTAATTCATTGTTTCCCCTTTTTAACCTAACTTTATTTTATTGTAACATTACTTTATAATATTTATTTCTACATTTGAACTATATTTTTACACTTTTCATTATATACTCACATATTATACTTATTTACATCTAACTTTTATATATATATATATATATATATATATATATATAACACTATGATCTTACCACAAGTTATTACTCTCATCGCTTTGTCAATAAGGACTATTTCTTGGACAATAAAGCACAGTTTTGATTGATTGATTTCAAATAGGAAAAATTTGAATATATATTCAAAATAACAAAAATCCTGCTTCCCGTTGCTCGACAGTTTCAGACGAACAGGCTTGAGCTTTGTGTACACGAGCCTTTTTGTTTGTACTTGAGGTGTAGATTGACCAATCGCTTGATTTGACAGTGAAAGTACACACGAACTGAAATATCACCGCTAACCTATATGAAATACACTTATTCGTTGTAACAACTCGCGCGCCGCCTATTGTAAAATTCAGAATCCTTCGAGGGGGTACGCACAACTTCCCAAAGTTTCATCACAATCAAATAAAAGGCATAAGAGCTGGAAATTTATCCCCGTTTTCGGTATTTTCACGTGCAGATCCAAGCATTTGGTAAGCGGACGGTGATATCTAAAGCAGCCGATTTCTAGCTATTTGGAAACTTCCAATAAATAATCTCAAGAAATAAAAAAATCATAAATCAATAAAAAAAAATCAACAACTTTTTTCAGTTTAGAGGTGTTTATGAATAGTGTGCTTTTATTATTTAATTTCGATGATATGAAAGCTGTATTGTTTTGAAACTTTCTTAGACCAGAACTTTTTCTGGCTTATATTTAAATCAAATTGAGTTTTTCAGTGGATTATTATTAGGTATTTTTTTGTTCTCAAGATTATTTTTATAGTGATAATCTAATATTTACAGCCTGATACAAATGGATGTTTTTAATGCGTGGTTATCTCTCTCTGTTTCATATTTATTTTCATCTTTCCAGTTAAGAATAATTGTCTTTTTTGGAATTGTTGCTTGAAATTCAAACGAAATTCTCACATTTACCCAAAAACTGATAAAGAGATTATAAAATTTCTACGAATTTCTTCCTCTCAACATATTTTTGAAGTGTGATCTTGAATGTATTGAGAGAGCCTACACTTTCAATTCCGTGGGAATAACTCATAGTATACCTTCGATGAATTTTGGAATAAAAAAAATTGCACTAGTAACCCCTTCACCACACTTACTCACATCACACATATTTGCTGACTGACCCTTGGGGAACTTTGTTCATCTTGTGCGAACTCAAGATATATTGTTTCATGATATTTAAATACATTACATATTTAAGCCAATGATTTTTTGTTTAGATATCCAAGAAGAAAAGATACATTTAGTGTCTGCAGAAAATATATCCATAGAAAAGCTACCATCGAAAATTCCCAATGATAGTGGAAGATACCACTTGTACAAATTCAAACATACTCATGAAGGAGACTACATGGAAAGCATTGGTAAGAATTCATAACAAATTCAATAGTTCTCCGAAGTGTAGTCAAACTCGACCACCTTTTATGTCTTCGTTCATAACATTTTTTTTATCATTAATTCTTCATACTAGAATTTGTCTGGATAGAAATTTGTTAAATAAGATTATAAAAAAAAATATATAAAATGTTTTTGACTGGAGTGTTCAAAGTTGATATTGTCTATATCATATTCAAATGTCATTACTATTGTTAGATATTTTACTTTTACTCTTTTTCGATTTTTTTGTACTAAAATTATAGTTCAAAAGTATGTTTGGGTGGCTCTCATGGTTGGCGAACTTTCCTACAGGTCATCTGCCAATCTTCATGCTTATCAGAGAAAATATTATCTCCATTTCTGATAACACATTATTATTTTTTTCATCTAGTTATATTTTAGTTTCTTCCATTTCGATCACTTCATTACTTTTTATTTTTGCTGTACTGAGTTGTCCCAATTGGACGACACTTTTAAAGGGAAAGTCCTGTTTTCAAACTAGATAGATGAAAACTGATGGCTGTGTCTGAGGGTCAATTTTTATGACAAACTTAATTGTGAAAACCGCATATTGATATCTATCATCGTTTCTGAGTTACAGCATGTTTTTCGAAAAGTTGATGTAACTTTTTTCTGTACAAAATTCTTTGTTTCTATGAAAACATTTCTAAAGCACTTTTTTACGTAAAATTCAATGGTGTAAGTAATTTATTTTTTCAAATTATATATCAATAGTTATTAATGGAAAAATCATTTCTTTAAATGAGACAATTTGTATATTCTTGCATATTTCAGTAGAACTGGAAATTACCATTCCAAGAATGTAGCACATTTGATGTTTTGCTAGAATCACCTTTGAAATGCAGAGCTTTTAGGTTTTTTCATGTAGACTTTGAAACGCACACTTTGAACAAGTAGGCTTTGGACGATGCGGCTATAAAACAGAAAGCAAGTGTTCACTAGTAGCTATCAATTGTTAAGAAAGCTGTTCACAGCAGTAATTAAAACTCATAGTTTCAATAAAACTGATTACAATTTATATTATATTTACTACTAATAAATGAAACTCCAACAATAGTAATAATAATAAAGAACAAACAAGAACAAAATATTTCTTTAGAGGAGGTGCTCGAAATGTCTACCAGCTTCTCCTACACACAGGCGGCACCTTTTTTGAACATTTCTTGCCAAATTAATTAGTTCAATGGGAGTGAGAGAAGCAAAACTTTGCATCACTTCCGCTTCCAATTCGTGTCTAGAGTTGGTCGGCAATTTAAAAATAAGATCTTTTAACCTTCCCCAGAGGTAAAAGTTCATAGGAGTTGGGTCCGGTGACGTGGCTGGCCAACAGTTGGGTCCTTGGTTGGCTATCCAATTATTGCCAAAATTTGCAGCCAAAAAATTGTTGACAATTGCAGTGTTGTGAGGCGAAGCCCCGTCTTACTGAAAATATATTTTCCTGAGCTACATTAGCGGCAATTCATCAACAAGGGTCAATTTGTTGCCTTAAAATTTCTAAATACCTCTGAGATGTGAGACTGCCATAATAAATGAACGGGCCGATAATTCTACCCCTAAAAACTCCTGCCCATACACTAAATCCAAATCTTCCTTGACTTCTCTGCTCCACAATAGAATGAGGATTTTGTTGTGCCCAAGTATAAGAATTGTAGCGGTTGAAAATGCCGGCACTGCTTACATAAGCTTTGTCTGTCCAAATACAATTTAACAAAAAATCAAGCACTTGGTTACAATTTTCCAGGAACCACTGGCAAAAATCCATGCGGCGTTCAAAATCTCCTGGTCTGAGTTTATGAACTCTTCTGGCCTGTATGGATTGGATATGTGCTTTTTCAAAATCCGCCTAACTTTAGTTCTTGGTATTGTTGATATTTTTAAATTTCGCTTGACTTTTGGGATTATTTGCAACAGCTCCTAAAACGACTATTTCTTCCAACTCCCTATTTGATGCATATAATTTTGGCCTTTTCTTTTCAAATTGACCACCATCAATTAGGTTGTGTCGCAATCTTGCGAAAATGTCTCTAAAAGGTTGTCTTATCTCTGGATACCTCTCGTGGTACAAATTGCTTGCTGCATTTTCTCTGGTTTGTATAAAACATACTATCATATCCCATTTTTCATCATTCTCATACATCATTGCAAATGTGTTGGAAAAATGAACAAAAACCACGAATTGAGGAGCGTCTTTACTGCATAAATCAAAATTTGACAGCTACCAGTAAACATTTGCATTAAGTTTTATCTCCGCGTCGTCCAAAGCCTACTTGTTCAAAGTGTGCGTTTCAAAGTCTACATGAAAAAACCTAAAAGCTCTGCATTTCAAAGGGGGCTCTAGCAAAACATCATTTTTGGAATGGTAATTCAAGCTCTATTGAAATATGCAAGAATGAATATACAGGTTGTCACATTTAAAAAAATAATGTTTCCATTAATAACTATTATTTGAAAAGATAAATTATCAAACCATTGAATTCTACGTAAAAAGGCTTTGGAAATGTTTCCATAGAAACAAAAAAATTTCGACAGGAAAAAAGTTACAGCAACTTTTCGAAAATGCACATTTTCGAAAAACATGCTGTAACTCAGAAACGATGATAGATATAGATATGCGGTTTTCACCATTAAGTTTGTCATAAAAATTGACCCTCTGTCAGCCATCAGTTTTCTTCTATCCCTTTAAAAGTGTCCAATTGGGCCCACTCGGTACAAAAGAGACATTGGCGTTGATGGCCAATTTTCTTTTACTTTTTTAAAGTTTATTCCCACTTTCTGTCTGACTTCTTGTTATTCTAACTTATTCTAATGATTTTATTTACAATATATAATTCTACAAATTTGGATGAAATTTATATTTGACCTTTTTCTGTTTTCATAGTTTTCATATTTTAATATTTTCCTCACATTGTTTTTGACATCTCGCTGTTGGGTTTCCTCCTGATATGATCTACCATACAGGATGTTCCAATTTGTATACAATTTCATCTACTTGAGATCCAATGTTTTTTTATGAATTTAAATTTCCATATTATTTTTATTGTTTGTGCAAATTGAATGTATTGTTGGTAACATACTTATGACAATAGAGATACTTCAGTACTGACTTTTTGATACATATGCGTTGACTAGAACATGGTATAAGATTCTAGAACAGTAAAAAGCATAGAAAAAATTTAAAACAAACATTGAATGAACCACGATAACTCAAATACCTAATAATAATAATGAATTATCATTTTCATTGCAACCCAGTGACAATATGTTCGTCTGTATTCGTGCAAACTTTCTCAATGGAAGAATATCCAACGTTCGCTCAGTTTAATAGCGAAATCTTGCTAAAAAGTTGTTCTTTCTTTTTCATATGTAACTATAATGTCCCCAACAATTCACCCTGTACACACATTTGTTCATGTGTTTGCGAATGACTGTGACAAAAAAGTTCCGAGGCAATTATATAATTTGTCTGGAGAAATTTACCCATGTGCATATTTCTACAACGTTCACCTATCATAGGTAGTTATCCTTCATCACTATCCAAAGTTTATAGGCCAAACCATGCAAAATTACCACACTGGAAAAACACGTAAAACCTTTTCGCAGTATATATCATTAACTTTGTTTTTGATGATATCCATTTCACTGATTTTTCTCATATGACGTGGTTCATGAAATGATACATATTTTTTTTATTTCAAAACAATCGGGTGACTTAAAAAAACTTTCATCCGTACAAACAAGGCAAAGTACAATAATTGAATACCAAATGAAAATGTTCAAGAGACTTTAAATTCTTATTTACCAGTTCAGAGCTGTATCGGCGGATGAACTCCTGGGATGACTAGACATAATACTGTTTTCTCTGTTGTTTGAAAAAAAAAATTAAAAAAAAACGATTTTGCCGATAACTTTCAATATTTTTCCCAGCCAATTAAAAATATATCAAAAATAATGGACAAACTTTGAAATCAATTCGTACGCCCTTTTGATAACACAATGAAATTTCCCATACTTATATTATCTCAACTCCTCGTGTAACGTATAGTCACACTCTCGGTATCCAAAAATGTTTTTACATATAATATTCACATATTATAAGGGAAGCTGCTGTCACCAGGGTGTATGCAGAAAAATAGATTTTTCTACACACAACACCAATTTTGTTAAAGTGTTTCTATACTATAATGTAAGGCACTGATATTTTGGTTTACCACTGGTCCGCCGGACTTGGATTCATGCCTTCGGCTTAATATGCGAGGTCTTTTTTTGAACAACTTTTCTTTTAGTTATATAAAATAATACTTTTTATCTCAGAGGGACTTTTATTCAAGGGAAAATAGAACTTAATAAATGACTTGCCTCTCAATTAAAAGGGTTTGATTGAACTCAGTTTCCCTTTTTCTTAACCACTGTTTCAAATAATACACGAGATAACTTTAATACTTACATTTAATAAAAACAAAAAAATATACAAAACCGTTGAAAATTCATCGAAAAATGATATCGATAAAATAAAAATTGGACAAATAAAATCATATCTAGCCCTGCAAATCGATTCATTTTCGGCAAAGCCAAAAATTATCCGAAAAACATTGGTCCGAAACCCAAACAATGCTATCCTTTGCATTTTCGTTGGTTAAAAATTCTCCTCATAGTCATTGATACATACCAAAGTCCATTTCTAATTTGCCTACGAACACTTGGCCACAAAATCGTCAACGGTCCCATGTTAATGCCTCCAGACGATAACAGTTTAGATAAAATTAATATATTGTGCCAATCTGTGAGTGGCGATGACTTCAAAATAAATGAACTCATTCGTTTGCTGAAATATATGCTTTTATCCGAGACAGGCGCCGTATTTTTATATTTCGAAATATGAGCTCCTTTTTTTCATGTTAGATTCGTTCAAGAAACTGAAATAATGAATTATCAAACCACAAATAAAAATAGCTTAGCCTGGGACCAATCAAAACAAAAACCATAACACCTACATTGGGTGTTATATTGCTTCATATGAAAAGAGAAACTGCCAAATATTAGTCTTAATCTTATTTTCGCAGTTGTTTACTAAGATCATTTTTTTATTACCATTTGATGGCAAATGTATTTATTTAGATAAAGTGGACTTTGCACTTCTTATGGAAAAAAATATTTCAGTGTTTTCCTTCCTAATCAGAGTCAGAAATGCTTTATTGTCATAAAATATAAAATTTTGTTGACAAAGCTACTAAGATCTAAGATACAAATTGATACATACACATTTTTAAAACCAGCACACTGTATAAGTTAAAATAAAATAACAAAAATTAAAAAATTTGTATTTCTGACCTCATAATCAAAAGATCCACCAGTTTTTTTTTTATTGTGTTTTATGGATATTAGATTATGGTTCTACAAGTTGCACTAACTCCTATGCCATCTTATTGTCTCTTTTTTCTTTGTCCTCATGATTTTTTTATTATCATTATAAAACACGGATACGAAGACATTGAAAGGGTTACCTTGTAAATTGTCTTGAAAGTTAAGCCTTAACTTATGTTAAAATCTTTCATTTGAGGCTAGGCTTATAACTAATATTCACTCATTGGCTTTCATAAAATCTGTTAATATATGTTTTATTATAGGACGGAGTAAGGAATATAAATATTTTTTCAATTGTGAATTCAGTTGGAAGTGTTTTCCGAATCAATATGATATGAGTAAAGGAAATAAAATGTACAATGGAACTTGTTGAATACTTTTTCTATGCTAAAAATGCAATAACTATATGATATTCCAAAAAATTTCGATTCACCATATATAAATAATTTATGATACAATTTTCAAAAACTAGAGATAGGATGTCGAAATCTACAATATACATCAAATAAAACAATATTCCACAGTATTTTTTATTCATAAGAAAAATGTGTGTTTCTTGACTGTATCACCAATTTTTTTTTAATGTTTTTTTTTATAATTCTTTGTATCCCTTTCAGTGTTCATATATTCTATGCCTGGATATAATTGTCCAATAAAAGAAAGGATGCTGTATTCAAGCTGTAAAAACCCCCTTACTGATACAATAACTAATTTGGGACTCAGCATTGAAAAGAAGGTTAGTATAATGATTTTGAAAATAGCAAAAATGGCTTGTCTAATCTGAGTGTTACTTGGGTCATATTTTCCTATTCATATTGAATTCCACTATATCACTGGGGAATAGAACATGTGGTATAACGCAGCGGTCGATTCTTGTACCCGTTCTATTTTTCCTTTATACTCCCCAATTTTAGATTAAAGTTTATATGGTAAAATTGAATTATTTGTAAAAATGTATACGATAATAAGGGTCAATGAAATTATGGAGTATATTAATATAGATTCAAAAATGCTTTATTCTTTGTTCTTTATAGAAAAATAAAGTAAACAAAAGACACACACTTCACTAAATGATTTCACCTAAATGGGTTTACAAAACCACAACACGTGTTTCTCTATACAATAGCTTTTTCAAATGTGGATAATACTAACTCAACAATCACAGTGTATCATGTTAAATAGACAAGGCAGGTAGTAGCAGGTATATTAATCTAATTAAGAATATTAAGGATTATCCATTGAGTATTTATAAGGAATGAGACTAAGTAGAACGGAGATTATATCCATTACCTGTTTAATTATTTAAGTTTATCTGGTCATTAAGCAAAAATTGCAACTTTTTGCATTTATTAAATACTAAACTTCGTAGGAGGTCGAGTTTATAACCTTTCTTTTCTGTATGTAATATTTCAAAATCGTTAACAAAACAATGTTTTTCAGTAAAAGAGGTGAGTAGCAAAAGGTCAATTTGTTTTTCTATTGAGTGGGAAACACTTCTTTCATAGCTTTTTTATAAAGTTTTCTTGAGATTTGGACTATAACTGTTATTAATAGCAATTTTTTTTAAATTCTTTATCGAAATTTTCTTCTGAAAGCGGAATATTAATTAATTTGTGTATATGTTATATGCAGCTAATTTATGCTGGTATTGGTGCGTTGATGTACTGTGTATTGTGATGTCGCTATATGGATGAAAATTTTAAGAATGATCTGTTTCCATCGACAATAAATTGAAATTTGAACATGTTTTCAATTTAAATAAGAAATTAGCCTCTGGATATTTTGCTGTGAGACTTGTAACAAAAGAGCTCGGACTGTCAGTAGCAAAAACAAGTTACTATGCCCTGATGAGAGTCCCACCTAAGATACGGAATTCCATTTTGAGTATGCAATAACAATCTCTTACAAAGCACCATGATACTACAAAAACGGGCAATTAGATATTTATCTACAGCAAAGGCAAGTGATCCCTGTAAACCATTATTTGTATCCCTTAAAATACATACTGTTTTCGCCATTTTCATCCTTGAAACAGTATGCTTAGTTAAAAAACATTTGTATAATTTTAATACTACTCCTTCCCATTACTCCATTCGCAAGCATAACAGTATCAATTTACCAAGACCAAATTCGTCCTTAGTGAAGGACTCTTTTATCTACAATGGTTGCAAGATGTTCAACCATTTACCAGATTATATAAGGGATATTACCTACAATGATCATTTCAAAAAGGCTGTGCATTTATTACTATGTGATCGACCTTATTATAGCTTGGAAGAATTTTATTCTGACACTTTTTAACCTTTACTCTTCTACCTTTAAACTTATAATTAACCTTATCAATTAATCTCATATACCAACATCATACTCATGTTGCTTCGTTCTTTTTAGTGTCATGACCGTGTTGTATATAGATATAATTTTAGATTTATGTAAGTGCTTTGTCCATATGATTTTTTTTTCCTCTTGACACAATAATTTATATTTTTTATAAAAAAGCTATAATAGAAGTGTTTCCTACTCAAAACGAAAAACATGATTTCAAAGTTATTTCATATTTAGGCCATCCTACTGAAAAAAATTCTCTTTTTTGCGCAAAAAAGATTAAACACAGAAATCTGATAAATCTGGAGTATATAAATTAACTTGTGACTCTTGTGCAAGTTTTTACAACAGGCAGAATTTTCAAAAAACCATTATCAGAACATATAAACTGTTTCATCAATGGAAAAACAAATTCAACTTTTGCTACTCACTGAAAAACATTGTTTTGTTAACGATTTCATAATATTACATTGAGAAAAGAAAGGTTATAAACTACCTTCTAGAAAGTTTAGAAATTCATAAATGCAAAAAGTCGCAATTTTTGCTTAATGACCAGATCAACTTAAATAATTCTCCTTTGTTGAATTTGTTTTACTGAAGATTAAACAGGTAATGGATATAATATCCGTTCTAATTGGTCTCATTCTTTAAAAATACCTAATGGATAATCCTTAATATCCTCAATATTCTTAATTAGATGCATATCCTGCTTTGACTATTTAACATGATACATCATGCATCAATTCAAGATATATAAAAATAAACACCTTCAATGGACAAACATAAAAAATCGAGATCGAATAATTCTGATCTATATATTATCTGAAATGTCACATATTGATATATTTCAGCTTAATTCATTTACTTATGGTACTCAGTTTCAGTATGAAAACTTCACCAAAAAAACTGACTGTTCAAGATGCTTATGACACTTCCTTTTCATATAGATAATTAGTGATATTGACATTTCAGCAGACTGTCTGGGCTCTCAGCCAGTGGCCTATCAGTAATCCTGTTATGATTCCCTATTCAGTTCTAACAGGGCTGCTCTTCATCTTATCAAAGAGTTTGGTATAAATGTAGACTGTTTCATACTAGTACGTTTTTTTCGCTTGATCACTCTGAGAACCCTTGTTTGGCTCTCTTTGATATCTCGAAGAAGGGTTCTGATCTGATCAGATCATAGAGCCTTCTTTTGTCAGAAGGTCGGCTTCTTCATTTCCTTCAATGCCTTTATGTCCAGGGCTAAGGGTAGCAGAGTTATTTTGTTGTCCCTGGATTTTTTTTCACCATCTCTGAGTGGAGTACTGTTTGGGGGTTCCAAATTGTTGACGCATACTCTAGTTTTGATCCGACAAATGAATTGAACAGAAGGATGCCCACATCCCATTTGAATTCTTTGGAATTCCTCAGTACAAAACTCAGTTTTCGATTTGCTTCTCTAGTTATATAATCTATGTGACCGTTGAACTTGAAATTATTTGTGAATATTTCTTCCAGGTCTTTAATTTTCTCTAGCTTGTTTAATGGTTTCATTTATAGTATATTCAGTTTGGATGATACATTTTTTGCATGTGAATGTCATGCTTTTGCATTTTCCCTCGTTGAGCCTTAAATCATTTGCTTTACAAAATGAAGAGATAGCATCTAGGTCTGTCTGAAGATTCAAACAGTTGGTCTGTTTTTGATGACCTGATAATAGTTTGCATGTAATAGGAATTTTTATGATTTTACATAATTACCTATATCGTTAATGAATATGACTAATAATAGTGGCCCTAAAATTTAGCCTTGAAGTACGCCTGAGGTAGGTCTAATTATTCTCGATTTTTCCCATTAAATAAGACAAATTGATCTAGGTCTATTAGGTATGATTTAATCAGTCCTACCAAAGATTCATTCATGGAATAATTGCATGTTCAATATCATTTTTGTTTTTTTAGATCAGTATTACATGTGTTTAGTAATTGGGTTCTATTTTCGTTTTTATTTAGTGACTTAAAGTCTTGTATATTCGATGCCTGTATTTGCTTGCCTGCAACTTTGAAACACTCAGTTATTCCCCGCCCATTTGTTGCGATTGGGACACCCTGTATATCGTCGATGTCCGTTTGTTACGATTGGAACACTCGGTATATTATCCCCACCTGTTTGTTGCATTCAGGACACTCTGGCACTACACACACGTTATTTTTCTGTATGCTGATGTTGAGTGTTCCACAAGGATCTGATTTGATGTATCAAAATGGCCACGTTGAACCTTAACGATTTTAAATGGCATTCAACATTGGGACATTTTTAGAACCCCCTACCGCCTTTACTCTACCATATTGGTATTACTTTCTGTGATATATCTAAAGCTTTTGATTGTGTCACCCATGAAATTAGTATTGAAAAACTACTATGGAATTATGGGTATCACTCTCACTAATCGAAGCTTATCCAAGGAATTGTTTCCAAGAGTATAACAACAAACTGTTTAATTAAGGACCAGGTTTGAGCTCACTGTTGTTTATAATCTACATTTATGATCTTGCTTTCAAATTTTGCAGAGATTTTCCTATATGAAAGAAGAGAATGCCATTTTATTTATAATATTAGGATGTATAATATACTACTTAACTATGAATTAATTGAAGTTGAAAAGGGAAACATTCTCAATTGAATATTGATAGAAAGATTTTTCTGTGAATTGAAAAATCCACGATTAAAATGAAGTTATTTTTTGTGAATGTCTAACATCTGATTTTATGAACATCCTGTTTATATTTTCAACAAATCGAATTAATTGAAGTTAAAAATTAAAAGGTCATAACTTGTCCAGCAGAGTTGCTTTGGTGGCAATAATTTTTGTATTTATTTTCAAACATATTTTTTCAAAATATTCGTGTTGACTTGGGAACCTCCTGTTTTATTCATTTGTTCAGCGATTGAAAATAATTCGATTTTGTGCATTGTGATATTTTATTTATAATTTATCTTCTATGATTCTTTTACAGGTGGAAATTGACTCTGGTAGTGAATTAACAGAGAAGTATTTCTACGATGAACTGCACCCTACGAACAGCTTGCATCGTCCAAAATTCGAGAAACCAAAAGGTCCTCCCAATAGAGGACCAAGACGCATCACAAAACACCAGTGAGATTTATACAAATACAAGTATTACACTAAAGCTTTCATTTTGTTCCTTTTGAAGCGAAAACAATATTTTGCTCAATGATTTCGATGGTGCAAATAACGGACCCGAGCTGATGCCAGAGACAATATTTTATATAAAGACATGTGAAAGCCTATAGAACATTAGTATATTTTTATTTCATTGGCTTAAAGACTAGCACTACATTTTTAATTTACCCAGAATGCGGGAGAAAAATTATGTTCAGAGTGTTCTTTTGTGATTAGAAGCAAAATTCATCTTCAGTGTATGTCAAAAATGGGTCTTTTTCTTTTAATTGGACTGTTTTGCTCGTTGTGAACTCTATGGCTTATTTCCAAACTGACTGACTGACTCAGCAGTTTATACAGTATTACTGGAATATTCATGGCAGCCATCTCCCGAAAATTTAAAGAACATTTGCAAATGCCTTCATGAACATCTGCTAGATCACAAGAACCATCTGTTGGAACATTCTTGACTAGACCTAACAGGCAAGGTTATAACAATATTATTGGTTTCATCATTTCAAGATTTGTGCATTTATAAATCTCATTGTAAGAGAATTGACATTAATTATTACATATTGATTTGCCATAAAAACAGTGACAAATCCGAAAAAAACCTATTAGAAATACTGTGATACTGCGTGTCTTTCTAAAAGAGACATAAAATTAATCTATTGAAAATAAAAATAAAAAAATACATAATTTGTACGAGTTATCAATACTTTCCCTTAAAGATTTGAATAGTATCAAAGTTCACAAAAAATAACTTGAAAATCAACAACATAATTTGAGTTGTGATAAAATTTCTACAATATAAAGAAAACAGCGAGTATTACTATCTGTGGATTTTCACTTTTTATCCAAAACCATGGTTTGTTCTAAAAAATATGTAACAAATATTAAACTTTTTTCATAGTTCACAAAAAATAACTTGAAAATTAACAACATAATTTTAGTTGTGATAAAATTTCAACAATCAAAGAAAATAATATGACTATCTGTGGATTTTATCCAAAGCCTTGGTTTGTTCCTAAAAAATATGTAACAAATATAAAACTTTGTATCTACCAATTTCTTGGATTTTTAAATAGAGAGTTCTGTTTTGATATGGTTATTTTGGTATAATCGGAATAAAATTCCAACAATCCACAGAAAGTAGTTTTTGGAATAAGGATGATTATTTGTAGATTGTTATTTTTGGATCATTTTGATTTACCATTGATACCGATTGTTTTTTTAATTCTCTTTTCCCAAAAATATTTAACAAATAGAAAACTCAATTTCACTTTCTTATGCCGGCTCCACATCAAACCAACGAAACAAACAAATCATCAACTCTAATGTTTTTCAACAAACCAGAAACATTTCATCCCTTTGCGAGTCCGTAAACATCAAAGGGTTTCTGTTTTGTTGCCATTTCTGGCAACATTTGTCGACGCTGTGTGTACATCTGGAAAACAAAGACAAAACAAGAACATATCTTTGCGGACTTCTGAGTGTTGTGTTTGGTGTCTGAAAATAAGTACGCAGTAAGTCGGCTGAAAAATTGAAGTAGACTGTGGATAACACTTGTAAATTAATTGAACCCTATCGGGAATATCCTTTATTATGGGATGCTGGGCATTCTTAAACAATTCTGGAAACTAGAACACAATATCATCTTTACGTAAGTAAATCGGCTAATTTTTCACCCAAAAGCGTCTTTTATTTTCTCTTTGAAGAAGCACGAAACCAGCAGACATGATGAGAAAATCATCTCTTTTTTCTCTTTCGGCATGAAAACGCCACATATTTTCACCGTTACGTAAATTTCTGATGAAGAAAACTAATTCTAGGTGTGGACGACACAAAACAAAAACTTGTCATTTTGTCTCTTGGCAGTGTGGACGCAAGTTTTCATTTTGATTTCGTTTTCAGAAAGTCGTGTTTTGTTGGTTTGATGTGGACCCGGCATTTGAGTGAAAGGGGGGGGGGGGTTGTGGCTGCCTAACAGTGTGACAAGGAGGGGATACATGTCGCACTGGACATCATACAACATTTTTGGAAAATCATGTTCTCATTATAAAATCCATTTGTTAAACTTACAAATATTATAAATTGCTCTCAGATATCGACAATGTTTCATATTTCTTCAAGTTTTTATTGATTTTGATAGAAATATCAAAATATGGCTTGTCATCTAACTGTCAAATAATTCCAGCCCGAAATGTTGCGCTCGGTAGTCGGCGCCACTGTCGTGCACATAGCCAATAATCAATTAGAATATTTTAATAGGCTTTTAGAGGTGAATTATACCGAAAATTTGTTTTTATTAAAAAAAGTTATCAAAGAAGTGCACAAATAATATATGGAGAAAAGTTAGGAAACATACATGAAAAAGTTGCTTCCAAAGAGCCACCCAAGAAAAAAGTGCATTTTGTTCGAAGAGGAACACAGAAAACTCATTCTCTGCTGTGCTGAGTGTGTATCAATTGTAATAACATCTGTCATTTCAATTTCATAAACATATATTTTTTGTACTGGAGAAACTTTTACTGTACAAGCATGTTCGGTTTTTCTGAAAATCTTCCATAAGCAAAGTTCAACATGTCATTTGAAACATTAGAGTGTAGGTATATTATTTTTTGAAAAATTGATAGAAAAAAAAAGTTTTTTCAAACTGATTCAATCGTAAAAGAAAAAGCTGGTTTTTCCTAACCTCTTTGAATACATTTTCAGAAATATAGTGAAATGCCATTAAAAAAACTAACATAAGTTGACATGCTTGTCAAAATTATGAAAGCAGTAATTTGATTAACTTCAAGAGATATTCTAGTCTGTTATGTGCTATACTAGTGCTAGTCTACCGAGCCATTTCACAAATTCGGGCATAACTAGTGTCCAAATATGCCAAGTATTAAGCTCAATTAAATCTGTCAATCTGTATTCAATACATGTATGTTCATTATAGAGAAACACTATTATTTGAAGGTTCTGTTATTTAAGCACTTGTTTACGTCCACTTGCCCTTTATGATAGATTGAAATACTAATATTTTTGTACTGTGTAAAGTTTGTGATTTCTTTAGCAAATGTGGTAGGGAGTTGAATATATATTGTCATTAATCATTTATCAAATATAAGTATTATTTATTCTTGTTTTTCATTCATTTTGCACCCCTTTAATCGAACCAAGAATATGTCAGATTACCCATGAATTTGGAGGAAATGGAAAGAATAGAGAAGTAATTCCTTTCTCAAAAGATTTTACAATTGATGCCTGCAAGCATTTTCCACGATATCAAATCAAGGAGTTGCCGAATTGATTCTAATTTATTTTAGTTCCTTGACTTTAATTTTTTTATGGCCTTTGGAAATATATTTGTTTGGTTCAGTTCATCAAACAACAAATTCCATTAAATATTCCTAATTTATTTATTTAGCATTACACCACTCTAACAGCTAAGCAGGGTGGAAAAAATCCGAAGCATACCAATTATAATAAATAGAGAATAATAGTACAAATATCAATGGAAATAGTTTGTGGCATTCAGACGAGAAAATGAAAACTAGAACTAAAAATAAAAATATGGATCGGCCAGGATTCGAACCTGGGACCTTTTGATTTCTAGTCGAACGCTCTGCCAATTGAGCCACCAGTCCTTGTTCAAAACCGGCGATTCACACTTTCAAATTCAGTTCTGTGTTAGTAACGAAGATGATAAGGGTTAATGTGATGCATGAAAACATTCACGCATGCACACCTAATGAAATTATATTGGTCTATCCGCTGGTGTCAATCATATATAGGATTATCGACCAACTTCAAACCCGAAATTTTCAAGTGTGCATGAGACTCAAGCCAAGTAAATATAAATAATGAACTGGATAGCGTCTGTAATCAAATATCAATGGAAATAGTTTGTGGCATTCAGACGAGAAAATGAAAACTAGAACTAAAAAAACTTTTTGACAAAAAATTAAACCGACGACATACGGAACTGAAAAGTAAAAAATAAAATAAACATTCCTAGTCTCAGTAACTAAGCTCCTAAACTAATAAGTAACTAATTTTGAGTCGGTGCCAAACAAACAAGCAAATGAATTAGGTAAGGTGTAAAATGATGGCATTGAGTTGCGCGGTGACATTCTGATAATTTTTTTGAAGTAATTTAATAATGTTCGTTGATTGTTCGTTTGGCGCCGATTCAAAATTAGTTACTTACATTAGTTTAGGAGCTTAGTTACTGAGACTAAGAATGTTTATTTTATTTTTTACTTTTCAGTTCCGTATTTCTTCGGTTTAATTTTTTGTCAAAAAGTTTTTATTTTTCAATTTTTTGTGGCTAAAATCTACTAATTACTACCTACTTGTTTTTTGATTACTTCCAAAATACTTACCCACCTTACTTCAACTATTACCAGTTAAATAATATGATTATCTACTTTTACTATTTGTTGTAATATAAATTATTTTTGTTGTTCTGGTTAGTTTATTTCATTACTTTGTATATAATTTCATCCTCTCATAGAATATAATGATATTGTGATAATGACACTAGCGATCTGTCATTGTCAACTACATATGTGTGCCATGTTCACAAGTGAAAAATAATTATCCCCTATTTTTCTACCCGTAAGGGTGGATAATTCCATTCGAAATCCAAATATGATCAACTATGAGGTATACCCTATATGATAAAAGAAGAATCATCCAAATCGAAGATCCCAGTACAAAGTTATGCCTGATAGAATCGGTTAACGGACCAGAATTCAGAGGGTGAGTGATCAACATCCTTCATTTTGCTACCCTTAGGGGTGGATTTCATCTTTTAAATTCGAATGGGACCAACTTCGAATAAAACCCTATCCACTGGAAAAAGAATTATCGGAATCGGACGCCTCAGTGAAAAGTTATGCGTGATCATACATAAAAAAAAATTAAATATACGCGTCAAATAGATAACCTCCTTTTTGGTTTCGTCGGTTAAAAATAAAAATATGGATATGCCAGGATTCGAACCTGGGACCTTTCGATTTCTAGTCAAACGCTCTGCCAATAGAGCCACCAGTTTAATAACAGACGCTATCCACTTCATTATTAATAATAGAAATAATTGACAAGATCTACCCACGGACATGCAGCTCTGTATGTGACTGAAAGAAAAAAGTTCACATACAGAGTCACATATATATAAAGATGGCGTCAAGTGAAGATGAGAGTGAAAATAATTCTACAAATAATAGTGAAAAAACAAGCAAAAAACCGCATTGCTAGAGAAGGTTAGCACAAAAAACTCGAGAGATAATGTGGAGAAAAAAACACACAGTGAAGCAAAAAATGCCACCAGTCCACTAAAGGAACAAAAAACAATCCCTCACAAAACGACCCAGCCAAACAACAACAAAAACATGAACCCAGTTCTAGTAAACAAAAGGTGAATGATCCAACAAAACAATTTGATGTAGAAAGTCAACAACAGAAAATAATGGATATTATTAAATTGAATGTGGACCACACAGAAAACAAAGTAACAAAAATGATGGATTTACTGAAGTTATAAGAAAAAATATTCGAAGCAATATGTACGACTAGGAAAAAAAACAATGGGTGTAAAAGAGAATCAGGATTTTGGAGTGGACAAAAAAGTCTGGTTATATCTGTACAGGCTGAAAAGACATGTAACTGAAGAAAAAATTCTAAAATACCTGAAGGAATTACCACAATTCAAAGACAGGGAAATAAATATCAATGAACTACCAACACCTAGCACACAAAATAAATGTTTCAAATTGAGTGCTGACTTCAGCTTAAAAGATGAACTATATAATCCAAACAACTGGCCAAAAAGAGTAGCCACACGACAATTCGACTTTAAAAAATACCATCAGCATCGTGCAAACCACTACAACCACAGGGAGGATTTTTTAATACAACCAACTTAAGTACCTGTCACTCAAAAGACTCTGCAACTGAGCGGGCAGGCGAAAATAATAAAATAAATCAACTTGAAGGAAATATGGAAGCATCCCTGGATATTATGCATCTAAATATCCAAGGCATGGCAACAAAAAAAAAAATTTTTTTAATATAAACACTTTAGATTTACTTGTAGGTTTAACATAAGTTTGTATCTGTACATCTGAATAGTCTGATAAAACTTTTTATATCTCTATGAAATCACATGTGTATAATTTTTTTTAATGATGAATAAATTGTATTTCTTTTCTATTTCATGTATAGTGAATACAGAAGTAAGTTCTATAAAATAACTTTTAATTTCACTTATTGTTGTATTTAATATATCTAACTCATTTTGAAATTTTATATAGTTAAGACAGATTTGATGAATTGTGTGACAAAAGATATGTTACTGTACACTGTCTTTTTAATTAATTAATTAGAATAATATCCTTAGAAAAAACGTAGTTCTTGAAATTTTACTGTATTCCTTGTTGCCGAGCGGTTGCAAAACCAAATTTCCTTCGAAAGCATTGTGCTGGCGTGGATTCGAAAAATTGATATAAGATTTGTGAAAGAATCACCAAAATAATTTCCTTACCAAAGATTCTGTCTTTGAAGTAAGAGTCTCATTGATTCTTTTGAACTGTTTTTTTTATATTGAATAAGTTTTGATTTTCTTCTTAGTTCTCTCTCATTCATTTGAATAAAAAACTTATTGAGCATTTGAAGCAGTTTGAATTTAATTAGCTCAGTCGATTGAATTATTCCATGTCTGTCCCTGAACTAATAATAAAAATAAGTTTAAAAACTAAAACCCGACTACTGAAAAATCACGCTCTAAAAAGTATGAAACAAGAAAATATTCTCACATGAAATTGTTATGTTTAACCTATTCAATATTTATCGTCTATTAAATAAACAACTTACCCGTAATATATTTCAGTGTATAATAATAATATAATAATAATCTTTATTAAATAGGAAATCCTAGTTTACAAAAAATATATGATGTGAAATCATTAATAAAAAAATATATATATAATGTGAAAGTGGGAAATTATTGTCCGAGAGAAATTATGAAAAAGGAATTTGTGGCATAATGGATAATGGACAGATTATTAAATTAAAGAAAAAAAAAGCATCCTCAAGCGGGACTCGAATCCACAACCCTATGCTTTCCAGACATACGCTCTTACCATTGAGCTATCGAGGCTATAAGAATAGACACACACTCTCGAACACTTTACTTCCTTAATTTAATGTGAATGTTGGAATGAATCGAAAATCGAACGTACTTATCAATGGCCGTGAGACCCGGTACCTATTTACCCAACATCATCGTCGAATTGACGATTTCAGTAGAAGGTCTAGGAAGATGATCTCCAACCACTGATAAGATTTAGCCAAATATATAATGTGTGTCGATTCTTATAGCCTCGATAGCTCAATGGTAAGAGCGTATGTCCGGAAAGCATAGGGTTGTGGGTTCGAGTCCCGCTTGAGGATGGTTTTTTTCTTTAATTTAATAATCTGTCCATTATGCCACAAATTCCTTTTTCAAAATAAATATATATAGATAACTAACTAATCTAAAAAAATGTGAACTTGGTATTTAACATTACACAATATGTAACTACAATAGATATACAATTTAAGTATTGATATAAGTAAATAACAAATTACATTTCATTTACAGATTTCAGTTACAATTACAGGTTTCAGTAACAATGAACAATATTACATTTACAAACAAAATTTGCCGAATGCACCTGGGTGTTGTAACACCTGTTTGTGCATCAAGAGAAATTGTGCAAAGAACATAGTATGATGCAGTATTGTTGTTCATACGCAAGCTAATTTAATTTAGAAGTAGCTGGTTAGGTGAAAGAGCTGTGTATTTTGTGGTTGTGAGGTAAAAGAATAATAAGTATTTATATATGAGGAAAAGAGAGGAGTATGTAGTTGATGCAGATATTTTACTACTAATCAATAATTAATTTTTTTATTTTAGATTTGAATAGATGAACTCGTCTTGATTTCCATGGGAAGTTTATTGTACTCAACTAAACCTTGGTGAAATAATGAATTCATAGTTCTTTTCATTCTAGTACGATTAATATGAAAATCAAACCTACCCCTAGTCTCATAGTTGTGAATTTGGTTATTAAATGTTATGAATTCATTGAGATAAGTTGGAAGTTCACAATTAACCACCTTGTAAATGAATATCAGGGAAAAATATAATATCCTCTGTTTTACTGCCATCCAATCAAGAACAGATAACATAGAGTTAACAGGGGTATATCTGTTGCACTGAAGTATGATCCTCATTCCACGATTTTGCAGTTTTTGCAATGCGGAGACACTATTATTATCTAGTAAAGAAAGCAAGCTATTTAATACATATTCATAGTGATGTTCAGAGGATAGCCGTGGTCATATGACACCTACCCTAACAAAAACATCATATGATTATGTATTAAATATATTACGGGTAAGTTGTTTATTTAATAGACGATAAATATTGAATAGTTTCTACATAACAATTTCAGATGAGAATAGTTTTTTGTTTCATACTTTTTAGAGCGTGATTTTTCAGTAGTTGGGTTTTAGTTTTTGAACTTATTTTTATTCCATACTTTTTAGAGCGTGATTTGATTTGAACTTACTTTTTATTTAAATTATTTTGGGGTTAAAATTTCGTGATAAGGTATTTGCAAAGCCGCTTTAAATTTTTTTTTTTTAGTTTTATTGTTTTACATGTATCTAGGTCCCAGCTTATGTCATTATTATTACACACGTTTTTTTTAATATAATTTTAACATGTGTACAGTCCATAATGAAATACGTATTTATTATATATGTATTTTGGGTAGGTTTGGAGAGAAAATATGTTGGGATCACATCTGAGGCGTGATTTCAGACATTATTCCCAATTATCGGGTGCATGCAAGCAACGCCGCGAGCAACAGCTAACAATGTTTATATTTTTGAAATGTGCTAAATATGCCCTTTTTTTGATTGGGTATCATTAAAATTATTTTTTTTAGTTCATGACTATGTCCTCTAGAGAGTGCCATATTCAATTGAATTTGACGTCACATAGCCTATAACCAGCGGACGATCAAGACGCTACCAACAACATTTCATTTGTCAAATTATGATAAGTAGTTTAGAAGTTATGAGGGAACAGATGAACATACATACTGGTCAAAATCATAACCCTACTTTTTGCTTCGCCGTAGTCGGGTAAAAATATAGAAAGGAAGGGTAATCCAAAGTTGACATTTAGTACTTGATTACGATGAAAACTAATCGAAATTGAACGTAAAATTTATAAACTGTACTATGACTGATAAAACTTTCAGGACTATCTTGTTTCTCTTCACAGTTCGTAAATCTGCAGACCATATGTTCCTAACAATCTAATTTCACAATTGTACCCAAGAAATTTCCAATTCTGTTACAACCCCATCTAATAGTCCAGTCAATTTAATTATTTCCTATCTGCGATACGATATACGGTTAACAAATTCATTTCAGCCACAGAATAATATTCATTAAAAATACAATATTTTATTACTTATGAGCGTGAAAGTTGAAACCAACCATTTGCATGGAAAAAAATACTTCCACGATTCTCTAACTCTTATTATTAACAATATTTTCTGTTCTATAACTATTCTCCCAATAAAACCTTTCATAACTCATCATTTGCATATATGAAAGGGCATTTCATGACGATGAAATAACTTTTCCTCATATCTACCAGTGAACCGAATCAACTCTTCGTGAATTAGTGTATCCTACTTGACTATACTATGAATCCAAAAAACTTTGGGGAGACTGCTGGACAGATACATCAGAGACGACATAAAGAAACCCCTCTAAGTAACCGTCAATACGCGTACCAACCAGAAAAATCAACAGACCATGACCATATGGCTATACACAAGGGTAATCAGGCCCATGATATCATATGGGTCAGTGGCGTGGTGGCCAAAGACTTTCTAGTCAGGAATCATAAGGCTATTAACAGGCTTACAAAGACAAGCATGTCTCAGTGCCACAGGGGCCATAAAAACCACCCCCACAGCTGCGATGGAGGTCATCCTGAACCTACCACCATTACATATTTACATAAGGGGAGGGGCAAGAGCTGTCACCTACAGACTCATGCAAGGGCCGTCACCAAACTCCATGGGACAGAATATCAAAGGCTAGAAAAGGAGCTAAGGGCCGATCCAACTACAGGAATGCCCAGCGTCGCCATGATAACTAAATACAACTTCAATAGAAAATACGAAGTCATTATACCAGAAAGAGAACACTGGGTGGGAGGAGCACCCATCAATCTGGTACATAGACGGCTCGAAGACCGAAGGAGCCGGAATATACGGGCAAAAACCAGTGAGCCTGTCAAAAGATACCACAGTATTTCAAGCGGAAGTAGCAGCAATACACCACTGCATCGGAGTAATAAACTAGCAGAATAGGATCGGCCATTCCATTGTCATATTCTCCGACAGCCAGGCAACACTTAAGGCATTGTATGCCACGCAAGTTAACACCAAACTTGTGAGGGACTGTGCCCTGAATGAACTAGCAAACCGTAAGAAAGTGACCCTGGCATAAGTTCCAGGACAGAAAGGTCACCAAGGGAACGAAAAAGCTGACGAACTGGCCAGACAAAGCTAGTCAATGGTATTCTAAGGCCCGGAACCCTTCTGCGGCATAGCAAAAGCAACGGTCAAGAAAATAATCAGCAAGTGGGTGGAAAAACAGGCCCAAAGCTGGTGGGAACAATCCCCAGGACAGAGGCAGGCAAAAATGTTTCTCAGAAAACCATCACCGGCGCTCACGACACCACAGATCCTTCAAACTTTCGACCCATCTCGCTCATTCCAACCCTTGGTAAAATCATAGAGAAGTTGGTTAAAATTAGGTTGATGAATTTTAAATCCGACCACGAAATCATAAACCCTCAGCAATTTGGCTTTCAGTACAAAAAGAGTACAGGGGATGCCATCTTCCATCTGCTGAAAAGAGTTTACTCTGAGTTGAACTTGAAGAAGGTGTGTGCAGCAGTTTTCTGTGACTTATCGAAAGCTTTCGATTGTGTGAACCACAAAATACTGCTGCGCAAAGTCCAGCACTATGGTATCAGAAATCAAAGTCTCAACTTACTCCAATCATAACTAAATCAACGAACCCAAGTTGTCAGAATTGACACACTATCAGACATTGGCTTTGTCAGACACGGTGTGCCCCAAGGCTCGGTACTAGGGCCAGTACTGTTTTTTTATATTTCAACGACCTGGCTTATATCAAATCTATTGGAATGTTTACAATCTTTGAGGATGATACAACCATCATGTGGAATGATATCAATGAAACAAATCTTCACAACAAAATATCTCAAGATATTGCCAGTGTGAGAGAGTGGTGCAACTCCAATCTGTTATCTCTCAATATAGACAAAACCAATCTCATATCATTTAATTGCAACTTATCAGACATTCCGTTGGGTAATAATATTATATCAAATAAATAAAAACAATAAAATTTCTTGGAATCAATTTGGACAGCAACCTCAATTTCAATAACCATATCAAATTACTGAACAAAAAACTAGCTTCGGGATGTTATGCTTTACGAATGGTGTCGAATGAATTAGGTATTGTAACCGCCAAAATTGTGTACCACGCTGTAGTTGAATCGCATCTAAGGTATGGCATATCATTCTGGGGCACCTGCAACCAACAGCAGTTCAATACAGTATTCTTTCTTCAAAAGCGCGCCATTAGATATATGTGCAAAGTTGGGCCTAGAGTGTCTTGTAAACCCTTGTTCAAGGAGCAAAAATTACTTACACTCTCCTCTTTATACATACTAGAAACTGTGTGCCTGCTACATAAGAACAAATCATCCTACGATGTTGTTGTTGGATCCACCCGCCAAAATGACAATCCCATTCCATCATCAAATTTGATTAAAAAATCGCTGATCTATAATGCAGCTAAAATATATAATCATCTTCCGACTAATTTTAAAGATACCCAATCAATTGATCAGTTCAGAAAGTCTGTAAAGCAAGTTCTGTTATGAAATCATTTCTTCTTTAACCATTGTATATGTCCATTGCTAATAGTCACTACGAATTACAAAACCGAATAACGACTATGGGTTCAAACTATCTTATTAATTTTTATACATTATTTATTTACTCCTTTAATGTTCTGTTAACTTATGACTATTAATTTACCTAGGATGTATATATGTTTGTGTGTATATATTTATTTGTGTTTTTATCTTTCTTTTTTAACATACAATGTTTTTTTGATATTCCTGTGTTGATTCTCCTTACTTTTCTTTGTTTCTAAATTTATTTATTATTGCTTTGTCCACAAGATTTCATCTTTTGACAATAAATTATATTTTGATTTGTCCTACTGAGCAAGGACAGAAGGTCCGTAAAGGCAATAGTAGGCTTGCTTACAGGACACTGTAAACTCAACAAGCATATGAAAAACATAGGTCTGGCAGAAAAAAACACTTGCAGGTTTTGCCAGACTGAAGAAGAAACCTCCATCCATATACTATGTGAATGCGAAGGTATAGCAAGGACAAGGTTTTCACAGAAGGGAACGGAATACCCAGAGGCAGAAAGCTACGTTAATGAGCCACTGTCAGGGATCCTAAACATACTGAAAGAGGACGAAGCTCGCGCAAGTCATATAAATATCAAGGGAACCACAATAGATCTGCAAAGGTCGCAGTGGAAATATGCCGCAGGGCCACCCTTTGTACACATCTGCATACTGTGAATGGTTTTCTGTGAGCGCCCTTTTCATACTGTTATACCACCGGAAGAAGGCAATGAAGAATTGAATGAATGAATACGTTGATTTAGGAAATCCTAATATACATATAATAATAATGATACAGTAATAATAATACTGTTAAAAAATATTAAAAATGGGGGTCTCTTCGGAACCATTTAGACAAAACAATATTTCGGAACTTCCATCCCTTTTTGACCATTTAACTCGAACAAAAGTGAATTGTGAATATCGTCGAAGCTTTGGAGAAATGAATATATATTCCAAAACAGATATTTCTTGAGAGATACCCCGTGCAGGATATTCTCCGTCAAGTCTGTAGCATAAAGTTTTAAGAAAACGTCTTTGAACACCCTGGATATTTTTTATGAGAGGAGAAAAATGTATTGACTACGTTTACATCTTACTGTAGCAGGTCACTCAGATAGAAGGTATGTGTATATCATAGCCCGGACACCAAACCATTGAGGCGTATTCAAGTTTAGTTTTTACAAAAGCGTTGAATAGGAGTTTGAGTGAGTTGGGATTGACAAAGTGAGTGGAACTTTGCGTCACAAAGCCTAGAGCTTGTAAGCAGTTGAAACAATGTTGCATATGTGTTCAACATATGTTAATCTATTGTCAAAGGTGACACCTAAATCTCTAAAACTAGTGCACTTCTTGAGATAAGGGAAGTAAATTTAACTCACACCAACTTTGTAGCTTCATTAGATCATTTTTGAGTTGCAAGCTATCATTTGAGTTATCAATTATTTCATTTATCTTACAGTCATCAACATATAGGAGATTGCAATTCAAGCCCAGGCTGATGTCATTTACAAAGATTATTAACAGCAAAGGGCCTAATAGTGAGCCTTGTGGGATACCAGATGTAGCAATTATTTCGGTTGATCTGTGACCGTCGTATTCCACTCTGAGGTTTATGTTGAACAGATGAGAAAAGAAAAAAAAAAGGATAACATTTTGAGTGAGGCCAAACATTGAAAGTTTTTTGAGGAGAGTACCATGATCAAGCCTATCAAACGCTTTGGAGCAATCAGTGTAAACGACATCCACCTGACCAGAATCATCTAGGTTGTCAGATATAAATTGCATTATTTCCACCACATTGGAGACCATTGACGGTCTGTGATGAAACCATGCTGATAATCCACAATTTGTGACTTAACATGAGTTGATAAAAATTCAGATATTACTATCTCAAAAACTTTGCTGAAGTTGCAGAGACCTGAAGTACCTGGGCGAACGAGCTTTGCTCGGTGGTTTTTTTCTGTAAAATCGTGTTTTTTTTGGAGAAGATGCTTATTTATTTACGAATCATATTCTTAGTACATAGGAATATTTTGCAATCTTACCTGTGCAAAGGTTGGTTACAAATACACATTTTAAATTAACTGAATGAGTTCCTTGACTAACCAAAGAAAAACATATCTAACATTCGTATTTGGATGTCATATAGTGTCATCTCACAAAGTTAAGAGGTGCCAGTAGGTTAACATCCAATAGCAACAATGCAAGTACCTCAAAAATTTACGAGATGGCGCTATTTTGTGTAAAATCGCGTTTTTTTTTATGGAAAGACGCTTATATAGATAAACTTTAAATTATAGTTTGAAAAACTAAAAAACACGCTTATGAAGCAATAAGAACTAAAATGTTGAAAATAATAAAATAAAGTGAGGTGCTTGATATCAGTTATCTTAATATAATTATGAAAAGTAAGTAAAGAGCACCCCATGCTTTTTTTACATAGAAGAACATTTTTTGGTCAATGACTTTCTTATTATTTCAACATTTTAGTCCTTATGCTTCATAAGCGTGTTTTTTAGTTTTTTAAACTATAATTTTATTTTTAACTTTTTAGCCCATCTTATTTAGTCTTTTGTAGCAATACAAAAGACTAAAAAATATTATGAGATAAAAACCCTTCGATTGATTCCTCCACCAAAATTTGGCAAAGATGCATTCACCATATTTTTTAAATGAAATAATTTTTTTTCTGACGATCTAGGTGAGAATACCAGGTTGTAGCTATGAAATTATTGTATTGTCATCGGTTCTCAATATGTATGCAAAATTTCAAATAATTCAGACATCTGGAAGATTCCGTTACCTACATACATACATAGATACATACAGGTGAAGTTAATAAACCGTGTATAAAAAGCAAAACCTTATCTAAATACAAAATTTCATCCAAATAGAGCTATTTCCGAGATACCCAAATATATATATATATATATATATATATATATACAAGAATTGCTCGTTTGAAGTAATAATATAAGATATAACTTTTATCACTTTTTTTGAATATGGGACATATTTTTGCTTGTTTCCAGATAGGGAAAGAGCATGTTGATGAAAGAAGATTAAACATTTTGGTAAGGGGTTTTACAAATATTATGGCACAGTCCTTCAGAATGAATGACGGAATACAATCTGGTCCGGAAGTCATTTTAGGTTTTAGTCTTTTCAAGGACTTCAATACGTCTTCCGAAATGTGAAGGATTGATAAAGTAGCTACATTGTCTTCAACAGTGTTGGAAGGTAAAGAGTTAATAAAAGCCGATTGGAAAAATTCAGCAAATTTGTCAATTATAATCTCAGGATCAGACTTATCTCAGTCTAGGTACTTCATTGAAGTAGGAATGCGAAATTCATTACATATAGTATTAAGGACCAAACAATTTATAGGATTTTTATCCATTTTTTTTGTAATGCTGATGACATCTCTTTCTCTTCATTTATCTGCCAGTATCTTTCATAAAATGTAATATCACCGGTTGCTTTATATTTTCTGTGGAGTTTTTTCTTGTTATTACCAATAGGGATGAAAAGAGTTTGTGGTGAGTTTCGTTGGAATATGTTTTGAGAAAATTCGATCCAATAGGCTGTAAAGTTCATCACAGGCATGATTGACGTTATCTAAACAGTCGAGGAAAGACCAAGCTACTTTCTGTAACTCATCATATAGCCTAGGAAAGTTATAGGTAATTTTCTAGAAGGCTTTTCAAATCTCAAGTGGTGAATGATGCCGATCGATAGCTAGCAGGAGTTCAATTGGTTGAGAAACTACAACTTCTGTTCTACTACTCTCTCTCCCTCATCACAACAAATTTGATCTTCACATTGTATATAACTCTTTTTTCTTCTCAATCTTCTTTCTTCAAAATATATGTATAAACTTTACAACTTCAGGCTGATGAGTACAACACAAGCTTTGCTTAGGTAGATCAGCCTGGACCATAATCTGTAATTCATAATTTTTCTTTCTAGTTTTAGTTATGAATTGATATTGTAGATGAAACTTATACTAACCTGAATAAATTTACTTACTCATTACTAAATCTAAGACACGACCATTGTGATTAGTAAGGAAGTTATAACGTTTCAGGTTCATGAGGTTTACAAGGCAAGATATAGTTTTTGGATAAGAGAAAGTCCCCAATTAATAATAAACATTACTAGAGTTACCTATATTGGCGTAGTTACAAATGGTATCAAGGATTGTTTCTTCTAAAACATTTGATAAGTTGTGCAGTATATAAACCTTGATTTTGTATACCAATGATTTTTCGATATAAACTTTGGTATCAAGAACATCCACATTAGGAGCAATGTGCGATACACAACAAAGGTTAATTTGTTAAGATGCCAAGCAAGACCTTAATGCTAACAAGACACCTCCTCGCATTGTCGCATTTGTTAGATTGAAATTTCTATCTTTTCTGTAAAGTGCATAGAGTTGAGTCTCAATATAAAATATATTAGATTTTAACAAGGTTTCGCTCAAAGCTATATCATAGTCATTTAGAGAAATGGCATTATATGTCATTAGTTTTGGTTCTTAGGCCCCATACAATTTGATAATATTTGGATAGACTGATCAGTTGCAGAAGACGCCACACTTATGTTTACATTATTATCCTCTAGTTGCCACTTATTAATATTTTTCATGATATCCACATACACATGCACGTATCTATGTAAGTAAACATATTGTATATTTCTTGCCATAGAAGAAATCAAATTTTCAAAGAAGAATGATATCAACAAATTTTTGTAAACCACAACAAATAAATTGCACCCTCAGTAAATAGAACCTACCTAACTTTTACAATAACAAAAAAGCGATAAATTTCCCCATTTTTGCTTTTGTTTCGATTATATTTTCATGAGAAACATAAAATTGTAAAATTTACTCTGGATTGTTTGAATGAAAACAATTACAAACATCGGATTAAACAATATTTCTAATAAATCAAAAATTATATACAAGTTGGAAATCAATATAATTTTATTTATTTGGTATCTTGATTACTATTTTTTGTTGCATTTTTGTCTCTATCTAAATTGGCAATATCTTTACCAGCTTCTCCTACACTGTCGTCGTGTAACCTAATAACTGCATAATCTTCTTTCTCTAGATAATCGGCCATTCCCTTTCTAAAATATTCTTTTCTCCTGTCTTTCCACTGGTACTGCCAGTAGCGAGCCTCTTCCATGGAATATCCCGTCAACTTCAGCATTCCCACTGTAAGTCCCCCACAGAAGAGTCCCAGAACAGATCCTGTGGGAAAAGTGATGAGTTATTTGGAAATAAAAGGTTGACAGTTGCATAATGTTTTATTTGAGAAGTTTTTTCTCTTGCCAATATATCTGAGAATGGCGTTTTTGTAATGATAATAATAATTTATTTACCTTAAGAAACATAAATATAAAATACAAATATTTGTACTGAAGTGATTATGTCAAAATCCAATAGGAATAAATCAAAAGGTCAATGCAGTAAATAATTATAATATTATAATAAGTTACTCAGTATTTTTTTGACAAAGAAACATAAGTGTTAATTCATGATCTTTTGATCACTGTTCATTTAAAAAATTAAATTGAAAAGTTTTAATTCATTTTTAACTAAGTGAAAGAATATACAATTTTTTAAATTATATAGTAAATGAATATTGAGTTCTTAGGATTATATAAATTAAATGTTGATTATTTCTAATTTAGTTGAAATATACACTTTATAATTTTATTAACCCTTTTGATACGCAGTATTCTTTTCAATGACAACCCCCGTGTACGCACGAAATTGTGCCATGTGGATACATACAGCGCTCGTTGGGTAACTGTGTTATTCACTATTAGTTTTGAATACCAAATTAGAATGCTTTATATTATTTTTAACGAAATGAATGAAGGTGCACAACCTCATTTTGTATAATGAATGGATATCAAAAAGTTTTCTTGGTACATATAAATTAACTGTTGGTTCTCGATAGTTAAGTTTGAATATACACTTGATGATTTTGTTTTGAAGTGTTTTCAATGGCTTGAGCAAAGAATGACTAGCTGAACCCCAAACAGAAATTAAATATTGGAATTTGGACGCTTGAGGAACACCACATAAAACAGTTTTCTGTGAACTGTACTTTTCTCTGATACATACAAACTGTTTCCTGTCCGATAAATAATTTTTAAACCACATATATACAGGCCCTCTAATACCTATTCTATACAAAGGACTCAATAGGATTTTGTGATCTACTGAATCAAATGCTTTTTGTGTGATAATATCTAGAAGAGCTGATTCAGTATCACTTGATTTTCGAAACCCATAGTGCCCATTGAATAATAAATTAGATTTTTCAAGATATTCCAATAATCTGCAATGTAATGCTTTTTCTATAATTTTTGAAAGTACCGAAAGAACAGATATTGGTCTATAATTCGCCATATTGGTCTATAATTCACCATCTTTTTTATTCGTCTTGAAAATTGGCAAAACAAACATCCCTCAATTCAATAATGAGAACATAATTATTCAGTCAAATTTCTTGTACTCTCGACTCGAAAATGTATCCTGGCAAAAGCATATATGTTCCATATTCTTGGCGTAATCACAAAGCAATTTTGCAAATAGGTACTAACAACGTTAATACAGTATCATAATAATATGTGGATTATTGTAATAATTCTAATTACTTTTCTATTGAATACACACTCCATAGACAGCCAATAGGCTATGCGGATTCCTTCTGTTTATTATTTCTACATTGTATATGTAATAAATATTTTCAACTATTGCACAAATAAATATTAAATATATATATATATATATATATATATATAAGAAATTATTCATCATTAAAATCAGTTTACTTTTCAAAGCTCTAATATTAAATTACAGTTTGGGAATCAGCAACAAATTATATATTGAAAGCACTCAAAATACTTCTTAACCCTTTCGATCCGAGCGCCGTATGTATACGCATTACCGCTTTGCGCCGTATATTTTCAAAGTCATGTTTCTCAAAAGCCGAGTGCCGAACGGAGCTGGCGCTGAAATATAAATAAGTAATATTCATCTGCAAAACTTCAGTACGACGCTGACCTCACCTCCTATTGAGTACTTTGAATAGAATAGGTATTAGAGGGCCTGTATATATATATGTGGTTTAAAAATTATTTATCAGATAGGAAACAGTTTGTATGTATCAGAGAAAAGTACAGTTCATAGAAAATCGTTTCATGTGGTGTTCCTCAAGGATCCAAATTCCAATATTTAATTTCTGTTTGGGGTTCAGCTAATCATTCTTTGCTCAAGCCATTGAAAACACTTCAAAACAAAATCATCGAGTGTATATTCAAACTTGACTATTGAGAACAAACAGTTAATTTATATTTACCAAGAAAACTTTTAGATATCCATTCATTACACAAAATGAGGCTGTGCATCTTGATTCATTTCTTTGAAAATAATATACCTAAAGCATTCTAATTTGGTATTCAAAACTAATAGTGAATAACACAGTTACCCAACCAGATTTTCCAATAATCTAGCGATTACTAAAATAAAGACAAATGTTGGACAAAAATCAGTTTATTACAATGGAATAAAATTTTACAATGATCTACCAGACCATTTGAAAACATATGGCAAATTACGATTCAAAATTCATTTAAAGAAATAGCTTTTTAATTTTTTTTTGTGATAATCATTTATATTATTGTTCTATACTCTCCGGAGTATATAGTGTTCCACTTTCTTGTTGTTTAGTATTTATATTTTGCGATAAATATTCATAGAGGTAGAATCACATATTTAGACAAGTTCTACATGCTGTTAAAAATATGCCTCACCTTGGAGACCAGCTCGTATATAATCAATTGAAGTTTAGGACAATCTTGAAAACCTCAGACATATGGAAAAACATTCATGTATCATATATGAACAAATTGAATGAATTTTTCAACAGAACACCATTTTCAGTTATAACAATGATTCTACAGACACTGCAATATAGTAGAGTTGTATACACTCATCTAAAAAACTGTAAAAACCGTCCCATAGTAATATAATTCAATTCAAACAGATAATTTTAAATTGATTATAACCTATTATAGGATGAGTTAAACCAAAAGGGAATTAGAGGAGTTGCAAATTACCTAAACCTCCTCCTACAATCCAACCACGAGGGCCCATGTTAAATTTGTAAAGAGCCCCTGTTAGACCTCCTGCAACTACATATTCCGTTATTCCATACTTTCCTCTGTAAGCTTGCATAGTTGCTGATATGGCCCTGAATCAAAATAAACATTTGTATTAAAAACAATTTTAATATTTTCAGGCTAATTGTGTAAAATGTTCCTCGCCTAATTTTGTCCCAACCAACTGAGCAAAATTTTTTTCGTGAATCCAAATATATTGTAAATATAATGATAAGTGTAACTTACGCAAAGGAAGTACAAAATAGAGTTAGCCTCCAGCCCCATTTGAAAGCTCCTTTGCCGAAACCTATTGTCACTTTGTCTTGTAACTTCGACTGAAACAAAACAGAAAATGTGCACAAAAAATTAATATCCCAACACCGATATACCTTTGCATCAAGATGGCTTTTGAAGGATGTCGCCTCATTATTCTTCATGAACTCTAGATATGCCACTCTACTATTCACAACTCCTCCATAAAGTGCCCCAACAAATACACTCATTGCACCCACCTGGAGAATGGAGTTTGCTTCGTGAGTGACATTTCCAAATTCACTATAAATTCCAGATTGTAAGATAAAATGGAATCAAAAATGGATACTCACTCGACAGTGTACATGCGTTTAACTCTGTCCCAGCCAGTTTCTTCAACAACATCTTTATCTGCCCTTTTTTCCGTTTCGGTTACATTACTCAATTTGTCGCCTCCGAAGAAATTAGAGATGGGGAGAAAACCATATCGAACACCATTGTGTATGATATATCGGATCATTTGAAGATAATATTCGACTCCTTTGTATTTATAGTAAATACAATGAATACTGTATTTCTAAAGGATAGATATTTTTTTCTAGATTAACATAAATGGTAAAAAGTAAGGTTATATTTTTTTTAAGTATTACATAACCTTATCCGTCAATGTACATTTTCCTAGCTGTTATCACCACTAGAGGGCACCAGCTTGCGTCACCAACTTGTTATTTCGAAGTACAAATCATAGATGTCGCAACAACTCTCATTGATATATCAGTCGAAGAAAAAATTAGTCCATGTGCTAATCCAAGTTTGGAGTGAGGACGCTTGAATTGGGAATTCAAAATCAGATGCCAGCGCCAGAGTGGCAAAAATGCAAACCAGACATAAGTACATTGTTTGTCTATTTTCTTGGTTATACACTCTTTTTGAGTTTTTCTTAAAATATTTCCATTTTATATTCGTTTCCACTTTTTTTCGTAGTGTTATTCATTTCAAGACTCTAGTGAAGGGGTGTATTTAAATCTCAAGACAATATCATTTACAAAAACTCACTTTGCTTGCAAAAAAAATACTTTCCGTATTTTCTGGATAGCTTAGTGAAGTCACCTGGAGTTATTAATATGAATTATTTTGAAAAAATGTTACACACTATTTGTGAATGTGCAAATTGAAATAAAACCAACAAAAACAGTTTTTTTATTTCATCTAAAACAAACAAGATGGTGTGAAAATGTGTTCTTATTGTTGTGAATATTTAAGGTTTCAGCATAGGATGTCATTTGTAAGTATTATGAGTTGGCAATGCACCATACCCCAGGACAGGTTTTAATGTCAGAAGACACTAATTTCAAAGTGTCTCTCCAAAAGAAATGATTCTAACTTTTTCCATCCTTGCAAAGTGAGATTGCTTCTTGAAAATGTGTTTCCCATTTCTTCCGGTCTTCCTGATGATCGTGGAAGCGTGAAATAGATTTTCGTCGACAAAAATGTATTGAAGACCTAGTGAATACGATGTCTCTCCTGCGTCAATGTTACGAATGATTTCTGGTGAGTACTCTCTTTTGGAAAACATTCTCCTTTGTCTCATTCATCTTTATGAGTTCCTAATTAAGACTGGAATATAAAATCAAATTACTATCTGAATAAAAATGCAAATTTTCAATTTCAGATTTTTTCTTTTGAGTTAGGGCCTTTTCAAAATATCTATCAGATGTAGTTCAATGTCCAGCGTGGCTTTAGCCGGGGAAGTAGTTGTTTTCTGTTAGACATTCACAAAAAATAAATTCATTCTAATTGTGGATTTTTCAATTCACAGAAAAATCTTTCTATCAATATTTAATTGAGAATGTCCCTTTTCAACAATTAGTCTTCTTTTCTTCCTGATTTTATGGTCCTTGCTCCCTCTTGTGCATTCAGCCATAGACAATTAGTCGTGTCTTTTATTTAGTAAATACATAACACTTATCACCTAGAATACATATATAGTCACTCTTTTTCCATAGTGTATGAATAATCTTCGGTATATTTGATATCTCTTTTTTCTCTTAACTCTCTTTTCTTTATTTTCAACTCTCTTTGAAGGTTCTATTTGAACTTTTTTTGGCTACAGACGATACAGGAAGATTTTGGAGAGAAACTGTATTTTTCTTCAAGATCCCAAGAGCCCGTCGTCCATCTATAGACTCACTCAATCCTAGATTAGTCTAAACCAGAACGTTGCGTTAATTTTCTCAGGGAAAATGATGAAAACTTATTCCAGTACAATATGGGATCGTTTTGCCCAAAGTCGCATTGAGGTACATAACAATGATAATTTGAACTTGAATCACTCATTTTTTTCACTCGAGGACGTACAATAGTCAACAGAACATTCACCAGGTAAACCAGAATTTCATTGAATGTCGACAATCACAAGATTCACAAGAGATTCGACAAGTTTTAAGTATTCAATGGCTAAAATCATATAAACATCAATGTTTCAAAAAGTAAACAATGTACTTAGGTATGTTGAGAAGGGAAACATTCTCTATTGAATAGAAAGATTTTTCTGTGAATTGAAAAATCCACTATAAAAATGAAGTTATTTAGGTATAGTTTCAAAAATCGACACCAGAGGTAGTATCCGTTATTTTG
Source organism: Gonioctena quinquepunctata (assembly GCA_018342105.1). Taxonomy (NCBI): domain Eukaryota; kingdom Metazoa; phylum Arthropoda; class Insecta; order Coleoptera; family Chrysomelidae; genus Gonioctena; species Gonioctena quinquepunctata. The sequence goes on from JAFIRS010000520.1 coordinate 327,064, forward strand.
AATCCCCAATTCTTCATATATGAAGGCATCAAAGAAAATGGGACGGGATTTACCCCTGAATCAGTGGCCACATTGCACAAATAAAATAAAACTTCATTTTCTATTATACTTATAAACAAAAAACAGAGAGATATTTTTAAAATAACTGAAATTCTCAGTGTTCAGGAGTCAGCTGAGGCACACAGACCTAGAGCCTCTGTAGGTCAATGTCACTGCTGCCAACGGTTTAGACACTGTCAGCTAACTGTTGTGCTATTCATTGGCCAAATACGCCGATTTGGAAGCAAAGGCCAATGAATGAATGGAATGGAATTGTTGTGCTACTGCAACAGTGGGCACCTGGGTTGTAATTTTGGTGTACCATGAATAATATATAGAATAAGCAGATTTGATATCAGGAATGTATAGAAACCGCTCATCGCGCGAAATCACACGCAATAACACGCACCAGTGCAACGACAGACATATATATATATATATATATATATATATATATATATATATATATATATATTGTTATGAAAATCGTCTTTTTACACGATGAAATTTCATTTCTAACTTTTACGCAGCTCTAGGCACATGAAACATGCTGTACATAGCTCGCTTTCATTTGGGACAAAATTTGTGTCTACTGATTTTGACCAAGTGAAAAACTTTTGTTATACGCACTTGCACGTTGAAAAAGTTCATGATATTAGGAAGAGAAATGTGCGACTAAATGTTCGTAAACTTTTTCAAATTCAATAATTTTTCCAAATAGGGATTTCTCGGTTTAATTTCGGGACGGAGATAAAAGTTCATATTGTATAAATTATATTCATAGCTAAGGAGATTCTTCCCAACGAAATTAAACACGATTTTGTTTAGATTTAGAAATGTTTATTTCCAATCCAATGTCTGGAGATGTGTTTTGAATATTGGCGGAGCCGCCGCCGCCTTGTTAATTGATATCGTGCAGGTGTCTTTTTCAGTGGTCAGCGTTATTTTTTAACGGTCGGCGCTGAGAAGATTCAGACAAAGAAGCTTTGTTTTGTTTTTCGGATTCGATGCCGAAAAATATATTCTTTAAGAGAGTCAGTCTGGGTTCGATATTCACATCGTGTGGATCTTAACCGGTCGAGCGTTTCCACAGCGTACCCTGTCGAAGATGCCTCGTCGTTGAGGATTCTACGTTTGAAGATAAAAGGACCAATCTAATTTCTTCGCTTCGTTTTTTCCGGGTCTGACTGAAAAGGTGAAGAAGTGTCAGAAGAAGAGGATTAGTTTCCGCCTGACAACGGCGAAGGGCAAATTTAGGGGAAGAAAGAAGATTTCCACACCTTTACACGTTTAACGGAATTTTTCATCCTGGCCAATTTGGGCATACGAGGGACATCAGAGAGTTCTTCAAAGATATTCTTCGCATCTTATCATCTAAGAATTTCCAGATCGGCGATTTTGATATACGAGGGACATCAGAGAATTCTTCAAAGATATTCTTCGCATCTTATCATCTAGGAATTTCCAGATCGGCAATTTTCTACAAGTCCTGCTACTCCAGGGAAATAGCTGAAGCAAGAAGACATATAGATCTTTCCTTCTTCGCTCTCTATCAGGCATCAAGTCAATAAAAGGGGCTCACGAATCTAGAGATTAATTTGTCCCGGGGCAGGTTAGTTACTACGAGTCTATATTTATTGGGATTAAACATCCTTGCCTATCGAGACATCAATATGGATTCCTCGAGAATACCCCACCAAAGTGCACCCCTTTGGACCTGGAACAACAATTCGCGTTCCTACTTTCCACAAATCCTGCAACGAAAAGGTTACCTTCCTGCATTTTGTTTTGGGATAACGAGTTAAAGTTAAATATTCTAGTTATGCGCGATTAACTACGCTCGTTATCCACCCTAGTTTTTGAAAAACCATGATCCTACCTTCAGTCCTCCCAGGCTGGTCTTGCGGCATTTTTTTTTCAGTAGTTATAGGAATAACATTGCACATCGTTATTCCTCGCGAAACCCAAAATTCATGTCTGAAATTCAACACCTCTGTTAGGCGACGAAAAAAACAATTTTTCTAATATAAATTTTACTGGAATTTGGTATTTACGGCTATGGAAGAATCCACGAAAGAAATCGACGAGTTTCAAACTCGGCTTTCAATTATTCGAACTCCAGTAGGCACGACTAGCCAGAGTCGCTTGCCTACAGACAAACAGACAGAATTTGCAGCGAATCTGTCTAATGGATTGTTAGATTTTGTAGGCTTTCCAAAAGCCGTTTCCTTGGTAGATGAGCCCGTCTACAATTCACTTAGGTCCGAGGAGCGTTGCTACAGACGTGAATCGCAAATTTGTTCGGCTCTTTTTGAAACCAATAATGGCTCAGAAAGCCATTCAACTCGAGCCTCGACACCAAAATTAGATTCAGATAGGAATTTAAATACTCCGCGAAAATATGAAAGTATGTTTTCTGGAAATGAATTGTATATAAACGAAATGGGATCGCGAGAGGCGAGTCCACAGAAAGTGGAAATTCGGAAAAATCTCCCTTCGAGATTTCCCAAAAATTTGTCAGAAAAACCCTCTTTGGGATTTTTCAATGATTTAGAAACTGAAAAACCCACTTCGGGATTTTTCCAAAATTTAAAGAAAAAAGTTATTTCGGAACTAAACTCTGTTGGCGAGCTGACCGACAGGGCTAGCAAATTGAAATAGGATTTGACAAAAAAAAATTGACTCCGCGAGATTTCGGAAATAGCCCGTCGGGTAGAAATTCTCAAAAAGAGATTGTCGTTCACGAAAAAAATAGGTTTCAGCCGGCATCTCGCACATCTGGTGAGATTACGGGGAGACAAGATGAGTTTCCAATGAAACCTCCGCGAAACTCAAACTTTTCCAAATTGGGGCAACATTTTTCTGTTGACCAAGAGGCCTACGTGGAGGAACGTAGGGGTGGTAGAAGGTTTTCCCCCGACTTCCGTTCCAAAAGCGAAGCGGAAGTAGGGAAGAGACGGGCCGAGACGAATGGGGGGGATAATGGGCCTGAAATTATAGGTAATTCTTTTCTTCCCCTTCTCCATCCATTGTGATTGTCTCAACCCAACTGTGGTCGAACACAATTTGTACAATGCTTGTTTTTTGTGCAGCTCTTCTACTTCTTTATTTATTCTGCTTTTAAATTCTCCTACGTTGATTCGCCCGTGTATCTTACTGAACATTTTTGTCATAGCTCTCGATGGATCCTTCGCCTTGAATTTTTACTCGACCGGCTCATCAAAGGGTCAAGTAATGTAATTGTCAAACGGAAGTATCACTATTCAAAAATGACAGAAACTATATCGCACGGAACTTGACTTACATTGCAATATGTCATATGGAAGCCCTTGAAAAACTGTATCCATTTCTCCAACTGACATCTGTCATGAATTTTTGAATGTCGAAGTTGGAAACTTTGTCATTCGATTATTCAAAATCTATTCGATAGATTAGAACTAAATTCGGCAGGGAGCAACACAACGGAATAATCTCACTTGGTCAATTGACTGTTGAATTGACCGATCAAATTGACTTCGTACAGCCCTTAAAATGTTTTTTTTCTTCAAAATAACCCCATTCTAACGAGGCCTTTGCCGGTCAAGTTCTGTGGTGTCCCACAGTTGATTTTTTTTAAATATTAATGCGGCGTTACTTCCTTTTCCTAACAGGTTTTCTATTATATTCCTAATATTTACTTGTCGATGTTTGATTTGCTATATTTTTTCATTGAGTGATTCTTACTTCCGCGCAGTCGATACCTATGCTTAGTAGTCATTGTCTTTCATCTTCATATACTTTGTCCAAGTCTCATTAATTGTTGAGCCATATTGCTTTCTCTTCTAGTGACTTGAATATCATTTCTGCTTCATTCTTGGACCTGCCATCAGTACCAGCGTAAGAAGGCACTGATGTCTAGTGCCATAATCAATCATATATATCATTATTTTAATATTTGAGTTCATCGAAGTCTATAGTACACAAAATTCCAAATTAATATGTTGAACGGTTCATATTTGGGAAATTGAAAGACAGACTGGGCTGGATCGTTAGAGTTCTACTCCAGAAAATAACTCTTCACTGGAAAACGCTATCGACGTTATATAGTAAAGATGCTCGGAAACGAACATACTGTGTAGGATTCTAGAGGAAATTCGAAATCTAGTCTCGCCTGTAAAACAGTTTATCCAGCATCACTGTGTCAACCCAGAAATATCATATTTTTTGACGTGCAAAATTACTCTTGATAAAAATTTCAAAATTCTTGTGTAATGGACGGATTGATTACTCGGCTCGTAAAATCATTGAATAAAAACATCGTGGTTCACATTTACTCCCACCCTCATTTCGCAATAGAAACGCTTCTGGCTTTCGTGTTGTGTATCGCTCACTGTTTGCTTATTTTCGAAATCAACAACCTCTACAGAAGGACAAACGCCACGGCTGCCGTCAAGCTGAAACTCAAACATCCCCAGCTGACAGAAGTGAAGAGCTGTACTGACTACTCGATATCTAGCCTGGACACGCAAATTTCACCCCAAAAGATTGAAACTTCAGCCAGACAGTCCTACGTTGTTCCCTCCTATAAAAGGCTGAACAGGAAGTTGAACACCGCTTCACACTTTGGTTGGGATATTCCCACCAATTATGGAGAATCTCGGCTGATGGTGAGATATGGCCATGGATACAACGATAGAGTCAATCATTTCCTATCCATCTCTCCAAGTGAGTACGTGCGAAAGTATAAAGAGAAAAAGCACCGGGAAGCTTGCCTCAGATATTGCATCCATTTTTTGATCTCGCTGCTGGACAAGGTTCTCAATGACGACAACATAATGATGGGGTCTTTGTCCAAGGAAGCTATGGAGAATAGTATCAACGCTATCAAAGAGAACTTCAAAAATCAATTTTTTGGTGTTAGTTGCAACATCGGCGATTTCTGTAGCCCCAGTTTGCATAGCTTGCTAAAGCACTCAGTGAACAAAAAATCTTTGAAGAGTTCCCTAGAGCCTCGCCATTCTGTTAGTTTCAGCTACTCTGGGAATGAGATTGAGACGCGGGAATATTACAAGAAACAAAGCTCGCATGACAAAGTAGATAGGAAAGAAAGTTTGGATGCTTTTAGTGATGAATGCAATGACGAGTGTATCGAAGTGATGACGCAGATGGAAATACTGAAGATAGCCTAGTTTTTGCAGTTTAGTCCATGAAATTCTTTGATATTTTATCCATTGTATTCATACTTCGATTTGTTCCCAGTTTTGTTCTGAAATAATAATACCATAAGTTTGATAATATTTTCCTTTCCACATCTAGGAGAGATTGATCATTATTGTTGTGATCAGCATTAAGAATAGAATAAAAAAAATTCACGAATTGTTCAAATGTCATACACATTTTCTTACTATCCTTGCCGTTATTCTGACGGTCAACTGAGGATCCCCACACCGGCGCGATATGGGGTAGGGTAGCGATACCGCAGCGTTAAAGTTTCACTGCGGTATATGAGGATGCTCACATCTGCGCGACGGCCTCCTCGCGGAATATCGCTCTGACAGCGTTTTATTTTGACAACGCTGCGTGAGTGGTTCCTACCGCAAATAGCCATATGGTTTTGTATTGTTGTGTTTGCGTTTGCATCGGCATTGTATTGATGAGATGTAGAAATGTCTTTGACAGAGAAGCTAATGGAACATGTATCCAATTTTGTATGATTTAGGAGATGAGGATTATAAAAATGTCTATATGTCATATGAGAAAATCAATAATAAATAGGTACTTTGGTACCTATTTGATTTGTTACTGGATTGAAAAATAAATAAATGCATAAATAAATTGTTGTAAAATTGTTTTTTACCGCTTTCTTAGTTGTTTGAACAACCCTCAGAAGTTAATGAAAACTTGTACGAGTTAAAATCACGGGGACCTTACCTTTTATAGTGGGATCCGAAACCACTCTTGTGGTTGTAGTACTTAATTTTCTTTTAGTAAGCCCTTCTCAATGCTTACCGTAATGCCACCGCCAATCGTTCTTCGCAAGAAATAATTCGTATCCTCTTTTTCTATTATATCACATTTAATCACGCTCAAAATTTCGTTAAAACAGTTAGGTGTCATTCGAAAATATATGTAAAACCGTTTGGGATCTCGGTATAGTTCCGACATCAAAGTATGATATTCTCCATATTTTTTTTATTAATATCATGAGTACATTTTCTCTTTTTTCTTGGAGGAAGAAAGAAAGACACAAGCTACATTACTTGATAAATAATACTTTCCTCATTCGTCAATCATCCTCAGCCGAAGCATAGCAACAGTTTTTCTTCATCAGATGACATTTTTGAGAAAAACTGGTACGTGACACTGTTTATCGCACCACCAGCGACCTATTCGTATCGCGTTGGTGTGAACATGAAGAAAAAAAATGTTTCCGCAATAAATGCGATTTTAACGCCGAAGATACCGCTACCGCCATATCGCGCCGGTGTGAAAGATCCTTTATATAGTAAGTGTATCTATGCACGTGCCGGATATATGCTTTCGGTACCGGGTTGTGGGAGTTCTGTTGTATAGTCTAGTACGCACCGTTTCAGACGTGCCGAGTGAAATTATCCCGGCCCGACTGCTGGCAACTGGATTGTCGCCGGCTATGCTCACTGAACCACCCGGTGCCGAGTACCGGGAGGCAAAGAGAGTAAACTGATAACGTTTACTCTCTTTGACCGGGAGGTACGTAGTAGGATATGGAATTGTATTGTAGCGTATACACGTGCCTGGCCGGCAGTCTACTCTGTGGTCAGCCGTGTCACGGGTCACGGTTTTGCTATTTTCCAAGAGTAGTTCATAATGTCGGAAGAATAACGCGTTTGCGATTCATCTCTGTATATCTGCTACGGAGACCACTGGGCACTGGCGGAAACCAACCGGATCGGGAAAAACCGATCAAGTGTGAAGGGTTGTAAACCGGCGCCGGCCCGGTACCGGAAGAATCCATCCGGCACGTGTGTAGCTAGGCTAAGTCGTAGCACTACATATTATTTTCACTACCTACTTATTTTGGTATATATCGAATTGTTTTACTCTGGGCTATACAGGGTGTTGGGAAAACCACACACCTGACCACCAATTGTTTCGCCCTGACTACGGGGTGTTGTGAACTAACCCACCACACCTGTAATACCAGACGTTATTCGTTAGGTTGGAAAAACAGTATTAAGAGCAATCGACTGTCTGAAGACGTCAATACTGAACGAAATCTGGAGCGGCTCAGATCTGGTTCATATCTCTCAAATACTGGAACATGGGCTGTTTATTCAGGAAATACTACCGTTCAGAAAGATTCGAACCAAACAATGATTTCATAAAATAATAATGCACTCATAAAAGTTAAGAATGTATATATATGTTTAATAAAACTTCACACAAGTCTCTCAATCGTCTATGGACGAATGATAGGCAACAATATTCATACAATGCAAACTAATGTAGCGTATTGGCAGATAATTCTGCAGTTGGCTACACAATAGAACTAATTTTACTAGAAGAACAATCTTGAAATCAATTGCTACAAACAGCTAACAATAATTCTCTTTTTGATTATCTTTGTGATCTTGAAAACTATGGAAATACTTTATAGTTACATACACATTTTAATGGGTTGGGTTTTTGCCATAAACATAAATACAGAAAAACAAACATGAGACTCACCCTGCTTAACACTTATTCACTGGAGTAGTTTTAAACGGCAATTAGCTTAGAAATTATTATTATCAGTTCGTTTTCTCCCGCGTCAATCGTTTATTCTAATTAATTCGTCCGGTATATTCGTATACAGATAAGGTCTTTCTAAGTGATCGTGAACCATTGAAATTGCGGAATCCTGTTATTATCTCTGTTTTGGAAGCTTGGACAATTTGTGGAAACTATACTGTTCACTCGTGTTTTTACTAAGAGCTTCAATACTTGATTTGAATTGGCTGAGTTTCTATGTTTGCTGAAGTTAACTACCCTGATCTGGAAACTCTCATTATTATTGTAAGATACTGCAATTCGACTGACTTTTATACCGCACTTTTGAGAATGACATGATAGTATTGCTGTACATCGAGATGGTTTTTTACACGTGGAAAGATTTTATTTCTCGTGACATTTTTCACTGGTACTAGTATGATATACGTGATTACTTCACGGACTACCGGGCTGAACTAACTTAACTCTTTATGCTCTCGTTGTCTTTTATAATATCTTCGATCGGAAGCTGGGGCGGGACTTAGTGTGTTTTATGAGTATTTTTAATGAGGGGACATCGTAAAAATGATAAGGATTCTGTTTGTCTAACCCGTTCTCGCTTATCTTATGTTATAATTGGATAATATTTTACTGAATGACAGGTATTTACGATCGCTGGCGCGTTATCGCTGAGTTAATGACCAACAAGTGTGTTTATGAATTTCAGAGGTGTCTCGATTCTCGGTGATTTATAAGTTGTTTACCTCCCGTAACGATGCGGGGTGGTGATACATCGCGTTATCTCGTCTTTCAACTGCTCAGTGTTTATCGACTTAGGACGGGTGTTTTGGTAATTATTTAAACTGACTCCCTTATCTCGCTGTGACTGTAACGGGTAGCAATAAAAAAACTTTGTTTTGCTCTTCTAGATGAGTCATGTAAGCATTCGGTATACAATGGTTACGTCTTGGTAATTATCTTTTAAATGCATTTCTGTAATTACAGGGCATAACATTATGAGCCTGCACGCACTGGTGATTTTTGTCGGTGTCAATAAATTCATTGTCACCGTCACGTCACCGAGTATTTCTTAACTGCGCACCCTTAATTACAGTGACAGTCACGCAATTTATTCGTTATTCGTCAAGATAGATCTCGTGGAATCGGTTGTCTGTGACTTGTCATTAGAAACAGGAAAAGGTAGAGTGCATTCACTATTGAGACAGCATGTTTATCCTTCCCCCACTTAATGAAAAGTTCTTCCCGAAGATGTCCGAAGCAAAGCTATTACAAGAAATTCCATAGGCGTACCAAATGATTTAGTAAAAGTGATTACAAGACGTATCGTGAATTTCATAGCATTCGCCATAATTTCTTCTTCTGCTGGTAAAAAGTACTTAGCCCAGACCTCAGGGCATTTATGCAAGGTAACAGTAAACAAAATTGAATAAAGTACACTAGATATCCACTTATTAACCTAACAAACGTAACCTTTCAACCGCTGCATGTCATGACACTGCTGCACTCGTATTTTCCCCCTATCTACCTACCATTGTACTTAAGATGTCTCAAAACCCTGGTACTTGCACTTATACCTGTAGAAGTTTGGGATCGACTTGGCGACACTTGGCCTACTTGATAATAGAGATTACTAGCGTGTCAGATGGCGCCAATTTCGTTTTGGTTTCAATTCAGTAACAGGGTATATTTATTTCCTCAGTTTTCTTTTTGAGGCGAACTGTTCGCGGATTCTAATTCTAGTTTTGCTATTGGTTGAAAAGAGACATCTGTCAAACTTCACCAATAGCAAAGATAGAATTAGAAGCCCCAGAACATTGGACGAAGAAAGCACTGTCGTGTTGTTTTTCGTATTTTGTACCATTTGAATTTGAGGTTAACTGCACTTTGACAGACGGAGAATTGAAAATGAAATTGTCATTAAATTGCAGAAAATGAACTTTGGAAAAATATCATTATTAGTCAATTCGTCCAGATTTGTACTTGCTTTTGGTACTGAGTACAGGTGAATATTCGAATCTGCTGCTTTAGGCTGTCCACACAAAATGAAAATGTGGCCCATTCTACAAAAAGTATTCTTACACACTACACTACCTGAAAATAAACAATTCCTCACGCACTAATGAACTGATGAACGACTGATTTTTTAAAGAACAAACTCAGGAATAAGCTAAGCAAGATTTCAAATCGAAGAGATAGAAAACGCATAGATACCTATAAAACACTGAAAATAATTTCATATAAGATGCTACAGATGTCAGGAATTAAGTTCTGACATTAAGCGAGAATATAAACAAACATTTTTGGACGGCGCCATCTGCCACAGACTCCCACAGAGAGAAGCTCTGTTGAAGTAACCATTCACCAGGGTTTTTAGACATCTTAATTGTACTGACTCAATACTGAATTGACTCTACAATTGTAAAGAATATTGGGTCGGAGTGATAGACTGATAAGTGGGAAGTTCCAGACAATTTTTTTCGCTACTTTCGAATGAGAATCAGAAGTTTTATTATTACGTTTACTAAAACCTACGTTTATTATTACGTTTACTAAAACCTACCAAATCTTACAAAAATATAAGCTCGACTAGCTGCGTGAGGTGACATTTTGTTATCAATGTGCACACGGCAATGTAAACCTACGGACGGGGTGACAGTCGCGTCACTAGCGTGTCGCCCATAGACGAATTAAAAATAAAGAGACTGTTTGAAACATTGGCGATCTTGACCATCAAGTTTTTGGTACGGCCAGTCGCAAATGGAGGCGCTGCCCGCAATCGACAGACGACTGATGACATGATAATTTTCCAATTTCAACATTAGTCAGAAAATAGAAGTTTATTGTTTACACATGTATTTTTTAATATGACAAACCCCGCAATAATGTCAGAATAATTCTTCTAGTGTTATTGTCATCGAAAAATTAATGACAGAAATTATACTATGGACTTGAATTAGGAACCCAACATCGGAAATAGAATGTTTTGTTATTCGAGTTGGCGCTGAAATTCCTCGACATATTCTTTTACAATGCAAAATATAAACTGCTTTTCACAAACTGATACTTATTTCCATCCATCAGTTGCAGAAATGTTTTCACAAACTGATACTTATTTCCATCCATCAGTTTCCATTTTCACCATTTGAGGAAGTACGAAAATTATCATCAAACTGGAGAATTTGTTATACCTACTCGTTCTCCTTTGTCCTAATAAATGAACAAAATTATTAAAGGTTTGTTGTAGGTAAATGTAATTTGTTTTTATTTTGATTGATTTGATGATAAGACTGAAGAATATTTTTAATTTTGTTGTTTTTCAGAGTTTTATTATTGATTTGTCTGTAGTTGTACCTTGTCCTAGATACAATAAAATGTGTTTTTTATAGTGTTCAACTTATTATTCTTGTTTTATAAGAACTTTAATTTTGTTCTTGATATCATGAAACAAATATTTATCTTGAAACTTTATTTTAACCACGAACGAACTAACAGATTTTACGAATCGATTACTATATATATTTTATTAGTGATCGATTTGCCATTCCTGTATTTTATATGATACAACCATTCATATGAAATACAGGAATGTCAATTCGATCACTTTTATAAAATATATACCATATCAATCATATAAAAGTAACACATTTAAAAAACTCGCCTTATCTCAATCGGTAACTGAAGATAAATCTGTTTTACCAACTGTACTAACTTAGTTCGGCCAGTTGCGAGATATGTCGCCGCTGTCTAAACATGGTGCCAACTTTTACTGCAGTTTCTCTATGGTGTCGCCAGACCTCGCGACAAAGTCACCCAGCTGTTACGCATCACCGTGAGGGTCCCTAGCCAAAGAGTAGACAAAGAGTGGAGGGGACAAGAGAAATCACTAACCCTATTCATGAATGAAATAGTAAAATCGTTTCAAAATCCTCCAAATGCGGTCACTTTTGATTTCATCCATTAAATCAGAGTTTGGTTTAGGATGGGTTTAGCCAATTAGGAGTCAGGAAAGCCTGTCATGTGACATCAAGTGTCAGGGATCGTACACGAGGATACGCTTCGGACCTTCGGGTGTTTTCGTATAAAAAAATGTAGGAAATATCAAGGTTTTCGAATGGGATGAAATTAAAGTCGATGAATTGACACAATTGAAATTTCAACATTTCATGATTTATAAATGATTGTTTTAGTCTTCAGAATGCGTCGAAGAGTTTCACTTATTGACGATGGATATATAATATGGACTCCATTTTTGTTGGGCAGGTTAGGTTAGGTTATTTATATTGAATTATGAAATTCTTAAAAAGGACTGGATCACTGAATCTGCAATTGACGATCGAACCAAAAAGGTCTACATTAGATTGTAACTATTCAAAGGTTTCAGATACATACATTATTACATTCTTTATGGTTCTTGCTAGGTTCTTCATGACAAGCTACCTATTCCATGGATACTTCGCTAGGATTGACGAAAATGTGATGAAAACAGGTTATTGTTGAGTGTAGTGATTTATATACTAGACAAGTTAATGCATAGGTACCCAAAAAATCCCATAAGGGACTGTATTTTTGTCACTATATGACAGCAGCAAAACTTTGCCCTAAGTTGAAAAAATATGTTTCTAATAAAACAAACTTACATTTGAATTATTTGTGCTTCAGTATCTGTAACTTTTTCAATGTATTGGTCCTTCTATTACTAGTTTCTTCGCTTTTGAAATTTCGGTTGGAATACTTACACAATATAAAACATTCTCATTTGAATTTCAATAAATAAATTCGCTTTTTGAAAAATCTATATTCTAGTCTGAAGGAAGTGAGCGATGCAGTGTTTTGTGATATATCTAAAGCTTTTGACTGTTGCGTAAGCTTCATCTCTACCGCTTCAGATGATAAGCTTCAATTGGTTCGAGTCCTATCTAAGTGAAATAACCCAAATTGTGAAAACTGATAGTGTCTCAGCTTTTGGGCAAATTAAGAGATGTTCACTATTTTGGCAGAACCACGACTATCTTCTTGCAAGAACTCAAATTATCTTCGTAGTAAAATGACTCGTATATGTATGAATTAATTTGTATCTTCTCTGAACTACCTTTCATTTGCCCATGAGATGACAATCTTCTGACTATAAGTATATTTTATTTGGAGATGGAAAATTCTAAATATAGTGGATATTTTTTTCTAAAGAGCCATGGAACCCTCTGTGATGGTTCGGAATTCACTAGCCAAAATCAAGATATCTTCATAGAATGAAAAGTCCACGCTTACTTGTGAAATTCGTGTGTTTATTAAAAAGTTATATGTATACTAATAATAGTCATTAACCTTATCGATCTTAACAGTCGACCAACTGCGTGGTTAAGATCCCTCTCCTCCGATTATCTCATGCGGGGTGTTACTGAAAAATGAAAGAAAAACTGATTTAGATTGTTTTCTCTACTCGCCTTTGTTAGTAGGGCTCACCTTTTCCGAATAAGTCATTCTAAGATAGCTGGAACTAGCCTAGACTGTCGCAGACCAGGATTCATCGATTTCTCAACTTCATCAACATATTTTATGATATCTACAATGAACTCTCTGATTTTGTTCAGGTCAGAAGGTTGTTAGAGAGGTAATAGTCCGGCAGAGATGCGCAGTGAATGGCTTGGTAATAGTTTGTATCGGAAAGTTTAATGAAACAATGTCATCGGGGACATTTTCCAACGCCCTCAATGTTCAAGTCAATCCATCGACTAGAGACATCAGTCCACTTTCCTACCTTTCCTTCGTGGAAGTTTCCATGATCCCAAAAAGGCCGTTTACGAAGAAATCACTTTGGAAAAATCACCAGATCTTCAAGAAAAATCGGGCAGTCATCTGATTTTTGACAGATGTAAACATTGTAGTAAATTTCAAGGATTTCATCTCATTTTCGCACCAACTTTTCTGTGAGGGATCTTGTTCGTAGAACAATAATCTTTGTCCTAGCCATGGTGACAGTGACGAAAAAAGTGGGGACGGTGTGCCAAGCTTCCGGATTACCTTAACAACAGCTTGGCACACCCTTCCCTCTTTTATTATGCATTGATTCCCATTTTTACTAGTTAGTACTACCCTCACCTGTTTTTGTTTTAGTCCTATTCATTGATTAGAATAACGTTGATGGGATTTATTTAGAATTGAATATTTTTATTATCTATTGTTTGATTTATTGCTTTGCTATTGCAAAAGCACCTGTAATATCTCTTGCGGACCGGACACTGCTCATCTTACTAAATTGTTCATGCGCGGACCGGTATTTTACAATCTTTTCATACAACTAGACCATGTGCGATATTATAGTTACTTAGAATATTTTCTTGTCTGGTCCTCTAGAAGCTCGTGACGTCAGGACTAGGACGGCTGCCGGTCGGCTCGGGAACAACTGATTTTATCAATCTCTTCTCGTGGAGATTCCATATACTCTCCCACTTTGCTAATGTGATGGACCGACGCAGTTCCGCTGACTGTTCCTCTGGTAGCTGATGACCTCACGCTCTGGCTCGACGGTGGGCAGCTTTGAACTGATGAGGGGCTGGAGCACAACTGATTCTATCGTGTTCCTCATGTACACTACCTACTACATGTACACTACCTCGTGTTCCTCATGTACACTACCTCATAGGTGGCGTGGAAACGTGTGCATATTATGTCGTTTACAACTTTTACAATTATTTGACTCGTTATATCTCAGAAATGGTGGCTCTAAGATAAAAAAACTATGAGTACATTTTTGATAGAGAATTTTATGATCTACAATTTTTGTCTGGGACAATTTTATGATAAAACTTGCCGTTTTGCTGAAAATCGCAAAAAACCAATTTTTTTCGAGATTTTTTACCTTTGACCTCGAATAAAAATTTTTCCAGGCACCGGAATGATGAGGAACTTTCAGGTGTTATTTTTAAGTATGTTTTAAACAATTAAAACGCACTTTCAGCTCGCTGTGAATTTATGTACCTTCAAATGTCTAGATTGACCGGATTAATGTGAGTATTCCAAATATTCTGCCGGGCCGGCGCAGCTTCGCTCTTAGGATATTTTCTCACCTATATGGCGGTGAGGTACCCGACGAGAGACTCCAGGCCGCGAGTAGTGGGGTATGGCGTGGTGAACGATCGGTCTTCTGGAATACAACTGCCTCTCGAAATTCTCTTACGCGCAGAATTTTTAAAATTTCGATATTCCCTCTTATGGACCAGCGCCTTCTTGGGACTTAGGATATTTCGTACCTGATCATTGCTTGTGACGTAGTTGCTGACGTACCTGGGTTGGCTCTCTGTGACGGTTGACGGTATGGACTCCTCTTTTGCAGGCGTAGAACTGATTCGCAATGAAGAATATCACCAACTTTTGATTTTTACTTTACAATACTCTCTATTAAAAATGAAAAAATACCGTGAACATATTATTTTGATAGGTCTTATAGTTTCCGAGATATTTGATTATTTAGCAGGCGTGCGACGACGCGGAGTCATCGGCCGCCGTGACGTCACTTTACAACGGTCGGTCAGTGCGTGCTCTGCTTCCAAGCTGTGTGTATGAAGTTTGCGTCAAAAATTAATAAAAATGTCGAATCCAGAAACTATAAAATTGTGTATTGTGCCAAAATGTTTAAATAATACTACTAATGCACCCGAAAAGTTGTTTTTTATTGTTGCTTTCGAACCTAAAAGTCGAAAGAAATGGATGCAAATCATGATGTTCTGGGGTGATTCGGCATTTCACTGTACAAATATCTCTTTTAACTTTTGCATATCCAATAGCGTCGTCGCCGAAGCTGTTTCTAGCCTATCTGAAATAGAATAAACGTAAGTTGATCTAATATATAAAAAATAAAATACATAAAAATGCACTTATCCACGATCACATTAAGGAGGAAATTAATATGAGAGGTTTTTCATCTTAGCTTAATAATATTCAATAGGTGTAGTCGCGTGCATCCTAATAATAATCTACTTATGAAAAAAATATTTCATGGGTTCAAATTTCAAAAAGTTTTGTACCTCTGGTAGGTACATAATGTTCAGGTTAGGTTTACTATGTTAATTTTTTGTTACATTATATATTTAAAAAATACAAAATGTAAGTCATGATCCAAACTATGTAGGTACAATAACACAGTATTGTTTTCAATAAGTCCCACCATGTTACAAATACCTACGCATTCTTCCTTCTCAGGAACTTAATGTCAAGTAAGATGTTCATAGTATCAATATGACGTATGACGTACATTTATAAAACACTAGTAATGAGAAATATGTACTTATAGGGATCAAAAGATTTATGATAAAATGTAAAATGTCATTAAGTATTACTTACTTTTGCATTTTTACTCCTCGCATCTCGGCGGCCAAGAAATCGGAGTTATTTGAAAAATAGTGGGCAACCATTAACCCGTCTATTTCAGGCAAGTTCAGATTGTCCTTTTTCAAAACCGTCATCCATATATAATATTATACTTATAACACTATTGTAACACTGATTTACATAAAAATTCAAGTTGAAAACGTCATTGTGGTCGAACATCCGATAGCAAAGCAATGATTGAGTGTACGGTGAGAACGTTGCGTTGTAAAATGACGTCACGCAGGCATGGCGTAACTTCAACACTACTCGCTTGATTGAAATGAAACAAAAACACGTGTATTTCTAAACATTTAGGCTACACGGTCATAAAGTTTCAAGTCATTTAAAAGACCCAGTGATATTCTTCATTCATATCGCTATGGTTTTGAAAACGGTTCTTTTGTTACTTGGCTACCGAATCGATCTGTTGTGAGACAGAACAGCGTTGACGTATTACTTTATGATTACGACGCGGTGCGGTACATAATATTTATGGCGAAATAAATACATTGTTAAGTTTAATTCGCGAATTCAAACCTAAAATAAAGTATTTACACGATTTTTTGTAATGAAGATATGACCAATTATTTCTAGGGCTTTTGGTTGTTTACTAAAACGGCAAAATAGTGACTTCGTTACAACTATACCAAATTCCAACTTACCATGTTAAACGGTTTATATTCGAGGAATCGAATAGATGGACTGGGTTGAGATCATTGGAGTTCTACCCCAGAGAACTCTTCGCTTAAAAACGAGTTTTTTAACCGACGAAACCAAAAAGGAGGAGGTTCTCTAGTCGACGCGTATATTTTTTTTTATTATTTTTTTATGTATGATCACGCATAATGCTATGAAAGTTATATACAGGGTGTCCCTGGAATTCCTCTTTTCCTCTCGGGAATGTATAGATGGGGTCAAAATATCACCGGTACTTCATATAACTTTTGTTCCTAAAAGTCTTCGTTACCAAGTTACGGGCCCTCAAAGTTACAAAATGAAAAATGTTTTTCTTTGATAACTTTCAAAGTGGATATTCAAAATCATCTAAATTTTGGTGATTGACTAAACAAATGAATTCCTTCGATGACTTTCATGCAGGAGTCAGTTGTTTTGCTACAAAGTCAGGAACGGACTACCACCAATGGTCCACATCCCAAAACTTTGAAATGACTGGGATTTGTCAATATGTTTTAACAAAACAAGGTTACCTGGACAATTTCCTGAATGAAAGTACTCGTGTGGAAAATCGATCGGAGCAACGATTTTTGATAAAAATGCAGTTTGTTCGACGACATCCAACCTGAGATGTCTACCATTATTCGAAAAGATTAATTTGTAATGAAAATAGAAAAGATAGGTACAATGTTCATAACGAATTTTTATCATGCAAACACGTTTACCTTAAAAAACTCATGGTGTAAATAATCAATCGCAAGCCTCAAGAGCAAACAGAAATGCAAAATCCGCTACAAAAACTGTTCGATATGACCCCTGTCTTCTCAATACATTTTCTTAGTCGGCGCAAACACCCTCTCTGCACTTGAAATAGCATGCCAGGGTCGTTTCGTATGGCTTCACAATGTAATGTAATTCTATTCAACAAGGCATCTCTGGTGTGAATAGGTGTAGCGTAAACGAGGCTTTTTAGATGCCCCCACAGAAAGAAATCCAATGGATTTAAATCCGGAGACCGCGGTGGCCCACCTCTACCAATCCATCTATTGGGGAAAATCTGGTTCAGATGGTCCCGCACAATCAAACTAAAATGAGGAGGAGCACCATCATGCATAAACCACATATCTCTTCGGGTTTGCAATGGAACATGTTCCAAAAGTCCATTCAAATCGTTCTGAATGAACTCCAAATAACGTACTCCATTCAATCGGTCATGTAGAACGAATGGTCCTATAAGATGGTTTCCTATGATACCAGCCCAAACATTCACGTTGAATTTCCGTTGGTGTTTGGTTTGCAATATCCCATGGGGATTTTCTTCGGCCCATATGTGGAGATTATGAGAGTTGATTACTCCATCTCTACTGAAACCTGCTTCATCAGTGAATAAAACTCGAGTAATAAAAGTCATATCCTCTCTTTGCTTATCCAGGAACCAATTGGCATATTCCAGTCGTGCTGGAAAATCTTCAGGTCATGGCATGTACCTTCTGGATGTGATATGGGTGGAGCAGTTGTTCCCTAATTATTCTATGAATAGTGGACTTGGATGAATGGAACTGTTCTGATAGGTTTCTGATGCTCATTGAAGGATCATCAGCGACAGCTTCCAACATATTTTCCTCCAATACAACGGTACACACAGCCCTAGGAGCGCCCTCACCACCTCGTTTTGGCAAAACTGAACCTACAATAATATCGAAATCAAACAACAGGCTCCAATTAATCATCCATTAGACATACCTGTCTCCCTCAAGCTGCGATCGACACGCTCGAACGTTTCTTTCGCCGGTAACGTTCGATTGGGAAAATACATACAGACAGACGACCGGCTTCTGCAGCATTACCAAATGCTCGTCCATACAATGCATGCATATCTGCATATTCGTTGAATGTAAACTGTTCGGCCATATCAAAAACTTCAAACTGTCCTATTAGAATATTGACAATACAATGACAACGCACCACTCAAGAAAACAAAATAGCATTCCAGATGTCATTTGCTTATTCCACGCATACATACAAAATATGGACTGAATTCGACATTTCATAGTGGAGTAGCTTGTTAGTTCAAAAACACCACGAATCTACATAACTTGATATTTCATTTGAAAAAATATCTACATTGTGAATGAAACTTTCAATTAGGTACTGTACTCTTTGTTTACGACTTTATTTTAGCATATTTTGTAGTATCCCTGTTATAAATGTTGTTGAATTAACGTTGGCATTAGTATTTCTACTGTGAACATTTTTCATTTCAAATAATGGTGGACGATCGGGTTTGATGTCGTCGAGTAAAACTGCATTTTTATTAAGAATCGTTGCTCCGATCGACTTTCCACACGAGTTCTTTTATTCAGAAAATTGTCTACGTAACCTTATTTTGTTGAAAACTATTGAAAAATTATCTGTCATTTCAAAGTTTTGGAGAGTGGACCATCGGGGGTAGTCCGTTCCTGACTTTGTAGCAAAACAACTGACTCCTGCATGAAAGCTCATCGAAGGAATTCATTTGTTTAGTCAATCACCAAAATTTAGATGATTTTGAATATTCACTTTGAAAGTTATCAAAGAAAACCATTTTTCATTTTGTAACTTTGAGGGCCCGCAACTTGGTAACGAAGGAGAGAGGAAAAGAGGAAGTCCAGGGACACCCTGTATTAAAGAAGATCGTAAACGAACATACCGTATAGGATTGCAGAGTAAGTTAGAAATCTACTGTCGACTGTAAAATAACTTATCTAGCACCACTGTGTCACTCCCAGAAATGACAACTCACATATATTTAGACGTACGAAATTCCCAAAGCAAAAATACCAAAATTCTTGAATAATGGAACGATGTTGGACTGTCTGGTAGCTGTAGTTTCAATCTTTTCGGAGAAAATTTACGTGTGCAGTCTAGATATCGTCTGATGAGAACAGCTCTCCACTTCTCTCAGCTGAGGGTGTTTCAGTCTCAGCTTGACGGCAGCATTGGCGTTCGTCCTTCTGTAGAAATTGTTGATTTCGGAAATTAGCAGACAGTGGGCAATACACAGCACGACAGCCAGAAGCGTTTCTATTGCGAAATGGGCGTAGGAGACAATGTGAACCAAGACGATTCTATTCAATAATTTTAGGAGATAAGCGAAGACGAAGGATTTTACGAGAGATATTGAAATAATATTGTATGAAAAAGTAATAAACCTACTGTTACATATGGGCATATGCGTTTAGTCTCAAATGATTTGACCACTACAATATATAGTTAGTTATTTCACTACACAATGGAGATTTTCGAATTTGAACTCAAAACATTGTGAATTCGTCATATAGATTAGATTATATTTGCTATTTGAGGCTTGTGAGCTAGAAGCCTCTTCACAGCGACCTTTTCAGATCTATGTTGTTAGAGTTCCTTATCCTGTCCTTGACAGAAGACTCCACAGGTGCGACTTTATGTATTTGGGGGGTGTGTTTTTCCTCCCCTAGCTTTGTAAACCTCAACCTTGATAGACCTCCACACTGGCTCAGCACGTGCACTGAGGTTTTTTCTCATATTTCTGACAGAACATTTATATGGTTTCCTATGTAAGTCCGATGTTGCTAATGTGTTTTTTGAGTCCACAGTGCCCTGTTAGGAGGCCAACTATGATCCTAGTTGTCCTTCTATTCCGGCTTGGTAGATACTGAATTTTTGCGTTGGGTTTTCAAAAAACAAAGCGAGCACAAACATCCCTGGGATGTTTTGAAAATGTAGGTATAAAAATGTTTTTTTTTAGACTCAATATGCACTTCCCAAAGGGGACTTTGAAGTATGTTGGAAGTATTGTATTTGTTCATCTGTGGCATTTTTTTGTATGCCTACTGAGAGCTATTGGCGAAGTCATTTTTTTTTAATAACTTGATTATTTCACACAACAAAAAGAAAAAAAAATATGTGAACTGAATCTCACAATATTTATATTTTTCGATCCCTCACTTTCAACTATTTATTTCATTTTGTATTCCTTCATTTTAATACCAATACCTCCTATTTTACACAGGACCGAAACAACATTCTTATATTTTCATAACAAATAAAACCAATATTATTCATTATAATAAAAACCAATGTCCAGATGACCACTCATTTTCTGCTTTAATTTTAAAATTCCCGCCCTTACAATTTGGCCATTCAGTGTGGTAAACCTGATAAACCTCGCAAAACAACACTGGACTGTATGGCACATGGAATACTGTGAAGCGTTGGTTGAAGTTTTTTTTTAATTAAAATGTGGAAAATGAGTGTTTGAAGTGTAGTGAACATTACCAATTATTATAAAATATATATGTTTTCCAACAGACTTATGCGAACTGAAATGTATTGACTCTTCAAATAGAAGAATTCGGTTTGTGATAAAACTGAAGAATCACTGTGAAAAAGAATATTTTTCTGAATATAATTTCAACTAAATCTTCCTTTCTTGAATTATATATGAGAAAATATCTAATCATATTTTTCTCCCGTAGTTTTTTTTTTAGTCTTCTGTAGCAAGACCATTTTTATCAATATTTAAATTGAAGACTTTCTGTATAACACGTATTTTTCGACATGTTGGAAGCCCAAAAATTGTAGAATACTCAATGTCAACAATAATGAATGTTATATTGATTATATATATATTATATAGACATTTCCGTGTACATTTTCCACTAACTGGAATTTGTGCTCCACTGAACCCTGTGATAATAACTTTCGTTTATTTAATAAAATAATTTGGTAATTTGGGGAGTTTGGAAGTATTCATTGATCTGATTGATCTGTGTTCAAATACCAATTTCTGTTTGACATGACACTCGACGTTTCTAAACTTCAATTTTCTCATTAAAATTGATTTTATGCACTGAATTTTGATTTGTGCTAATATTTATATTTTTGAAACACATCTCGAGCTGGACCCGATAATTATGTATTTAGCCACACCTTCCACATTCTGTCCGATCATAATTCTGTTGAAAAAAGGATTGCTGACTTGGAGATCTTCGTCTTGGGGATCAGTGATTGCTTCTTTTCCCATATTTCGACTTATTTCTCAACCTAGACTGATTACTTCTATCGAATTGTCTCATATAATTCTGCTTATTGACAACCAAAACTTGTGATTTCATATTACTGTTCAAGTAAACTGGATTTTGTTGGGACAGTATGAAATATTTGGCAATAGTGATGGCTTTATCCAATGTAACATCAGTTTCTCATAAAAGTTTTTGACGAATATGTTGAAGTATATGATGTATATTACCTATGAATATATCTTTGACTAGTGATTTTTCTAACATACCGAATTCAAAGGTATGACTTTTATTTTGAAGATCCGTTATAAACATATCGATATCTTCTTGCTGAGAACCAGTGCATTCGCCATATCTTTGAATTGTAAATTATGCTGAGAACGGCCGGGTGCATTCACCTTATTTTACTAGTAGCCACTGAAGAGTTCCACTATTCACCTCCTGGCTCCATCATCAGATCAGTTCCAAGATACCAAATTATAGTATTGTCATCAACATATACATACCAAGATTTGATTATATTGTTTGTAAGTTACAAGTGAAGCCGATAAAAGCGTGTTAATAATTGAAAATGTAAGTAGTAAGGTATAGTTGGGTAAGTGGGACCCCCATTTACAACTTTTGAATTTCAAACCTAGATACCTTTTAGTAGTGGTGAGATATGAATTTGCAAATTTTATGATAGAGTTCTATTATGTAGGAACAAAATGTAGTATTATTTTTTTTAATTGTGC
This sequence comes from Gonioctena quinquepunctata, assembly GCA_018342105.1. Lineage (NCBI taxonomy): Eukaryota > Metazoa > Arthropoda > Insecta > Coleoptera > Chrysomelidae > Gonioctena > Gonioctena quinquepunctata. The sequence continues at coordinate 349,643 of JAFIRS010000520.1, forward strand.
TGTCGGTAAGTAGGTCATACGTGCATATTTCAGGTGACATCAACATAGTGGCAAAATACATGTAATGGGGCCATAATTCGAAACTTGACGTTTAATATGCTTTTTTCAGATCGGAGAAATGTTAAATAGGTTTCGAGATATAAGGCAATATAGAAATATTCACATGTTTGCGAAACAATTTTATTAAGAAAAACCTAAGGAAGTACATTATGTACTTTAGGTTGGAAAATGAACAAAATTTCTTAAGAGTATAAAAAAAATATTTGATTACAAAATATTGTCGAATTCTTGACGTCTTCGGCTAAAAAAATATATTTAATGAAAATAAGTAAGTACTATGCTACTTTTGAACTTTTTTAATGCTTTGGTAAGAAAGAACTCAATTACTTGAATACTTGAAACGAATTCTTTGGAATGTGTTCAATGCAGGAACTTTATAACTACACCCCTTTTATTTAAGGGGGTAGGTGGAGGAATATCTTTTAAAATTTCTATGAGCTGGTATTTTAGAAAATCATCCCGTTTTCGTCATTTCCATCCTTCAAGCTTTCCATTTTTCTCCATATGCTTAATAGTGACTGGATCTGGGTATTCAGGATCTATCTCAATGACTTGACCAGGATAGTACTGTGCTACATATGACACAATTACATAATCTTCTGTGAGTACTTCTGCTTCACTTTCACTGACAGAAGATGAAGATATTACATTTTTCTTTTTCTTAACGCCCTGTTTTATCTATTGTTTTTCTTCTTTTCTTTTTAAAGCAGCTTTTTTCTTATTTTCTTTTATTTCCAATCCCCTTTTTTTGCTTCGTTCTCTTCTTTTCGTTTAATATCTATCGTCGTTATAATTCCAGAATTGGACCAAATTATTTTTCTTGATGTTGTTGATTTAGGATATTGAGCTGTTGCCCCCGTAATGAAAGTCAAGAGAATTTTTTCAAATGAATTTGTACCTGTTCAAATCGTGGTCTTCTTTGAAAGGAGGGTTGTCTTTGTCTGCATTATGGAATGTTAGGTTCTCGCAAGATGTTTTCGCATTTGGGTTTGAGTTTTCTTCATTATCATTTTTAGCATCATGCATATCTCCAATATTTTGATTGTTGGAGTCCATGTTTGGCTTGTTGAGCTGATTAGAATTTGGTGGGTTGGGTCAGTTGGGTCGTTGCAATCAAGATTTAGAACTAGATTCTCCATAAGTAGCTATTGGATTTTTAGTAATATATTAATATTTTTGGGTTGGAATTTCAGTATTAATAACATCCTTCGAAAGTGGGTATATTGCCGTTGCCTTGAAACCATTTCTGATTACTTCGGGTGACAATTTATCATACACCTTGTTTAGAATATGTACAAACATAGCTTTTGGAATCCTTTGCCTTGGATTATGCCTTTGCCACTGTGAAAGTTCTTTTTCCCACTGGTTTTTCATAGAGTTGAAGACGGCAACATCAAGAGTTTGAACACGTGAGTCGTGTGGGGTGGCAACTTCAGGATGGTTACTTCGTTAGCTAAGGCAAGTTCAATTATTTCAATTGAAACATGAGTGGAATGTCCATCATACAATAACAAAAGTGGCCGTTCTTTTGGTGCACTGCACAAGAAGCAATCTTTAAACCATTTGGCAAATATTGTCGTTTTCATCCATGATCCCCGTTGTGAGATAGCATAGAATGTCTTATCATTTTCTGTTACATTAAGCCAATGTTCTAATATATTCTCTCTTTTAAAGATCACCAAAGAAGATGGAACACTAGCAACGACTGCCCAGGAAAAAGCCAATATCTTTGCGCACCTATTTGCTGGAAATTCCACTCTGGATTCATCGGGAAAACAACCCCCGAACATCACACCTATTGACAGTCACATGCCCGAGATCACCTTTCGCCAACGTACTATCAGAAAGATTTTGCTGGGTCTCAACACCAACAAAGCCTGTGGATCTGACGGAATCCGCCGATTGTTCTCAGAAATGTGCCCCTGAACTAACACCTGTTCTTTGCAAGTTGTTCAACCACTCTTACAATTTGGGGTATTTCCGTCCAATTGGAAAATTGCAAGAGTACAGCCAGTCCCTAAAAAGGCCCTACCTAGCAACTACAGACCTATCGACTGCTATCTATTATTTCAAAGGTCATGGAAAAAGCCATCAACATCGAGCTCATGAAATATCTGGAAGACTCAGGAATTGTCAACGATAGGCAATATGGCTTCCGCCATCAGAGATCAACTGGTGACCTGCTCGCTTCGTCCTCACATATATGGCAGCTATCTATTGAAAAGTATGGAGAAACTTTAGCTGTGGCATTAGATATCTCCAAGCTCGATGGAGTTTGGCACCAGGGACTCCTCGCCAAGCTTCCGTCTTATGGCTTGCCCCTCAGCTGTGTTCTCTGCTTGCTAGTTTTCTCAAACAGGTCTCTCCATGTAGTGGTCGATGGAGTTTCATCTGACACTCTACTCATAAATGCTGGTGTTCCGCAAGGATCTATTCTCGCACCAACACTATTTCTACTTCACATCAACGACCTGTTGAAAGCAACTTCATGTCCAGTACACAGCTTTGCCGATGATAGTACCCTCCATACCGCTTTCTCTTCCAGGGCCCCTATATCAGCCCGTGAAACCAGAAATGAACGAGGAAGAAATGTTAATAATATAAATATGGACTTAGCAACAATTCTCGAGTGGGGATCTAATAACTTGGTAGAATTCAATGCAAACAAAACACAAGCATGTCTTTTCTCTAGAAAAGTCGATCTCACTGTGCCTAACATAACCTTGTCAGGAGTAACCATACCACTGAAGTCATCCATATCGATGCTTGGTATTACTATCAGCAATAACCTTTCCTGGGAAAAATCACGTGAGGTCCATTGCCAAAAGTGCATCCCAAAACTTGGTTTTTTTTCGTGCCAAGAGCTATTTCACCCCACCCAGCTGCTTATGATCTATAAGGCACAGATCCGACCTGTCCTGGAATACTGTTCCCATATTTGGAGCGCGGCACCTAAACATATCCTGAGGCTATTGGATTCTGTCCAAAAAAGGGCAATTCGTCTCGTCGGTGATGCCTCGCTTACAAACTCGCTCACTTGTCTAGAACACCGTAGAAAAGTTGGCGATTTGTCTCTATTTTATAGATATTTTCATGGGCGATGCTCTTCTGAAATATCAACAATCGTTCCTGCTTTGGCAGTCTCTTCGAGACTAACCCGTCAAGTTCAGTCATCACACCCCTTCGTGGTCACTTTGGAGACCTGCAGAACATCACTTTCCAAAGACTCGTTCATCCAACAACAGCGAGGCTTTGGAACTCATTGCCTAGGAGGTGTTCCCGAGGCATACAACCTCCAGAAATTTAAGAAGAACACCAACTCCTACCTCATTTCCCTTTGGTTCCCACGATGTTCTCTGAACATTACAGGATATCCCTTTTCGTGGGAACCAGAACATAAAAAAAAAAAAAAAAAAAAAAAAAAAAAACCCGATGCGGGATAGCAAATTAATATTATTTTTCCTATTGCCCCTACTATTTTAGTTTCAGTCTAACTTCACTCATCTAGATTCAAGATTTGGTATCAGTTACTGGTCGAAATAGGAAATTACAAACGGGTTTATATGTTCCATTCTGGTTTACCCTGAGGTTTTTTTAACGACAACCTATGTCTTTTAGCATACCCCAAATATCATTTTTCTCCTGGTCGGCCGTTTTTTAATCTGATTTTCAATTTGTTTCCGCAATTAACATATATTTGGACTATATCTAAAACTTCCGATCTGGTTAAACCAAAACCCCATTTCTCAATTACTTTTAGAGAATCTGCTAAGCGTTTATCTATTTCAAAGGGTCTATCGGTGTTCACCCACCACCAGTTCCCCAACTGCAAGGCGACCCTTACTCCTTGTTCCATTAAGTCGGTGTCTCGAAGTGGTCCTCGGAATGTTATAAGCTTTTGCTACGCCTTTTACGGTTTTTTTCTTAAATTTTACATCTGAGGTAGCCCTAGCTAAAGCCTATGAGGTATAGCAGGATCCACTGCACCTTTCTCAGAAACTCGAGTAAATTCAGCCCATCCTAGAAATAATAAGTCGCCATAGCGGCCCACTTACCTAGAAGAGTATGGCCCACTTTCCCCAAATCCGAAAAATTTGTGGGAAACTGAGCCACCCCCTCCTCAACCTATAATTATAATATTGCATGTATATTTATATCAAAATTGTTACACCATGTAAGGTGTGATGTTATTATTGTTTTATTATTTTTTGACCTTAATGAAAGTAGGTATCTATTTTTCTGTTAAATTATGAGATTGAAATTTCATTATTGTAAGAAACCCTCATAGCTTAGTTATTCAGAAATTCTTATTTTCTTTCATTGAAATAATATTCATATATGATGGTTACTGAAAGTCAACCATCAATCTTCGATGGAAGATTGAAAAATAATCTATTATCTATTTGGAAAAATTAGTTATTGGAGGCAACATAGTTCTACAGGGTAAGTGCAAAGCTTTTAGGAAAAAAGTAGTTTAACGCTTGCTTTAATTTTATTGTTGGGGTGAACCACATGTACAAACATTCGTATTTATGCAAGTGTATAACCTGTTCTTGTATTGACGCCAATATTAAAATTAGGGAATTATCGGTAAACATAAAATATGAGGGTTTTACGAGAAATGTGGATTTCAGTTGTTTTAAAAATGAAAGTATGAGCTCTTTTATTGAAATAAATTTGGTGTTGATCGATGTTCTCAAATTTATGGTTTCAGTCTTTGGTTGAAGCTAGATATGATTTTATTTGTTCATTTTATCATATTATTATGGTTTTTTGATGATTTTTTCAACGATGTTATATTTTTTTGGGGCTTTTATTGAATAGAAGTATTGAAATTGAAATAGAGTACAGCAAAAGGAAATTGATTTCAATGTAAAAGGCATTTTATTTGAGAAGAAAAGTATATATATTTTATTATATTTAAAAAAATATATTTGAGGAAAAAAATACTATTTGATTCATTGGAAAAGAAAAGTTGTTCAAAAGAAGACCTCGCATGTTGAGCCGAAGCCGAATTTATTGTCCTGAAGGACAGGTGACTAAAATTAATCAGTGTCTTACAAGAATTTTTCAAAATCTGGTGAATTAAATTATTTTCAAAATTTGTGGAATGTGTCGAAAAATCTATTTTTGGCCATTCCGCTGGTGACAGCTGCCCGTGTAATATTCAAAATAGTATATGTATTCTTTTGGTCTTATTAGAAACAAACAAAAACAGATAGTGTGACTATATGGGACATCAGAGAAAGATAGTGTTAGTAAGTAAGTAAGAATAATTTATTTTTGTTTAAAAGTACGATATATTATTGACCACTTTCACACTGGTGACCAGTAGCGGGATTGACAAAGTATACTATACATTTTGCTGAGTAATATAAGAATTTAATTATATATATGGTCTAACAATAGCTACTACTTGTTCAACTGGTGACATCGGCAAAATAGTTTTTTTTTAGAATTAATTTTTTTTCTTAAAAAAAATAAAATAAAAAAGTTGTCAATAGTCTTGACGTCTTTTACAAAATTTTGACTGTATTGTTACCCAAAAATCATACAACATACAATTTGTTGCTTACCTTTTGGAAATATTTTTTTACATCATGCATCGAGTTGTAACTCTTCCAAACAACTGTTTGGCTTTGACACTTGACAGTTTTAAAAATACCCTGGGCTAGCCCAAAGAGAGCAAACATTGTCTGATTACGTTTACTCTCTTTGGGGTTAGCCAACTAAAATAGTTGTTGAGGTAAATTTAGGTGTAAAACTGCTGCCAAGGTATAATATTTTCGTTTATACGAAATCTGTTATCCTAAAAACAGCTATGGCCCACGTTCCCCGATGGCCGATTTTCCTGACTTGACCTCAACGTACTTTCGCCCAGCTATAAAGAAAACTAGTGTACATCACACGGACAGGGAAAATTTCCTGCACTGCGCTTCATGATGCCATCGACTTAGCCTTTCTGCCCTTGTAGTGTAATACGGGTGTTTCCTAACTACGGTACGAAACTTCAGGGGGTGATTCGTTAGGTCATTTGACAAAAAAAAGTTTCTATGAACATATGTCCGGAGTTGCTTCGTTTCTGAGATACAGGGCGTTGAAGTATAAAAAAAAGGTATTTATAAAATATCCTGAATATCCTGAAACCGATGTGGTTGAAATGTGGTACAGTTATTTGAAGTAATAAGGCAATTATTGGGCCCCAAGTAGGTCCAGAGGCGTCTCGGTGGGCACCACAGCCAACAATACTGAGAAAAAAAAGTACTTTTTTTTGTAGTATTTTATTTTTTCAGATTGAACAACTGAAAATACAACTCTTTGGTCCCTTGTGTTTTATTCATATCAAGCTTCGTTTTCGAGAAAAAATACTTATTCTACAAATTATCCATGGACAACATAAAATACAAACCTAAAGTAAAAAATAAACAATTTCGACCTGAAAGTAAATGAGCAAAATGTCCACCGTCTGATAAAATACACGACTGCAATCGATGTATCATTGATTGTCTGACACGTTCAAAAATACCTGGAGTATTCCTTATGACATTGCAATTGTCACTTATTCGATTCCTCAAGTCATTCACATCTAGTATAGGGGTTTCATAAACGAGAGCCTTCAGATGACCCCATAAATAGAAATCTAGTGGATTCATATCAGGACTGCGAGCGGGCCAATGTTGAGGTCCTCCACGTCCAATGCACGGATTAGGGTAGGTGATGTCGAGATGCTGACGAGCAAGAACACTAAAAAGCGCTGGAGCTCCGTCGTGCATAAACCACATGTTGCCTCTTACAAGTACGGGTACTTCTTCCAATAAAATGGGTAAATGATTTCGCAAAAAAGCCGTGTAGGATGGACCTGATAATCTTGCTGGTAAAAAAAGGATCCAATTAGGTAGTCACCAATAATTCCTACCCAAACGTTCAGCGAAAATCGTTGCTGAAAATGACTTTCTCTAATAATGTGGGGATTTTCGTCGGCCCAGAAATGGTTATTGTGAAAGTTCATAATAGATTCTCGTGAAAAATTTGTCTCGTCCGTAAATAAAATATTTGGTAAAAAATTATTATTGTGTGCCATCGTATGAATCAACCACATGCAAAACATTAATCTTGGGTGAAAATCCCTAGGCAGTAGAGCTTGGACCCGCTGTATGTGATATGGGTATAGGATGTTTCTTTTTAGAACTTTCCAAACGGTTTTTGGGCTTACTTCAAGCTGCAGTGCAATCTTCCTGGTACTATTTGAAGGATCTTCTTCTATCGCATCAATTATAGCTTCTTCTAGTTCAGGCGTTGTTACAGTTTCTGGTCTTCCACCACTTACATTTTTATTAAAACTTCCAGTTTCACATAATCTTGCATGTAGCGTTCTAAATGTTTTAGCACATGGAATTACTCTGTTATGATATCTATCCTAATAGATTCTCCGTGCTTCTTCCGCATTTCCATTTGCTAATCCATAAATAAAGTGCATGTCAGCCATTTCAGCATTAGTAAAAGTATTCATGATGGAATCACTGCTAATTGACAACTCTGACTTTTACTGATATGACAATACTATCACTGTCAGCTGGTCTCCTTAGCAGGTAACCATGATTGGAGAGTGCCTTCATTTTTTTTGTTCTCGAAAACTAAGCTAAATATGGAAAAAAACACAGGAGGCCAAAAAGTTGTATTTTCACCACGCTTATAAAAAACTTTTTAGAACCCACGCTTATATTCAAATGCACTGAAAAGGAGAAAATATTTTTTTTTCTCAGTATTGTTGGCTGTGATGCCCACTGAGACGCCACTGGACCTACTTGGGGCCAAATAATTGCCTTATTACTTCAAATAGCTGTACCACATTTCAACCACATCGGTTTCAGGATATTCAGGATATTTTATAAATACCTTTTTTTTTTATACTTCAACGCTCTGTATCTCAGAAACGAAGCAACTCCGGACATATGTTCATAGGAACTTTTTTTTGTCAAATGACCTAACGAAACACCCCCTGAAGTTTCGTACCGTAGTTAGGAAACACCCTGTATACTATTTTGCTTTGAACGTTATTATAGTAAAGATGCTTGTAAACGAACATACTGTATATAATTGCAGTGGAAGTTAGAAATCTAGCCGCGGCTGTGGAATAATTTGTCTAGGATCACTGTGCCAACCCATAAATAACATGACATATATTTTGACATAAAAAATTCTTAATGAAAAAATATCAAAATTCCTGTATGATGGACGAATTGATTACTCAGTCCGTAAAATTATTAAATAGAAACGTCGTGGTTCACATTTACTCCCACCCACATTTTGCAATAGAAACGCTTCTAGCTTTCGTGGTGTGTATCGCCCACTGTCTACTTATTTTCGAAATCAACGACCTCTACCGAAGGACGATCGCCAAGGCTGCCATTAAGCTGAGTCAGAAACACCCCCAGCCGAGAGAAGTGGAGAGTTATTCTTACCACAAGATATCTAGACTGGACACGCAAATTTTCTCCCAAAAGTTCGAAACTACCGCTACCAGACAGTCCTACATCGTTCCCTCTCACAAAACGCTGAATAAGAATTTGAGGACCGCCTCGAACTTTGGTTGGATTTTTCCAAGCACTCGTGGAGAGTCCCGGCTGATGATGAGACATGGCCATGGATACAACAATAGAGTAGATTATTTGCTGTCCATCTCTCCAAGTGAGTACGTGCGAAAGGATAAAATGAGGGAGCACAGGAAAGCTGGCCTGATGTCTTGCATCCATTCTTTGACCTCGCTGCTGGAGAAGGTTCTCAATGACGACAGCATAATGATGGAGTCTGTGTCCAAGGAAGCCATCAAGAAGAGTATCAACATTATCAAAGAGAACTTCGAGAAACAATTAATTGGTGATAGTTAGAGAATTATGTAGCCGCAGTGTGCATACCTATGGAAGTGATGCACGCATTTGTATGAAAGTCCTCTGAAGAGAACGTAGTCTGTGTGGTCCATGAACTTATTCGATATCTTTTCCATTGTATTGATTTCGATTTGTTCCAATTTTCGGTTTCAAAATAATAAAATCTTATGAGTCAGACGATATTTTCTTTTCTATTAGAAAAACAGACCAATTAAAAAAAATTCACCAATGGAAAGCTTAACTATCCCTGAGTAACATTCTGATGAAAATAAGTTCATAGTTCGAAATCACAATATTTGTAAATTAAGTCGAAAGAAAAAATGGTTCGATATACGTGAAAATACCAGCAACGGTGTTACAGTTATATTTATTATTTATTGAACGAACTATTATTGAATTTATTGCTGTGTTACAGATAGTTGACTATGATATATAGAAAAAAAAAATAACAATTCTGACATTGACAAAAAAGGTAAGACTGAAACATCCGGCTCGACAGATGTTTCAGTCTTACCTGAAATATCGTTTTAAATTCAATATTTTCCGGTTCGAAAGGCAAAAATTGATAACACCTTTTTTGTCAATGTCAGAATTGTTATTTTTTTTTCTTATATATCATAGTCAACTATCAGTAACACAGCAATAACATTCAATAATAGTTCGGTCAATAAATAATAAATATAATTGTAACATATCTCTAAGATGTATAAAAACCCTGGTGCTTGCACTTATACCTGTAGAAGTTTGGGATCGATTTGGCGACACTTGGCCTACTTGATAATAGAGATTACTAGCGTGTCAGATGGCGCCAATTTCGATTTAGTTTCAATTCAGTAACAGGCTATATTTATTTCCTCAGATTTCTTTTTGAGGCGAACTGTGCGCGCGTTTCAATTCTAGCTTTGCTATTGGTTGAAAAGAGACATCTGTCAACCTTCACCAATAGCAAAGCTAGAATTCGAAGCCCCCGAACATTGTACAAAGAAAGCACTGTCGTGTTGTTTTTCGTATTTTGCACTATTTAAATTCGAGGTTAACTTCATTTTGACAGACGGAGAATTGGAAATGAAATTGTCATTGAATTGCAGAAAATACAAAATTCAATGAATACAATATAATGAACTATGGAAATATCATTATTAGTCAATTCATCAAGATTTGTACTTGCTTTTGGTATTGAATACAGGCGAAAATTCGCGAAAAATCTGCGGCTTTATACTATCCACACAAAATACAAATGTGGTCCATTCTACAAAAAGTATCCTCACACACTACACAGTAATATAAACAATTCCTCACGCACTAATGAACTGATGAACGAGTGATTGTTTGAAGATCAAACTCAGGAATAAGCTGAACAAGATTTCATATCAAAGAGATGGAAAACGCATAGATACCGACAAAACACTGAACATAATTTCATATAAGTTGCTGCAGATGTCAGAAATTAAGTTCTGACATTAAGCAAGAATATAGACAAACATTTTTGGACGGCGCCATCTACCACAGAGAGAGAAGCTCTGTTGAAGTAACAGGTGGTGTCCCCTCAAAAATCTAAACAATATCGAATCAGTTCATTCACCAGGGTTTTTAGACATCTTACATATCTCCCCCTTTAAAATTGTTCTCTCCATGAACAATTACTCGAATTCTTCTAATCTTCCTTGTCCTCCTTTCCTCTCACATCTATCTCTATCTCTGACTTCCATTTGCCATGGTGACGTCTACAACTCTGATTTTTCCATCTCTTGCTGGATAAAGTTTAGTTATTTTCCCTTTCATCCAAACATTCCTAGGGCCATTGGGGTCGACGATTAGAACTATGTCCCCAATTTTGACGGATCTTTGATCCTTATGCCACTTGGTACGATTTATTAGAAATGGTTCAATTTCCATTTTTTTTATTTGTGACAAAAGACCTCAAATACCAATTTTTATGACCCCAACTTAAATCCTAACGGGACTCCTATACAAACTTTCAACTTTCCAAAAAACTGAAACACAGCAATAACATTCAATAATAGTTCGGTCAATAAATTTTAAAAATATAGCCCGTTTGTTTCGTCTTACCTTTTTTGTCAATGTCAGAATTGTTATTTTATTTTTTTCTATATATCATAGTCAACTATCTGTAACACAGCAATAACATTCAATAATAGTTCGGTCAATAAATAATAAATATGACTGTAACGTATCTCCCCCTTAGTAATTGTTCTCTCCATGAACAATTACTCGAATTCTTCTAATCTTCCTTGTCCTCCTCTCCTCTCACATCTAGTATACAGAGTCTGGAAACAGGTCGTCGTAGTTGACTTCCATTTGCCATGGTGACGTCTACAACTCTGATTTTTCCATCTCTTGCTGGATAAAGTTTTGTTATTTTCCCTTTCATCCAAACATTCCTAGGGCCATTTGGGTCGACGATTAGAACTATGTCCCCAATTTTGACGGATCTTTGATCCTTATGCCACTTGGTAAGATTTATTAGAAATGGCAAATACTCCTTGGTCCATCTCAACCAGAATGAGTCGACGATCTTCTGGGCAGCTTTCCATTTGGATAAGAGATCAATATTTTTGACATCCGTGTTTGTACATGGCAAAGCAGTGTATGAATGCCCTATGAGGAAATGATTCGGTGTCAAGGCTTCTTCGTCGTCAGGGTCTACAGGTACATGAGTCAGTGGTCTTGAATTAAGTATGTTCTCTACTTCCGTAAAAACTGTCCTAAGAACATACTCTTGCGGGTATTTGGTTTTCAATACTTCCTTGATGTTTTTCTTAACAGATTGGATAAGTCTCTCCCAGCATCCTCCCATGTTTGGTGCGTATGCAGCATTCCAAAACCATGTTATAGATTTTAAGGAACAAAATTTCATAATTTCTGATTGATTCAGCTTCTCAAGATTGGATTTTTGGCACATTCCATGATACAGGGCAAAATTCTTTTACAGGATCTTTGGAGAAGTAAAATAGGATGGGACGATGAAGTAACTGACATACTGAACAAAATATGGGAAATTTGGATCACAAATATTGAAAAAATATCTGAGTTCGAAATTCCAAGACAGTACTGCACAATGAATAGGAGAGACAGTATAATTCAACTTCACATTTTCTGCGACGCATCTGAAAAAGCGTATGCCTGTGTTGCCTATCTTCGATGGGAATATAGGAATAATGTGAAAATTTGTTTTTTGAATGCCAAAACCAGAGTTGCCCCTCTAAAACCGACATCAATACTGAGACTTGAACTCATAGGGGCAAGACTAGGACACTTTTTGAAAAATAATTTGATACTGACGATAAATCAAATATTTTACTGGACTGACTCCAAGACTGTTTTATATTGGATCCGTTCAGAAGCATGTCTCTTCAAAGTATTCGTGGCTCAACGACTGGGAGAAATTCAGGAGTTAACAAATACTTGTGAATGGAAATTTGTTGGATCGAAGGAAAATGTGGCAGATAAAGCTACAAAATATTCCGAAAAAATAGAATTTTCCTCACATAGTGAATGGATTAATGGACCTTAATTTCTTTCGAAATCACCTGAATGTTGGCCAAAAGACAATTTCCAAAATTCTTCTGTATATGTGAATGACACAGAAGAAAAGACAGATTTTGTTTTTGTCAACGTTACTAGGGAACTCTTAGAAATACCAGAACCAAGAAGATTTTCCAAATGGCAAAGGCTTTTGAGAACTACTGCATGGATGAAGAGATTCATCAAGAATTGCAGAAGAACAAAAAACATATGGGGAACTTGATGGGAAGAAATAAAAGAAGCAGAAAATTTACTTCTAGAAAAATTAAGAGGATTCATTCGGACAAGAAGTAATCCTTTATCGAAAATATTCCAGTATCGAGTAGGTTGTACATGTTCAATTGTTTCTATGACACAGAAGAGAAACTGATACGACTGGGAGGAAGATTGAACAATTCGACAATACTCAATGAAAACATGAAACATCCTATAATTTTGGACCCAAAACATGAGATAACAAAATTGATCATACTGTTTCACCACGAGGAAGTTAATCATCATGGACAAGAAATTGCTATCAATAACTTACGTCAAAAATTTTGGATTCTCCGCATGAGCTGTACGAAGTTGTTGGGCAAATTGTCAGAAGTGTAAAAATCGCAAGTCACTGCCAAATATTCCTATAATGGGACAACTTCCGACTTGTCGGTTAGAGCCGACTATTAGACCATTCGTGAAAACGGGTGTGGATTATTTTGGACCAATCGAGGTAACAGTTAAAAGAAGTCATGTCAAGAGATGGGGTGTTATATTTACCTGCATGGTAACCAGGGCAATCCATTTAGAAATTGCCAAACGATTTGAGCACAGACGGTTTTATTCATACTTTTCGACAATTTGGATGTAGGTGAGGATTTCCAGAAAAAGTCTATAGTGATAATGGGACTTGTTTTAAAGAAATTATGAAATTTTGTTCCTTAAAATCTATAACATGGTTTTGGAATGCTGCATACGCACCAAACATGGGAGGATGCTGGGAGAGACTTATCCAATCTGTTAAGAAAAACATCAAGGAAGTATTGAAAACCAAATACCCGCAAGAGTATGTTCTTAGGACAGTTTTTACGGAAGTAGAGAACACTGACTCATGTACCTGTAGACCCTGACGACGAAGAAGCCTTGACACCGAATCATTTCCTCATAGGGCAGTCATACACTGCTTTGCCATGTACAAACACGGATGTCAAAAATATTGATCTCTTATCCAAATGGAAAGCTGCCCAGAAGATCGTGACTCATTCTGGTTGAGATGGACCAAGGAGTATTTGCCATTTCTAATAAATCGTACCAAGTGGCATAAGGATCAAAGATCCGTCAAAATTGGGGACATAGTTCTAATCGTCGACCCAAATGGCCCTAGGAATGTTTGGATGAAAAGGAAAATAACTAAACTTTATCCAGCAAGAGATGGAAAAATCAGAGTTGTAGACGTCACCATGGCAAATGGAAGTCAACTACGACGACCTGTTTCCAGACTCTGTATACTAGATGTGAGAGGAAAGGAGGACAAGGAAGATTAGAAGAATTCGAGTAATTGTTCATGGAGAGAACAATTACTAAGGGGGAGATATGTTACAGTCATATTTATTATTTATTGACCGAACTATTATTGAATGTTATTGCTGTGTTACAGATAGTTGACTATGATATATAGAAAAAAATAAAATAAGAATTCTGACATTGACAAAAAAGGTAAGACTGAAACAAACGGTGCTAGATTTTTACAAATTAAGAGATGCGTGTTTCAGTTTTTTGAAAGTTGAAAGTTTGTATAGGAGTCCCGTTAGGATTTAAGTTGGGGTCATAAAAATTGGTATTTGAGGTCTTTTGTCACAAATAAAATGAATGGAAATTGAACCCCTGAGGGGTGAATGTGGGTTAAATGAGGATTGGAAGTTTGTATGGGGGTTCCGTTAGTTTTTAAGGTAGGCGAGTAGTTTGCGTCAACACATGTTCACTTCCTACGAGAGATGAAGATGGGTTGCGGAAACTTAGGTGGCTACCTCCAAGTGGTATCGCTGGATAACGGGGTTGACAAGGAAAATCCAGTGGGAATGACCAGAAATGGTCAAAGCCTGCGGATCTCTAAGTCAATCTCAAACCAAATGCCACCACAACATGGCTTAATCCAAGGCGTCAAGCGACCCGTGCCGAGGGATGGATGATACCTGAGCCAGTCAGGTATCACAAACGGAGCCTCTGGGATACATGGCGACCTCCCAGAGTAATCTGCCTTACACCTGCGCAGGGGGCACCACAGGTATGGACGACCCTTTCCCCTACACTCGTGGGAACAATATGGAAACCAATACGAAAAACAACCCTGGGGAACTTCCAGTTGAAGAAGACCCAACACCGCTAGCGGGTATGGAAGTCGAGGAGATTCCAGTTGAATCGCACTCGGCACCAGAAACCGCAAACCAAACCGAGGAGGGATCAGCAGATGGTCAAACACCTACTGAGAAACTCCCGGAAACAGAGAACAGGAAACTCTCTGGAGGCAGTGGCAGTTCCGCTAAACCTCCAGAAACACCTGCCCTAAGGCACGTCGCGTCAGATGTAAATCGTTTACATCTGGCGCGTAGAAAGCTCTCAGGAGCTGCTAGAAGACAGGTGCGGATCGCGGAGGCCAAGGCAGCTGGGGAAGAAATTAAACCCAGGAAACGCCGAAGCAACCGACGCGATCCACACCCAGAAGCAAAAACTGGCTTCCTGAACGAACTCCCAGCATCGCTGGAAGCAGCAGGCAGCCAGAAACTCCGAACAAGAAGAGGGCCGCTCACAGAGAAGTCAACCCTCTTCCACGGAGAGCACTGCAAGGGTGAAGAAACCTAGATCTGACCAACCAGTGGCTGTCTCTGCCCAAGTTAACTCAACTGAGCAGGGCAGCTATAGGGAGGTCACAAGAGGTCTGAAGATGGCTGTTGCTCTGGAGAGTTATCCAGATCACCAGTTATCAGACGACCAAGGGATTCTCCTGCAGGAAGCAATTACCGGGGAAATTTTCAAGTGTGAGCCGGGTAAGGGTCCGAACTTCAGGAACAGCTACGTCCACAAGGGCGTGCTGGTCCTGACATGCTCGGATGAAACCGCCAAATCCTGGCTACTCGAGAGTATCCCCGGACTGATACCTTGGGAGGGGGCTGTCCTAAAAGTAGGGCTAGCCAAGGACACCCTGAATACCTCCAAGGTAGTGGTATGGATTCCAAAGCCATTTGGTAAAATGGAAACCAAAAATATTCTTCAGCTCATCAAAACCCAGAACATGGGGATAGATACTGAAGAATGGCTTGTCATCAAGAGACAAGAGGAGGCCTCGGGTCTAACTCTTGTCTTTCAAATCGACGAGACCTCCTTGAAGAACCTGCAAGTCAGGGGAATAAAAGCATTCCTGGGGCTAACGCAGGTAAACTTCAAGTTAGTTAGCCGGAACAGGAACATTTCTGATGCTGCGGGCAGCTCAAGCCAACCTGCAGCATAGTAAGGCTGCTACTGCAACCCTGTGCAGAATATTTGCACAGGGCAACACCGACGTGGCCCTAATACAAGAACCATGGCTGGTCAAAGGGCGAGTATCAGGCCTTGGAACATCCAAGGGTAAGCTTATTTATAATCTAAACTGTGGAAACGCCAGATCCTGCATTATTGCCAGGAATGATTTGAAAGTCTTGAATCTGATAGAATTCTGTTACAGGGACATAACAGCAATCAAGACGACCTACGGAGGATGGAGTAGAGAGGAACATAGTACTAGCCTCCGTCTACATGCCTTATGACTCAACAAGCCCTCCACCATCAGAACAAGTGAGGGCCTTGGTTAAACACTGTGAGGACCACAAACTCCAGCTTATCATCGGAGCCGATGCAAACGCCCATAACACAGTGTGGGGGAGCACCGACACGAACACAAGAGGTGAGTCATTGCTTGAATTTATTGTCTCCAGTAACCTGGAAGTACTTAATAGAGGCAATGAGCCAACCTTCGTAACCCGTTACAGACGGGAAATCATTGACATCACTTTGGGCTCTTCTTTGGTGGTTCGGCACGTCGGCAAATGGGCAGTATCTGAGGAACCTTCAAACTCAGATCACCGACACATACATGTGGAGATTGGCTACGCCAATGAACCTGCAGTTATGTGTCGGGATCCCAGAAAAACCAACTGGCCGGGGTAACCGGGAGGAGCTCAGGGCAAATCTCACAAATTTCAAAAATGTCAAACCTAACTCAAATACAATTCATGAAATAGAGCAAACCTCCCTAATGTTACAGGAGGCCATAATAACTTCATATCATAACAACTGCCCTTTGAAGCGCAGCACCACTAAAGGTGAAGTGAGCTGGTGGAACACCGAACTCACACATCTTAGAAATAAAACGCGCAAACTATTCAATCGTGCGAAAAAAACTGGTGACTGGGAGGATTATTCCAAAACTCTCACAGAATACAACAAAAAAATCAGAGGGAACAAAGAAAGTCATGGAGGAAGTTCTGTGAGGACATAGAACAAACCTCAGAAAGAGCAAGACTCCACCGCATCCTTTCCAAAGACCCCATCAATCCGTTGGGGACTCTCAAAAAACCCAACGGCAATCACACCAACACTGGGAAGGAAACTATAGAACTCTTGCTCCATACACACTTCCCAGGATCCACTGTCACCACAAATCAAAACCCCAGATATGAAATCCCTGCAAACCTTCATTTGAGGGCAAAAAGGGCAGACTGGGAAGTGGCTAAACGAACGGTAACTCATTCAAAAGTAGTGTGGGCAATAAACTCCTTCAAGCCTTACAAGTCTCCGGGCCCAGATGGAGTATTTCCCATACTACTTCAGAGCGGAGTTGTATATCTAGCACCAGAATTGTGCAGACTGTACAGGCTGAGCCTAGCATTGAGATGGCTACCTCAAACCTGGAAAACTGTAAACGTGGTCTTTATTCCAAAACCTGGACGGGACACATATGACCAGGCAGAGGCATACAGACCAATAAGCCTATCGTCATTTCTTTTGAAAGCCTTAGAAAAACTGATAGATAGAGACATAAGGGAAACCGCTCTTGTAGAACGGCCTTTACATCAAAACCAACATGCCTATCTAACAGGAAAATCATGCGAGACAGCACTTCATCAGCTTGTTTCAAGGCTTGAAGAGTCTCTAGCAAACGAAGAAATTGCACTATGCACTTTTCTAGACATCGAAGGAGCCTTCGAAAACACCTCCTTTGAAATTATGGTCTCTGCGGCCACTCGAAGAGGCATTGACGAAACCACCTGCAGGTGGATACACTCAATGCTTCAAAATAGACTGGTCCAAGCCAACATGTTCGAGGAAACAGAGCAGGTTGAAATTTCCAGAGGTACCCCACAGGGGGGCATACTCTCCCCCCTTCTATGGGACATGGTTGTAGATGAACTGCTAATTTCTCTGAATAACCAAGGGTATTACTCTCAAGGGTATGCAGATGACTTGGTCATCCTCATCAAGGGAAAAAATACTCGAACAACCTCAGAGCTAATGCAAAATGCACTGAGGACAGTAGAGGAATGGTGTAACAGAGAGAGCCTAAGGGCAAATCCGAACAAAACAACACTAATTCCCTTCACCCGGAGAAGAAACATGGGAGATCTCATACCTCCCAGACTATTCGGTGAAACATTACAAGTAGTAGAGCAGGTGAAATATCTAGGGCTGATTCTTGACAAGAAACTAACCTGGAACCCGCATCTTCAACATGTAACCAACAAAAGCAAGATAACCTTCATGATGTGCAGGAGAGCTTTTGGAAAAACCTGGGGGCTTAAACCGAAAGCCATGCACTGGCTTCACACAGCGGTAATAAGACCAAGAATAACTTATGGCTCACCCTTATGGTGGCCAAAAACAAATAAAAGACAGGCAAAAACCAACCTTGGGAAAATCCAGAGGCTTGCCTGTCTCTGTATCACGGGTGCAATGAATAGCACTCCAACAGCTGTAATGGAAATCATCCCAAACCTCGAACCCCTTGACTTACATGTCATTGGAGAGGCCAGGATGAGTGCATACAGACTGAAACAAACAAAAAACTGGAGAATCCGAACAACTGGACATACCAGAATCACTCATGTAATCAACATCGAAGAACTCGAAATGATTTCAGATTACGTGCAACCCCTATACTCATTCGAAAAACCATTCGAAACACGAATTGATGGATCTGGATGGGCCCCGAGTATAGAATCACAATCAACTGCGGACATAGTCTGGTATACAGACGGTTCAAAGACAGTTGAAGGAACGGGAGCAGGAATACATGGGGTAAGGCCAAGACGGGATTACATAATACCACTTGGCAAATGCTCCACGATATTCCAAGCTGAAACACATGCTATCATGGTATGCATTCAGAAGAATCTAGAAAGTGGTTATAGGAAAAAACACATCTACATTCTATCTGACTGTCAAAGTGCTATCAAAGCACTCAACTCTATACAGATAAAGTCCAAACTGGTCTGGGACTGCCTCCAGAACCTCATCGAGCTGGCAAAACACAACAAGGTCATCTTGATGTGGGTGCCAGGTCATAGAGGCATTGAAGGCAACGTCAAAGCGGACCAGCTAGCTAGACAAGCATCTGAAACGCTATTCACAGGGCCAGAACCTGCACATGGGATTAGCAAAAACCGATGCAGGTCCCTGATCGACGAGTGGATAAAAAAAAGACACCAACAATATTGGGATCAAACTGTCGGGCAAATACACAGCAAAGTCATGGTAGGGCATCCAAACCGGACCCTGACGGTTGACCTTCTGAACCTGAACAGAACAAAGGCTCGTATAATAATAGGTCTGTTGACTGGACACTGCGGCCTAAGAAAACACCTAAACACCATGGGAGTACGCAGGGAAACCGTGGAGTGTAGGCTGTGTGATGAAGAGGAGGAAACAGCCTCTCATATTATCTTCGACTGTGACGCCCTAAGTAGTAGGCGACACAGGAGAGATCAGCCCGGAAACAGGCATGAATCCGAAGAACCTTATCAACAGGCTTCTTAACCTAATTAAAGGCACAAACCTGTTTGAATGAGGAACCACTGACGACAGAGTGATACAATAGACCCCAGCTGGTCGCAGTGTCAAGGGAAGCTAAGTGCCAACCCTGTCTCTGGCTCGTCAGCTTTCAACCAACCAACCAACCAAGGTAGGGTCAGAAAAAATGGTATTTGAGGTTTTTGTTACTTTGTATTTTTTTAAATTAAATTAAACGGGTTTGTAAGTGGGTTCCCTTAGTTTTCAGGTTAGGGCAATGAAAATCGGTGTTTTGGCTCTCTGTTACAAATAAAGAAATCGTGTTTAACCCATAAAGTGGTGAAAAGAGGTTAGTGAATTTGTAATAGTTGTCACAAAGCATTACTTTCGCTGTCAAATCAATTATGCCACCCAAACGGGATAATGTGATAACGGGATAGCGGGAAACGGAATAACGGGAAGCGGGATAGCGGAAATATGAGAAACGGGAAACGTGATAACTGAATAACGGAAGCGTGCAAAGCCACAGGCATAAGCTAGATGGAACAAAACAAAGAAATACAGGAACAAATATAAATTCGCAGGTATAGTTATTCTAATCCCAATTGGAACGGCAATAAGAGCACTACGAGGAGTGTTCATATGCACTGCAAATGGGAAAATTATATACTACCAGTGTTTTTACTTCCAAAGCGTTCCTGGTACAATCATAAAAAAGTTCTGTCGTGTGGAAGAGAATTCCTTCTCGAAACTTTTTATGTCGGTCCAATTGGGATTAGAAATACTATACCAGCTAGTTTGTTATAAACATTTGAGAGCAAAAAATCATGTTTTTTTTCGTTTTTGGCTTGTAACATATCGAATGTTACCTCATTTAAAAATATTCAAACATCAAATGAAAAGCAGGTTGACAAAATTCGAAAAATCCAAATTTACCCGTTGTTTACCACTTTAGAGTACAAATTTCGAAAAATCCAAAAATTGTATTTTAGAGGCTCATCTTCTATATAACTTCTGAGAAAAAAAATTGACATTTTTTCTATGGTTCTATATTATTGCTCTGCTAATAATCATTTGAATTTTGAAGTTTATTATTGATTTTCTTGATTGATTTTCTATTGGAAACATTCACTGAATATTGTTTTTATTCCTGTATTTCGATATATTTTTCATGTATTTTGAATTGATGCGACCGATACTTGATGAAAATCCATATTAAAGCGAACAAAGAAACTCACTTCACTAAATTATTTTCACTAAAATGGGTTTACAAAATAACGACATGTGTTTCGTTATACAATAGCTTCTTCAGGGGGAGATCATACCTACTCAACAATCACTATGTATCGTGTTAAAAAAATACAGACATCACAATACACAGTATCTACCTCAACACATCCATACCAACATAAATAAGCAGCATGTAACAGAATGATATATAGAAAAAAAATAGAGAATTGAATATAATTAAACCAATTGCAATTAATAACGGTTATAGTTCGAACCTGATGGATAATATTCTTTCAAGATAACTTTATGAAAAAGCTTAGGTACGAGTAGTGTTTCCTACTCAAAACGAAAAATATAATCGATTCACATAGTTATTTCTAGCTCACCCGACAGACGTTCTCCTGTCCAAATGTAAATAATCCCCAATTTTTTTCCAGAAAACTCTCGTCCGCGTAGAATTTGTTTTTTCCTTTTTTTTGTGTCGTTCCATCTAGGTTATGCCCTTAACTCTTTCCTATATCCCGTTTTCCCTTTATCCCGCATTTCCGTTATCCCCTTTTCCAGTTATCCCGTTTTTTCATTTTCCTGTTATCCAGTTATCCCGTTTTTCCCGAAAAAAATTAGCCAAATCGGTCCAGCCGTTCTCAAGTTATGAGCTTACCAACACAAACAGACATTCATTTCTATTATATATGCCTGAGAATTTCATTCATCTGTCAAACAATAACATGTTTTAATTGTTAATTTGAACCAATCAGAATGTGATTACGTGATAATCATGCACTAGTGCACGATTATCGGATAATTGCACAGGTCCCAAAAGTATCAATCTTGTAAAATTGAAGAGAGCTTCTCTTTTGATGTACCCTTGTCCAGAATATACTGTTTTCAGCAAGGAAGTCTTGAAATTGTCTCCAAATCGAAGCTTTAGACCTTTTGGTTACAAAAAAAATAAATTTTTGATTCATGATATTCTCTCATAAAATACAATTCGTGCAATGGAAATATATCTATAATGGGCGAGGACACGAAATTTTCAAAATATTTTAAATGGATTTTACAGCTTGTGAAAACTCTATTGGTAATTTTCTTTTTGTTTTTTAATTTTCTAAACCTTAAAAAAAATATTGAAAGTCGGCCAAATTCAAATGGCATCTTTCTAGCACCATTGCAAAATGTGTGACGTAATCACCCGATCAACCAATCCCACAGTTAACAGCTTCAATCAATTTTGCAACGTTGCCATATTTTCAAATCTTAGGCCGCGCCTCCATAACAAGAATAAATGGTTGGCATTCTCTTCATTAGCTGGCTAATTGGTATACTCCAAAGCCAAAATTTATTCACACACACACACTTCATTAGAAATCGTTTTGATGGACTACAATGATTCATAATATCAAAAATAACAAGGTTTATGTGCACTGTAAAATCGACAATATATTGTTTTATGACAGATCGAATGTTTTTACACACTTCAAATTCGTCATCGTCGCTTGACATTGCAAGTAGTGTTCTAGTTCTGACATAAGAAACTAATTAAATTAAGAAACTTGGCAACATTGTCGTTTAATGTCACAATCAACCCGACTACGCCTATTGGCTACTCGGTCGTTTACGTCAGAAAAAGCGCCAATATTAGTAGCTTACAACTTTGCTTTTTTCAAATGGAATGGAACGAATGGAAACTGCTGTAATTGAAATTTGACTAAACTCGTGCTCTTTTTTCAAATAAAAATGCATGTGGGCAAATTTCATAAAAATTATCGGTAATTTCCATTGCACTCGTTATATTACTATTGAAAACTTTTCCAGAACAAAGACGTTTCCAATAACTTTTCTAAAAATCCTCTCTTTACCTAAAAACCTTATTCGGAGTATTACAGACATTAACAAAAAAAGAATTAGCCAAATCGGTCCAGCCGTTGTTTTTATAGTCTTTTTCTTCGCCAAATCTCTTATATACCCGAATTTTCCAATTTCCGGCCAACTTTCCTAATTTTTACCGTATCAACCATCCTCGGACTAGTACGAACATTTATAAAAAAATGCCAAATCGATCCAGCTTTTCTCGCGTATTGCGCTTACAAAGAATCGAGATTCATTTTTATTATATAGATATATTTCGGCCATTCTACAGAAAAAAAAAACTATTTTCTTGCGCAAAAATATCAATATTGCATACAAAACAATTAATAACTTAGATAAATTTATCAAGGACGATAAAGATAAAACTGAGAAATCTGGAGTATATAAATTGTGGCTCTTGTGCAAGTTTTTACATAGGCCAAACAGGCAGAGCATTCAAAAAGCGATTATCAGAACATAGGAACTATTTCGTCAATGGTAAATCGAATTCAACTCTTGCTACTCATCTCTTGACTGAAAAATATTGTTTAATTTACGATTTCGAAATTTTACATATTATAGAAAAAAATGGTTTTAAACTCGGCAAGCAAGTTGTTGAAGGTGAAGAAGAGTTAGGGAAGTCCCAAATTGCAGTGGGAAGTTGGGTCGCTGTGGAGTATATTACCTCACAGAAACACGTGAAACATTTTATTGGAAAAATGTACTGCAAAATTGACAATGAATGGAAAATTCGTTTTTTGAGATATAAGAAGAGTAGTAACAACTTCTTCTGGCCTGATATAGAAGACACAGATATGATAGTCGAAGGAGATATTGTAAAAATGTTGCCTGAACCCATGAGAGACAGAAGGGACCACTTGACTTTCAGATCCAATTTTGCAGGGCTGAACTTTTAAATTTTCAAAAGTTTGTTAATTTCTTACTAATAAAAATATTAAAATTGTGCCAACACCAAAAAATTATTCCTTCCTCGTATTTTCAAATTATTCACATTTGCCCCAAACATAAAACAGTTTGACTAAGCTGAACTTCATTGTCACACTTACCCCAAATAAACGGGAAAGTGTGACAATGACCATGTTCTTTTTTTAAATATGGATAACTTCTATATGCGATGTTATAAAAATACCTAGATTTCAAAGTATGTAGTTAAGTCCCTAAAGACCATAGGTAACAAATATCAGGTCCTTAGCAATCTCCAAAATATTTTATAATGTATCATACAAATCAACTCGTTGAAAACTAGGTCACACTTCAACGGGTTTACCCTATTTTCACATATTTTGATATTGTTCGTTTTCTGTCAGAATTACATATTACATAAATAAAAATATGTTTCATCCATGTTTTTTTAGATTACTGTAATCATTATTATGAAAAAATTCAATTGTTTATATTAATGTGAAAATACATTCTAATACATTAATGTCACCGAGTTTTTCAAAGAAATTTTGAATTGACTTTGAAAATTTCTAAGTATATACCTACCGTACAAAGTAAATATCAATACTGCATTTATTGCAATTTGTCAATAATTTTCAACAAGAAAGTAATACTAGTTGTTGATTAGTGTATAACTGACTTTCCTTCACCCACTTCTTCCCTTTGGTCACGTTTATTGTTCACAGTAGAACAACCATAAAATTTCGTATTCGGGGGAGCATTTATACGCGTGTTTGTGCAACCCATAGACAAATTAAAAATAAAGAGACTGTTTGAAACATTGGCGATTTTGACCACCAAGTTTTTGGTACGGCCAGTCGCGCATGGAGGCGCTGCCCGCAATCGACAGACGACTGATGACATGATAATTTTCCAATTTCGACATTTGTCAGAAAATAGAAGTTTATTGTTTACACATGTATTTTTTATTATGACAAACCACGCAATAATTCTTCTACTGTTATTGTTATAAAAAAATTAATTATGGAAATTATACTATGGACTTGAATAAGGAACCCAAGGTCGAAAATAGAATGGTTTGTTATTCAAGTTGAAATGCTGAAATTCCTGGAAATATTCTTTTACAAGTTAAAATATAAGCTGCTTTTCACAAACTGATACTTATTTCCATCCATCCAGAAATTTTTTCACAAACTGAGGAAGTACGAAGTATATAGTCTACTTGATTATCTGGATTATTTGTTATACCTACTAGTTCTCCTTTGGGCTAATAAATCAACAAAATTATTGAAGTTTTGTTGTATATGTAATTTGTTTTTATTTTGGTTGATTTCATGATAAGACTCAAGAATATTTTTAATTTTGTTGTTTTTCAGAATTTTATTATTGTTTTTTCTGTAGTTGTACCTGGTCCTGGATAAAATAAAATGTGTTTTTATAGTGTTTAACTTATTTCTTCTTCTTGTTTTATAAGAACTTTAATTTTGTTCTTGATATCATGAAACAAAGATTGATTTTGAAACTGTATTCTGGCCACGAACGAACTACGAATCGATTACTGTATATTTTATTAGTGATCGATTTGCCATTCCTTTTTTTCATATGATACAACCATTCATATAAAATACAGGAATGACAAATCGATCACATAAAATATATACCATATCAACCATATAAAAGTAACAAATTAAAAAAAACGCCTTATCTCAATGAATCTGTTTTACCAACTGTACTAACTTAGTTCGGCCAGTTGCGAGATATGTCGCCACTGTCTAAACGTGGTGCCACTCTTTCTGCAGGTTTGACAACTCTATTTTTAGTTTCTCTATGGTGCAACCTAAATAGTCAAAGTGAAGTGGTCACCCGGAAACTGTTTCTTTACTTCCTTCACGTCATTTTTGATTCGAGGTTATTTGCGGCCGACTCGTTCATTGTCGTTCATTTATTATACGCGCACTTTCGAGATGGGGCCGCTTTTTGAAACGAAGCTTTTACATGCCGACTTACAACACCAATGCCGTTTTCACGTTTGCCACCGAAAAATTTAAACTATCAAACTTTGTAGACATCCTTTTTATCAAAGCAGTAAATGGGGATAAGTGATAGTTTCTGGACCAGATACCGTAGAAAACAAGCTCAATTTCTGGATTTTTCGAAAAATTTAACATTTTTGACAACCTGCTCTTCACTTGATGTTTGAACAATGATTTAGATTTTTGGTGAGGGTGGCATTCGATTAAAGCAAAATAAGTAGTTGGTGATTGAACTTCTCTGAAAATAAGTATCTTACTTGTATAGAGGACCCTCAGAATAACAGCAAGGAGAGTAAGGAAGTGTAAATGAGATCTGTACACTTTATTAATTTGCCTCTTCATTCTATTCTTGTTTCTGACCACACCAATAAAGCTTACTTTTGCCTAGAAATGAAATGGAAAATATTATCCAACTCACATGATTTTATTAATAAATATGAATATAATGAGAAAGACATTGAAGAATTCACAAACTACGTTCGATTCAGAAGATTTCCATCTGTGTGCATCACTCCAGGTAAATAAATATTCGTTTAATGGACTCGCGTGATTCGAGATATACCGTAAGGTAAACATTACGTATTTTTGTCTTCTGATCACGAATCCGAAATGAAAACGCGACGCTCTATTAACCTTTCCGATTTATAGCCATTTTCTCACGACAAAATCACTCACAATGCATCCTTCTTTTTACCAGCACACAAACAACCGGTTCTAGCGAAAAAATACTCCATCTTCAACAGTTACGCAAGCAACCTAACCTCTCATCATCAACAAACAACCTACCCTCAATCTGAGTCACATGTGAGAGGTTAGGATGTATGTGTTGAAGGAAGAGGATTTTTTCGGTAGAACCGATTGTTTTTTGTGCGAAATTGTGGCGCAAATAGGCAGTTGACTGTGTGCAGAAGGAAGAGGCATTGTGAGAAATTTTACCGTGAACCACCGGATTTTCAACTTTGAAGTGTTAAAACTCGGAAGGGGTAGAGAGCGCCGGTTTTTTATTTCGGATTCGTGTTCAGGAGACGTAATTATTTCCATACGGCATATCTGGAATCGCTCCGAGTCCATTAAACGATTATTTACCTCACTCCGATACTGTTTTCATCGTCATCCAAACTTTCTTTCATATCCAAATTTTGAAGCGAGCTATCCCGTTTCTTATTATCTTTCCGCGTCTCCAGATAAGCTGAAACTGAAAAAATGGTGAGGCACTAGGGAACTCTTCAAAGATTTCTTGTACACGATGTAAGACTGTCTCGTAGCTGTAGATGCGATCTTCTGGGTGTGGAAAGAACAGCTCTCTACTTCTTTGGGCTAGGGGTGTTTCAGTTTCAGCTTGATGGCAGCCTTGGCTTTCGTCCTTTTGTACATATCGTTGATTTCGAAAATTAGCAGATAGTTGACAATGCACAGCCCCAAAGCCATCAGAGTTTCTAATGCGAAATGCGGGTAGGAGTTCATGTGAACCACGACGTTTTTATTAAATAATTCTACGAACTGAGTAATAAATTCGCCCATCATACAAGAATTTTGGTATTTTTTCATTATAAATTTCGTATGTCAAAATATATGTTATGTCATTTCTGGGTTGCCACCAGTGATCATAGATAATTGTTTTACATTGAGACTAAATTCCTAACTTCCTCTGCAATCATACACCAAAGAGAGTTAACGTTATCTGAATAGGAGGTACGCTCTAGACAATTATAATCTTGTAGTTAACCCGTCATAGTGACGTACATGGACATGAGTACAGCTGGCCCACGTAACATACAGAGTGGTCCAATATACATTCAAGAGCCTGTAACTCTCAGATATCAGAGAGTGCGGAGTGCGCTAGTCCGCCACTGTCCACAGGAAATGACATATCCATTTACGTCACTATGACTCACAAATGATCTTTCATCTCTTTCTATTAGTGTCACCATTGTGGAATAGAACGTCTACTCTCTTTGATCATACCTTGTTTCGGAACGTTCATAACAAAAGCCGTTTCCAACAGGGTTATTATATGTATATACTGACAGGGTTACGGTAAGGTGAGGAAAGTGTGCCACTGCTGCCAACATATACTAATTATTAAGGTTTGTATTGTATTCATCCTTGTTCATCTTGAATGTTCATCCTTGTTACTCTTCGAAATTTGAAAATAAGTTCTATAAAGTTGGCTATTCTGGCACACATCAGACGTCATCAAAATGGAGGTTTCGCCGTAACCCTGTCAGTATTATATATATAATAACCCTGGTTTCCAAGTGAAGAGTTATAGATGGAGAGCTGGCTACAGGATGAGCAACACTCCTCGGTCCGATTGTTGTCGGAAAAGCAAAGGCCCGACCGTCAGAAGGCGAGCTGGAAGATCAAACCTGTAAATTTCCCGACACAGCTAAAAATGCACATAGGTATCGACAAAAAACAGGAAACACATCGTCACAAGAGTAAGTGGAAGGGTTGTCAGAAATGTAGGTAAACATCATTTTCTGAATTCTCGAGTTCGAAAAATAAGAAATACACGAAGAAAAAGTTTAACAACTCGCTCGTTATATTCGTTTGTGGTCTCTTTTCTTCTCAATCTCGTCTGTTCTGAAATGACCGTTTGATATCTGAAAAAGAAACTAGGGGGTAAAGACGCTTTCGGAAGTGATCGAAAAGGCGGTTTGGCTTATAACTACGAAGCAGCAATACTGATAGGTCCGAAATTCCATTTTCTCTTTTATTTTGTATTTCTAAACAACAGAATGAGTTCGGAGCTATCTTGTTTTTAAATGTAGGGCTGATTCCGGTAAAATTGTGAAATTTGCCCAAGAAAATTTACAGTGCACACCCGTGAATGACGAGTGTATAATGCCATTTCATAACCAATTACAGTGGTTAAAAATCCGAAAAAAATAATTGAAAAACATGTTTTGTTCTTTGTTAAATTCGACAAAATTTTGGGAAGCGCCGCTCTCCCGATCAAAGCTGTAAGTTAATGCAATTGCCAATGCAATAAACATTTGAATATTGAATTGATTTTGTGGTAAATGTACAAAAAGAGTCTAAACATTGCTTGCGATAAATATTCAATAGATAAATATTTCAATTTCTAAGTGATGAAAACAAACGAACCTCGTTATATCCAAACTGGTACATAGTGTCAGAACTAGTAGATGAATTCAACACAGCTTTGAGGCACTTATCGAATCACAATTATAAAAAAATCAGTTTTAAGAACACAAAAGACACAGTATTGTATTGTAAATCGGCCATCATTGTGACCTAGTGTGATTCACAATAACACATGAACACTGTTGCCAGGGAGTGTTCTTACAACTGAACACCGAACTGTTCCATGCGTATTTTGAAAAGTGGAAGACAAGAAAAATCACTCATCGCATTTATGAATGAAGTAGTAAATTTCAATACTGATTGGATTCTGGAGTCGCCAATCACGAGTCAGGAAAATATTGTGCATATCTAAAATGAGTGAAGGCTTTGGGCGATTTCTTTCTAGATAAATTAACATAATATAAATTATTTTTTATAGAATGGCAAATTTTCAGAATTATATCGCGATATTAATGCTCCAAATTGACTTGAAGAAATCTACAATTCCTTTTTTCAGAATTTCATGATTCAGTACTGTAGGCTTTGGCTTTAACATGCAGTGGTAGAGTTTTATATACCTGTTTTGTGATTTGCTCATATTATTGAATCTGAAATAAGAAACGTAGAGTCATTTAATATCCCTATAAAATGATGAAGGATCCATTATATCATCGGCGATGAATTAGATAACCATATGTGCCACTAATTAAATAATTCTAAGTTTCTTATTTCAGATTCAATAATATGAGCAAATCGCGCTCAGGTACAATCAAGAATTTGCTACGCAATCACAATATGTGAAAAATCGCCAGCAGCGAAAGACGTATTCATCGCACAAAAGCGGATAATTCGCAGCCTTGCAAATGTCTCTTCAAGAAACTTGGAATTCTTCCACTTCCTGCTCTTTATATTTTAGAAGTAATAACATACATATATCCACGTGAAAAAAAAAAAAATGTTTCCCACAAATAATCAATACCACGAGGAAAAAAAACGACTTCCATTTACCAAATTCACACCTTACCATTTGCCAAAAATTACTAAACATGATAGGATTGAGATTATACAGTGCTTTCGTAAAGTACTGAATATAATTTTGGCCAAAACTATCCATTTTCGAGGAATCTCCTGAAACAGGTCGATTTTTAATCTCAATTTGCCACATTTATAAGGGAAAATTAAATATACAGGGTGGTCCACGTTTGACTAATGACGTCCGCGACAATTTTTTCAAATGGAACCCCATATATATTATTCAATTTTTAGAATCTCCATGGAAAGTTGATTTCAAAAATATATCACACATAGGGTTTGTATACAGTGCGTCCGTTAAATTCAGTGCTCTCGTAAAGTATTTATACATGAAATACATAGATATAATTTTCCCTGACAATGTGGACAATGTTAATGGATATCACTCGGCTTGCACGAAATTTTTATTAGCGATCCCGAAAAAGTACATTGAAAAATACGAAGAAATTCAAAACGAATGTACTACAACAAATGCTCATAATAATAATCTTTATTCAATAATAATAAATAAATACAAAGGGGGGTATGTTATACAATGAATTGAGTGAATAAAGCTGTTGGGCGATAAGTGCTGTTGCACTTGTTTCGCAAAAAGTTGTAGTTATGCTATATAAAATGTGATTGATAATAAGAAATACACATAATAAAAAGTTAAATATAGTATATAAAATAAAGTTAAGTTATGCTATATAAAATATCAAATGTGGTTGATAATAACAAATAAGTACCTACACATATTAAACAATTTAAAGTTAAGCTGGATTTATAGTTAAGACGGACTGTAAACGTAGAATTTTTGCGCATAGGTAGAAGTGATACTGACATTCAACATAACCTACACATTATACGAATCATAAACAGCCTGTGTTGGTTTGGATTTGTATTATATTCTAAATATTTATCTATGCTTCGTTTTCTGTGTCCCAATGGATTTTGAAATATATGAAGGTGTGCTTCTTGGTGCCGTGGGACTGTTGTGTGTGCAGTAGCATTGGAAAAGTGTCGACAAACTCGAAGAACAATAATTATGCGACTAAGACTTTACAAAACAAGACCCATTAACCGTAATAGAAAAGTAGAGAATGCCTACAATAATTTTTTAAAGATGAAGACTGCTGATCCAGATCAATTTTTTAAGTATACGTGAATGACTGTTCCAGTATTTAATGAGTGATTAGGTCTTGTAAAAAACATCACACATAATTCTTTATTTTGATTGGCCGGACGCAAGAAACGTAGTGTAAAAGATGAAAGTTGGCCAACTCTTCCGTTCCAGTCCGTTTCACTTACGTTACGTCATGCGTTTACGTTCATTTATAAACAAGAGTACATAAATTATATAGTTGATCTTTTTGCAGTGCGTCTACATTTACAGTCCGTCTAACTATAAATCCAGCTTTAGACATAAAATAAATGTATGCTATATAAGATGTGGTTGTTAATAATACCCAGCAAACATGAGTGAGCGGTAAATAGACGGGTCGTTGCTGTTAACTGCAGTAAATGTCAGTAAATAATCGGAATGATATCAGTTTTGCCGCTTTGGCTGAACATTCGCATATTTATTATGGATGTTTTGAATTTAGCCAGAAATTACCCATTAAAGATTTGCGATATTCACGCCGATGTCGTTTTGACACAGTATGTGGCATTACGCGCCGCACCGCTGCGACCTGAATATCACGTTGGCAGTTGGCCCTACTGCTGATTTCGTGTAGGATGTCAAATCGCGTATTTTCTATTTTGTCTGGTCATTGTCATTGTGGTATATCGTCATGAAAAATAATCACAGTGGCGATAATTTTTTCAGCTTGAAATGCAATATCTGGGAAACCATTTGAGCTACAATAAAAATGGTTGGAATGGAGAAAAAATTGTCTGTTCAGGTAAATAGGAACAATCTGGCTCTACAGTTTCAGAAATCATGTACAATTAGCGGCTTCAGAGAGTGGAAACAGTGAATTGTATATATCTAGTCCAAGAATCAGTCAATTCTGAATATTTGGTGAATTATCGTGTATAATAATGACCTATTGTAACGTCGTCGTTTGCTATATTCGAATGGACTATTAATACTTTATTATGTATATATTGTTAAGTTGGCTAGGCAAGAATTCTTCGAAAGGAGTTGTCCAGTCTGACAGAAAATAGATAAAAACTCGTTGTCAATAATTTGCTTTATTTAAAGTTTTCTGACCAAAAGCAACTAAATATTTTACATTGGTCCTTTGAGCCTTTAGAAAAGTCCTATGGAAGATAGAAATTGCGACAGAATGGACACAGAGTCAAATTCAGCTAGAAATCATCGTAAAAACGCAGGTACTCACTCCTTGGATCCCAATTTTGAGTGGCCAATAGGGTTTGGCAATGCGAATGTGATTTCAAAGGACAATGATGTAAATGAACTCCCAAAAGAAGACAACATCATGACGTCCCACCCGAAAACCCATTCCATTCGCACTACAAAATCGAGGCTTTCTGATACTAGTACGGATATCCAAAGGAGGAGACTCGCTATTGAGGCTGAAAAACAAAAACAAGACATAGAAAATAGGATGATGGAAATGGAAAAAGTCAAATATTTGAAACAATTGAAATTAATCGAGATGGAAAGACAAGTGCGAGAAGCTGAAATTATAGAATATGAGGAGAGAAGATCACAGACAACTTCAGTGAAATCGAACTCAGTATCAAATAGAAATGTGTATACCAAAGTTATTGTTCATAATCCGAATGTGGAATCATGTTCTTCCAAATCATCACTTATGCCAGCTGCAGAAAATCAACAATTGAGAAGAAACCCGGTGTCCCGTGTGAACTCCTATGTTACTGACTGGGTAAATTCTTTGGAACCTTTCGTGAAAAATGATGACCCTTACATCTCTGTTCAGAATCCAAGAAACGAAGATGTTATCAAATCAGATGTTGATAAATTGTGCGAAGCCTTGGGCGAGGTGATAAAAAATGTTACAAAAACTCAAACACCTTCAACTATGAAGCCCAATGCTTTGTTTGCAAGACACTCCATAGAAAAGGATTTTCATATATTTGATGGGAAATCAGAAGAGTGGCTGACATTCAAATCCCATTTCAGAAAAATATCTTCAATGTGCGAATATACCCAAGAAGAGTCTATGATAAAACTGCAAAATGCCTGAGAGGAGAAAGCAAAACAAGCAGTTGCGGAATGATGATCAGTCCTGAGAACATTGAGCAAGTTATACAAACTCTAGAAATGAGGTTTGGTAGGCCGGACCAAATCATAGATACTATTTTGAACAAATTGAAGACTTTCTATTCGATCCGAGAAAATGACATGGAAAATCTGATTCAGTTTGCTAGTCATGTTAATTCTCTAGTCAGCACGATAAAATCTTTGCGCTATGATGCCCATTTGCAGAATCCAAATGTATTAAGAATGATGGTTCAGAAATTGCCTGATATGTTAAAACTCCGTTGGGGGGAGGAAGTTTTGGGAAAAAATGGTGCTGTCAATATTGAAGACTTTTCCAAATGGTTGATGCAAATAGCCAATGCAGCATGTTTTGTTACAACACCTAGAACGCATTATGTCGCAAAAACCGTAGTAAGAACTCCAAACTTCCATAATGATCGAAAACCCGAAAGAACATTAGTAATATCTCCAAAAGAAAATAAAATGATCTGTATGTATTGCAATAGTAATGGTCACAAAACTAGTAGTTGCGCGAAAATGAAATCGGATGATGTTGAAACCAGATGGAAAACTGTGATGATGAATAAATTGTGTTTTTCCTGTCTCCGCAACAATCATCAGACCATAAGATGTCGTTTCAAAAAATCCTGTGGCATCAATGGTTGTAGACGTCCCCATCACCCAGATTTACATAAAGACGAATCCAAGATAAATCCCCTTGAAATCGATATCCCTGAAAGAACAACAGATCTCAATATGGAGGCGAACGTTAATCAATCTGTTCTTGCGACAGGACATGGTGCAAGTAATGTTCTCCTAAGAATGGTTAACGTAAGACTGTTTAGTTCTAATAAAATCATACATACAGTTGCTTTGTGTGACGAAGCATCTTCTGTTACCCTCATAGACCATTCACTTATCGAAGAATTGAATATTGAAGGAAAAAGCCAACCATTATGTGTTCAGTGGACAAATCAGGTGACCGCGCGACATGAAGATTCCGTTTGTGTTAATTTGACCGTATCCGGAAATTATGACAAGGCTAAAACTTTCACTATGAGGAACGTTCGTTCTGTGAAAAATTTATCCCTTCCAAAACAATATATTTTCTCTACAGAGTGGCAGAAGTATTCCTACTTGAATGGTATACCAATAGCCGATATAACAAAACAACCAATGATCCTCATAGGACAGGATAATATTCGACTGACTCTTCCTAGAAAAATAATCCAAGGACCTGAAAACCTACCAGTAGCAACTAAGACTCACCTTGGTTGGATTCTCCATGGAAATACAAAAGACGAATGTGAAAAAAAGTACTGTTTCCATATTTGTGAAAACGACATTTCTGACGAAATTTTGCATCAAATAGTGAAAGATTCATTCACGCTAGATGCTTTCGGAGTCTCTACAACTGCAAGGACAAAAAAAGACAAAGAAAATGACCAAGCGGTAGAGGTTATGAAACGCACAGTGAATCACATTGGAGAACGGTAGAGATAGGACTAATTTGGAAGACAGATAACCTGACATTACCAGAGTAAATCATCTGCCTTCCGGAGATTATTATGTGTGGAAAGACAGATGCAGAGAAATCCAGACTTCAAGCAAAAATACTGCGAAAATATTAAAAAATACATCGACAAGGGATATGCTCGCAAATTGACTACAGAAGAAGCGAAAGTAGAAGGCCCCAGAACATGGTACCTTCCCCATTTTGGTGTCACCAACCTTAATAAACCGAACAAGCTTCGACTAGTGTTTGACGCGGCAGCAAAATCCCATGGAATATCTTTGAATAATAACCTGTTAACTGGACCCGATCTTCTCCAATCCTTAGTTGCAGTTTTGATGAGGTTCAGAGAAAGACAAATTGCTTTTTCCAGTGACATTCGAGAAATGTTTCATCAGATCAGAATAATTGAAACAGACCAAGATTCTCAACGTTTCCTGTGGCGCGACGGTCAGCAACATCGACATTATGATGTTTACCAAATGCAAGTTATGACATTTGGTGCATCATGTTCACCAACTTGTGCCCAATATGTCAAAAATTTGAATGCCTGTCAGATGGGAACGTCAAAGAGAACAATCGAAGCAATAACCAGACGTCACTATGTAGATGACTACTTGGATTGTGTGGATACTCCAGAGGAAGCATACAGGGTGATATCAGAAGTTAGTCAAATTCAAATGAAAGCCGGTTTCGAATTGGTGAATTGGACAAGTAATTCGAAAGAGCTGATAAAAATGATGTCCTTCGATGAAAATCTCAAGAAAGATTTGAATCTCGATTCCGATTCGTCTTTACAAAGAGTTTTGGGGCTTTCGTGGGATCCTCATAGAGACAGTCTCGTTTTCAAACTGAATTTTAATCATGAAAACAATCAGGAGAGGCCTACAAAGCGACATGTCTTGAAAATCGTCATGTCGGTATTCGATCCCTTGGGACTACTAGTGAATTTCGTGATTCGGGGAAGGATTTTGGTACAAGATATCTGGCGTACCGGAATCGGATGGGATGACTACGTTGATGACGAAATCCATAAATATTGGTTATTATGGTTGACCGATCTTGAAAAAATCAACAATTTAGACATTCCGAGGTGTTATTCTCCCAAAATATCTGTAGCTGAAAAAATTGAGCTCCACGTTTTTGCGACAGCAGCAAAAGCTTTCGCAGCTGTGGCATTCCTTAGGATCCTGAATAACGACGAAGTCCACATTTCATTCGTCTTTGCAAAAGCAAGGGTGGCTCCCACGAAACCAATAACGATCCCACGGCTGGAACTGCAGGCAGCGGTGATGGGTAGCCGAATAGCGAAGACAGTCAAGGACGAACTCGACATTAAAATCGACCAGACGTATTTTTGGATAGACTCCACCACAGTATTGTATTGGATTAGCAATGACGGAAGACATTTAGGACAATTTGAATCGCATAGAGTCGGAGAAATTCAAGAATCGACCGAAACAACCGAGTGGAATTGGATACCAACAAAATTCAATATCGCCGATTTAGCAACAAGAACATACAACGAAGATGGTAGTAACACAACGAACTTTGAAAATTGGATCCTGGGGCCCACGTTTTTAATGGAGAGAGATGAGAAAAAGTGGCCGTCAAAAGAATTTCCTGCCCACCCAATGACCAAAGAAAGAAACTGAAACTCGTAGTAACAGTTATTCGAGAAAATCTACCATTACCCGATATTCACAGATTTTCGAAATGGATTCGGTTGATAAGATCCACTGCAAGAGTTTTGAAATTCATCAAAATATTGAAACACTTGAGAAACACAGTCGCCATTGTTAAAGAACTCACAGTGGATGATCTTCAAGCAGCCGAACTTTTCTGGATAAAGCAATGCCAAAGGGAAAGCTTTCCGGAAGAACTTACAGCAGTCCAAAGAAATCAAGGAATAAAAAAACAGAGTCGACTAAGAAAACTT
Organism: Gonioctena quinquepunctata; assembly: GCA_018342105.1. Lineage (NCBI taxonomy): Eukaryota > Metazoa > Arthropoda > Insecta > Coleoptera > Chrysomelidae > Gonioctena > Gonioctena quinquepunctata. The sequence goes on from JAFIRS010000520.1 coordinate 385,935, forward strand.
TTACCCATGATTGATAGCAGGGGAGTCCTTGTAATACAAGGAAGGACTGATTTAGCACCTCTCATGACCGAATCCGCAAAACATCCAGTAATATTACCGAATAAACATCGTTTCACGAGGCTACTTATCCAACACTACCACGAGAGATATGGACATCAAGGCGTTGAACTAGTACTCAATGAAATTCGGCAGAAATATTGGATCGTGAAAGGCCGATCAGCAGTAAAATCGATTTTCGCTTCATGTCAGCTCTGCAGAATCAAAAAAGCAAGACCAGAACTACCAGTGATGGGACAGTTACCCGTAGAAAGACTAACTCCAGTAATGAAACCGTTCACCTTTACTGGTATTGACTACTTTGGACCTCTCACTGTTACAGTTGGTAGAAGAAAAGAGAAAAGATGGGGCGTTCTCTTCACATGCCTAACAATTCGAGCAATACATCTTGAAGTAGCATACTCACTCTCTACCGACTCTACAATCATGGCTTTGAGACGATTTATAGCCCGACGAGGCCACCCAAAAACAATTTTTTCTGATAACGGAACTAACTTCCGTGGTGCTACGGACGAACTGAAAAAAAGCGATCAACGACATCAACCAAGACAAACTTGAAGAAGAGATGCAGTTGAAAAATATCGAATGGAAAATGATTCCTCCCGCAAGTCCGCACATGGGGGGAGTGTGGGAACGTCTTATACGTTCAGTTAAAAAATCTTTTTATACCATTCTCATGAATCAAAAATTGAAAGACGAACTCCTACTTACGCTCTTTGCCGAAGTAGAAAACATGGTAAACACAAGACCATTTACTAAAGTCTCTACCGATCCAAATGATTGGGAAGCTTTAACTCCTAACCATTTTCTTCTTGGGAATTCAAATGGAGATGGATTTGGAAAATTGGGACAATGTGAATTGAAACGAGATTGGAGAAAAGTGCAGAGGAACACAAATGAGTATTGGAAAAGGTGGACGAAAGAGTATTTACCTGGATTAACAAGAAGAAACGTTTGGTGTGACGATGGAAAACCTATTCAAAAGGGTGATACTGTCATAATGATCGAAGATAATGCCTTGAGGAACTCTTGGAAATTGGGAAGAATCGAAGAAGTTTTTCCTGGACCCGATGGCAAAATCAGAGTGGCGAATGTAAGGACGAAAAATGGCATTTTCAAGAGACCTGTGGCAAAACTAGCGAAAGTAATTATGGACTGATCAAATGCCTTTAAACTGCAGGGGGGGAGAATGTAACGTCGTCGTTTGCTATATTCGAATGGACTATTAATACTTTATTATGTATATATTGTTAAGTTGGCTAGGCAAGAATTCTTCGACAGGAGTTGTCCAGTCTGACAGAAAATAGATAAAAACTCGTTGTCAATAATTTGCTTTATTTAAAGTTTTCTGACCAAAAGCAACTAAATATTTTACACCTATCTTCATTGAAATTTCACTGATTTCGAAGATATAATGCTAGATTGTTCTTAGGCGCTTATATGGGCCATTTTGTTTTCATTGAAACCGGCTTTATGCTCATTGCCTTCCAAGATACCCTATACTTCCATGTACTGTATTTTGAATTGGAAGTCACTGTATATTTGCATTGATCATTGATGAAATCCCAACAGTGGAATGACGCCGTTGATTAGTAGGATACCCGCAATCGCACCATAATCTGTACCATGCAATATCAGTTCATCTTAACTCTGTCTATCCGCTGAAGTCCCGCTATGTATTAAAGCGGATGGTAGACTGGAGGCCTACTGGTGGCCGTCGCGACACGGGCTAGTCGGGCCGCGACGTATCATGATTATGGCCCGCTTATGTTGTCTGTCGGCTCTTTTTAAAGTGCCTCTAGAGGCCCACGCGTAACATGTTTGCTGGGTAAGTACACATAATAAGCAATGGAAAATTTAAAATATGCTACATAAAATAGCTGTGTGTTGTTACACTTGCTTCGTACAAAATCAAATATATAAAATGAAATTTGTATAGAAAGTTGTGATTGATGTTGAATGTGACGTTAATTATCATCATGGAAAATATAAATAAGATTTAGTATAGATAAAATACGACTTGAACAAAATACAATAAGATAACAACAATATAGATGAGATAAGATATACTATAATAATAAAATACAGTGAAAAAAAACGCAAGTACTAAAATTGGTGTAGCTTTAACCATAAATAATAGAAAAAAATTGTTGTCATACTTCAGTTGATGCAGCTTCGACATCATTCGCAAGTGTCTCAGGTAATTTGAATTTAACTATTTACACTAACAGTTTATAGCATACACTATAAATAATTCTGATATGTATATTTTGACAATACTGTGGGAGTTTTAATAACTGTTGTTATACGTGAAAAAAATGCATATATTTTTTTAAATCTTGTATTCACAGATAGCGTCAATATTGAACGAGAAACGGAATCACATCAAACTGCGTCCATGTCCGTTAACCTTGAAGAGGATAAAGCAAGTGCCTCAGGTTTTTTAATTTTACAATATTATAGATAAAAATAATAAATAAAATTATGACGACTTTTTGTAGCACTTAATTTAAATTATGTGATCTAAAAAAATTCCATGGTTTCATTTACCATTTTTATCAACAATATTGAACGAACACACAATATGAAGCAAAACAAATATTTTTTTTTATATTTACAGTACCAGTTCATAGCATGTTCAAATAATTTTATTTCAAAATTAATTGTATTTTTATATAACGCTTTAAACAATTAAGATATTTACATTTTAGCAATACTGTAGAAGTTTCAATAACGGACTCTATAAAAATGAAGTAGGCGTAAAAACTTTTTAAAATGTCACATTCTGATCCAGAATTGTCTCAGAAATCCAAAAAAGATACAATAGACAGGGTGTCCCATTTAAAAATTCAAAACTGGAGCTATTTCCGGTGAAACCGGAAAGTGAATAATATGTTTAAACTCTCCTCTTCACATACCATTCACCTATACCAAATTCATCATGATACACCTAATATTCTAGAAGTTATGACTTGTCTAATAGATTCGTTGACACCCGGTATAAAGGACCGCCTGAATAACTGCAAGAAGAGTGAGAAAGTGTGTATGACATCTGTATTTGATCTCCCTCTTCATTCTATTATTATAGCTGACCTCTCCTAGAAGTGGAAATGAAAATATCATCCAACTCACATGATTTTATTATTTCGAAATCGAACAAAACTAGAAACAAATCTAAATATGAAAACAATGGGAACGATATCGAAGAATGGACTGACCCACACAAACTAGGTTCTCTTAAGACGATTTCTATCTGCGTGCATTATTTCGATACTCTTGTCATTGTACTCATCACTCAAATCATCCAAACTTTCTTTTGTGTCCATTTCGCTCTTCCGTTTCTCATAATCTTCCGCAGTCTCATCTCCAAGCAAGCTGAAACTTTCAATATGTTGAGGCACTAGGGAACTCTTCAAAGATTTCTTATTCACTGAGTAGTTCAGCAAACTATGCAAACTGAGGCTACATAAATCGCCGTAAATGTCACCAATAAATTGATTCTCGAAGGTCTCTTTCATAGCGTTAATACTCTTCTTGATGGCGTCCTTGGACACAGACTCCATCATTATGTCGTCACTGAGAGCCTTCTCCAGCAGCGAGGACAAAGAATGGATGCAAGATCTCAGGCCAGCTTCCTGATGCTTCCTCTGTTTATCCTCGCGCACGTACTCACTTGGAGAGATGGACAGCAAATGATCGACTCTATCGTTGTATCCATGCCCATGTCGCACCATTAGCAGAGATTCTCCATGATAGGTAGGAATAACCCAACCATAGTTTGAGGCGGTGCTCAACTTCCTGTTCAGTCTTTTGTAAGAGGGAACGATGTAGGAGTGTTTGGTAGCTGTAGTTTGTATCTGTTGGGGGGAAATTTGGGTGTGCAGTCTAGATATCGTGTGATAAGAACAGCTCCCCACTTCTCTCAGCTGGGGGTGTTTCAGTCTCAGCTTGACGGCAGCCTTAGCGTTCGTCCTTCTGTAGAGATTGTTGATTTCGAAAATCATAAGACAGTGGGCGATACATACCACGAAAGCCAGGAACGTTTCTATTGCGAAATGGGGGTAGGAGTAAATGTGGACCACGACGGTTTTATTCAATACTTTTGCGAGCTGATTAATCACTTCGTCCATTATACGAGAATTTTGGTATTTTCATCGAAATTTTGTACGTCAAAATATATGTCAGACGTTATTTCTGCGTTGACACAGTGATCCCAAATAAATTGTTTTTCGTACGAGGCTAGATTTTTAACTCCCTCTACAATCTTGTCCGTTTTCGAGCATCTTTATAGTCCAAGATCCCAGGGCCCCCAAACGTTACTTATTTTCTTCAACTACCTTGGTCCGACGGCCGATATACAGGTACCAGGTGGTAAGGGTACGTAAAACTATCTCACTCACTTTTCCTAAATTCTGAGTGCTGATTTGTATGTTCCAAATAATGTTAAAAATTCATAGTCACTGCCCCACACAGCATTGGATATTGCATTAAAATATTTCAAAATATTTTCAAGAAATATTTTATAGAAATATTTACGAGAGGTTCAGGGGATATTCACGGCAAGGAAGTTTTCGAACCATTGGCTGAATATTTCCCTAATATTACATAAATATTCCATGGAATATTCCTTCAAATAATTCATAAATACAGGGTGTTTCCTAACTACGGTACGAAACTTCAGGGGGTGTTTCGTTAGGTCATTTGACAAAAAAAAGTTCCTATGAACATATGTCCGGAGTTGCTTCGTTTCTGAGATACAAGGCGTTGAAGTATAAAAAGAAAGGTATTTATAAAATATCCTGAATATCCTGAAACCGATGTGGTTGAAATGTGGTACAGCTATTTGAAGTAATAAGGCAATTATTTGGCCCTAAGTAGGTCCAGTGGCGTCTCAGTGGGCACCACAGCCAACAATACTGAGAAAAAAATTATTTTCTCCTTTTCAGTGCATTTGAATATAGGCGTGGGTTCCAAAAAGTTTTTTATAAGCGTGGTAAAAATACAACTTTTTGGCCTCTTGTGTTTTTTTTCATATTTAGCTTAGTTTTCAAGAACAAAAAAAAAGAAGGCACTCTACAATCATGATTACCTGCTATGGAGACCAGCTGACAGTGATAGTATTGTCATATCAGTAAAAGTCAGAGTTGTCAATTAGCAGTGATTCCATCATGAATACTTTTACTAACGCTGAAATGGCTGACATGCACTTTATTTATGGATTAGCAAATGGAAATGCGGAAGAAGCACGGAGAATCTACCAGGATAGATATCTCAACAGAGTAATTCCATGTGCTAAAACATTTAGAACGCTACATGCAAGATTATGTGAAACTGGAAGTTTTAATAAAAATGTAAGTGGTGGAAGACCAGAAACTGTAACAACGCCTGAACTAGAAGAAGGAAGCTATACTTGATGCGATAGAAGAAGATCCTTCAAATAGTACCAGGAAGATTGCACTGCAGCTTGAAGTAAGCCCAAAAACCGTTTGGAAAGTTCTAAAAAGAAACCTCCTATACCCATATCACATACAGCGGGTCCAAGCTCTACTGCCTAGGGATTTTCACCCAAGATTATTGTTTTGCAGGTGGTTGATTCATACGATGGCACACAATAATAATTTTTTACCAAATATTTTATTCACGGACGAGGCAAATTTTTCACGAGATTCTATTATGAACTTTCACAATAACCATTTCTGGGCCGACGAAAATCCCCACATTATTAGAGAAAGTCATTTTCAGCAACGATTTTCGCTGAACGTTTGGGTAGGAATTATTGATGGTGACTACCTAATTGGACCCTTTTTTTGCCAGCAAGATTATTAGGTCCATCCTACACGGCTTTTTTGCGAAATCATTTACCCATTTTGTTGGAAGAAGTACCCGTATTCGTAAGAGGCAACATGTGGTTTATGCACGACGGAGCTCCAGCTCATTTTAGTGTTCTTGCTCGTCAGCATCTCGACATCACCTACCCTAATGGCTGGATTGGACGTGCAGGACCTCAACATTGGCCCGCTCGCAGTCCTGACATGAATCCTCTAGATTTCTATTCATGGGGTCATCTGAAGGCTCTCGTTTATAAAACCCCTATACTAGATGTGAATGACTTGAGGAATCGAATAAGTGACAATTGCAATGTCATAAGGAATACTCCAGGTATTTTTGAACGTGTCAGACAATCAATGACACATCGATTGCAGTCGTGTATTTTATCAGACGGTGGACATTTTGCTCATTTACTTTAAAGTCGAAATTGTTTATTTTTTACTTTAGGTTTGTATTTTATGTTGTCCATGGATAATTTGTAGAATAAGTTAAAGTATTTTTTTCTCGAAAACGAAGCTTGATATGAATAAAACAAGGGACCAAAGAGTTGTATTTTCAGTTTAATCTGAAAAAATAAAATACTACAAAAAACAAGTACTTTTTTTTTCTCAGTATTGTTGGCTGTGGTGCCCACTGAGACGCCCCTGGACCTACTTGGGGCCAAATAATTGCCTTATTACTTCAAATAGCTGTACCACATTTCAACCACATCGGTTTCAGGATATTCAGGATATTTTATGAATACCTTTTTTTTTAATACTTCAACGCCCTGTATCTCAGAAACGAAGCAACTCCGGACATATGTTCATAGGAACTTTTTTTTGTCAAATGACCTAACGAATCACCCCCTGAAGTTTCGTACCGTAGTTAGGAAACACCCTGTATTTAATGGAATATTCTACGAAATGTTTATGAAAGATTTTTGCAATATTGAGAAATTTCGATGGGAATAAGGATATATGTAAAAAATATTCCGCTGGGATATACAATAAATATTTCAAATATGTCTGCAAGGAACATTGAAAAAATCTTTTAGTAATATTTTAGTGGAAGATTTTTATTCGAAAAAGTGAAAGTGGGAATATTTCATAAATATTTTATGGAATATGTCATGAAATCTTATCAAAAGGTTTTTGCAATATTGGGCTGCAGGTACCTAATGTGTATAAAGATGGGTAAAATGTATAAAATATTCAATTAATCTTTCAATTGCTACAAGAGATCGTTCAGAAATCTCTCAAAAATATTTCGCCAAAATGTTTTGAAGGAAAAAATGAATGGATGAACAACGTTTCTTGGCATGATTTGGGTAATCATATAATCAGGAAAATGTATACAAGTGTAGAAAGGGCAACCTAATTATAGTTCACGTTCACCAAATTATATTTCCTGAAGAAAAATGATTCAATTAGTCAGTAACTTGCAGTATTCTGAATTTGTCTATAAAAAAATAGTAAAAATTCAAAAGATACTTCTCTATATAGTTTTTGATTGACGCTTCGGGGACTATATCTGCCCCCGTTCCCAAAATCTTCTAAATCTCTTTTAATAGTTTGAATAATTTGTTTTTTTTTGCACAGATTCTTTGTAGCTTTTTCAAAAACTATATAGAGAAGTATTTTTTGAATTTTTACTATTTTTCTGATAGGCCAATTCAGAATACGGCAAGTTACTGACTAATTGAATCAATTTCCTTTAGGAAATATAATTTGGTCAACGCAGTAACTTCTCGGGGTGAACTAATTAGTTTGCCCTTTCTACACTTCTAGATTTTCCTGATTATATTTTCATTTTCAGACTGTTACCCAAAAAACCATGTAAAGAATGAAAAAACCTTGCCATATTTCAGGGGACCGTTATATAATATATCTACAAAGAATTGCTAAAATCCTTCAGGAATATTTCATAAAATTATTCAGCGTCCCTTGCAAAACATTGTTCAAAGATTTCACAAGATATTTTTTGAAATATTGCTGAAATATCCCAGGTCAGATTACAGTGCCCAATTTCAGCGACCATTGAAAGGTTGCAAAATATTTCCTACATTTTTCACGAAAATGTTTCCTGTTGTTTCATACAAATCTTGCAAAAATATTTCAAGAAAGATTCCAGAGTCTCATTTACACGACCATTGAAATATTGCAAAAATTTCCCTTAAAGATTTCACGGAAACTTTCTCAATAAACTTGCAAAAACCTTTGCTAAACATTTCAGTAAACATTTCCTTAACCTTAAGCAAATCTTGCGGAAATATTTCACTGTTCCCTTCACGCGATCCTTATAATATTACTAAAATCTTTAGAAAAAATGTCACACAATGTTTTTGGAAATATTGCAAAAATCTGTTTCAAACTTTTCATGAAATATTTCAATGTGGAAAAAGTCGGACATAACTTTATCTCTGGAATATTTCAATTCAAGATTTTGAATCTTGCAAATATTTCGTAAATATTTGACAATTATTTCATGCTGTGTGGGGACAGACTCTTCTCAAAAAATAACTTAACTTTACTTATAGTCTGAGTCTTAATTTTTATGTATGATGCTCAGGAAATTATTTCAAGACTTTTTGTGAGCAGCCAGACCAATCCTAGGGGCCAAACATCCCCCAGTCACATTTGAAATGTCGCTGTGAGTATGAGCGCGTGGATGATAATTTGATGGCTTTATAAGACATCTTCATTAAACGTATGTTGTTAACAGTCTAATGAAAGCTTTCGATAATAATTAAATTATACTTTAACGCCTATTTAAAAGGATAATCATGGTACAATAAAAAATTGCTCTCAGGAACTGCTGCAGAACTCGGACTTACATGGTGGTAAGTTGCTCGCGTCAAAGTTTCTAGCATTTTTCCGATTGAACTCTTCATTTACGTCAGAAACAGTGTACGTATCAATGAACAACTTAAGTCTGGCAGCATCAACGTCAATAATCCCGACCACGTGCCAACTCAAGAAGAACCTTCAAAAGTTCTGTCTCTCCAACTTTGGTTGTATAGAAAATCGCCAATTTGATATACCAATTCAATTACTTTTGGTCATGAAGCGCTTATAAATTTCTAGTATCAAATGAGTCATTCATAGAGATTTTATGTCGAAAATCGTAAAGTTGTGTATATTTTACTATAAGACTGTCGTTCGAAAATACCCGAGTATTCGCTACCGAGTTGACTCTCTCGTAACTAGCTGGGTTTATTTAACTCCAGAAAATTGTCACACCTCTGGGAGACGGAAAATCTCTTTATCTGTATCTCACATTCTCACAGCTAACCCAAGATAGAGATTATTTATGTATATGTGTTTAATACTGTTCACTGATAATAGTTGTAACCTTGGAGAAACATATGGTCTACAAAGTTCATACTGTGTCACTCGAATTCTTAACTTAGGACCTATTTTTAATAAAACTGCTTCGAAACCATCACATGGCATTTGAATATACCATTGTAATTCCCTACCATAAATACTAATATTTAATTTACAATTGGCGAACAAGATTCTAGAAAAGTTATCTGCTATTGTCAACAATATTTTTCTCCGGTTTTCATGAACTATCATTGTTCTTGCCATTTTTCGTTTTTTTAACAATAACAACCTATATTTCCGATGTCAGAACATTCTGTCACTCGGACTTTGTGAACAACTCCAAATATATTCCGCACCGTTCGAATATTACATGAATAGTACTCAACTCCAGAGTAAATTTAAGAAACCTTCAAATACTTTACTCCCACATAGAAGTGAAGTTGGGTTATGTAAGTCTTTTCTTGTCGGCAGTATGTATAGTTAGAGCAACCGAACATCAACCAATACATGTCACGCTTTCATTTTCGCGTCTGCGCATTAATTGAATGCTGCCAATGAGAGAGAGAGAGAAAGAGACTCGGCGATAATCATGCTTCATTTGTTTTGGCTTCACATTTGCTGTCTTTATTATCAATATTGATACTTAATGCAGATATGGGCATTACTCGCCTACGCTTCGTAGCAACATCTATCACACTCGTCCTCATGTAAATGCATCATAAACCTTGAGCTCACGTTGCGACATGATCGTCAAATTATTCGCTCCTTAGTCCACATGAAGCATAAACTACTATTTGAACTTGGCAGTAATTTCTTTCGATATTTTGTTTATTGCATCTGCGAACGGAGCAGCTGCTTCCACAATAGAGTACAATGAAAATGTACATTTTCGGATATTCGAGTAGCTGGCTGCTGGCAGCCAACTTCACACTACTATAATATTGGCGAAGCTTGCGATAGCCAGCCAATCAACTTCACCAGATAACGCTCCACTCTGCTTGCGGGAACTACGTTAGTGGGGAATTTATTTACGAATAGGAAACACGCATTATTTCATTTTAATTTTTCTTTGCCCCAGTTCGATCTACAAAAATAAAATTTTCTGAAAATAATTCATCAAATTCCAAAATTTTGTCGAAATTTTCAAATCTAAGGTGATTCTCAATTCGAAACAGATTTGACCTTCACTTGAATAACTTCCACCAAGCACTAGCGCCAATTGTGGTTGTTTCAAGAATCTTGATAAACAATACTATTTTTACATCTCATACATAAATTCAACATCACTTTTGATGTGATGTTTTGGTCAATTGAAAAATAAAAATAATAGTACAACATAAACGAAGATAGATGAAATGATAGTTGACAGTTCTAAGCAACTAGCGGTAAAAGTTGAACAGTTTGGAGAAACGATGCATACGTCCATCAGAGGCGCTAGAAATACGTTTTCGAATGTAATGAAAAAATTGGCGTTTTCAATTTCGAATTCTGAGAAACATTGAACATTTTTCCAATTCCTAAGTTTGTTGCTGAGCTTTCTGGGTGGTAATCTTTATGTGCAAATCAAAATATTCTAGAAAAAGAGCACATGTGTGTTCCCTATTATAATTTGGGCACAATAGTGACAGTCGACGCGTTTTCAATCTGAATTCTAACTAATGAAGCAAAAATATGTAAGTATCACCAGATAATTATTCCAATTCAAGTGGTATTATTCATTTGCAATTCAAATCAGAACAGAAAGGGACGCATGCGTGCTTTCTATTGGCCCCAAAAAGGCAATATTCTAAGCGAATAATCATCATGTGAACTTCGTCTTATTGTAACATGAAATAAAAATGGCGTCTATTGGCAATATGGCAACACTGATTCCACAATTGATATTGTCAGTTGTCACGTTTTTCCAAATTAAGGTTAATGTTAATATTGTCATCAACCGACACGATTTAGAAAAATTATTTGGCATTTCTGAAAAATGGGCACATGTAGTGAATATATTAGAAATGTTTTCCCCACTATAGATGATGATCTCAAACAATATGTTGAAGGTAAGTCTCCATAAACATCAATTGCAAAATTTTCATTGGAATAATGTTTCCAGGAGTACTGGCAAATGGAGCTGATGACTTTGAGGACAGTGAAGAAATTTATGAAGCTGTTGGAGAAGTGTTGCAAGAAGTATCGAGTGATAAAACAGAAGAGGATATTAGGTGAGTGGACATGTCTCTCATAAGTATCATAACAAATGATGATTCATGTACTCCAAGACTTTTTCGAAGAACCCATAAAGCTGAATCTGGAAAAAAGCAGTTTAGGGAGAATTCGCAGATTTGCAAAAAAGCTTTTTTTATATATAAACAAACCTCACTAGTAAAAAAAAATCTGGTAGTCATTCATAAAAACAAAAAACATCCTATACGGAGTTCCAAAAGTATAAAAGATTTAATTTTTCAGCGCTTTTTTCGGCCACCGAAAACAGTCACCATTCATCCTTCTTTTAACAAAAACACCACACATACATATCCTTATTCACTTGTTTTTAGTACATTTTGTACGAAAAACTGCCGTTTTCTTAAATATCCCCTTTTTCTCAGAATGTAAATACCTACAACAATTCTTACTTTCACCCACCAAAAGCATTGTTACGATGTTGATTACTTCAACTCGACGGTCAAACGCTACCATAGCTGTATTTTGTTGGCCCCGATCTGTAGTCTACAGCCCAAGACACGCCTTCGGCGTGAACATTTCTGAAAGAAAACCGAATCCAGTCAATATCTTACATTAAAGAAGGGAACCTAACCTAACTTGGCTAACATTGGTAACAAAGTTGAATGCAAGCCAATCAACCTTATGATGTAACACTTTGCTCCGCTAGCGAACACCTTTTTAGCGGTGACTTATCGTTTTTTTCCGAATTATTATTTAGGCACAATAGTGACAATCAGTTGCTAGGTGCAAGTACACGCAACATCACCGATGTCCACCAATAGACAACACCTACGCCAACCAATTGAAACCGTATGATTGGCTGTTTCTTCTTCCACAGATACATACATTCAATCAAAAGGGTACATCTTAAAATTGAATAATTTCTTCAAAATATGTGACCTAAACTGCATTTTTACCTTGAATTTTATATGATAAATATAAAAAAATGAAATAAATTCGTGTCAGTGAATTTTTGGTTAGGGTACTCGCGCATCTCGTTGTTGGGTGTCAAAACGTGGTGCTCTCATATACTCTCGTAGATGTGGCCCTTCAAAGATAGATTAGGTTCTTTTCGAGTGGGGCGATAACCGCCCCTTCCACTGCGACCTTTTCAGATCTATTGTGGCTCGATCCTAATTAACACATTTACCGCTGCAATGCATTCATTTTTTATTTGTCTTCGGGCCACCATACTATATCTTTAAATTGTATTTAAAAACATATTAGATCATATAAATATATAAATTAAAAAATCTGTAAAAACTCTATAGCGGGTGTCAACGAATCTATTAGACAAGTCATAACTTCTAGAATATTAGGTGTATCAAAATGAGATTTGGTATAGGTAAATGGTATGTGAAGAAGAGAGTTTTTGCATATTTTCCACTTTCCGGTCACTTCCGGTTTCACCGGAAATGGCTACGGTTTTGAATTTTTAAATGGAACACCCTGTATATTGTAACATTTTTGAATTTCTAGATCAAAATGTGACATTTTAAAAAGTTTTTACGCCTACTTCATTTTTTAGAGTTACTTTTAATATTGCATCTAGGTGGCCATGATCGGACGTAAACTAATCTGAGGACCTCAGGAGATGGGATAGGAATAAGACAAGTTGGCAAAATTACATTTTCGTGTGTAACTATTATTTTCCAAATGGCGAGCATTTTTTGACAAGCACTTTCCGAAAAAAGGATTTTTTGACGAATCTAACGACACTAATTTATTTGCGATTGGATTAAAAATAAGAACATAAATTAAATATTACTAAGGAAAATACTGGATAATAATTTATTTACTTTTGTCAAGTGTGCCATAGATAATAATTTATTTACTTTCACTTAAGTAAATTTTCAAAGTGCATTCCTTCTTGTTCAAGACACATTTCAGCTCGTTCAATTGTTTCTCTCAACACGTTTCGTAACATTTGAGGCATTATAGTTCTAAATGCCCGTAGAATTCTTTCTTCAGAGATTTCAAGAGTGGCTGCGGCTGTTGCATAGTAAACCTTTTCTTTAACATATCCCCAAATAAAGAAATCGAGTACAGTGAGATCCGGTGAGCGGGCAGGCCACCATACTGGACCATTGGTTGCAATAACTTGATTATTAAAATGTCTATTAAGTAATTAAGAACTTCTCTGGTATTATGAGAGGGTGCTCCATCTTGTTGGAAGTAAATTCGCCGTAAAACTGCTAAAGGTAGATTATTAAGATGATCCTCGATTTCATTTTGAAGAAAACCCAAGTACCTAACCCCTGTTAACTGACCTTGAAACAATATTGGCCCAATTATTCTGTTTCCAACGATACCAGCCCAGACATTGATGCCAAACCTTTCTTGAAAATTGCCCTCTCTCATTGCATGTTGATTTTGTTGGGCCCAGTACCGAGTATTTTGCTTATTGAACATACCATTATTTGTAAATCGTGATTCGTCAGAAAATAGAATAAAGTTGATAAAATGTGGGTTAATTCTATGATTTTGAAGCAGACAATCACAAAACACTACCCATCTATCGCCATCGTCAGCATACAAATGTTGATGTAACTGATATTTAAATGCTCGATATAAATACTTATTATTCTTTTATCTTACAACCACAAAATACACAGCTCTTTCACCTCACCAGCTACTTCTAAATTAAATTAGCTTGCGTATGAACAACAATACTGTATCATACTATGTTCTTTGCACAATTTCTCTCGATGCACAAACAGGTGTTACAACACCTAGGTGCATTCGGCAAATTGTGTTTGTAAATGTAATATTGTTAATTGTTACTAAAACCTGTAATTGTAACTGAAATCTGTAAATGAAATGATATGAAATGTAATTTGTAATAATTTGTAATTTGTAATAATATCCTTGCTTTTGCAGTATTTTTCTTGCTGATTCGTGACTTATCTGCATTTCTTAACTAATTTCTCTTAAAGAAACCGTATTATCAACCTCAACCATAGCAAAAACGTTAATCTCAGTTTCTTCATTTATGATAAACCTCTGTTCCGCCTCTCGATTTCCTTCTTGTCTAAAACGATTCTCAACATAACGAAAAAGTTTCAAGATGGCGGAGAGTGAGAGCCACACTAATGTGCTCCTCACTATTGCTGAAGAAAACTTTGGGGAAAAAACATTCAAATGTTGCCAAACTAAAGCAAACAAAACCATTATATGCATAGTTTGTGGAAATGCATACCACTTATCCTGTGCAATCAAAAACAAGTTAAAGTGCAAAAAAATCTGTGAATCGCGAATTCAGTGCTGTGAATTAAACCAAAGTGAAGGAGTGAAATCCATAAACTGAGACATGAAAATAATATGCTCATGCAAATCATGAAGGAAAAAGATGACAAATACAATTTACTACTAGAAAACAATAACCTATTGAAAAGTAACAATCAGTTACTTCAAGAAAAAATTAATTTATCTGGGCTAGAACCCAACAAAAAACCAGCAACTTCAAATACCAGAGACACCACCACAAAAACACAAACACCCAACTTTTTGCTAGGAAATTCCGTAAATAAAAAGGACCAGCCAAACAAAACAACAGAAGAACACAAAAAACTTATAGACCACCAAGAAAACAAAATGAGGGAAATCATAGAGATAAATAATGATCTAGATGATAAACATGGATTTACAACTGTCAGATATGGAAAGAACAAAATGAAAACGGGACCCACAAAAAACTTTGGAGAAAACAATACCAATGAAGCTTTTGGAGCTGAACGGAAAATTTGGCTATACTTATATAGGATCCAAAGACATATCACTACCGAAAAAATCAAGGATTATGTCAAAGAACAAGATACCCTGAAAAATGCTGAAATTACAGTAAAAGAATTGCCCACAGATGAATCACAAAATAAATGCTTCATGTTTGGAATCGACGAACGATTTAAAGATGAAGTTTACAAAAAATCTACATGGCCTAGAAGTGTGGCGTTCAGACGTTTCGATTTTAGAAAGTACCATAATTATCAAATAAATGAGGATTTTTGATTAATTGGAAAACCTATGAGAAGAACCATGACAACTCAAACATTAAAACACACAGCAATTAGCAAACACTCGGCGAGCCTAATTCATCAAAATCTACAATCAATAGGAAATAGCATAGATCCAGTAAACGCACTACTAGACCAACATCCCGACTGTCTCTTTCTCGCAGCAACGGAGCATTGGAAAACTGAAAGTGAGTTAAAAACACATGGTATTAAAAACTTCAGATTGGCCTCCTACTACTGTCGACCAAAAGGTAAACATGGAGGAGCAGATGTCTACATTCGAAATGGAATCAGTTATAAAACGGTAGGAAAAATTAATAAATTATCAAAATGTGAGGTATTTGAGTGTGCCGCAATTGAAAGCAGGGTAAATAACACTAGTTTCTTAATTATAAGTGTCTACCGTCCCCCATATACTGAAAATCTAGGACCTTTCTACGAAAAACTCGAAGAACTGCTGGAGATAATAACGGATGGGAATAAGGTAATATTGATTGCTGGTGATTTCAATATTGAACTGAGGGATACTGTTGAAAACATAACTAAAATGAATCTTTTATTGAAATCTTATTCTTTTGTGTTCACCATCAAGGAATACACAAGAATAACTCCAACTTCGAAAAAATGTATTGACAATATTTTCACAAACCTGAAAGACAGTTATACAACGGACATTCTGAACTCTTTTATTTCAGATCACACTGCACAAAAAATTAGCTGTTTCACAAATGAAACAAAAAGTAGAATGTTTCCGTGTTCTGCGACTTCTCCAAGGCGTTTGACTGCGTTGACCATCGAATACTATTGGCTAAGCTTCACCGCTATGGCTTCAGAGGAGTAGTGAATAAATGGATTGAATCATACCTAACAAACCGCACACAAATGGTTAAAACCTCAACCATTTCTGATGAAGCACTAGTTAATTGTGGGGTACCACAAGGGTCCATACTTGGCCCTACCCTTTTTTTGCTGTACATCAACGATCTGATGAGAATAGATATCTCGGGCAAATTTACAATTTTCGCTGATGACACCACAATACTATGGCATGACAAAAATAAAATTGACCTGGAAAGGAAAATCAACTGCGACATGAGCAAAGTAAAAAGTTGGTGTGACTCTAACCTTCTTGCCCTTAATGTAAAAAAAAACAACATGCTATACTTTAAGTGCGATCTTGGTAATGTCGAACTAGAAAATGGTTACATAGAGAGCCGTAACAACACAAAGTTTCTAGGGGTGATCATTAACAATAATCTGAAATTCGAAGAACATGCAATTAACCTAAACAAAAAACTGGCCTCTGGTTGTTTTGCTGTAAGAAGGGTGTCATATGAACTAGGGTCTTCAGCAGCAAAAACAGTATACCACGCATTGATTGAGTCCCATCTGAGATACGGCACACCGTTTTGGGGTGTTTGCAATAATAAGATCATGCAAAACATCTTGACTTCACAAAAAAGAGCAATTAGATATATTTCTAAAGCAAAGGCACGGGATCCTTGCAAATGACTTTTTGTCCTACATAAGTTGCATACTGTTATTGCTATTTTCATTGCGGAGACAGTTTGCCTAATCAAAAAACACATAAATAAATTCAGTACGGTTAACCGTTATCCTACACGCAAGGAAAACAGTATCAACTTACACAGACCAAACTCAACTTTAGTAAAGGACTCCATTATTTACAATGGCTGCAAGATGTACAATCACTTACCTGATTACTGTGGATAAATTTAAAAAGGCTGTTTACTTCTTGCTATGTATCCGACCATACTATACCTTGGAAGAATTTTATGCTGATTCCTTTTAATTCATTTTAATTTAATATATTTGTACTGCATTGGATTATAACATCAATTAGCATATATGACAAAAAACCCTATTATTTTATTTTACATATTTTACATGTTTTACTATTGTATTTGTTTATTTATCTATATACTTATATTATATTATTATAACTTACAACATTGGCTAGGTAACGAAGACTTTCAGTGTGTTTTTAGCAGTAACGATGTTGATGTGGCGTTTAATATGTTTATTGGTACTATAATATATTATGTAGATTTGACTTGTCCTCTAACAAAGAAAAAACTAAATAATGTATCCACCCCGGGATGGATCAGTAATGACATTATCAAGATGGGAGTTGAACTGAAAAATCTGTTCTGGTTAAAGAACAATTCATTGCAAGATGAACTTTTCGTGAAGTATAAAAGTTTAAAAAAAATTATATAGGCAGAATAGCTGAAGCGAAAAAACTTATTATCAAAATAATCTTGAGAATAAAAATTTTCAACAAAACAGAAATATATTTGGAGAACAGTTAGGAGAAAAAACAAGTAAAACGAAAATTAGCTCGATAAATGAGATTGAAGTTCAAGGAAATATTATTAACAATAAGCAGAATATAACTGACGCATTTGCTGAATTTTTTCATCTGCAGCAAAAATGCCGTAATCTCGCATTTTAACAGCACTTATTTCAATAACTTTACTTCTATGAACATTGATAATACATTTTACTTTGCCCTGTGGATGGTCATGAAGTGTCAAATGTGATTAGTTCTTTAAAGACGTTACATCTGTGGGCATTGACTGTCTCTCAACAAAAATTATAAAAAATATAGGACTCATTATTGCAAGTCCTCTTTCAGATTTGATTAACATGAGTGTTGAATATGGCGAATTTCCTATGGATTTAAAGACTGGTATTGTCACTCCATTATATCAAAAAGGCAGACGAACATTGCTAGAAAATTTTAGGCCGATTACTGTACCAACTGTCATATGTAAAATTTTTGAGAGATGTATACATACCAGGATGCTTGGTTTTCTCGATAAACATAATGTTATAAGCAGGCATCAACATGGATTTGCCCTGGAAGATCGGGCGGAGAGTGCCTCGGTGGCTTTTCTCGATTCACGTCCATACTGCGTTGGACCGGAAGGTTTGTTGGGGTACTCTTCTTTGACCTTTCTAAAGCATTTGACTCTATCAATATTAATGTTGCTCTGGGCAAATTATCTGGACTGGGTTTTCGGGCATGTTTTTGTGTGGCTCGCATCTTATCTTGAGTATCGAAAATTTGCGTAAAGTGGATGATTGTAGATCTCAACTTTTTGATGTTGATTTAGGAGTTCCTCAAGGATCAGTTTTAGGTCCCTTGATTTTCCTTCTGTACGTCAACGATTTACCAAATTATTTGAGCACTGAACACATTTTTTTTGTATGCAGATGATACGACAATCGCCACTGATGCTGAAACCCCAGAAGAACTTGTGCAGAAAATGAATAATTTGTCGAAAGAATTTACTGATTGGTGTAGTAACAACTCCTTAATTGTCAATCCTGACAAAACAGTATGTCTACAGTTTATTCTCTACAAAAATCTCAAATGATTATTTTGTTACGTAAACAACAAAATATATATTTTTCGGACTCAATAAAATTTCTGGGCACATATTTAGATGCAAATTTGAAGTGGAATACACATGTTGATCAGGTGTGTAAGAGACTCAATAGTAGTTATTATGCAATTTTGCAGCTGAAAAATATATTCACACTAGAGCAATTAATAAATGTGTACTATGCTCTCTCATATTCACATATTTCTTATAACATTGTCCTTTGGGAATAGGCCAATGCTCGCAGAGTTTTTATCAGTCAAAAGACTAATTCAGCTAATCTTTGACTTAGATTACCGAACGACGTGTAGGAATCATTTTAAAAAGTATAACTTACTGACGGTACCATCGATTTACATTTATAAAACTGTAACATATGTTAAACTCAACATCAAGAGCTTCTCAAAAAATTCTGACTCTCATGACTATGCTACGAGGCATGGTGATTTATTTAGAAGTACAAAGCACCGTACTTCACTTTACGAAAGCAGTCCTAAGTATAATGGAATACGATTTTTCAATCACCTTCCCAGTGATATCAAAAACGAAAAAAATATTATAAAATTCAAAATAAGATTGAAAAAATATTTAGTGGAATCCTGCTTTTATGACATTAGTGAATATTTTGCTAATTCATAATTTTTATTTTTTTTTAAATTTGATTATTTGCTTGTTTGTATGGACGATATGTTTGAAGTAATATAGTTATTTGTTTGCTGTATATATATGTATATGTGTACCTATGTATGTCTGTGTATATACATTTTATGACTTGTCCTATATCATGTATGATCTTAAAGGATAAATAAAGATTATTATTATTATTATTAATATTATTATTATTATTATGTAATTGACCTAGTTGTAGCTCATTACATTTTTTATAACTTAGGTTAGTGCTTTGTCCACAAGAATGTACGTTCTTCATGACAATAAAGTATATTGATTGATTGATTGAAATATATTAGAACATTCTCGGCAAAGAACAAAAACACTTTCATTAAAAAACTGGCTGATCAGAATTGGTCAGACATATATAACTTGAAGGAAAACGAAGTGAATGAACAATGGGAGAAATTCATGAGTCACTTCAACGATCTGATGAGAATAGATATCTCGGGCAAATTTACAATTTTCGCTGATGACACCACAATACTATGGCATGACAAAAATATTTTCAACGATTGTTTCCCTATAAAACGAATCGAAGTAAAGAATCAACCTCCGCGGAAAGATCCTGAAATAGAAGAGTGTAGAAATAAATTAAATGTATGGTTAGTTATATCAAACAACCGCCCAGAACTTAAATATGTATATAATGATATGAAAAAAAATTACAATGAATTGTTAATTCGGAAAAGAAAAGAAAACTATGAATATAAAATTACTAACTCAGACAACAAAATGAAAACTATGTGGAGTATTCACAATGAAATAGTAGGAAAGCAAAATCTCACAGATTCGGCTTTCAAGGGTGAACCAAGCAATGTTGCAAATAGGTATAATGACTTCCTTCTAAATATAATTCCTAGTTTGTTAGAAAATTTAGAAACTAAACAATTCAGTTGTAATAGCCCAAGTAGCTCACAATCGATGTTCATCAAACCAGTATCAATAAATGAAATTAAGGATTTAGGAAATAGACTAAAAAATAAGCACACATGTGGTGATGATGACATCCCTACTAGTATGGTAAAATTATGTGTAGGATCAATAGCAAGCTTACTATGTTACATAATGAACAACTCACTCCAATATGGAGTATTCCCAGAACAACTTAAAATTGCGTTAATAACTCCGATCCGTAAAAAAGGGGATTGTGAACAATTCGAAAATTATCGTCCAATTAGTGTCCTACCATCATTCTCTAAGCTCTTCGAAATGGCTATGTGTGATCGTCTAATGGATCATATGAACCGTCATAAGTTTTTCAATACAAGTCAACATGATATATAAAAGGCAGATCCGTAGAAACAGCAATCACACAGTTCACTGAAAAAATCCTTGAATCATTCGAAAATAATGAAACTGTGGGATTTTCCTAGACCTCTCTAAAGCATATGACTGTTTGAATCATGACTACCTACTGATTAAACTCGAAAAATATGGTATTAGAGGAAATGCTTTAGATTGGTTTGAATCCTATTTGAAACATCGTCAACAAAGAGTAAAAATTATAACTGATGGACATGCAACCAAATCTAACTTACAACATACCAGGATAGGGGTCCCTCAAGGTAGCATTACAGGACCAGTACTTTTCATAATTTTCATGAATGATATTTTGGATATCTTAAATGACACTCATGCACACCTAACTAATTATGTAGATGACACTAATTTGATAGTTTCAAGTCCGGACTATCCAGACCTAATACGAAAAACTCAGGACGTCACAAGAAACATTTATGAATGATTTACAAAAAATAAATTGATACTAAATGTCGAGAAAACCAATGCTATATTATTTAGAACCAAACAACAGAGAATTGAAACTCCAGAAAATATAAACTTACTAAACAATAAAATCAAAATTCAGAATAATACCAAATTTCTGGGAGTCTTAATAGAGGAACATTTACTTTGGAACGTCCATATTTTAAGCTTAGGAGCAAAACTGAACCAGATATGCTATAGCATTAGAGTCATAAGCAAATACCTTAACGAAAAATCATTAAATATTATATACCATGCAAATTTTGAATCCTGTGCTAAATTTGGAATAATATTCTGGGGATGTCAAAGTAACATTAATGACCTTTTCTGTATTCAAAAAAGAGTGATTAGAGCTATGTTTAAAATGAAATTTCGGGAGGTGTTTTCAGAAGAAGTGACACAATGACAATTTATGCTTTGTATATATATGAATGTGTTCTGTATTTGTTCAAGAACACAAATGTTGCTGAACATAGGCACAGTCATAAATATCCAACACGAAATATAAATGTGAATTTTCCGGTACACAGATTAGTACTATCAGAAAGGCATCCATTATATGCCTCTAAAAAATTCTTCAATAAACTACCAAACAATATAAAAAGTCTGAACAGCATCAGTAAATTCAAAAAGGGAGTGAGTAAAGAAATCGACCTTGAACCTTACTCTCTTAACGAATATCTCCTACATACATTCACATAGCTCTAATCCTACTCACATGGTTAAATGTGATCTTGTTTTTTTGACGCCTATTTCATTTTTGGTTTTTGTATTTTGACTATGTATAAAAATATGAAATATTCCATGAAATAAGACTGTTATTACAAAAAAAATAAAATACTGATGAGCTGGATGTTGCCAATTGGGATATCTCTGAGCATACAACTCAGCAGCATTCCTTGAATTTCTATGACATTCTCCAAAAATTAATAACATATCCACTTTTTCACTTTGAGAATACATTATTTTGAAGAAAAATTAATCTGAAATTTAACGAAAATTAAGAAACGTTTTTTTCTGTCTGCTCATAAAGCTTATGCCACTGTCATTACCTAAGTGAGTGTTTTGTTTCTAAAAAAGACTTGATAAAAATAACTGCAAAATATTATGCATCATGGCTATCCATGGCACACTTGACAAAAGTAAATAAATTATTATCCAGTATTTTCCTTAGTAATATTTAATTTATGTTCTTATTTTTAATCCAATCGCAAATAAATTAGAATCGTTAGATTTGTCAAAAATTTATTTTTTCGGAAAATTCTTGTAAAAAAATGGTCGCCATTTGAAAAATAATAGTTAGACACGAAAATGTAATTTTGCCAACTTGTCTTATTTCTATCTATCATACTAGTCATTAAAACTTTGCGATTGTAATTTTCTGATATCACCTGAGGCAATATTAAAAGTGATCCTAAAAAATTGAATTAGGCTAAAAACTTTTTAAAATGTCACATTCTGATCCAGAATTGTCGCAAAAATCCAAAAATTTTACGATATACAGGGTGTTCCATTTAAAAATTCAAAACCGAAGCCATTTCCGAAGAAACCAGAAGTGGCCGGAAAGTGAAAAATATGCGAAAACTCTCCTCTTCACATACCATTTACCTATACCAAATCTCATTTTGATACACCCTAATATTCTAGAAGTTATGACTTGTCTAATAGATTCGTTGACACCCCCGTATATCGAGTTTTATCTTTTTCTGTATTGTCTTATGTTTGAAATGCAATGTTGATAAATAAAATACAATAGTCATATAAATCTTTCAATAACTTTTATTACATGCTGTTTATATAAAGACATTATTCAAAGTCACCAAAAAGCAGACCTAGCCTTTTTCATACTATGTACATTTTTTTACCAGCTTGTCAGGCCTGCTATTTTAATACCACATGCTTAAATGGCTCGCATGAACTGCCGTCGACTCATGGGCACAAGAAAGTACAAAACTGTATATGAATCTAATATGACTCATGTGGCTCTACTAACAAATATGTACATGAGACACGTGTGCTTCATGTGGCAATTAACATGTTAAATTAGATTACTATCGTTTCGGACGTCCATCGTCTTAATGTATTCAAAAGGTTTTCACGACGTTTCGAATGCTTGTATCTGCAATCGTCTTCAGGTGAATACTGACAAGTTTAGGTGCTACTTACCAATTTATATGACTGTCGGCGCAATGATGCGTGCAATTCCGCCATGTGCAGCGGTGCCTGTAATTTCGCGCGGTGTGGTGGTGCGTGAAGTTTCGCGCCTCTGCAGCCCGCCAGAAAGAGCAATCAGGGGTTTCCATACGTTCTTGATCTCAACGCTTGGTTGACTAAAGGCGGTATTGGCTTCGATGTAGGCGGCCTCTTTGAACTTTCGTTTGAACCAATGCTCCTCTCTATGTAGAACACTTGCGTCGTCCCATAGAACTCGATGGTGCTCAGTCCAGGCGTGGTCAGCGATTCCCGATTCCAGCTCGACATCATTGATGGTATAGTTTCCGACTATTTCTATTTTTTTCCTAGTGTATGACACTATTTTACATTTCGACTCATTTAGTGATAGGTCATTATCATCGCAGTACCTACAGATTGAATCAATTATATCTTGGAACTTATTTGTGTCTTCTACTGATGTTATTTTGAGAAACACTTTCAAGTCATCTGCATATAGAAGAAATTTTGTACCTTCAAGATAGTCATTGCACGCATCATTGCGCCGACAGTCATATAAATTGGTAAGTAGCACCTAAACTTGTCAGTATTCACCTGAAGACGATTGCAGATACAAGCATTCGAAACGTCGTGAAAACCTTTTAAATACATTAAGACGATGGACGTCCGAAACGATAGTAATTAAGTTACCACATCGTCTACAACCTTCAAACAAATGTTAAATTAGAGTTCACCTTCAAGTCTTGTGCTTTTGACGAAGTCGATGATGACTCTCGGTGATACCTTTTCCAGGTCTTTGGACTCTAGCTGCCCGAAATCCTTATGGTAGAATCTTGTTCGTTCCAGACCCTTGCATCTGCACGAGATGTGCTCTGCTGTTTCTTCTCGTCTTGGCAAAAACGACACTCTGTCCTCTCCGCAAGTCCGAGTTTTTGAAGATGCTTTCGCAGTCTATAGTGACCTGTCAGTAGTCCTGTTATGATTCTCTGGTTTTTCCTATTCAGTTCTAACAGGGCTGCTGTTCTTCTTTTCAAATATAACAAAACATAAACATCTTAGGTCCACTTTTATTTACATTGTATATTAACTCCCTGCCCGATTGCCTTTCTGAATCTATGCTGATGATTTCTGCTCTTTGCTGATGATTTCAAACTTTTCAAAATAATATCTTCTCCCCAAGACTGCCTACAGACAGATATAAAAAATATTAGTCGTTGGTTCAAAGATAATAAAATGTCAATAAACATAAAAAAATGCTCTGTAGTGACCTTTACACGGAAAACTAACATCATTGAACATACCTATAACTTAGACGGGGTCGAGTTGGAACAAAGGAGTGAAATCAAAGATCTGGGAGTTATCTTTCAGACCGATATGAAGTTCAATTCGCACTACACCAAGAAGGCCAATAGAGCATTTAAATGTTTAGGTTTCTTCATTAGAAATAGCAAGTTCTTCGAACTGGGAACAATTATCAAGCTCTATCATGCCTTAGTGAGACCACATCTGGAATATGCAGCACAAATCTGGATGCCTTCAGCCCAAACACATATAGACCGCATTGAGAAAGTACAAAAGAGGTTCTTAAGATACCTTTATGTCTCATATAGGTGCATGCTAGATAGCTTCGATTTCAAGAGTTTGTTGGATAGAAGAAATAAACAGGCGGTGTTATTTGTATACCATCTTTTTAATTACACAAAATACAAAGACTGTGACCTAATCAAGTACATATACATAAACGTCCCTAAAATCAATTTAAGAATTTTAAATTATGATGTATTCAAAACAGATCCAGGCAGTATATTACCAATAAACAAAATGTTATTGATATGCAATCAATCACTCAAGCAAGCACACGTAGATTTATTCGACACAAACCTGAAAGAACTACAAAAAATCTGACTGTGTTTACTTTACTTAGCTTAGTTTAGGTATAGTCTGTATAGTTGTTTGTTATTTTTGTTTTGCTATATTTGTTATTTTTTGTTTTGATATATATATATATATATAAAATTCAAGAAAATGCACAAAATAGTAGCAACTTATGGAACACGGTAAATGAAATATGCCCAAAAAATAATAGAAGTTCTCGGGATGTTAACGTGATTCAACATGATGGAAAGAAAGAAACAAATGAAAAAAACATTGCGAATATATTCAATGAGCATTATTCCAAAATTGATGAGAAGCTTGCTGAAAAAATTATAAAGACCCAAATTTTACCCCCCCCAAAAAAAAAAATAATGTTTTGACTTCGTTTTTCATGAAACCAACACACGCTGATGAAGTTAGTAGTATCATTTCATTACTGAAAAATAAAAAATCACCCGGAATAGACGGAATAAGAACAGAAACAATTAAAACTTTAGCACCAATAATAAAAGAACCAATGGCCTTCATATTCAATAAATGCATCGAACAGGGTCATTTTCCCTGCATCCTCAAAAAAGCTGTAATAAAACCAATTTTTAAGGCGGGCAGTAGTGATGAAGTTATAAATTACAGACCGATTTCTCTAATCACTACTGTTGCGAAAATTTTCGAAAAAATTATAAAAAATCGTCTAAATGACTACCTTACCAAAAACAATATAATCTCTGATAGTCAGTATGGATTCAGAGAGGGAATATTAACCCAAGATGCAATTCTCGCTCTCACCACAGAAATGTATAATGCTTTGGATAAAGGAAAACCTTCTCTGTGCGTTTTCGTAGATCTTTCCAAAGCATTTGACACAGTAAGTCATATCCTACTCATCGAATGCTTGGAAAACATTGGCATAAGAGGCATACCTCTGAAACTATTTGAGAGTTACCTATCAAACAGACTCCAGTGTGTTCAGATAAAATCGGAAAGAAGTGAACTAAATGTCATTAAATACGGTGTACCTCAAGGAACAGTTCTTGGACCGCTTCTTTTCAACATATATCTGAACGACCTCTTTAAAATTAACACTGAAGGAAAACTCATCACTTACGCGGATGATACGGCGATTTTATATACCCACGATAACTGGCAATCTTTGAAAAATATGGCAGAAAGAGATATAGGCCACATTGAAGGTTTTTTCAGTCATAAGTTGCTGACGATAAACTTCGATAAAACTTTCTTCTTGCCCATACATATAGATAAAAGGAATACCCCCACATATAACAGCTTGTGTATCAACAATAAAATATCAATAAAAATATGCAATAAAATCAAATATCTCGGTGTAATGATTGATAGCAATTTAAAATGGGATAAGCAAATTGATTTCATTATAAAGAAAATCCAATTTCTGATCTATAAATTGAAATACCTAAAAGATCTAATGGATTCAACATCGATGAAAACTCTATACCAAGCCCTTGTCGAACCACACCTAGTCTACGGAATACTAGTTTGGGGAGGGGTCGGCAAGAGCTACATCGATAAACTTATAACTGTTCAAAAACGATTACTGAAAATTATTTTTAACAAAGACTTCAAGTATCCCTCAGATCAATTATTTAATGAAATTGGCTTACTGGATCCACGGCAATTATTTTTTCTACTGCGGTTACATCAGACAACACCAGTTCAAATCTGATCTAAAAAACCCGGACCACCAGTATAATACCAGAAACAAACGAACTACCTACCTCATTCCTTTTATGCGCAAAACGAAAGGCCAAAGAAGTTTTTCTTTTCTGGGACCAAAAATGTTTCAATATCTTCCTGTAGAAATACAGACAATTTCCAAATATTTTCAAAAATAAGCTTAAACATTTCTTATTTTTATTACCAAGAGCGACAATCCATCAACTTTTAGAATAGCTTTTAAAATAGTTCACAAAGCGCTTGAGGCGAAATCGAGACTTCTTTTATTTTTTGTTTTATAGCTACTTTTCCCAAAATTCCAAAAATTGATACTTTATTTTTTTTTTTTTTATATTCTATTTAAATTTTTTTTTTACGACACTTTTAATGTTTTTTGTAATGAAACTTTTTGATATTATTATATTCTACACTATGTTACTATTTTCCCCACTGTAGATATTACCACACACAGGCTTGCCTTTAGTGGATCTCTCTAGGTTTATTTACTAGATATACATAGTACTAGTTTTTTTTTTTGTAAATCTTTCTGTACATGTGAAATAAACTTATTATTATTATTATTATATATATATATATTTATATATATATATATATATATTTTTTCTTTCCCCACTACCATAAATTGTGATTACCAATTGGTGTTTGTAATGAGAACCATAAATAAAATAAGAAATGAAGTGCATAAAGTGCACAAAGTCATCTTCACAAAGGATTCAATATAAATTGAAACACAATTGGTAGACCACAGGCGAAAAACCACTACTTTCCTAGCAAATACCACGCAGAACGATGAATGATATTCACCTGAAAATCCATGCAAACTTCCATATAAATGGATATTGTTCGCAAATGTTTCTTTCTGATAAGCTCGATTATGTTTAATTTATGTCGTGTCGGCCTAACAATCCGCATACCGGTTTCAGGCTTTTTGGCCCTTATCAGTACGGAGTAGTCACCAGCCAGAGATCCGGAGAGCTCTGGCCAAAGCGAGACACAACATAAATAAAATCACCATCAAGCTTACAACATCTTTAGGTACGTCGGAAAATCTGTGAGACTCGATTCACTTATAATGTACATCGTCAATTAACACCAAACATCAATTTGGCGAGAAATATAAGTAATTTCCATGATGACCAAATAATCTCAGTGATCCTGGAATCAATTCAGCTAAGTTGGTGGACTAAAGAATAAATGAATAATGTCAAAAATATGTATTCAATATATTATTGCTATAAAATTCGAAAATTGCATTTGCTCTGTTTGAAGGGCCGTATATCGGAAATTATTTGAAGATGCTACTTATTGACTTCAGTTTAATGTTGAGGGGGAAAAATACATAGGTACTACCACCACTCTCTAGTTGTGCTAATCCACTAATAAAAAAAGTACCCTTGTTTTCTCATTGTTAAAGATTGATAGTTGAAGTTTGTTATGTTTTGTTTACAAAATTATAAAATATTTCACTTTCAGAAGCATATGTGATGACCTACTCTGCATGTTGAAACCAACACAGACAAAAGCTAGTAATGGATCCATTAAAGTATTAAATGCACCTGTACACTTAGGTTCCATAGTGGATAATACAGATAGTAATGTAGAAGACGTTAAAAGCATATGGATGATGCAGAGGGATGACTCATTGGTAAGTGTTGATCGGCCTAGGAAATTTTCATGTTTGTGATTTATGGTTGATTGATATAATTTGGATGATATGGTAACTCCATGGTCAGAACAAGGATGGTAAATGTACATTTAAACTACTCATGCTCCCCGAAAATAGCTGCTTGACTTTTCTTACGTGTTTTTCTCTCCTGGACACGAATCTGATAGAAAAATGCGGAGGTCTCGTACCATTTTCGAGTTAGGGCCCTTTTTAGTGCCGAATCTGGTGATTTTCAAGTACCATTTTCTCGCACAAAAATAACTCACAATGCTCCTTCTTTTTATCAACATAAGCTACAAACACTAAATCACTCATTTTCGGCACAACTTTGCCCAAAATGTAGTTGGTTCTAACGTAGAAATCCTCCTTCAACCGTTACAAAGTTACAAATAACCTAAGTTCTCTCATCTGACAGACAAATTTTAGTAAAATTAACTTTTGGTGTGTTGGTCATTCTACTTGATAAAACTCTAACACTGACTGACTGACACACAACGCAGAGCTCAAACCGGTGGGTCAGAAGCATAACATTTTGCATAGAAATTATATAACGTAGGTGAGCACTAAAAGAAAGGAAATCAAGGGTGTGTAATCAAGGGTTTAGACATCTTATTCGACAACAAAATGACATTGAATACAAATGTTTTGAATATAGCATCTGCCAGATAAATCTTGGATGTGTTACCGGAAATACCACTAAGAAAATGAGAATTATTTGTATGATACCATCATTTTGCATCTATGTTAGATCATACTTGGTAATAGTAATTTGTGGTCCTTATTATAGCAGCAATATCAAAATCCTTGAAAGAATACAGAAAATCCTTGAGGAATTGTTCTTATGGATTTGAAATAAAACGGGATCATCATTATGATAATATCAGCAACATCATATTGTTACAAATCTGTTAGTCCAGGATCCATGGTCCACTTTTGCACTTGATTACTATCAAGCTAATTTTCCGTGAGTAGCCTCATTTTGATGAGACGCCCAATAATTTCCTGTACGAAACTCTCGATTTTGGTAGCTAACAGAGGTAGCAAGGATAAAATATGTCGATTTGACGATTCTCAAAAATTCATTACTAACTGGATTTTTTTTTGTTAAATCTCAAGATAATTATCTAATTTATTTGAAAAAATATTTGTCCTACAAAATATATGATTTGATCAAAGAGTCCCCTCCTTCCAACATGTATCGATAACGGGGTCATCATAAATGATTACTAACCAGCTGATTTTCTTTTTTTGACTTAGTTAATATTTATATCATTTAACAGTCATATTGACCTACAAATTGCGTGGTACGTTATCTCGGTCCTACGCTCAGAAGTTGTTAATACCACAAGACCATTTTACTCATTACTAACTGTAGGACAAAAATATTACATAATAGGTTAGTGTGTTCTCTGCCCAAATGAAACAATGTCCTACAAGAAAACAGGTATGTATCACTAGTCCGACAAGAATTGTAATTTTTTCGTTCTCCTATTTGTAACATAAGTTACAGTGAAAAAATCTTTTTTAAAATTTAAAGACCTTTATTTTTTAGTAAACTAGGTACAAAAATTTGTTTATTTATATATAAAAAAATAATCTTCATCAGATTCATCTGATAAATCTTCATAATCTTCGCTATTAACATCGCTGTCATCTTCATCTATTTCACTTTCCTCATTCGTGATATCTGACTCTGTAATAACATGAAAAATTGAGTAAATTATATAATAATGAATAATCAATCAATAAATAACAATGGTATTAATAGGGTACCTTGTATGTCAGAAGATAATTCTTCAAAAGATGGACTTTGGGGACCATCAAACCAATAATATGCATATTTGCCATCAATTATCGTCCATCCAAAATTTTCTGGCAATTTTTTCGTGCGGCACCGCATGTGTGCATTACACCATACATCATTTTTAATGACTTCATTATCGATACATATTGGAAGGAGGGGACTCTTTGATCAAACCATACATTTTGTAGGACAAATATTTTTTCAAATAATTTAGATAATTATCTTGAGATTTAACAAAAAAAAACCCAGTTAGTAATACATTTTTGAGAATCATCAAATCGACATATTTTATCCTTGCTACCTCTGTTAGCTACCACAATCGAAAAATTTCGCACAGGAAATTGTTGGGCGTCTCATCAAAACGAAGCTATTCACGAAGATTCAGCTTGATAGTAATTATTTTTACATCAAGGATCTGTACTACTACTTTTGAGCGTAGGACCGGGATAACGTACCACGCAATTTGTAGGACAATATGACTGTTAAATGATATAAATATGAACTAAGTCAAAGAAAGAAAATCAGCTGGTTAGTAATCATTTATGATGACCCCGTTATCGATACATGTTGGAAGGAGGGGACTCTTTGATCAAACCATTCATTTCGTAGGACAAATATTTTTTCGAATAATTTAGATAATTATCTTGAGATTTAACAAAAAAAAACCAGTTATTAATGAATTTTTGAGAATCATCAAATCGACATATTTTATCCTTGCTACCTCTGTTAGCTACCACAATCGAGAGTTTCGTACAGGAAATTGTTGGGCGTCTCATCAAAATAAAGCTACTCACGGAAAATTAGCTTGATAGTAATCAAGTGCAAAAGTGGACTATGGATCCTGGACTATGTAGTTCGTGGTTAAAAAAAATGGACTATTAGAATAGGCGAGATCACAAACTCACAAATTTGCTGCATATGTGCTTGAAGTTGAAATATAATGATAAAATATACATGCATAGTTTTTCCTATAAGATATTGTGTAATATTCGAATAAATGCTGCTCTAAAACTCTCAAATTCAGTGAGACATTCAAACAAAGCATTATTGCCGTTTCTTTTGACTTCATAAGTGTCAGCATGTGTTGTATTGGAATGAAGAATTCTCATTTGATAGCTGTTCTTCATTCAGTTATTCTTGAATAATATATATGTATATTGAGTGCCATTATTTTTTTGGCCCTGCTCACATTGAAAATGAATATTATGAACGCTGTAATTCCTGGCCTTCTCTGCGATCGGCGAGTTGCCAGTGCCACTATTTTGTGAAACTTCTGAGGAAATGTTATTCTGTTCCATCCTATGAATAAAACAGAACTTGTGCCAGCATGTGGTATATTGAATGAAGATTTGATAGATGTTCTTGATTTAGTTATTCTTGAATAATATGTATGTATATCGAATGCTGTCATTATTTTTTCGGCATGCTCACATTGTAAAGAAATATTATGAATAACGCTTGACAACTCTGTTGCTCTCGGCGATCCGCGATAGATCTGAACTTGTTATGTCACATCCTGGCGCGGTTTCTACTAAAATAATTGCGGATACCCATGGAAAAAACAAATGAGGGTTAAAAGTAAACATTATCATTATTATTAATTAATATTAATAAAATAATGTATCCGTAATGTATGCACTAAACGCACCCAAATCTCAAAAGCAATATTACAATGTTTTCAAACGTATTTGAATGTGGTGCCGATCGTTTTGCTTATTTTTATTATAACTTAACAATCAACAAACCAAAATAAATTGAAACAGAAAATTTTTAAAATGCAAAAAAATGTGTAAAAAAATTATTGAAGCGTCTCTGTATGTCCACCCTCTCGTTCAATGCATCTAATTGTCCGATCATAAAATTCACCAAGAGTAGATCGCAATACATAATAATAATAAATAATAAATATGTTTATTCACCCAGAATTATTTACAAAATGGGCAATATGTGCCAACTACTACATGAATAAACAAAGATAATCACTGAAGCTGTGGTAGTCAAAGCTTGTGCCTGATAAGAAAACTTAAGTCTAGATATTGTTTTACAATATAAAGTATAAAATTATGATCACAATATTTTAAAATACAAGATATGAGTATATAATAATATTACAATATAAAGACGTTAAGTGTAGAATATACAGTATAAAATTGCAAAATATAATTTTAGTAATATGAAAGTTAATGGACAACCTTTAGAGTGTGGAAATGAGGAGCAAGTGCCAATTTAAGGATGAGAATGTATATAAGTTGTAAAGTTTCAAATCGTATATATGATCAAATAAAAGAGGAAATTAAAAAAAGAAAAATAATGGAGTATCTATTACAGTTATTCAATCAGTTCATGTATCTCTTTTCTTGATATATTTCCGATGTGTTCTTTTATATTGATCTTGAATTGGTTCAGTGTTTTTGTTTGTTTAATGTTTTCAGGTAGGCTATTGTATAATTTTGTCCTGAAGTACATGTAACTCCTCTGACCGATGTATTTGTTCATTGCCAGTGTAACATACTTTTTTTATTTCTTGTTTGATAGTCATGTGTGTAACTTTTTAATTCATCCGTATTTGTGTATTGTTTTATATTTATTTGTAAATAGAATAACTGCCGAACATCTAGTATATTCGTTTCGGAACAAAGCAGATCAATGTGTTATGTTTATTGAGCATTTTTTTAGAAATCTGTTCTGCGACACCTGCAATGCATTATAGTGTGTTTTGGAAACACCTCTCCATCCAACGATTCCATAGTTCATATGAGATTCCACTAGACTTCAGTATACGATTATTTTCTCTTTCAAATTTAGGTATTTCATTATATTTTTATATCTATATAATATACATCTTGGTTTTTGATTCAAGTAATCTACATAGACATTCCATTTAAAACAACTATCCAGCATAATACCTAAGTATTTTATTGTTTTTGAGGGTCTTATTTCAAAGGAATCTCTTATGGTTAATACAAAGTGTGGGAGAGACGTCTCAAAGCTACTAAATGGTAGGTATATTGTTTTCTTAAAATTTACTAATACTAACCTATTATCTAGCCAAGTTTTTATATTGGCAAAGTCACTTTCAATTTTCAGTTTTAAGTTGTACCAATTTGTGTCCTTGTATATTATTACAGTGTCATCAGCAAAACTGATAATTTGACTTTCATTTACTAATAAAAACAAATTATTCATATAGACGGTAAATAGCAGAGGCCCTAGCACCGTACCCTGTGGCATGCCACATGTTTTTTCTTCTGTATCACTCATTTGATCATTTATTCTAGTCTGTTGTTTACGGTTTTTCAACGAACTCTCGAATAAGCAATGTGCCTTACCCCACACTCCCATGTCTTCTAGTGTTCTCAGAAGTATATAATGATCGACGTGTCGAAGGCATTTGCTAAGTCAAGAAAGACTCCGATAACTGGTTCACCTTTATCTATGCATTCATAGATCGTATTTGCTAATAGTAATATTGCGTCTTTAGTCGATTTTTTGTCCCGAAAACCAAATTGTGAGTTGGAAAGTAGGTTTTGCTTTTCAAATAATTTATTTTCTCTGATTTTTATCATTTTTTCAGAACTTTGGCCAGACTTGATATAAGTGAAATGGGTCTGTAATTTGTCACATCATGTTTATCTCCTTCCTTAAAAATTGGAGTTACTATAGTATTTTTGAAAGCTGTCAGAAAGTGCCCTGATTCTAGTACATTATTAATTATCACACTAAAGGGTAGGCTTATGATATCTACTATTGTTTGAATATTTCTGCAATGAAATCATATCGAATTTTCGAGTTCCTCAACATTATTAAATGGTCGATCCTTTAATACATTTTGCTTTAAATATCCCCATAAAAAATCAATGGGGTGAGATCTGGCGAACTAGGAAGCCACCATGGATCGGTATTTCGTCCTAACCATTTATAACCAAATTCCCCATTTAACCATTCACAAACAATTCTAGCAGAATGAGCATCATCCATCATGTACAAACCATAATTTATTTCGTTCTTGTAAAATCATATCCAAAAAATATGTCCGTTCGTTTTCCAAAAATTGTAAATAAGTATCACCATTTAGGTTTTGGGAAAAAAAAAACGGCCTTATTAATTTGTCGTTAATAATACTGCACCACAATTTTTTTTTGTTGGTAATACTGGTTTTTATTGGCAATGACAAAATTTGGATTTTTGTCTGACCACCACCTACAATTTTGGGAAGAGACAACGCCATTTGTTGTGAACGTGCATCCATCCCCAAAAAGAATGTGTCTATGGAAATCACGTTGATCTTCTATTTGTCCTTGAATCCACATGGATAGTTCGGCGGCCGCTTCTCAAATCATCCTGGAATCCGGAGTCTTTTCTAAGAACTTTCTGGATTCTTGGTGTCACGTTGTCCAGACGCGAGAAAAAGGCAGTGGTGTAGTGTATTCGTTTTTTGTAACAATATATTTGAAATCAAGAAATGTACACTCATCATAGACCTGCTTCATCTATAGTTTAATGAATTGATTGCCCCGATCTTTCATATCAATTATGGATTAGTATTTTACATAAATCAATAATAATAATTAAGTATTTTATTGATCATTTCATTATATATATATATATATATATATATAATACAATACGATACAATCAATTGGCCATCGACCGGAGTCCTTCAGCCAGTGGGTAATTACATTGAGTATGTTATAACATTTTAGTACAAGATGAGTGCTGTATTCTTAGGAGAAAAAAAAAGTCGAACTACATATTAATTAGTGTCAAACAAAAATATTGTGTTACTGTCTTTCTACCTGCTCTTGCATAATGGTTATTAGTAGCTTTGCTGGAAATTTATGCCGAGGCCTGGCATTATTCCTCTCCAGTATTAAGGGGTCCATTAATTGTATGTTCATAGGTTTGGAGGCGAACTTTTTAGAGAGCATTTCCATTCTCTCTTGGAGTTTTTGCACTTTGGTCTTGGTGTAGAGCAAATTGTTGGAAGGGTTATGGAGTGGGTTGTTTGGGTGTCGTTTTCTGGTTATGGAATGAAGTGCAGAGGTTTCTGCAACTGGTAAGTTCCTCCTTGTGGTATTTCTGCAGTTGAGGTATAGAGGATGGCCATATTCCAAAATTGCTTTGCAGATTGACATATATTTTGCTTGCAGTTGAGGCTTTGAATTCCTGGTTTTTATAAGTTAGTGTTCTGAAATGTTTTGCTCTTGTCTTGACCTTTCTTTTTGCTAATGCGGTGTTATGGTTGAAATTGAGCTTGTGATCCATATATATTCCCAAGTATTTTATTGAGGTGTGTGGTTGAATTTGATGATAAATGATGGTGGGAGTATAGGCAAGATCACTAATTTCTGGAAAAAATACCATGATGTTCAGAACAATGAGAAAAGTGGTTGAATTTTTTCAATTTTTTTTTCGAAGTCGTTTTTTTAAAAAAAATTACCAAAGAAATGTTTTTGTTTGAACACTGCGGAAACCGCGCCAGGATGTGACGTAACAAGTACAGATCGCCGAGGGCATAAGATAATATTAGAGTTGCCAAGCGTTATTCATTATATTTCTTTACAATGTGAGCAGGCCGAAAAAATAATAACATAGCACTCGGTATACATACATATAATTCAAGAATAACTAAATCAAGAACAGCTATCAAATGAGAAGTCTCCATTTCAATATAACACATGCTTCTGTTTCATTCATAGGATGAAACAGAATAACATTTCCTCAGAAATTCCTCAAAATAATGACACTGGCAATTCACCGATCGCCGACAGTGCAAGGAGTTACAGAGTTGCCAAGCATTATTCAAAATATTTCTTTACAATGTGAGCAGGCCGAAAAAATAATGACATAGCACTTGGTATACATACATTTATTCTAGAATAACTAAATCAAGAACAGCTATCGAATACGTCTTCATTTCAATAACAGAATAATATTTCCTCAGAAGTTCCACAAAATAGTGACACTGGCAACTTGGGAAAATGTCAAATCATTGGACTTATGACGTCAAAAGAAGCGGCTATAACGCTGTTGGAATGTCTCACTGAATTTGAGGGTTTTAGAGCAGCATTTATTCGAATATTACACAATATCTTCTAGGAAAAACTATGCATACATAATATTGTATCACTATATTTCAACTTCAAGCACATATGAAGCAAATTTGTGAGTTTGTGATCTCGCCTATTGTCTGAAGGGATGTGGTTGAAAATAATGAATTCCGTTTTGTGTAGTCTTCATTTGTTGAACCATGCCTGGGTGAGATTTACCAATTCCTGTAGTTGGTTTTTGGCAGTATTTTTTTATTTATAATGTATTATTAGAGCAGTATTATCAGCATATCTTGGGGTGTCTAACATTTGGTTCCAGGCATTTCACGTTAGCTCAGTATATAGAAAAATCGAATTAAACGGTTTTCTTCACATAAAGGATTCAATATAAAATTGAACCAGAAAATGGTAGATCTCAGGTGAAAAACAACTACTTTCCTGGCAAATACCACGCAGAACATTGAATGATATTCACCTGAAAATCCATGCATACTTCCATATAATATCAATGGACATTGAATGCAAATGTTTCTTTCTGATAAGCTCGATTATGTTTAATTTATGTCGTGTTCACCTAACAATCCGCATACCGGTTTCAGGCTTCTTGGCCCTCATCAGTACGGAGTAGTCAACCCGCCAAAGGTGCAAAGAACTCTGGCTGAAGTGAGACACAACGTAAACAAACCATCATCGATCTTGTAACACCTATAGATCGCGGAAAAGATGAACTTTAACTGGCGGTACCTAGTGACAGAAAGAAACACTCCGAAAATCTCCCACCTCGAGAGGTTTCTAAATGAAAGATTCCTTCTCAGTAGGAGTGGCAAGCCGTCTTAGCATATAGTGAAAGTGTGTGAAGTGGAATGAATAGAAAATCGAATTAACGGTTTTCACTAAAGGATTCAATATAAAATTGAACCAGAAAATGGTAGATCTCAGGTGAAAACAACTACTTTCCTGGCAAATACCACAGAACATTGAATGATATTCACCTGAAAATCCATGCATACTTCCATATAATATCAATGGACATTGAATGCAAATGTTTCTTTCTGATAAGCTCGATTATGTTTAATTTATGTCGTGTTCACCTAACAATCCGCATACCGGTTTCAGGCTTCTTGGCCCTCATCAGTACGGAGTAGTCAACCCGCCAAAGGTGCAAAGAACTCTGGCTGAAGTGAGACACAACGTAAACAAACCATCATCGATCTTGTAACACCTATAGGTACACCTATAGGTACTGAGAAGGAATCTTTCATTTAGAAACCTATCGAGGTGGGAGATTTTCGGAGTGTTTCTTTCTGTCACTAGGTACCGCCAGTTAAAGTTC
The DNA here is from genome assembly GCA_018342105.1 of Gonioctena quinquepunctata. NCBI lineage: Eukaryota > Metazoa > Arthropoda > Insecta > Coleoptera > Chrysomelidae > Gonioctena > Gonioctena quinquepunctata. The sequence goes on from JAFIRS010000520.1 coordinate 423,809, forward strand.
ATCTTTTCCGGCGTACCTATAGGTGTTACAAGATCGATGATGGTTTGTTTACGTTGTGTCTCACTTCAGCCAGAGTTCTTTGCACCTTTGGCGGGTTGATACTCGACTGATGAGGGCCAAGAAGCCTGAAACCGTATGGATTGTTAGGTGAACACAATAAATTAAACATAATCGAGCTTATCAGAAAAACATTTGCATTCAATGTCCATTGATATTATATGGAAGTATGCATGGATTTTCAGGTGAATATCATTCAATGTTCTGCGTGGTATTTGCCAGGAAAGTAGTTGTTTTTCACCTGAGATCTACCATTTTCTGGTTCAATTTTATATTGAATCCTTTATGTGAAGAAAACCGTTTAATTCGATTTTTCTATTCATTCCACTTCACATGGCACTTTTCTTTCGCTCAGTATATGTTGTACAGAAGGGGGGACAGAGCGGCACCTTGTTGTACACCCTGTGTAGCAATTAATTCCCTCGAGAAAACTTTATTGAATTTCACTGACATTCTTCTACCTGATAGGAAACTGTGTATGAGATGTATGATCCAGGGGGGTAGAGCTAATTGGTAGAGTTTATAGAGAAGACCCTTATGCCAGAAACTATCGAATGCTTTTTTATATCCAGAAAAATAGCATTAGAGAATTTGTTGTTGATTCTAGCTGTTTGTATGTTGGATGTCAGTATAAGTAAGGGATGGAGCGTGGAACGATTTTCTTTGAATCCAAATTGTGTGCAGGTATATCATTTCTTACCATCTATGACAGTTTGCTCTTGATTATTTTTTCTAGTAGTTTTTCTAGTACTGGGAGCAGTGTGATTGGTCGATAGTTGTTGGCTTGGGAATGATCAGAGTTAGGTTTAGGGATCACATTATTATACGAATGTTGGTTTCCATAGGCAATAATAATAATATTTATTCAGGTTTCAAGGTTACCTTGGGAATTCAATAAACATTGTTCACTATAAGACTTCTTCGTAAGGTCATAGGATGTATCAAAATAAATATACAGGGACTTTGATATATACTTTTTGCCAGGTGTCTTTGATCAGTATATATTTTTCAGAAAGTTGATGCCAGGAAATTAGAAAAAGCACAAGCTAAATTACAAGAAAAACAAGATAAAAGAACGAAGGAAGTCAGAACAATAGCACCCCCAAAATTGCAAACCGCTTCAGCTTCACAGGTAACCAGCAAGAAAGAAAGCAAATTGGAAGCCAAAGGAAACAATCGGACACAAGATATAAGGATAGAAAATTTCGATGTAGCATATGGAGACAGGTATTTTTATAGCGGAACAAAATCAAAGAGCAACACAAAGTTATTGCTGTAATCGATAGTAATTAGTGAATAGTTGGAAAATATTTTGAAACCAAGCTTTGTTCATAATTTTATGGTTGTGTTTTTTGACCTTACTAGATATTTTTTGGTAGAATAGGCGGATCAGAATAAAAAAAAAGATCCAACTACTTATTACTATAAACAGAACAATTCTAAGGATGTCACCATACCGGGTGACACAGGATATCGGGCCACCCCTGTAACTTCTGCATTCGTCAACGGATTTTTCTGAAATTTGGTACAGTTATATAAGCAACCATTTCGGATTTGATCACATAAATAATAGCTTTTTTCTTGAATGGAAACCCTTAATTTTTACATATTCAAGTTCAACAGGTCAAAACAAGTCCAAACCTTATGTCAATAAAACAATTGAAATTAAAATTGTTTTTTTATTTTACTAAAATTTGGTCAAAGCTATTCACAATGAGTCGCAAATAACAGAAAAACTTAATTTTTTCTGAAAAATTATTTTTTGTGTCATTTACTGGTTAATCAATTCAGTCACATCACATTTTGATAAAAAATTATTTTTTTTCAAATTGAACCCCTATGGGCCACCTACCTGTCTCTCTAGAACATACATTAAGGAAAAAAATTACATCATTTTTGTATTTCGGTGCAGTAACAAATTGTATAAATTCAAAAATCTACAACTAGTTCATGAGTTTCCTTGCAGTTCGAATAATTTTTCAACTTAGTAAGCTGTGGAAAACAACATTTCTGAATCTTGTCAACTAATTGTGGAAGTTATACTTATAAGCACGATAATGGTGTTTTTTTTTAATTCTTCTAGCGTTTTCTCAACTTACATTGCATTGGTATTCCCATTCCCGCGTCGAAGCGGTTGGATCAAAATCAACATAAGCAAAACGTTCATTTCTGCCTCCTCACTTACGATCATCTCCAGTGTTAGATTCTTTTCTGTGTGGGTATCGTTCAGCGTATAACTGACAAGCGGCGACACTGTTTTTAAGACATTCTCCATAAATTAATAACATATCAACCTGTTCACTTCTTGTGAACCTATAATTTTGATTTTACATTTCTACTAAACTAATTCTCGGAAGTTAACTAATTTTAGAAAGTTGAGATGAAAGATGACAGCGAAACACAATTAGTTGACAAGATTCAGACATGTTGTTTTCCACAGCTTACTAAGTTGAAAAATTATTCGAACTGCAAGGAAACTCATGAACTAGTTGTAGATTTTTGAATGTATACAATTTGTTACTGCACCGAAATACAAAAATGATATGTAATTTTTTTCCTTAATGAATGTTCTAGGGAGACAGGTAGGTGGCCCATAGGGGTTTCATTTGCAAAAAAATTATTTTTGATCAAAATGTGATGTGACTGAATTGATTCATCAATAAATGACACAAAAAATAATTTTGCAGAAAAAAATTTTTTTTGTTATTTGCGACTCATTGTGAATAGCTTTTACCAAATCTCATTTATCCACTGGGTAAAATAAAAAAAACAATTTTAATTTCAATTGTTTAAAAAAAATTACATTTGACATAAGGTTTGGACTTGTTTTGACCTGTTGAACTTGAATATGTAAAAATATACAGGGTGTTCCATTTGAAAAAACAAAGTTACTGGCATTTCCAAAAAAACCGGAAGTCCGCCATATTGAATTGTAATGTGATCAAATACGAAATTATTGCTTATACAGTGCTAGTCAAAAGTCCCCTCCCCCCCTCGTATCTTTTGAACGGGTATACTTATAATAATGAAATTTGGAGGGTGGAAATAAACGGATGTAGGCTTCTCAACTGGTCATAACAGGTGACGCAATAGTCATAAATGACGTCACAAGGCCACTGTGACCAATAATTTTAAATGGGACCCTATGGCAAGTGACAGCTCGTTTGAAAGGTATTGAAAATACCTATTCAGTCATACCAATTTTGTTTGGGTTTCGGCTGATTTTGATTGATAAATTGAAGAAATACGAAAATTATAGTTTCGCATTTAATTAATAAAGATTTAAGAACCAGTTCTTATAATAAGTGTTCAAAATGTGCTCCATCTACTTCCTGGCAGTAATGCATCCTATTGCTAAACTCTTGTCGTACTTCGTCCCAGTGTGTCAGCGAATTGCCCTACATTCTTCAACAATTCGTTGTTTCAGAATGGCAATACTGTCAGGTGCTGTAGCGTAAACCTTAGATTTCAAGTACCCCCATAGAAAAAATCTAATGGTGTAAGGTCCGGTGACCGAGCTGGCCATTCGATCGAACCTCGTCGTCAATCCATCTACCACGATATTCTTCATCTAGGTAACGTCTTACTGCACCGTAATAGTGTGCAGGAGCACCATCTTGTTGAAGCGTTATTTCCAAGTTGTCGAATTCATCTGGATTATCTTCTAGAATTTCAAGAATTAAGCCTCAATATCATTTTGTAACATCTCCAGATACAATTCACGGTTAAGTTAGCATTGAGAAAAGAGGCCCAACTATGTGGTTTCCCAAAATACCTGCCCAAACATTTACTTTTCTGGAAATTGAGTATGTTTTTCACGAAAGATGTGAGGATTTGTGTCACTCCAATACCTCACATTTTGAGTGTTAACATTTCCATTGAGAAAGAAAGTACTTTCGTCACTAAAACAAATTGTCTGTATGTAGCCTGGTTGTTGGTTCATTTTATTGGACATAGTTTCACAGAATTCTAGTCTTGATCGGGTCATCATCTGAAAGTTGGTGCACCATTTTTAATTTGTATGGATGAAATTTGTTTTTAGCCAACACCCTATGTACTGTCCTTTGACTGACTTCACAGATAGCGAACTTGGGCTGTGGAAGAAGTAGGGTTTACTACCATTTCTCCAATTATGTCAATTTTTTTGTCATCACTAATTGTTGGTCGACCAGATCGTTTGGCATCTTGAACACTACCTGATGCTTCAAACTTCCGAAGAAGCTCCCTCAAATAAACCCTCGATATACCTCTCATTAAACAGTCGTTTCGCTGCATGGAAATTGTTTCTACATTCACCAATTATTAAGATAGCTGCTACTTTGTCGGCTACAGTATCGTACCATTTTGCCTATGTAAACACTTAAACGTCTCGTTAAACAATAGCTTAGGTAAATTTTCAAGGTATAAACACTTTTGACAAGTAGAGAATTCAAAAACGTCAACCTTTTGACAATTAACCAGAGCGTACTTTAAAATCTTTATTAATTAAATGCTGAAACTATAATTTTCGTATTTCTTCAATTTATCAATCAAAATCAGCGAAACCCAAACAAAATTGGTATGACTGAATAGGTATTTTCAATACCTTTCAAACGAGCTGTCACTTGCCATAGGGTCCCATTTGAAATTATTGGTCACAGTGGCCTTGTGACGTCATTTATGACTATTGCGTCACCTGTTATGACCAGTTGAGAAGCCTACATCCGTTTATTTCCACCCTCCAAATTTCATTATTATAAGTATACCCGTTCAAAAGATACGAGGGGGGGAGGGGACTTTTGACTAGCACTGTATAACTGTACTACTATCAAATAATGGAAACCATGAAAATTTGAATTTTTCAACAAGTACAGAAAATGGATCATAATAATTATTTCAAGGAAACTCCGGAAATTGATGCATTTATAACTATCAGTTAACGATAATAGAAGAAAAATTCCACGAGCAATTTTTTTTTTCTATTTTTGCTTCTAGATAGATATTTATATCTCTGATATTTTCAGATGAAACGTCAAAGTAAAACCAATGCCGAACACATTGTCCAAAAACTAGAAAAAACATGTCCCTGATAAAATTGCCCCGACTACAAAATTCGATATTTTCCAAACCCCCCATCAGATATCAAGTCTGTTATAGGTAACTTCAAAAATAAAAAAAGCGAATATTTGGAGGGTGTCAGTATGTTCATGTACACAAGTGATATATGCATTAAGGATAATCCGACATGTCACAAATGTGGAAGCAACAGTATCCGCGTATTATGCATTGTTTCAGTCACTTAATGTACGGAACTCAGTGTTATAGTGATGCAGTATCTACACCAAATAGCAGATTTTTTTATTGCAGAAAGCGGCAATAAGAACCATTTCAAATGTACCCTGGGATACCAGTTATAGAGAACTATTTCCTTCATTAAAAATCATTACCATCTACTCACTGCTCATTTATCAAAGTATAATATCGGTTAAGTCACAGATAAACGAACATACAACATACTCGTCAATTCACCCCTTTGATACTAGATACAAACAGAATTTGTTGGTGCCCTTATATCGTCTGCAAAGGATGCAAAGAGACGACATATTGCTCCTCAACCTTCTTCCCATAGAGTTTAGGAATAAACCCTTAACACAATTCAAATGTCAATTAAAACGTGTTTTGTCCAACAACTTTTTCTATAGTATACTTGGAGAACAGAAATATCTTTATGAACCACAATAACTATCATGATTTATACTTTTATAATGCCATTGTATATATTTGTTTGTTTGTCTTATTGCGTCTTATCTACTATCTATTATTTTATGCTATTTTTAATATTATATCTTTTATTGAAAAGGGAAACATTCTCAATTGAATATTGATAGAAAGATTTTTCTGTGAATTGAAAAATCCACGATTGAAATGAAGTTATTTTTTGTGAATGTCTAACAGAAAACAACTACTTCCCCGGCTAAAGCCACGCTGGACATTGAACTACATCTGATAGATATTCTGAAAAGGCCCTAACTCAAAAGAAAAAATCTGAAATTGAAAATTTGCAGTTTTATTCAGATCGTTATTTGATTTTCTATTCCAGTCTTAATTAAGAAAGAACTCATGGAGATGAATGAGGCAAAAAAGAATGTTTTCCAAAAAAGAGTACTCACCAGAAATCATTCGTAACATTGACGCAGGAGAGACATCGCATTCACTAGGTCTTCAATACATTTTTGTCGACGAAAATCTATTTCACGCTTCCACGATCATCAGGAAGACCGGAAGAAATGGGAAACACATTTTCAAGAAGCAATCATCTTTCAGTCGCAGATGATTCCACATCTGATTTTATGAACATCCTGTTTATATTTTCAACAAATCATATCTTTTATTCTTTGATCTTCGACCAACAAAATTTAAATGTAATGTGACTAAATATTATTACTATCGAGATCTGCAATTCCCGGAAAAAGTTCACGAGTACATACAATACAATTGATTTTATGTCATCATTTCTTTCAGTAAAAAGTGTTAATGATTTTTTCCTGACATATTATGTCACTGTATACAGTGCTCGTCTAAAGTCCGTTCCCCCCCTACTAATTTTTGAACCACCTGGTATATCGCAACGAAATTTAGAGGGCTTAAATTAGAGATAAAAATCTACTTTTTCATGAAAAAATCACAGCTAAAAGTTTTAAAATGGCGACTGAGTGCCATCTTCAATAATTTTTTTAAATATAACACCCCATATATTATTCCATTTTCGAAATCTGCTCATAATTCTCAACAGTTTTCTCTTATACTTTTTACTCCTAAATTCAATTGTTTTCGAAATATTAACGTTTGAAAAGTGACATTTTGGTCATTTCAAACCCAACCAAAAACGCTAATGTTGCTTTCAATCAAGTTTGCATTGCATTGCAAACTACGAGCCATGATCACACTTTTCATAAAAGGATTTAGGCGCTCAACGGACTATTTGACAGTTAGCAGTTCAGTTTGACAGTAAACAAGATGTTACCACGACAACAGTTTTTTCCAATGCAAACTTGATTGAAAGCAACATTAGCGTTTTTGGTTGGGTTTGAAATGACCAAAATGTCACTTTTCAAACGTTAATATTTCGAAAACAATTGAATTTAGGAGTAAAAAGTATAAGAGAAAACTGTTGAGAATTATGAGCAGATTTCGAAAATGAAATAATATATGGGGTATTCTATTTAAAAAAATTATTGAAGATGGTGCTCAGCCGCCATTTTGAAACTTTTAGCTGTGATGTGAAAAAGTAGGTTTTTATCTCCTATTCAAGTCCTCCAAATTTCGTTGCGATATACCAGGTGGTTCAAAAATTAGTAGGAGGGGAACGGACTTTAGACGAGCACTGTATAACTTAAGAACAATCAGATGAAAAATCTTTGACCATGTTTTACACTGAAATAAAAAGTTACATTGTTGATTTGATGTTGATGCCACAAAATGTTCTCATAAAGTTGTGATCAGTACATTTCTATAAATAATTCATCAGGACATCAATTGGAATTTACAAATGTTCTAGCTTTTGATGAAGGTACAATTTTTTTTTAATATCTATATTAATTTGATATTTATATGAAAATTTTGACAAAATATGTATTTATCTGAAAGCAGAAATAAAAAAGGTAAAAGGGTTATTTTTTTAAAACAATTAGAACATTATCACTTGTAACCTGTCATACACAGATCACTTAAAAAAACTTGCATAAAAAAGAAGCAATTGGCCATTTTTTTAAACTAAACTTAAAAAATTTTCACACACATTTCTTCACTGTTGAATACAGCAATTTGTTTTGTTGAGTGATTCCGAAAAAATAGAATTTTATTCCTCTAATAGCCACGATTTTAATCTTGCATGCCGTATCATTCTTTCGTTTTTTTTCAGAGTACTACTTCAAGGAGCTGATTTGGTTCTAGCATTTGGTAGGAGGTATGGTTTGGTGGGTAGAAATGGTTTAGGAAAAAGTACTTTGTTGAGGATGATCTCAGGAGGTCAGTTGAGAATACCTTCACATATATCCATTCTTCATGTTGAGCAAGAAGTAAGTTTTTTATTTACTCGTGAAAAAAATTCATGAATAATTATGATTAAGATTTTGTAACTTTCCGATATTCATTTATTTCTTTGAAGATTTATCAAGTGTTGTATCTGAATCCCTTTTTTTAATTATTAGCTGTTATAGTGTACTTTATTGAAATAGTATTATATGAAACAATTCCTGAGGTTAATTAAATCCTTGGAAATTGGTAGATAGTTTATATTAATTCACAATTGATGAGATGGCGATTTACAATTAGCAAACAAACTTATCATTTTTGGAACTTTCCACAATTATTTTTTTATACCTTATACAACCATATGTGAAAACCATGAACAATGACCTATTGTTTTGTGGAATCACTATTTTACTTGATGCTCTTGGGTGCTTTTGGATTTTCGAATTCTTTGGGAGTGGCCAATGTAGATACTTGACATTCCGAAATATTTTCTTCTATAATTATTTATTCCATTGTTTTCACAAAGCATCTATTAGCTTCCACAACTCATTCTTCAATGGTAGTCAGGTTTTTTAAATCATTATTCACAACTCATTCTATAGATACAGACCACATACTTATTAGAGTGAAAATAAAGTATAGAAAAACTGGACAAGACTAAAACTACTACTGCAGATGACTTGGTCATTCTCATCAAAGGAAAGAATATTCGAACAACCTCAGAGCTAATGCAAAATGCACTGAGGACAGTAGAGGAATGGTGCAACAGAGAGATCCTAAGGGCAAATCCGAACAAAACAACACTAATTCCCTTCACCCGGAGAAGAAACATGGGAGATCTCATACCTCCCAGACTATTTGGCGAAACATTACAAGTAGTAGAGCAGGTGAAATATCTAGTGCTGATTCTTGACAAGAAACTTACCTGGAACCTGCATCTTCAACATGTAACCAATAAAAGCAAAATAACCTTCATGATGTGCAGGAGAGCTTTTGGAAAAACCTGGGGGCTCAAACCGAAAGCCATGCACTGGCTTTACACAGCGGTAATAAGACCAAGAGTAACTTATGGCTCACTCTTATGGTGGCCAAAAACAAATCAAAGACAGGCAAAAACCAACCTTGGGAAAATCCAGAGGCTTGCCTGTATCTGCACCACGGGTGCAATGAATAGCACTCCAACAGCTGCAATGGAAATCATCCTAAACCTCGAACCCCTTGACTTACATGTTATTGTAGAGGCCAGGATGAGTGCATACAGACTGAAACAAACAAAAAACTGGAGAATCCGAACAACTGGACATACCAGAATCACTCATGTAATCAATATCAACGAACTCGAAATGATTTCAGACTACATGCAACCCCTATACTCATTTGAAAAACCATTCGAAACACGAATTGACGGATCCGGATGGGCCCCGAGTATAGAATCACAATCAACTGCCGACATAGTCTAGTATACAGACGGCTCAAAGACAGTTGAAGGAACGGGTGCAGGAATACATGGGGTAAGGCCAAGAAGGGACTACATAATACCACTTGGCAAATGCTCCACGATATTCCAAGCTGAAACACATGCTATTATGGTATGCATTCAGAAGAATCTAGAAAGTGGTTATAGGAAAAAACACATCTACATTCTATCTGACAGTCAAAGTGCTATCAAAGCCCTCAACTCTATACAAATAAAGTCTAAACTGGTCTGGGACTGCGTCCAGAACCTCATCGAGCTGGCAAAACACAACATTGTCACCTTGATGAGGGTGCCAGGTCATAGAGGCATTGAAGGCAACGTAAAAGCGGACCAGCTAGCTAGACAAGCATCTGAAATGCTGTTCATAGGGCCAGAACCTGTGCATGGGATTAGCAAAAACCGATGCAGGACCCTGATTGATGAGTGGATAAAAAGAAGACACCAATATTGGGATCAAACTGTCGGGCAAATACACACCAAAGTCATGGTAGGGCACCCGAACCGGACCCTGATGGTTGACCTGAACAGAACGAAGGCACGTATAATAATAGTAGGTCTGTTGACTGGACACTGCAGCCTAAGAAAACACCTAAACACCATGGGAGTACGCAGGGAAACCGTGGAGTGTAGGCTATGTGATGAAGAGGAGGAAACAGCCTCTCATATTATCTTTGACTGTGATGCCCTAAGTAGAAGGTGGCACAGAACCTTTGGAGAGATCAACCCAGAAACAGGCATGAATCCGAAGAACCTTATTAACAGGCTACTAAACCTAATTAAATGCACAAATCTGTTTGAATGAGGAACCACTGACGACAGAGTGATACAATAGACCCTAGCTGGTCGCGTCAAGGGAAGCTAAGTGCCAACCCTGTCTCTGGCTCGTCAGTTTTCAACCAACCAACCAAAACTACTACTTAAAACTAATCAATAAATGTGAAAGAAAAATGGGTTGAATTTGAATAGATAATAGAGGAGGCTGCAAAATTATTAAGCAAAATAGGAGCCATAGGGGAATATTTGCAAAGATCGACCGAGCATTTCAAGGAATTATATGATATGCAAAAAATGAGATATCTGATGGTGAAGTGGAAATATCCCTAGAAGAACCACCCTCATTGGGCAAAATGAAACATATCAAATTATTCAAAAACAATAAAGCTCCAGGAGCAAAGGAAATAAGGCCGGAAATGCTGGAAGTAGATGGAGAAAAACTAAAACGTTATAATTACCATAAAATTAAAACTATCTGGGTGAATAAGTTATGCCTAAAAGATGGAAAGAGTCGCTTATTTTCCCTGTAAACAAGAAACCATTATGAAAATTACAGAGGAGTAGAAAATAAAATTGTCCTATATCAATGTGAGTTACAAGAAAAATTATCAGTCATGGATCATATTCTTTTTAAAACAAATAATAAATAACAGTTTTGAACAAATTTTACCTCTATATATGATACTCATAGATTTTAAGCAGGCATATTACAGGGAAAAGAGACAGCTATGAAAGAATTGTAAGTGAGAGAAAAGCTTATATGTCTGGTGAAAATGACCCTGACAAAAAGAGACTATGAAGTACTTATTCAAGGCCAAGCATCAGAAACTCTTAAGGTGTCTAAGACAGGGAGATCCAACTCTCTTTAATATCACTGAACAGAGCAATAATAGAATGAGAAATCCAGACAAAGGAAACAATATATAATCAAATAATGGCCTATGCTGATGGCATAGCGATTCTGACAAGAACAAAGGCTAATTCAGTGAGAGCTTTGGCAAGATTTGAAAAATAAGCAAAATATAAAGGTCTTATAATAAATCAAGTCAAGACAAAATTTATATTAGAAAGTTGTACAAGAACCGGAGATGTGAACAGATATTTAAAGGTAATGACAGAAGAATCAGAATATAATTTAATTAAATAATCTGGGGGTCACAATAACAAGCAGAGGAGATGAGAAGTATGCTGCAAATTTTGGGATCAAATAATGTCCTCAGAAATTCTAACAAAAGAATTTACAAAACCATAATAAGGCCATTAGTGATATATGGTGGAGAAGTGTGGAAATTAAACATAACAGAAAAAAATGTATTCAAAATTTTCGAGAGTAAAGTATTGAGAAAGATTTATGGAGGAAAGAAAATACCGATGTGGGTAAGGAGAACTAATGATGAACTACAAGAGTTGTTCGGTGTACCACCAATAACAAATGTAGTGAGGGTGCAAAAGATAAGATAATCAGGCCGTGTAGAGAGGTTAGGCAAAGAGAGGCCAACAAAGCAAGTCTCAAGAAGAGTGATAACAGGAAGACGAAAAAAGGCAGACCACGAACAAAATGATTAGACACGCTATAGAGGAACCATGTATATATATATATATATATATATATATATATATATATATATATATATATATATATATATTGTATTACTGAACCTTTAAACAGACAAGACGTGTTTTCAAGCTCTTCTCTGATAAACCTTGTTTAACAATATATCATGTTGGGACACACACTTTCTCAGTGCTCTCCAAATATCAGCTACAAATGCTGTAAAAACAAACCATTTGTTCACTATGTGTGCACCCAGTGTCATAATGTTTTTCATAAAAGCTGCCTTCTTGTTAATAAAAAAAAATTTGTTATGCTAGAAGGAAATAAAATCATATGTTGTAAAAAGGATATCAGTGAACAAGAAGAACAGTCCAGTATATTAAAAAAACCATAAGTGATCTATCGGACGAAACAGAAATGAAGAGTAATTACATTGGAAAGCTAAAAAAAGAAAATAACACGTTCATGCAGCAAGCAATGGATATGGAATCGGAAATGAATACCCTCTTAAAAAATCATGAAAAAACAATTGTGGAGTTAGAAGATAAAATCAGGCACCTGCAAAAAGAAGTCAAAGAAAAAACGAAACAAACAAAAACAACCAGTACACAAACAACTACATCAATGAGTCATAAATCTACTTCAACTGATCTTCATACAATCGAGATAGCCAGTGGCGGAGATTAATTTACAAAAGGGAAAATCAAAAGAGGTAAAGAAATGTTAAACAAATCCACTTCAACTGAAACATTTGATCAAACCTGTTACGAAGACCAACCAACAAGTGGTAAAAATAAAAATAAAAGAAAAAAAGAAATGTTGGAAATAGCAGGAAAAAATTTAAAGCAAAAAGAATGCTATGCCACAAACTCAAAAATTAAAGACATCTCAGAGATTAAACCCTTCCCCCAGAAAAAAATACTTCTTGTATCAAACTACTATGGAAAAAATATGGCTTCGTGCCTCACAAATCAAAATGAACAATTTTTGGTGGAATCTATCATCAAGACACATGCAGACACTGCCGAAATCCTGAAGAGTGCAGTGGCGAATTCCAAAAAATTCACGAAAGACGACTGGCTCATTATATGGCTAAATAAATGTGAGATTAATACCAGTAATATTCAAATATTTGTTGACAATGTAGCACATACAAACACCATCGTAATTACTGAGCCATACCTTACTAATAACTGGAGAAGGAATCAAATCTCGTCGAAAACAATTTATTCTTAACCAAAGAATTCGCAAATATAGGAACTCTGTGAAAGTTTTGAGTGTAATAATCACTTGAAGGCGACACATCTTCACAGATATAGTAATGTGATGACAAACATCGGTACATACTTATTGAGTAAAGCACTTTCGTTATACATAACCGATCTTGGTTACTCAAGGGATAAAACCCTATCACCAACAGAAAACATACCACAGAAAGAATCCACACTCCACACTAATCATATAAACCCCCGAACAGCTCAAATTGCAATATCTACTTCTGAAGACAAACCAGTACCTGAAATGAGCAAATTGTACGAAATGGACGTCTTGGACCTTGGACAACAGACAAAACATTTTTTAGGAATGCACATTATGAAAAACCTACAGCAATAACGAAAAAACTTAACCTACTACACATTAATATGTCCAATCATTATCATCAAAAGTCAGTCAAATTGAGGAAATGGTGACACAAAAAAATGTAGACTTCTTATGTCTCAGCGAACACTGGATGAATGAATTAAATATAACCTCTATAAACATTCCCAACTATAAATTAATGTCATTCTTCTGCAGAAAATAAAAAAAACATGGAGGAACAGCCATTTTCATGAGAAACAACATAGCACCAAAATGTAGAATATTACCTAGTAAATACTCGCTTGAGATGGAGTTTGAATACTGTATGGTGGAAATATCTCTGGCAGAAAAAATATGTTTGATCTGCACCTACAGGCCACCGATAGGAAGTGTCAAAAAATTTATCGAAAATATATCAACCACTCTGAGTGAGTACATAGTAACCCATAAAGTCATAATCTGTGGTGATTTAAACATTGATTTTCTAGACAATAATAATAATAACTTCAAATTATTGAAAGACATGATGGACTCATTTGAATGCCATAATATGTTAACGTCACCAACAAGAATATGCACTGATAAAAACAACAAAACTTCGATTAGTGGAATTGATTACATTATCACCAACTTAAACCCCAACCAGTGCACCCAATCGATATTTAATCCTCACTTATCTGACCATCTAGCAGTTACCCTATCCTACAACTACACCGATGTACAACCCAACTTTAAAACAGAAGTAACTAACTACCATCGTAAAAGTTCAAAGAAGAACACCTCTCATCTGAAAACAAAATTGGACGAAATAGTGTGGGACATGAATAACAAAACATCACCATCCGCCAAATTTGAATTATTCATAAACCAATTTAAACAGGCCTACGATGAGGCGTGCCCACTAACGCCTAAAACAATAACCAAAAAAACTATCGGAAATCATTAAGGACAAATTGAAACACGAAAAAAAAATTTGGACAATGCGTTTCAATGTTTAAACAATCAGGTAGTAAGTGCTTGGAAAGGATTTATAAGATAAAAAGAAAAAAGGAAATTAAAAACCAAAAAGAAAAACTAAATCAGAATATTAGTCGTGCCGATAAGATAAAACAGATCTGGAGTGAGGTAAATTCAAAACTTGGGAAAAAAAATCGTGATAAGCTAGATATCCACTTAAATATAAATAATGAGGAAATAACTGATCCTGAGATAGCAGCGAGATACTTCTCAAATATAATCGAGGAAAAAATGGAGGATCATTTCGGAGCAAACAGATCCCAAACCTGTACAGCTGGAGAAATACTCCCACATACCTTTTTCTTTGAGCCAGCCACCACCGAGGAAATAAAATCAATAGTACGCAACTTGAAGAATACAATGTCAACAGGTCCAGACGATGTGCTGGTAAATGTTTTAAAAGAAGTCTATGAAAGTGTAGCTGATCCGTTAACTTCTCTCATAAATATATGTATTGTGAAGGGTGAATTCCCAGATGTTTTAAAACTGAGTAAAGTTATCACTGTGTATAAAAGTGGAGACAAATCAGAAATTGACAATTATAGACCTATTAGTCTCCTGAGTATTTTCTCAAAAATACTCGAGAGACTCATATATAACAGACTTGTGAAATTCTTGAACAAACACAATATATTAGCAGAATCTCAACACGGATTCAGGGCAGACAGATCCACTGAAACTGCCACCACTCTCTTTGTAGACTTTTACATAAAGGGATGGATGATAGAAAATATGTTGCGGGAATCTTTTTTTGACTTGTCGAAAGCATTCGACTCTATTGATAAAGACTTCATGGTCTCAAAAATGTATAATATGGGTATTAGGGGGAATGTTCTGGAATTAATTACATCATTCTTATCTAACAGAAAAATCTTTGTAACCTTGAATGGGGCAGAATCGGATCAATTTACAATAAATACTGGAGTGGCCCAAGGCTCAATTCTGGGCCCACTCATTTTTCTTCTTTTTCTCAATGATCTTCCATTGAATATTAGTAATCGATTTCACCTCATCAATTTTGCTGATGATACAACTATCGGTATAGCCGAGTCCACCATGGAAGATATGACTAATGGTATTGAACAGGCAATTGAAGAAATGACAACCTACTGCAACTCAAATAAACTTATATTTAATTTTCGAAAAACCAAAATCATTTGCTTTAACAAAAACACCGAGTTAGCCAACGAATTTCCCCATATGCACCACTCCACAAAGTTCCTAGGTGTGACGATTGATAGATCACTTTCGTGGTCTGACCATATCGAGTTAACATCAAAAAAACTCTCTAAGTCATACTTTGCCATCACCCAATTGAGATACGAGCTTCACGAATCTATCTTAATTCAGGTGTACTATGCAATTGTCTACTCTGCCTTAACATTCCATATCATTCTTTGGGGAAATGCAAGCGAAGTCAACAGAATATTCGTAGCTCAGAAGCGAATTATTAGACTGATGTTCAATATGAAGCCACGTGACTCATGCAGATATACATTTAAAACCAAGAAAATACTGACGGTTTGCTGCATTTTTATTTTAAAGTGTTGCTTATATATCAGAAAAAATGAGCAAAAATTCGAAAAAAATAATACCCATCATCGATACAAAACGAGAACTGGGAATAATCTACTGACCACTGCTCACAGAACAACCTTATTTGAAAAATCACCTTCTTATGCGAGCAGTAAAATATACAACAAGCTTCCTAATTATATTAAAAGTTGCGGTAATATCAACACATTTAAAAAAAAATTGAAATATCTGCTTTACTCGAAAGCTTATTATTCATTATCAGAATATTTTGATGATGCTCATATGGCAGAACCCATATTATGAATTTGATGGCCAAAATGTACATTATAGCTTGGAGTTTGGTTGGGAAAAGGTCAATTAACTGAAACCACTATGGATCTGTTGCCGACGTTTCAACTTTTATAAAGTTGAAACGTCGGCAACAGATCCATAGTGGTTTCAGTTAATTGACCTTTTCCCAACCAAACTCCAAGCTATAATAACCAGTGAGGTCACAAAACACTATAAGAAAAATGTACATTATACACTTCATTTTTTATTTTATTTTTATCACTCTTATATATATTCTTATACTTATTTTAATGTATTATATACTGTCATGTTTATTAATGAGATATTTATATATTGTATATGCTATATTATTTAACTCAATTGTCCATATATTTCTCTATCTTGAAACCAGTCTATATGTTTTGTGCCTATGTATATGCCTATGTGTGTATATATCCTTAGAATATTTGTTTTATATCTTTTATACTGGTTTGAATGCTAGTTTTTTAACCTTGGACCTGTCCAACACCATGTATGTGGTTTCTTATGGATTAATAAAGTTCTATCTATCTATCTATATATATATATATATATATATATTTATATTCGTTTAAATAAATTTAGAAAGGATTTTTAAAAATCACAAAATGGTGATTAGTTCGCTGTCTTCACTTAACCTCACCTTAGTAAGTTCTATAAATTTGTTTTGAAAATTGCATTTCACAATTGTGTTTTTCTTTTTCACAGCTGTCTTAATAATGAAAATAAACATTTTCGAAATCTTGACAAAATAAGAAAGAGTTTTTCTTTTTTCACTGGCCATTAAATTTGACTGCAACCTCAAGGAATATCCTTTCTACAAAGTTTATTTCAAATTCATAGTTATTTTCAACTAGTCCAGTCACGAGACTACCCTTCTTCAATATATATATATATATATATATATATATATATATATATATATATATATATATATATATATATATAGTGTCCTCTGAATATTGAAAGTTCGGGTTGAACCTCGTCTAGAAATTTTGTAATTTCAACGTTTTGGCTCCCATTTTGGATCCATCCAAGTGCAAGAAATATATGAATATAATTGTCTGTGGCCTGTCTCTTCATAGTGCTTGGAGAGTGCCGAAGAAGGGTCTAAGTGTCAGACAGCAAGTTGATGTTCGTAAACTGGACTGGTGACTCGCCTGTTAGTTCATCCTATGTCTGTCCTAGGGCATTTGGAGCATGGTTTTTCATATATTCCTTGAAACTCATTAGCTATGTTATCTTTAGGAGATCAATTTTATTATTTGGTGTGAAAATTCCTGTAATTTTGCGTTTCTCTAAGATTCCGCCAATTTTGTCGGTGACATCTTTGATATAGGGAAGGAAAGCTTTGTGTGGTTGGTTATCTGTTGGGTTTTGGTAGTTTGGAGAACGGGTCTGATGATGGTGGATAATTTGTATGTTTTGAAGAAGAGCGGTTTTGAGTTTGTTCAACTCTTGCGGTCTGTTGTGATTATCGATGAGTTGAATAGATCTGTGAATGAGAGAGTTTAAGACGGAGTTGGATTTTGATGAGAGCTGGTGTGTACATACCGGTTAGTGTGTGTTGGTTTTCTGTATACTGTGTGAGTGAAGGAGTCGTTAGTTTTAGAGTAGAGTAGTTTATTTGACTATGTTATGTACATAATACATTTATAGCAGGTCACAAAACAATATTGCTAAGGAGTCGATAACGACCATTTAGGATACAGAATGGTAAAATCTAAGACATAAGTTAGCTAAGAGAGAGAAATGAACACAAAGATAATTAAAATTTGCATTGATCAGCAAGATTAAAAATAGTTTGGACAATACAAGTTTGTAAACGAGTTTGAGTATAAATAAAAGGTAAACGTTTTAAAAGTTAAATTTATATACGTAATGAACTGGCAATGTAGCTGTTTATATCATAAAAACAGTGACTCAGCAAAAAAAATTCATTAGTTTTGAATTTTTTGAATTCCAATACTTTGACAGAGTTCTCAAGGATGTTTTAGAGATTGAGATTCAAGGAATTATTGCGGCTAACAGTTAATCTATGTCGTGGGAAGGTCAGCAAATCGGCCGACATGGTGTAATAAATGTAAGAGTCGGAATGTCTGGGAAATTTGTGAATATTTTGGTGTATTTCTAATAATGCTGTGAAGATGTATAGGGAAGGAAGTGGCATGATACCCAGTTGGATGAAATGTTGAAGGCAATGATCTCTGAAACCCAAGTTAGCCAATATTCTGATAGATTTTTTTTACACCTGAAAACTGTTATCGCATACGTTGAGTTTCCCCAGAGTAAGATACCATAGGAGAGCACTGAATGAAATGGGGAATAATATGCCATTTTCAGAATATTCGGGTTGGTAATATGTTTCAGTCGACGCAGTAAGAACAGGGTACAGGATAGTTTCCGGACTACATGGTCTACATGATTGGACAAATTTAACCTATCATCAATGATGAGACCAAGAAACGTAATGTAATTTTTTTCTTGGTAGTTTTTGTTAGAAGAGATAATCATGTTTTGAGTTTTATTTTCGTTCAATTAAATTAAAGCAATTTTCACAGCAAAAAATAAAATAAACTTTTTTAGTATTAATGATAATTGAGCTCCTAAACTAATGTGAGTAACTAATTTTGAGTCGGCTCCAAACAAACTAGCAATTGAATTAGGTAAAGCGTAAAAAGATGGCAGCGAGATGCACAGTGGTGTATTAATTACTTCTTTAAAGTAATATAAGGATCTTCGATAATTGTTTGTTTGGCGCCAACTCAAAATTAATTACTCACATTAGTTTAGGAGCTCAATTATCATTAATACTAAAAAGGTTTATTTTATTTTTTGCTTTTCAGTTGATTTTTTCGTCGGTTTAATTTTTTGTTAAAAAGTTTTTATATATATGCACAGTGATTGGCGACTCCAGAATTTAACCAGAATTGAAATTTACTACTTCATTCATAAATGCGACGAGTGATTTGTCTTGTCTTCTTCTCTTCAAAATACGCACGGAACAGCTCGGTGTTTAGTTATAAGAACCAGCAAAAGGCAAAGACAATAATGTTCAAATTAAGAGATTAGATTTCACCCTGTATATATAACAGGTCCTTAATGGACTCCTGTTTGTTTCTTTTAGTTTTTCATGTGAGTTTTTTTTTCCATTTTAGGTAGTTGGTGATGATACCTTAGCCTTAGATAGTGTTCTTGAATGTGATACCGTTAGGGAAGAACTACTTAAAACAGAGAAGGAAATCAGTTCTGCAATAAACTCTGGGTAAGCTGCTAAACATATGAAACTTGTTATAATTCTCTAAATTTTTGTTGCCTTTATATTTAAGATCTGCGGATCCTGACCTGAATACTCAACTAACCGAAGTCTATACACAATTACAAAATATTGAAGCTGACAAAGCACCAGCGAAAGCTTCTATAATACTTAATGGTCTTGGGTTCACCTCTGAAATGCAACAAAAGCCAACTAAAACATTCTCGGGTGGATGGAGGATGCGACTTGCGCTTGCGAGAGCACTGTTTTCAAGGTAAGTTTATTTTTTTTAATACAAACGAAATAATTTTATTAAAAGTTTAAATTACAGTTAATGTAAAGGAAGAGTTGTATGCACTTTTAGATTTGGTTTCAATAAATATAGAATATCAAATAAAGTATATTTATTGTTTGAGGCGGGGAAGCCTTTGGGCTATAGTGAATAGTTGAAACCAAATCAATACAAACAGTTCTATCAATTACCTAATTGCGTATTCAAAATTGTCATCAGATTCTAAATTCAGTATAATTTGTATACACTTTTCATTCATGGCAAATATCATTTGGTCGAACGTAAACTAATCTGAGGACCTCAGGTGATGTCAGAAAATTATAATCGCAAAGTTTTAATGACTAGTATGATAGATAGGAATAAGACGAAGTTGACAAAATTACATTTTTGTGTCTTAACTATTATTTTTCAAATGACGAATATTTTTTGACAAGCACTTTCCGAAAAAAGGATTTTTTGACGAATCTGACGATACTAATTTATTTGCGAATGAATTAAAAATAAGAATATAAATTAAACATTACTGGATAATAATTTATTTACTTTTGTTAAGTGTGCCATGGATAGCCATGATGCATAATATTTTGAAGTTATTTTTTTCAAGTCTTCTTTGGAAAACAAAACACTCACTTCGGTAATGACAGTAAAAGTTTCTTAATTTTCGTTAAATTTCAGTTTAATTTTTCTTTAAAATAATGTATACTACACTACACTACAGTAGTGAAAAAGTGGATATGTTATTAATATTTGGAGAATACTATCAACTCATTTGAGTTTTTATATACTTAAAGTTGTGTATCATGCAACCTTTGAAGCTATTTTTAGGTATGGTATATTGTTCTATGGCGGAAGTACTTCATTACAGCACCTATTTATTATTCAGAAAAGAATTGTTAGAATTATGTTTAAACTAAATTATAGAGAATCATGAAGGACTAAGTTTTGTTCAGCTAATATATTAACAATTGTAGCTGTGTATATTCAAGAGTGTCTTTTGTTTCTCACTAAGAATAGGCAATTTTTTCTCATTATAAATCCCAAATTAGCTATAACACCAGAAATATAAATTATAATTATCCTGTACATAGATTGACCGTAACCAAAAAAAATTATTTGTATAATTCCATCAAATTTTTCAATAAGCTACCAGAAAGAATAAAATCACTCTCTTTCCCAAATGGTTTTAAAAAAGAAATTTGGAAACTCCTCATGAACCTGTAGCCTTACACCATAAGGGATTACTTAGAAGTACACCTAGAATAGCTTTTGTAGTCTGTTTGTTTTTGTGTACCTACCTACTGTTTCTTTATGTTTTGTGATGGTCTTAGTGACCTTCAATTTGTAAAAAATCATTTATAATAAAACGTATTTTATTGAAATATTCCGCTGCAGCTGCACTGCAATATACTTTGAGACTCTGAAGGTCTTTATATTTCTTCTTTGTGATTGGCAAAAGATCTGTTGAAAAAAATGGGTAGTTACTTTGAAAATGTTACATTCAGTTACCTTTATATACTGTCTCTGGTGGTAAGAATTCCCTACCAGATTCTTTCAATTTAGAAACCAAATAATCGAATTTCCCTCTTTCTAGCCCATGAATAGATATAAAAGCCTTTTTGCAAACAAAAACATCTTTAACTTTTCATCTTCCATTATACGGACTCGATACTGAAAACTTGTGTTTCTAAAATTTTTCTCGTCTTCATTTTTAAAGCGTTTTCGCTGAACCGGAAACACTATAATCAAACCACTCAAATATAGATTTTCAAAATGATGGCTTTTCATTTCATTCATAAATTTTAGTATCCTATTCCTTTCAGCTATGTTAACTAGATACATCAAAGCATTTTTTCTTACAGTTACAAGATTCACCTGCTACGATAAGGCATTTGCTTTTGGGGATTGTTTTCACAATACCTCTTCGACATGGTTTTTATTTTGCAGAAAAGGGCTATAAGATATTTATGTCTTCTCCTACACAAAAAGTATAGGATAAAATTAAAACCACCACAATTCCAATCACTCGACTATCCCTCTATATGTCACTCCCAACACCTACATCAGCTCTTACACAAAATTAACTGATATATAAAAGCAGAGAAATATTCAATCATCTGCCTAGGACGATGAAAGATACAGTATCAGAAAGTATTTATCTTGGGTATGGTGGTTTCATGAGAGCGTAAAGAATAGCTTGCTATATGTTGAGAGAGCATTACAATTTCTCCTCGACTCGCTCGAGGAAGGGACATCGACGTCACGACACAGAGATAGGAGAGTCAGAGTCGATTCGCTGTGCGCTGTGTAGCATTGCCACGTGGTCAGTTGATGTGTCGGGTGGGGTAACAGGAGGGGCGCACAGCAGTGCGTCTCTCTTGTTTATGTGGTATTATCATATCATTGCGTTCCTTGTTGCTCGTGTAGATTTCTGTCCGTACCCCAGATAAATGTTTTCCGATACTGTATACATAGTTGCAGCCAATTTAGAAAAGCATTGAAAAATATATTAGTTGTCAAAGCCTATTATACTATAGACAAATTCTATTAAGAGTGTTTCACGACCTGATCTTTAAAATATATCGTACCTTTAAGCAAACTGTAATATAATACTTTTTTGTTTTTTGATTTAATATCTAAGTGTGATGTTATTGTTCATTGATTGATGTTATACATACAGGGTGTTAGTGAATAAGTGCGACAAACTTCAGGGGGTGATTCTGCATGACAGTTTGCTATATAACTTTTGGCCGCAAATGCTTCATTTTCCGAGATACGGAGTGTTGAAGTTTTTCTTAAAAACTGACTATTTATTTATTGCTCTGAAACCGGCCGAGATATGCAAATGAAATTAGGTGAGTTTCAAAAGGTAGTTATTGCGCATTTTTGGACATGCAATTAAGAATTTTATGTTCATCATTGGCGCGCATACGGGTAATGATCTCAATTTTTTTTAAAGACGAAAATGGTATGCCAGCCACTGAGATATTTCAAATAAAAAATCATTTTTGATTTCCTTGTTCAATTTGTGACAAAAAAATCTCTCCTGCCTTTTTTTCGTATTGGTCTCCGTTTTTATGCAAAAAAATAAAACACGTTGATGCATATTTGTCATTACTTTAATACATTATCTAGTAGCGATGCTAGTAGGCTACTGTCAACATTCTGTTAAATATGAATAATTCAACGAATTGTCAAATTAGCGTTTCTTCATTTTTAAGCTTTTAGTTTGGTATAACATTAATGATAATAGGTAATTAATTTTTCTTTTATCAAAAAGAATGGAAAATTATACAAATGCGGAATTGTCAGACATGCATTTTGTCTATGGTTGAAGTAATGGAAATGGTCAGCTAGCTCGACGATTCTATGCTGAGTTGTATCCGGGACGTAAGGTACCCCATCACACAATATTGGCTCTTCTTCACAAACGTTTGCGCGAAAATGGTACATTTAAGAAACAAACGGCTGACTGTGGGCGCCCTCGAGAAGTACGAACTGTGCAACTAGAAGAAGCAGTTCTCGAGTTGATTGCAGAGTCACCTGAAACAAGTACTCGAAAAATTGCCAACATACTGAATGTAAGCAACTTCACTGTATTTAAAATTCTTAAAGAACAGCAATTGTATCGGTTTCATATTCAACGTGTGCAAGTTCTACTACCTAGAGACTTTTTTCCGCGCCTAGTTCTTTGCTATTGGATTCTTCATCAGATCGCTCAAATTCCTAATTTGTTTAAATGGCTTTTTTTTTACTGGCGAGGCTAATTTTGGACGACAGTGTATACGAAATTTCCATAACAATCACCTCTGGGCTGAGGAAAATCCACATAGAATCAGTTTTCAGTAAATTTATGGCTTGGGGTACTTGATGATCATTTAATCGGTACGTATTTCCTCCCACAATGACTAACAGGCGACTCTTACCTCAATTTCCTACAGGAAGAGTTACCTGTTCTTCTTGAAGAAATTCCTCTACAGCTGAGACAACACTTCTGGTTCATGCATGAGTAAGGGAGGTACATTGGCCTGCTCAATCTCCGAATTTAAATCCTCTAGATTTTTGCATTTGGGGTTTTCTTAAGTCATTAGTTTATTCCACTCCTGTCGAAAATGTTGAAGACCTGAGGAATCGAATGATAGCCGGCTGTGAGACAATAAGAAATACACCAGGAATATTTGCGCGAATACGACAATCAATGAGGCGAAGAATTGAATCTTGTATCACGTCTGAGGGAGGACATTTTGAACATTTGTTGTAGCTTTGCGCCTATTCATTTATAAGTGTTATTTTCTGTTATTATTCTGGTTTAACGTTATGGTATTAGATAGTTCTTGATAATGTATTAAAGAAATGAAAAATACGCGTTAAGATGTTTTATTTTTTTGCATTGAAACAGCGCCCCATACGAAAAGAAGGCAGGAGGGATTTTTTGTCACAAATTGAACGAGAAACTCAAAAATAATTTAATTTGAAATGTCTCACTAGTGGCATAACATTTAAAAAAAATTGAGATCATTACCCGTATGCGCGCCAATGATGAACATAAAGTTCTTAATTGCATGTCAAAAAATGCGCAATAACTACCTCTTGAAACTCACCAAATTTTATTTGCATATCTCGACCGGTTTCAGAGCAATAAATAAATAGTAAATTTTTAAGAATACTTTAACACCCTGTATCTCGGAAAATGAAGCATTTGCGGACAAAAGTTATATAGAAAACTGTCATTATTTTTTCATGCAGAATCATCCCCTGAAGTTTGTCGCACTTATTCACTAACACCCTGTATATATCCTTATACTTATCTAATTGTATTGTTTATAACTTTAATTTTAACTTGAACCATGCTTTGTCGATGAGAATTTTACTTCTTTAGACAATAACGTATATATTGATTGATTGATATTTCCCTGCATAAGTATTTTCACCTCTAAATATCTAGGGATTTATCAGGATATTCCCCTGCATAATTCACCTCTAATCAATCTACACAATTGGATAAAATGTCACTTATCAGGTTCTTCCCCTGAACTCTTCACATGTTAAAAATCAAAATAATATATTTATTAACAATTCATTCAGAAAAATGCTCTTTAATATATAATTTGTTCCCTCTGTAAGAAGGAACCATGACCATTTTACAATCTCCCCCACAGTCACTTACATATTGGAAATAAATTAGTATCAGTTTCAGTGGTTTTCAGTTTATTTCCCGAAAAACAAAAAATTGAATTTTTTTTACATGCAATTCAAGAAGTGAATAAACAATGGCATCACTGAAGTAACAATCCCAAACGATTGTTTCTTGTGCGTGATTTAGTCACTTTAGTTTTAAAATAAGTAAAATATCTGAAAGTTGAGGTTAGTAAGTAAAAATGAGTAAAAAATTAAAATAAAAAGTAGCATAGGTATTGGTAGAACAATGAGTTGAAATAAATACATATACATTTTCTTGTTAGTGTCACAATTTTGTTTAACTTTACATAATTAATGAGGTAAGAGTCATATTCGGGTATGACAAAATGATGTACCATAGTAATTTTGGTAAATTATTGAAAAAAAAAGTCTAGGTAATATGATACGTAAGATTATTAATTTACTTTCCTCTTTATTTCAGACCAGATCTTCTGTTACTTGATGAACCTACCAACATGTTGGACATCAAAGCTATCATTTGGTTGGAAAATTATTTACAGATGTGGCCGACCACCCTACTTGTTGTTTCTCACGACAGAAATTTCTTGGACACAGTACCTACAGATATATTACATTTGCACTCTCAGAGAATAGAACCATACAGGTGAGTGAAATGACTCTGTAACTCTGGGTTTTGATGATTCCAAACACTGGTTCTGGACCTGTGAATGACATTTCAGACGCTTATCTAGCTAATTGGTTTGCCTTTTCAATGCCCTTGTGGCCCGGTACCTGTGCAATTTTGACCTTGTTATGTTTTGCATGGACGCAACTGGCATTCCCATACTAGTTTCTATATGCACAAAGTTAAAAGCTACAATTGTCCTCTCGTTATCAGATAAAATAAACATGTGTTTTCATCTACATCCACTGTGGTAGCCATACATGTTTCAGCTTGAAAGACTAGTGCACTTGCCAAAGGCGAAATATTAGCCTTGCTCCATCTCTCTATCCTGACCCTTCATCTTTTTTTGAGTTGTCTGTATACCAGGCTAGGGCACATAGTTGATAAAGCACTAGGCTAGACTATCAGGCTAGACTCGGTTGCATTTAGAAAGATAGCACAGATTTCTTCTGTTGATCTCTGATTTCAATGTGAACTAGAGTTTATGCCAGTCGATAACGAGTGCACCTTTATCGTTTGAAGTGAAACAAAAAAGTTTACTTACAAAACAAATGGAGTATAGTCTTTTGAAGCAAAATCTCAACATACAAAAAATTAAATAAACTCAGCTCCTAATGAAATCAAAGAAACATAGAAAATCATCAATACCAATTTAAATAGTAATATTGATAATTAAAGTAAACTAAAAAACACTTCACTATGTTTTTCACAAAAATTGGTTTACAAAACCCACGACATGTGTTTCGCTATTATAAATTAGCATCCACTGAAAAAAGCACTCTACAACTGCATAAAATTTTACAACAAACTACCCGCTAACATGAGAACTATAGAAAAATTATCTCTATTCAAGAAAAAAAAATGTATATTACTTCTGGAGATTGAACCATACTCAATCAATGATTATCTTTCTGCCAATTTATCTCAGTAATCTTAAATGTATGTGACGATTGTTTTAGTTAATGTTGCCTTATATTGTCTGTTATATATATTGTGACATTCCTTGAAATAAAATTTATTTATTATTATTATATTATTATTATTATAGCTTTTTCAAGTGGAAACTAAAAGCTATAGTATAGCGAAACACATGTCATGGGTTTTGTAAACAAATTTTTGTAAAAATCGTAGTCAAGTGTTTTTAGTTTACTTTAATTATGGATTTTCATCAAGTATCGGCCTCGTCTATTAAAAAAATTATGATAATAAAGAAACAATCACTCTAAAATGTGATGTCCGACTGATAACAAATAAAAAGTGGCTGATTTTTTAAATATATGCAAAAATAAAGTTTCTTCGGTGAAAATTCTTCAGTTACCTGTACTGTTTGTAACTGTTCTCTAAATATTATAATTGTTCCTTACATAAGCAAAACTGAAGTATCAGACATTAAATCGCACTTGTGTTCTCACACCACCAAAAAGGCAACAAACAAACATTGGGTAATTACTTCTAAATATATGTTTTGACAGAATTTTCTAAGGTGCTACAATGTTGCATATACAATAGAGTAGTCAGTTTTGTAGAACATGTTCTCAACACAATTTTAGAAAAAAAAAATCCACTGAGTCAGCCACATAGCACTTGTTTACACTTGGATAAAGGAAAATATGTTGTATCATTCATCATTTGACTTCTAAAAAAATTTTTATTGACTTAACATAATCTTCATATTGGATAAACATTGCTTTCTAGGTATAAGGGGTAACATTTTTAAATGGTTTAAGACTTACTTTTCCCACAGAAGTACACTCATCAAGCTGGAATAGCATCTTTCAAATAAATGCATGACCCAATAAGGATCTATATTGGGGCCCATATAACTGCGAGACACAACAATGTTTTTGCCGACACAACATTTACAGTCTGCGGTGACACTTTCGCAGAATTCAAAGCAAGAAGAATTGCAAAGTAATATAACCAATGACCTAATAGAGATAGACCCCGTTATTTACATTTCGAACTGCAGCCAACAACAAGTCACAGTCTAAGCCCTATGTTTGTTTTCATTCGTTTTATGGAACATTGTTGCCAGTTAATCAAAAAGTTGGAAGAGCTAATTTCCTGATCGAATTTGTGTCCCATTTTCTGTCTTCTTAACAATCTCAACATGATGAATTTCACAATTTGCCTCATAAGTATCAATCACATATGTGTATACGGAAATATGGAAATAAGAATTCATTTTGTGATGGGTAATGTATTCAATTGATCTCCTTCATGATCACGTACGTCGAACAATCGGCAACGGTGGAATCTTTCGCTTATCCATTCATAAAAATTGTAATTGTTTTGTGTGAAGTGATTTTTGTATCGTGATTTTGTGAATATTTCAGGGAAATATCAATCAGATCATAAAAGCATACTCCGAACTTTATGAAAAATGTGTTTGTGTGTTGAAAAGGACGTATTTCTGTAGGTAAGTTTTTGAGGTTATATCGTCAAACAGAGGCGTAGACTTTTATAAGAAAGGTGTCTTGATAATAATTGTAATATGGTGTTAACCGGCTTTCTGATTTGTTTCTCATAAATGAATGCAGATAATGAGAAATCGAATTCAATGCTCGCAGTGTTTATTTCATACATTCATAAGAATAAAATTGATCAGAACTATTCTACAATTTGGAATCAAATCGCAAAATAATATAATTAATAAAAAAACCTTTTTAAAGACAAGATTTTATTCAAATGCGCTAAAAAGTAAAAAATAATATCTTTGGATGTGCAACGTAGGTTATTCCGTGAGTTATAGATTCAAAAGCTTGTCGCTTCTGTATTCGAACTGAAAACTTTGCGCGTCAAGCTTTTGAATCTATAACTCACGGAATAACTTACGTCGCACTTTTTAGGGCATTTGAATAAAAGCTTGTCTTTAAAAAGGTTTTTTTATTAATTATTTTATTTTGTGCTTTTTAGTAAGTACACCTTAATCTATGCATTTTTGTTAATGCATAGTCATTATGTAAGTTCTGAGCTATCTAGTTCTTCAATGAGGAGACCATCTGAAGATTAACTCCTACGCCATCTTCAATTTATGAATTCTGACAAAAAAAACAATAATCTTCGACTAAATTCATAATCTCTTACCCCAAAAACCCCGACATACCAATTTTGAATAGAAACGTTCCATTATCACAACCATGTGGAGCCGCCATCTTGAATTTATGAATTTTGAGAATAAATTCATAGTCTTTGACCCCGAAAACCTCCACATACCAATTTTTAATAGAATCGGACCATAATTACAAAACTCGTTCGCCATCTTAGAACCGCCATCTTGAATTTGTGAATTTTGAAAAAAAAATCATAATCTCCGACCCCGAAAACCCCCACAATTGCAGAAGTGGAGTATAAATTGGACCATAAACATTCACAGATTATGGAGACTATCAACCTACTGATGAACACCGTTAAACAATCATATGTTGAAATAAATAAATGTTATGAAGAAATTAAACATCAGGGAAAAACATCTTGTGGTTTAGATGAAATGAAACTACAGTCAGCTTTAAATACACACTGTACAAATGTGGTTAAAAAAGACATGGAAGCTATGTTAAATAAAATTGTCAGTAAGACAAATACAAAAAATGAAGATACAACTGCAAAAGAACAAAAGAAAGGATGTTATTATTGGAAAAAACAGTTATGACATTGAATAGACAACTTGGTAAAATAGATGCTTTAGAAAATGAGATCATTTTGCTAAAAAAAAAAGCAACATATATCAGAAACATGTAGGGAAGAAGAGCAGGATTATGATAAAATCCTGAAAAGCACACCTAGCAGAATTAATAGAACAACCGTTACAACAATGGACCAGAGTTATCATCTGCTTCGTCAAAAGATCATTTAAAAAAACAACAGTCGAAATTGGTAGAGGAATATGAAAATAAAATGCAGGATATAATAAATTTGCAAACCGAAGGCAGTAAACGATTAGAGTCTGCTAAAACTAATCAAAGTGAAAACAATTATAAGAATGCAGATAAAAAAAAGGAAGAGAAGAAAGAAAATCCAGGTACACCAGAAAATATGGACCTGTTTAAGGAACCGATGAAAGTAACAGTATCAAAACAGTAAATAAACAAACATACATTTTTGCTACAGGTTTTGAAGTTGATACAAGTATAAGTGATATCATGAATATATTGAAAAAAGTTGATAAAAATGTACCTTTCACTTGTGAAATATTGAGTTTGTCCAATAGTCACACAGTTAGTTCTTACAAGATAGGTGTTCCTTTCTACTTACATAAACAAATTCTGAGAGCAAATTTATGGCCAAGAGGTGTACTAGTAAATTATTTTTTAGACAAAATAACCAACTAAATGCTAACAATTTTGTCTGTCACATTATGTATGCAAATTGTCAAAGTCTTTTAAGTAATTACAACAATATCATGTATTTTTTTTTTTTTTTTTTTTTTTTTATTTTTTGGTTCCCACGAAAAGGGATATCCTGTAATGTTCAGAGAACATCGGTGGGAACCTAGGGAAAGAAGGTAGGAGTTGGTGTTCTTCTTAAATTTCTGAAGGTTGTATGCCTCGGGGAACACCTCCTAGGCAATGAGTTCCAAAGCCTGCTGTTAGTTGGATGAACGAGTCTTTGGAAAGTGATGTTCTGCAGGTTTCCAAAGTGACCACGAAGGGTGTGATGACTGAACTTGCGGGTTATTCTCGAAGAGACTGCCAAAGCAGGAGCGATTGTTGATATTTCAGAAGAGCATGCCCATGAAAATATCTATAAAATAGAGACAAATCGCCAACTTTTCTACGGTGTTCCAGACAAGTGAGCGAGTTTGTAGCGAGGCATCACCGGGCGAGGCGAATTGCCCTTTTTGGACAGAATCCAATAGCCTCAGGATATGTTTAGGTGCCGCACTCCAAATATGGGAACAGTATTCCAGGACAGGTCGGATCTGTGCCTTATAGATCATAAGCAGCTGACTGGGGTGAAATAGCTCTTGCACGAAACAGAAAACCAAGTTTTGGGATGCACTTTTGGCAATGGACCTCACGTGATTTTCCCAGGAAAGGTTATTGCTGATAGTAATACCAAGCATCGATATGGATGGCTTCAGTGGTATGGTTACTCCTGACAAAGTTATGTTAGGCACAGTGAGATCGGCTTTTCTAGAGAAAAGACATGCTTGTGTTTTGTTTGCATTGAATTCTACCAAGTTATTAGATCCCCATTCGAGAATTGTTGCCAAGTCCATATTTATATTATTAACATTTCTTCCTCGTTCGTTTCTGGTTTCACGGGGCTGATATAGGGGCCCTGGAAGAGAAGCGGTATGGAGGGTACTATCATCGCAAAGCTGTGTACTGGACATGAAGTTGCTTTCAACAGGTCGTTGATGTGAAGTAGAAATAGTGTTGGTGCGAGAATGGATCCTTGCGGAACACCAGCATTTATGAGTAGAGTGTCAGATGAAACTCCATCGACCACTACATGGAGAGACCTGTTTGAGGAAAACTAGCAAGCAGAGAACACAGCTGAGGGGCAAGCCATAAGGCGGAAGCTTGGCGAGGAGTCCCTGGTGCCAAACTCGATCGAGCCTTGGAGATATCTAATGCCACAGCTAAAGTTTCTCCATGCTTTTCAATAGATAGCTACCATATATGTGAGGCGTAGCGAGCAGGTCACCAGTTGATCTCTGATGGCGGAAGCCATATTGCCTATCGTTGACAATTCCTGAGTCTTCCAGATATTTCATGAGCTCGATGTTGATGGCTTTTTCCATGACCTTTGAAATAATAGATAGCAGTGCGATAGGTCTGTAGTTGCTAGGTAGGGCCTTTTGCCTTTTTTAGGGACTGGCTGTACTCTTGCAATTTTCAATTGGAGCGGAAATACCCCAAATTGTAAGAGTGGTTGAACAACTTGCAAAGAACAGGTGTTAGTTCGGGGCACATTTCTTGAGAACAATCGGCGGGATTCCGTCAGATCCACAGGCTTTGTTGGTGTTGAGACCCAGCAAAATTTTTCTGATAGATGCGTTGGCGAAAGGTGATCTCGGACATGTGACTGTCAATAGGTGTAATGTTGGGGTTGTTTTCCGATGAATCAGAGTGGAATTTCCAGCAAATAGGTGAGCAAAGATATTGGCTTTTCCTGGGCAGTCGTTGCTAGTGTTCCATCTTCTTTGGTTAGGGAGGAAATGAGCTGGAAGTGAAATTTCTTCCCACAGCTTAACAAAAGACCAAAATGAAGCGGGATCCGTTAGGACATACAGCAAGTTTTGATCTTATTTTGGCTTTGTGGGCATCTTTTGAGCATTCTATTGTCTCTTTACATATGCCTCTAGCCTCGACATATGCTGCTCTGGTCTCAGGGCCCGGATTTTTAGCTATCGATGGTATGCTGCCTGTTTGGAAGCCACAGCTCTAGAGCAGTTTCTGTTAAACCAGGTCTTATCGGATGATGTTCTTCTTTCGGTATTCGGTATGTAAGTTTGCATCCCCAACATGATGATTTCAGAAATTGTCTCAGCACATCGTGTTGGATCTACTGAAGAGAAACAAACTCTCTTCCATGGAAACGCTGAGAAAAACATACGAAGACCTTCCCAGTCGGCCGAATTGTAATGCCACATGAGGCGGGGTGGTATTGTGCAGCTCGATGGTAAATGGAAAGAGCATGTTGTGGAGATGAGGGTGTGGTCAGAGTTTCCAAGTGGGGCACAAACTTCTATTCTATACGGGTCAGGATTGGTGGTGAGGAAAAGATCTAGTGTATTGGCAGACTGGTTGTTGCCATCAACCCTGGATTATCTGTTTATCTGAAACTCATGTTACAGATGATATTTTGCAGCACGAAATACAAATTCAAAATTATAAATCAGTATTATGTAACTCATCTAGTAGACATACAGGTGGGGTTGCTAAAAAAATGGATTAAAATTTGAACAAATATTAATAGACAAAATTAATATGAATATGTGGATAGCAGCGATAAAAGTCAAAGTAAGTTGTGATTGGTATATTATATGCTGTATCTATCATTCGCCAAATGCATCTCATAATGATTTTATTGAGTTTATGAAAGATAGATTGGAGGAACTGATATGTCAGAAGTATTATCTGATAATTGTAGGGGATTTAACCAGAGATAAACACATATAACTGAGCAATTTATGATGTATATGTATGTGTGCATATTAGTGTATTTGTGTATATCAATGTGTGTATCCATCATGTATATTTCATAACTCTTCTTTATTAGTACTGGAAAATTACCCCAATTGTGACTAGAAAATTACCCCGATTGTGATAGAAAATTACCCCGATTGTGACTTACCCTCTAATATATGTAAAATCTCAATGAGAAGAGCCCACTTATGATGTAATATACTACCTGAATGTGGCAAATCCACAATTTTCTACCATGTTTACCATAAAAAAAAATACAAATTCTACCCATTTTAAAGTAATTAAAAATAAAAAAAAAATACTATGGAAATCACATACACAAGTAGTTAATACTACTTCTGTGACCCACCTGTTTATTCACAAGCACACTTGTATAAGTATATATTATGTATTATTTATTATGATGAATAAACATATATTATTATTATTATTATTTCAATATTGATTTCAAATCAGATGAAATATATAGTCGCAAAATCAAAGAACTCTTCTTGTACCTGGGGCTCGAGCAATTAGTGAAACAGGATACACGAGTAACAAAAAATTCTGCCACCGTGATTGATTATTTAGTGACAAATGATGTTAACATACAACATCAAGTAACAGATGTTGCAAAAATATCGGATCATTCAAATATTCTCATTTCATTGAATAACAAAATAGATAAATCAAAAGGAAAACAAAATACTATAATAAAAAGAGATTTCAAATATTTTTATGAAACAAATTTTCAAATATCATTAATTGATTCGAACTGGGATGCAAATAACACGAACATTCACGATTTGTCAAGAAAGTTGATAGAAATTCTAGCTAAAAAATTTAATATGTTTTGCCCATGGAAACAATTTAAAATATTTAATAATTTCAAATTGAATGTTTGGTTTACAGAAGACTTAATGGAAAAATTGAAATATAGAGATAGACTATACAGGCAAGCTAAATTTACAAAGACAGAAATTGATTGGAGTGAATATAGAAGGGTAAGAAACGAAGTTACAGGAAAAATAAGACAGGAAACAAGAAATTATTATGATCAACAGATTGATGAGAATAAAAGGCTTTATGGAAATCCTTAAAAGAATTGCTTAATGGGAAAAAACTTCAAAATCCTTCATCTATTCAATTTGAATTGAAGGCTGAAGAAAATTGTGCAGATATTGCAAATGCATTCAATACATACTTTGTTCAAAGTATAAATGAAATTATACAAAAAATAAAACCGATAAATGACACTTGTTATACTATAAATTTTATCACAGAAATTCTGCCAAATTTCATTGAATTTGTGCCCTTAACAATGGCAGACCTGAAACGTATTTTGTTATCATTAAAAAAGAATACATCAGATAGAGATGGTATAAATTTAAATATAATATTCAATAGTTGCAAATTGGTTCTTGGATGTTGTAAATTTATCTTTGAGTAAAGGGATATTTCCACATGACTGGAAGACATCTACAGTCATTCCTATTCAGAAAATTAATAACACTGTGATATGTTCAGAATTTAGGCCAATTAATACATTTCCAGTCTATGAAAAAATAGTAGAAATGGCAGTTAAGGAACAATTATTAATATATATTAATAACAATAAGATACTAATCACACAACAGTCAGGTTTTAGACAATCACACTCATGCGAAACTGCATTACAATTATTAATATCATCGTGGAAAATTGATGTTGCTGATAAAAAACTGATAGGTGTGGTGTTTTTGGACTTTCAAAGAGCTTTTGAAACAATCAATGTGGACTTGTTGTTATTAAAACTAGAAAGATATGGTCTCTCCGGTAATGTGTTGAAATGGTTCACTAGTTTTTTGAAGGAAAGGAAACAAGTTGTTAGATATAATGATGAATATTACATTAACCCAAACATAAAACCTGAAATATTATTCAGCAAAGGATTAATACTGTTTAATAATCTACCAAGGGAATTAAAAAAAATATTATCAGTAAATGTATTCAAAAATGAATGCTCTAAATATGTTAGAACTATAGTTCATGGTTGAAAACTAGGATGTGTTATCTTTTTTATAAGTAGTTTTAGATATGTATATTATTTTTTTCTTGTGTTAGTATTAGAATAGTATGAGAATTAGTCTTAGTGAAATGTGAAGAGCTTCTGCTAATAAAGGGTTTTATATAATTTTGAGTCGAATCGGACCATAAACACAAATATCGTCCGCCATCTTGAATTTGTGAATTTTGAAAGAAAAATCATAATCTCCAGCCCCGAAAACCCCCACATACTAATTTTGAGTCGAATCGAACCATAAACACAAATCTCGTCCGCCATCTTAGAGCCGCCATTTTGTTTTTTTTCTCTCAAAAATGCCATAATGCATTGTCACGGGAACTATGAACACCTGCCAAATTTCACGTTAATCGGGCAACTGGAAGTGGATCAAATTTAATTTGCAAGATTTGATGACAAACATCGGGACATGTGAAACTAAATAAAAGCTTGTAAAAATGATATTGTTCCGTAATGAATAAAACTTATTTGAAATTTTTTTTGTTTCAATATTTCATCCGCATTACACGTTGATGAAACAATCCCGAAAATCACCATTCATTATTGCACCTGAATCAATCACGAACAATTCTTCCTATCAACCAACAAATCTCAACAATCTCAAAAACCGTCTTTTATTATTCTACATGAATCAATCATCAATAATTCATTTTATCACCTAATAAAGTTCAGCTGCTTTTATATTTATTTTTATTCTTGCGTGTTTCTGCCCTTGAGAATGTTACACCCATGGCATCACACCGATAGCTGGTCTTTCGAATCGTGCATACGCAAAAATCGGGATTTCAATTTATTTCTCCGTTTAACTTGCTAGCCGCATCGGTGGAACGTGTTGGAATCACAACATTGGACAATTAATGAATGACTCGCTGTATCTGTTTGTTCTATAATCTAAGAATATAACAAGAGCTCTCAATAAAATGAAAGGATGGTGCAATAAAAATCGGCTTACTTTAAATACTGATGAGACAGTTTACATAAATTTTCATACGAAAAAGTCAGCTCCAAGAAATGTTTGTGGAAATATAAAATTCACTGAATATGTTAAGTTACTTGGTACATGGTGATATAAACCGCACACCTGAGAATCATTGATATGACCCTGGCCTGTGGAATTAAAAACCCCACAACTGACTAGCCATTGATATGACCCCGTACAGAGTTTTGTTTATTTAGAAACTCCACTCTTTAATTATTAGTTGAGATGTTGTTACCAAGTTTATGAAGGGCTATACTGAGTGTGAATAATTTGTAAATACTCACTGGCGATTTTTATCGAGCGGCAGATAAGAATCGTACTCTCAATATATAGATGTTATAAATTTTTAGAGAGCTGGAATCGTCCAAATTTTGTACCTTGCGAATCTAGTTAAGGATACTATGCAAATAATTAAAGCACTTTGAAAAACAAACAAACTATATTAATAAAAAAAATACTTCATTACCACAAATACACATTGTATGGTATGACATTTTAATTAATTCAACTCCAGTAAGTAATACATCCTGATTAATAATTGTGTGACAACTGACGGTAAGTTGTATAAATTTTCTAAAGCCGCTGTATAAAGGAACTGAGATTTCAAGAATCTAACAATTTCAAAATGACTTCAAGGTTGAAAAGGGAAACATTCTCGATTGAATATTGATTCCACATCTGATTTTATGAAAATCCTGTTTATATTTTCAACAAATCGACTTCAAGGTGAACAACAATTTTTCCATATAAAATAATCTGTCTAAACCAGTTACAAAATAAATTCAGTTTTTTTTTTCAACCACATTGTATATAATATATATTATTTTAATAATTTGAAAATCTCAAAAAAATAAGGAAACTATGGTGAAGGAACAAATGCATACATATACTCTTGAACAAAATACCTATCTGAAACTCTACTAATTGAGAAAATAAAATAATAATGAAAACATTATTATTGGTTGAATGACACGTATCATTCAACGAAACTGGATGAATGATTCATAAAATTTGGTAATACTTCAAACACACAGGATATAAAATTAATTTGATTCAATAATAAAACTGAAATAATTCTAGGTATAGATTTGCATTACAACAATTAATCAAAATATTTCGGAATGTATTCCGCAGTCATGAAAGTCTAGTTTTTATTCATACTATAATTAACTGGAGATTTTATAGAGTAGTTCAAAGCTAATTTAATTTATGATTTGAAAAAAAATAACAAACAAATGACCATACTCAAATATGTGGTTAAAATTTCATAAAAAAACATTTTAACTTTGGTTGCTATTCAATTTAATAAATAAATGGGAAAGATCTGATACGCCAAATTAATACAAACACAAAAATAAGCTTACCCCTTTTTTCATTGATTCAGATTTCAACCACAATATTTTTAGCAAACGATTTCTAAATTCTGATTATTCATTATTAATTTCTATATAATTTTCTTAGTTAATATGTTTAGTAATTAAATACCAAAGTTTTTCTAACGCGCACTAATTTAAAAAAAACATTCTTCCATTCCGATAATTTTCTAATACTTTAAATTATACATTTCAATTATTTTTATTCGACCGTAAGACTGTATTTTAATAAGACTACATGTTAGAACTTAACTATGTACTGGTTTGAATGAAAGGCCATGAGTGTGTTAAATTTTATTTTTCAATCCTTTCTATAGTACTTCTAGTGGATGACGTTTTACGCGTTAGTTATTTTCAGTCTCCCACGTAGCAGCTAGTGATGGCAATGTGGTTGATTTATGAGCGGTTCACGGATGCGTACAAAAAACAAGACTTGTTTTTCTTATGTTGAAGTTTTTATCTCCCCAATTTATTACTTCCTATATTTTTATCAGCAGTTCAGATAGGACCCACATATGTTAATGATTATTCTTGGTGGGATATTATATCTTAGCCGGGGGATGTCCACATGTTTTTTATTTTTATAGCGTCATAAATTTGAGAAGTTTATGTATGTATTCTGTGATAATATGACTTTCACACGCATGCACTTTTCGTAGGTGTTGAAACTTTCGCTTTCATAAAATATAATTTTTTTGTTTAACAATATATCTTAGTTGGCCTTTTTATAATATCATGATGTGATTTCAAGCTCTATATTGTAGCGATTAATTTTTTATGCATTTTTCAACATTCTCAGTATGGATTATTCGTTAAAATAATTTTTCATATTTGAGATGGCCACATTCTTCATAAATAAATTCGTTATATCTATGTATCTGTATTCTCAGGTCATAACAATGGCTTAACTCAGATCTTAGCTTCTCTTCCCACATACACTTTGTTTGTAAGCATCTCAACAAAGCATACTATGCAATTCTTCAGATGAAACCAATTTTGGACAAAGAAGGGCTGTTGAACTTATATTATGCATTTGCTTACAGCTATATATCAAACTAGCTTATACCAGCGACTTTGCCCGAATAGTGGATTCCGAAGTCATACTTTTTTATACACTTTTTTGATTAAATGCAAGAAATTTGGAAAATACAATTCTGCTGAATATGGCACCACGTTAACATTACAAAACAACACACATGAAACATATATAACGGTATCTGAAAAATTCTGAAACTATAAAAACTTACCGAAAAATTAATCTTTAGTTACCCTAGTACCTCTTTCTATACGATGTTTGTGGTATTGCCTTATATAGTTATTTGTTTTAAGGAATATTTATAGCGAGTTTCAGGTTAATCAGGAATATGTTTCTCCATACAAACTTCACCACCCTAGGGGATGAAATTAAAACGTTTTGTATTTCACATTTTATTATCTGCATCAAGAATATGTATACCCAGTTTTAAGCTAATATGACCATGGAATAAGATTTTCTATACTTTTAATCCCTTTTCACCCCTATAGGGATGGAATTTTCAACAAGATGATTTCTTTATTTGCAACAGTGAGCCAAAATACCAATTTTCATGAACCTAACTTGAAAACTAAAGGTACTCCTATACAAACTTTCAACCCCCATTTTTCTCCCTTTAGGGTTTATTTTTCAAAAACCTTGAAATACTTGTTTTTTTATTTGAAAAGAAGAGTCTAAGAGTCTGGGAGTTGATGAATCAGTCAGTCAATCAAGACATGTAATTTTATATAATATTGCAACATGGGTACTAGCAACGGAGAACAAGAGTCTTCACCTCTCAATACAGAGATTCATGTAGACCTGTCTTTAAAAAACACTGCATTCTGCCTATCCATTTCACATTCATCTTAACATATGTAAAGTTTGTGAAAAGGAACATTTCTCACTTTGACGTGTTGGGAAGTCATCATAACAAACCATCAAGAAATTTTATCTTAGATATACCGAAACCTAAAACAACAATCTTAAAAAATTCAACCTTTTATAATTTATAAAAGTTGAAATAACAACCCATCAATAATTTTATGTTGAATATACTGAAATATAAAACGACAACCTTCAAAAACTTAACATTTTATAATTACATGTCTTTATAAAAACCAGCATATATCTTTAAAGGACATCAACAACTAGAACAACTTCAAAAATGCAACAACAAAAAATACCTCTTGGAAAATTGCTTTAAAATTCGAACACTGAATGTTCACAGAAATATTTTAATGTGTTTGCTGTTTATTTTTGAATTAAAACTGTATATAACTTAAATTTTAACTGTATATAACCTATAATAAAAAAAAGGAATTTATAATTCTGCTTATGGGAAATCCTGACCTGCTAATTAATAAGGCCAATAAATACTACGTTTTACGTAGAAAGTTGAAATTTGACATGTAACCTGCACATTCCCTTATAGTTATAACTTTATAAATACATTTTCCCCCATCTATGTCTGAAACTACGAGAGTTGAAATTGTGAATCGAGGTTTCTAAAAGTGCACCCAACATTTACAGAATAATGATAGCAATGACACTAGCTTTTATGGTTTTATTTAGAATTCAGTTTGAAATTTTTCCATGTTTTTTTTTTCAGGGGAAATTATGAACAATTCGATAGGACCAAAACAGAAAAACTCAAAAACCAACAAAGAGAATATGAGGCACAGATGCAACAAAGACAGCACGTTCAGGAATTCATTGACAGATTTAGGTACAACGCAAATAGGGCTGCCCTAGTACAGTCCAAGATAAAAATGTTGGAAAAAATGTGAGTAGATGGAAATCTGTTTGCGTTAGGTCGTGATTTGTATGTATTTTAGGCCTGAACTCAAACCAATAGTAAAAGAATCCGAAGTAGTATTGAAATTGCCGGATACCGAACCCTTGTCACCTCCTATATTACAGTTGAATGAAGTTTCGTTCCGGTATAATGAAGAACGTGTGATATTCACTGATGTTAACTTGGGTGCTATCATGGATTCTAGGATATGTATTGTAAGTCGACCAATTTTGATTATATATGTTGAACTCGGGTTTCCCTCTGCCGCGTATTTCGGTTATCATTGAGGCATATCTTTTCAGTATTTTTTCATGAATTTAATGGGGCATATCATTTTCCTTATCACTTTATCTCGAAACAGGTCGGTTACCTACAGGGGAAGGGGGCAGTGAGATTTCCTCACCGGCATTAATTACCGGTGTCTTCCGTCTCATTTCGCGGAATCTCTCAAACCTTAAGAATAAATTCCATTCTTCCTGTTCCTCCTGCGATACCACCTGCCGAATAGCAGGGATTTCACTATTCGGGCGGGCCGTTTGATGAACGGCCTCGCATGCAGGAGGGACCCCTTCGATCGGGGGCTTGTCACTAGCTCGCGAGCGATTGAGCTCTGATAAAAGAGAATCATTGTCTGGAGTGCGGGGGCGGTTTGACTCAAACATTCTCATTTCATTCATTCCTGAATTTCTTGAAAATTGTTTAAAAAAAATTGAGTGGGCTGGAGGCCCCTGAACTTAACTTATTGCGTTCTAAATTTTGGAAGGTTTCCACAACTCGTTGAGGTGAGCCATTATTTATTGGGGTATGAGTTACCCTGGCGGGTCTATCGCCAAAATTCAAAATATTACTTGAGGCTCTCAATAGCCTATTGAAACAAAAATTAGTGGAAGTTTCCCTCTGACTCAGATCACGCATTGTATTCTGTTCAACAGAAAAATTATTCGGTGTTTCATCATTGTCTTCAACAGGAAAGTTCCCAACGGGACTTTTGTTCACATTCATACAATCCATACTCCCTCTCATACGGTTTAACCTAGGAGATGTAAGTGAATTTGAATGCACCGCTTTTTGCGAATCTAGAGGGTTGCTAGATTCCGTAGCGTAATTTTCAACGCGTCGCGATTCAACGAACAGGTGTGAGCTCTTCGAGCCTATACTTTCTATACAGAATTGTCTCCATTGATTTCAGGGCTCCCCAAACTAGAGCCAAAAGAAAAATTATTTTCAACAGAAAATGAACCACGGACTGGCGCAGTTAGGATGGGCTGAAAAGCCAGACGATTCTCATATGGAGAACAAACAAGAGCTTGGTTGTATGAAACTTGCGTGATACTTTCAACGGGGTGAAGTACACATGAAGTTTGTTGAATTTGTGTTTTGGGGCGAGTCCTTGATCGTAAATTGTAGGACATGGAGGGATGTCAAAAGTGAATTTACTCCCTAAAAATTAAGCGCGTACCGAATCTATCTTAATAAAATTTCCCTAAGACCGAACTATATAACGCGTACAACTGCAGACACGACGGTCACAAAGGCACCTACGATCCCTACACATCTTCGACACACATAAGCTAAAACCTTTAGTTTTATTGACAGAATTTATTATTAATAAACCGTGTTTACACCTATCACTGCAGTGTAACTGATACGTTTTTAGTCGCAGAAAGACCCTTGCACTGAGGTTCATACACGTGTATGATCTCTAGGTTCAATTCTGGTTGATGTCTCGCTTCAGTGTATCTGTCACAAATCGCGGTTTGTGAGGGATATCACGTCAGTGAGCTGCCGACGATAAGGGGGTTTTCTCCCAGCCTCAGGAGAAATCAAATTAGGCTTGGACCACCCCGCATACCAAAGCACACGAGTGCAGGATCCTGTAAGAGAAGGGTTAATTAGTATACCAATCAACGTATAACGTAGAAATCAGCTGGACGCTGGAAAAACCTGTATCAGGAGTTGAAACGAAAAGGTTGATTAATCAAAGACTGGAGGCTAGAACTCTTGAAGTTGGCGATCAAAAATCCCTCAATCTGCTGCCGTTGGCTATCAACCCTCGTATCTAGTCCTTAGGCGGTGTAGGATCTGGCGTCGATAAGAATTCTCAAAATAAAAATAAATTATCGCCAGGCTTCGAGATCACAGTTAGGACTCCAAATAACTGTGAAAGAATGAGCTGCTTTTCCCCAGGAAGCACTTCGTATAATATCCAGTGGACTGGCTATAGTCAGAAAATCACTAGCAGGCAGCGCCGAAGAATAAAAAAATATAACTCACCCCAGGTGGTAGACGTATTTGTTCCATGGTTCTAAGAAAAAAGACCATTCCATTTGAGAAAAGCTTTCTAGGCCTCGAAAACTATTACTCCCCCACTCATAGCCGGCCAAAATGCCGTTCGTTCAGTGTATTTGTTCCATGGTTCTAAGAAAAAATCTGTTTTTAACTCGACATCTTGAAAAAACATATCGGATGCCGAATAAAGAAAACAATATCTCGTACACTTGTTTTCGAAAACCCAACTGTTTATTTCACGCCTATTCGGCGAAATCTCTCGTCAAAATCTCCAGTGCCATTGACCATGGTT
Source organism: Gonioctena quinquepunctata (assembly GCA_018342105.1). Taxonomy (NCBI): domain Eukaryota; kingdom Metazoa; phylum Arthropoda; class Insecta; order Coleoptera; family Chrysomelidae; genus Gonioctena; species Gonioctena quinquepunctata. Next base: position 466,438 of record JAFIRS010000520.1, read on the forward strand.
ATGGTTTATGGGCCACCCGTCGAGCGCACTCGGGGCAAGCACTTGTAGTTTTAGACCCTCAATCACCCAGGTCAATCGTTTACATTCGTAGGAAACGATGTTTCTTCGTATGGTTTTTATACCGTGTTCATTCCTCATATGCATATGCGCTCTGAGATTAAATGTACACAGGGTAGCTGATGACAGGGTTTTCCACACGACAACTTGATGTTCATTCGAGAACCCCATAACACCAACTCTCTCCATAGCTCCATGGCTTTAATGGTGTTCTCACACATATAAGTCAAGTTTTTGTAGAGACAATATTAAAAAAATACACTAATAGTATGCATTTTGCCAGGAAAGTAGTTGTTTTCTGTTAGATATTACAAAAATTTGATTTATTTATTGTATATTTTTTAGTTTCAAGAATATTTTGAAAATTTATTACTTTTCAACATGAAATACATGTTGATAATGTGTGTTTATAGTGATAAAACATACTTAATGTCCAAAAAGCCAATTATTATTCATCAACATCCACTTCTCTTCTAAAGTTATATATTATTTTTCACTGAGGATTAAGTAAACACCACTTTAAAATATGACATTTGAGGGTAGTAGGTAAAATTTAAATAATGTTTTCAGGATGCCATAATGGTTCTTCTAGGGAAGTAATCGATTGTTGATATTGTATTTGTAAAACTGGATATAATTTTTTTCTAGATATAACTTTCAGGATTAACAATGCTCAGAAATGAAAATCCTACTTACTTCTCTTGTAAAGTAATATGTATGGAGGCTGCAAATTAACTTTTTGCACTGGTAATAGTTCTATTTTGGGGAAATTGAGAATATGCCATTTGTTGGTATTTATGTATTGCCTCCTGAACATGAATCCAAAGTTAAAACGCGGCCCTCCTAAATACTTTCGGAGGACGAACTAATATAATTTTTCAGCACTATTTTCGGTCACTGAAAATATTCAAAATTCGCATTTTTTTCAACCAAATAACACTACACACACCCGAAATCATGTGTTTATCGCACGTAAAACGGCTGTCTAAAATTTATCCATTTTTATATACATGTATTTATCAAATTTTCATTTTTCAGGTTGGTGATAATGGTGCTGGTAAAACAACGTTACTTAAAATCATCATGGGTATTTTGTATCCAACCCAAGGTATGAGGCATGTACATAGGAACCTCAAATTTGGATACTTTAGTCAACATCACGTAGACCAATTAGATATGAATGTCAACTCGGTAGAGCTCCTTCAACAAGCTCATCCAGGTATGTATTCTACATTTTTCTATTTATGACAGGATATGTTTTTTTTAAATTTTCTATCCCAACTTGAAGGGTAATGGAGCAACGAAATATATTGTAATTTCTTTTAAGATTTGAACAGAGGGGAGATGTTCATTTAGAAAAGGAAAAACATGCCCAATCATCAATTCTGTTGGTAGTTCCAATTTCATAATTTCATTGGGTTTTTAATTTGAATTCTTGAAAATGGTTGTGGTAAAGTATTCATAATTATTAAGGGAGCTTTCTTCTTGCTCCTGAGTCCCTTTTTAACATTTTGAGGTCCATAGTCTTATGGTTGATGTTTTTTTCCTTTTCATATCGTTGTTAACCGTACTTTGAAGTGTTGTCTCATCTATAATTTTCGTTTTCTAGTGCATTTAACTCGCCAATTGGGTCAGTATTTTTGCCAATTTACTTCCACAGTGGCAGTGTCTATTTCATTCTAAGTTGAATGATGGTATTTTTTTAGAAAGCAAATGAAACACAGATTTGTTGTAAGTTAGTGAGATCTTATTGTTCGTTATATGTAAATTTACTATATAATTTTCTCACAAAACTCAATGTTTTTTTGTAAATAAATAATTTCGCAATTCAATTGCAATTCGACATCCCTACCTCAAAAATATGTTTTTTTTTTAAATGATCTTAACACCCCAAAATTCTTTAGAAAAGTTAAAATACATACAATTATCAACAAATTTTAAATTCATAGGTTTGAAATACGAATTAAATGAAGAGGGATGATAAAACAGGCGCTTTAACGTCATTGAATTTATGATTATATCAATAATAATTAGACTTAGAATCGTCTATAAAATCTTGGGAATATACTGATTTGATACTATTTCTATTCTATCTAGAAGCGGTCTTGGTGCCATCTGAAACACTAATATATTATTATTCAAATATATAGCATTTTTCTAGATGACACACTGAACTAGTCAGTTCACATAGAGCAGCTTGGTAATAAAATCTCCAAATATATATTCCTACTCCAGAAACTGAAGAATATTATTGGCGTGCATGCAATGTTATCAGCTTATTATGCATTCTTCCACTCCCAAATTTCTTAAGGAACAATTTTATGGGGAAATAGCGCAAAAGCTGTTGACATATTTATTCTTCAGAAAAAAGCAATAAGAATAATCACTGTTGCTGGTTATGCTGATTCATGTAGACCACTATTCAAATCCCTAAAAATCATGACACTACCAACTGTCTACTTATACCAACTTTTATTAGAAATTCATAAAAACAAAGGACTTTATGGAAAAAATTCTGACTTTCACGATTATCCCACCTGGAGCTGTCAATTAATCAGGCCAAGCAAATTCAGACTGCATAAGACTAGCGAAAACTTTCTAGATGTGAATCTCTACAATGTAAAAATGTAAAATATGTAAAAAATCAAAATCCATATAATTATAAAAAACATTTGAAAGAATTTTTGATTTCAAATGCATTCTATTCCAGAGAAGAATATATGGCTGCTCTGAGTTCTGGTACTCAATAACCATACTATCTCAGAGAATAAAAGGAGAATTTTAACATTTAGTATTTTAATATTTTTTGTTTTGTATTTGTTTCAATATTTTGAAAATCAATATTTTATCTATACTACTACTGTTTTTGTTTTGTAATTTGATGTGTCTTATTTTTATCTTCGCTGTACACCTAAAAGATCAATAAACTATCTATTTATCTATCTATATTATTATCATGCCAAGTTTATCCCAAACGTTTATAGGTATAAGCGAGGATACTAGGGTTTCTAGATATTGAACTTAGTAGGTTAGGGATTTAAATAAAATTCATAATTCGTTTGAACTGTATATAAACAACATATATACATATAAACAAACGTATATAAACAATTCGTACAAAAGCTGAGTATCCACTAACTATGTGTATCTCATTCCTGAAAGCATCTCTTGTTTATAAGGGCCAGAAGTGTTTATTTCACTTCATAAATCAGACCCTCTTGAGAATGCTACACAGAGTATTTTTCGATGAATTATAACTATTTGATTTGTGTTTATCTAACGGCAAACTCAACACTAGAAATCTTAAATTCATCTATGGAGTGTTCCTGTAAATTTTGGGTGAACTACTGTTTTTTCCTCAATTTTGGTTTTGATCACTGATTATTGCATCTTATAAGTTAACCTTTGTTATTTTTTTTTTTTAGGAAAAACTACAGAGGAATACCGAAGACAGCTGGGTAGCTTCGGAGTGTCCGGTGACCTGGCACTACAGACGGTGTCTAGTTTGTCTGGAGGTCAAAAATCCAGGGTAGCGTTTGCAAGTATGTGCCTGGGACGACCCAACTTCCTCGTTCTTGATGAACCTACCAATCATTTGGACATAGAAACAATAGAAGCCTTAGGAAAGGCCATCCAAAAATACACGGTATTTATAGTAATTCCAATTGAACATTGATTAATATATCTCCACACAATGAAAATCAAAGCTACAAAATAAAAGTGAGAATTTGTATTTTACTTGAAAATCAAACAGGAACGAAAAATTAAATATCGAGATCTTAAAAGTGTCTGGAAGTACATTCAAGTGATAAGTTTCACACTGTGTACAACATTTGTAACACTTGAAAGAAAACAGAAGTGGAAAAACAAACAATTGAAACCCTCAATATCTGATGCTACTATAACATTCTATAAAAACTTTTTTTGTCGCTAGCCATTCGTAAAGGTAGATTCATTATGAAAAGTAAGTAAGGAGCACCCCACACTTTTTTTACATAATAGGAAATTTTTTGGTCAATGACTTTATTATTTTTAGTCCATATTATATTTCAATAATAGTTTTGTTTCCATTTTGATGATGAAATAATCACTGTTTTTGACCATCATAATAATAGTTACAATAATAATAATAAATGTAGTTGATTGAATTAATATTACAAATCAAAAAGCTAGTGACCGAGGTCCTTCTGCCCATTAGTATAATCTTCTGATTTTTACAAGTGCTTAGATGCTGGAAGTTTTAACAATTTTATATAACAAAGAAAAAAAAATCCCAAATAATTCAACTATTAGTTATGTTATAGAAAGGAAAATTATATATATTGACATGAACTTGACCTTTTCTTTGTTTATTGTGCATGGATTCTTTTTTATGTACTTTTCAACCAAAGAAATAAAGATTATTATTATAAGTAGAATTGTTATGTTGGATTTATGGTGGAGAGATGTAATAGTTTTTCAAGCAAGGTTTCTTCTGAGTAGCGGTGTCTTTGTTGCACATTAGGGTCGTCTCAGAGCATATTTGGTGATTACCTTGATATTTTCTTGTTTTTGTGAGAATGTCCTGGCGAGATGTAGAATGTGTTCTCGTATTATCATAATTTTTGTGATCTGGTATAGTAGAGGGTTAGGGGTATTATGAAGAGGATTGTTTGGGTGCCTTTGTGATTTTCCTTATAGATGTAGTCTCTGCAATTTCGAGTGTATGTAGAGTTTGTTGTCTTAAGTTGAGAAATAGCGGATTGCTTATTCAATAAGGTCGACAAATCAGCTTGTAGATACGGCTTGCTGTTGCTATGCAATTCGTCTGAGTAGCAGTTGAGAATTTTGAGTTTTCTACTAGGGAGAAGGATGTAAATTAACTACACGATAAAGTCATGACATCCTAGTTAATGTATTTTGAATAAGAGTCCTTTGTGCCAAATGTCAATATTATTTGCCAGAATAACGAGGGGATGTAGGGTTGATCGTCCATTTCTAAATCCCCATTGATAACTTGGTATTTTGTTGTCTAAGATTTATAAAAGACGGTTTTTCTCTATTTTTTCTAGGTTTTTGGCCAGTACCGACAGTAATGTTATAGGGCAGTAGTTATTAGTTGCCTAGTGGTTTACGTTTGGTTTCGATATGGTAATGACGATATGGATGATGGCTGTTTTCTATTCGTTGGGGATGGTCTGTGTTGTTAGACAGTATTCATAGATTTTGATAATGTTTAAATGTATTCGGTAATCCAGTTTTCTCAAGCTATTCTTGGTAACATGGTCGTATCCGAGAGAAGTGTTTTTACCTTGATCTATAATGTTGAAATATTCCTCTACGTTGATGATATAAAAATCGCCGTCTTCGTGGTTGTGTGGATTTGAAAAGAAGTTTTCATACCATGCATTTATGTGCTGGTAATTATTTTGATCAAAATTTGGGTCTTTGCTTACTTGGTAGGCTTTTTCCCAGTTCTTTGCAAATATATAGGCTTTTCCTGCTGGAGATTCATACTTGATGTTATTATCTATAATTGTTGTGTTATTACCTTTTTACACGCTTTATATTAGCTTCACTTGTATGTTTGTAACCGACTCCTTTGGGCGCGATTTTGACCCACTTCCAGACGTACGAATGATTTGAAATTTGGCAGGTGTACATAATTCCGGTGACAATACATTAAGAAATTTTTGTTTGAAAAAAAACAAAATGGCGGCTCCAATATGGCGTACGAGTTTTGTGATTATGGTCCAATTCTATTCAAAATTGGTATGTGGGGGTTTTTGGGGTCGGAGATTATGATTATTTTGTCAAAATTGAAGGATTCAAGATGGCGGCTCCAAAATGGCGGACGAGTTTTGTGATTATGGTCCGATTCTATTCAAAATTGGAGAATAATAGTTGAAAAAATTAAATAATAATAATAATAGTTTGAAAAAACTAAAAAAACACCCTTTAATAGAAAACAAAACTAAAAAGTTGAAAATGAATAATAGTTTAAAAACTAAAGAACACGCTTTAATAGAAAACTAAACTAAAAAGTAGAAAATAATTTTAAATGAGTTTGAAATAAGAATACAGTGATTAACAACAAATTTATTTCATCGTAAAAAAGCGTGGGGTGCTTTTTAAGATATTTTCATAATGATTCTACTTTTACCAATATCTGTCCATGAAATATTAACAACAATTGACATCAAGCACCCCACACTTTTTTACGATGAAATAAATTTGTTGTTAATCTTATTTCAAACTAATTTAAAATTATTTTCCACTTTTTAGTTTATTTTCTTTAACGTTTTTTTTTTTAAACTATTTTTATTTATTAATATATCTTGATGGTTTTCGAATTTGTACCGTAGTTTTCCTTCTTTTTTAAGGCCATTAGTTTTTGTATATCTTTATTGTATTTGTTGATGGCAGTTTTGGCCGCTGGATCTTTATTTTGTATTCTGTATATCTGTCTTTTTCTTTTAATCAATCTCACTATGAATGGTGGAAGTTCATGGGCGTAGTAGTTGTACTTGTTTTTGGGTGTACATATCAGCACTGTTTCAGAGAGTTTACTACAGAAGTTACTGATTTGTTGGCTATCAATTTCATTTTCTGTAGATTGAATGAATGTCAACATTTCTTCTTTTTCCTGTTTTTTGGAAATTGTAGCGCATTATCTCTTCCGTCTTGATTTTTTTGCCTAGATCCAATGATATTTTGAATGCCAAGTGGTCCGAACCCAAGTCTGGTGTAAGTTCGACTTCTACAATATTTGATGAGATGTTGTTTGTGTGTAGCAATAAGTCCGGAGTTGTGTCATTGTTGTTGTGTTTATTCTCTTGAATGATGAGTTTGTCAGATTGTTATTCAGTTGCCTTTTCTTGACTCTATTGCAAACGTTCAGGTCACCGATGATAATGGAATATTTGTATGGACTAGCTTTTGTGAAAAAGTTTTCTTCGATTCTTGATGTAGGGTGTATGTATATGAGAAAAATGTATTGTCTGTCCTCTTGGAAGGGTAAAGTGAAGTGTATGCATTCGTTCAGGTGATTGTTGATGGCGGGGGAGTTTGCTTTCCTAATTTCATGTCTTGGATTCGCCTGAACCAGAGTTCTCCCCCTAGTTCTATGGATTATGGATTTGATTTCAGTTGCGTTGGTTTATGGACCAGTCTCTGTATGAGGTATTGGAGTCTTGATTGGTTTTTGCTTCAACAAATAGTGTTGTTTTCTTCAATGTAATTCCCTATAATGTGTTTTCTGCAGCTGTAACTATTGATGTTGGAGTATAATACGTTAATGATCTGCGTCATGGATATATTGAATATTGTTGGTGCTATTGACAAGTTCTGTTGGGGAGATAGTGCCTTCAACCTCGAGGTCAAAAATTGCTGTTGTATCGACATTTAAGTTATCTATAAATCTGTTAATAATAATAATCTTTATTGATTTCCAAGACCTACATGGTAAGTATAAAACAAGTCAAAATAGAACATTCAAAATAAGTAAAATCAACAAGTACATATAATTTAAATTTAAATAAATAAAAGAGTATAAATAAAAGAGTATGAGGAACAAAGATAGCCTATTATGACGAAAGGAACTCACCCATTGTATAAAACATGTTGTTCAATAAATATATCTTTAACGCTTTTCTGAATTTGACGTAATATGCTTCTTGTTTAATAATTGGAAGTGGTTGTATACTCTAATCCCATTAGTTATGGGGCCGTTCAAGCATATATTTAAATGATTTTGAGGTGCACACAGGTGATGGTTAAATCTCGTTGGGTAATTGTGTATGTCGCTATGGCAGGGAATGATGTTTCTGTTTTTATGTATGTAACAGGAAATTTCCAATAATATATATATATATATATATATATATATATATATGCAGCATAAGGGAAGTATTTTTAATTTGTTGAAAAGAGGTCTGCATGATTCTCTTTGATTTTTCTTCAACATTGCACGTATGCATTTTTTCTGAACAGCAAATAGTTTTTGAGCTGAAGAAGACATGCCCCACAACAATATACCGTATGATAGTCAGGACTGTATTTCAGCAAAGTAAAAGTTTTTTAAAACATTCAGATTGAGCACTCTCTGAAGGCATCTTATTTGATACAACTTACAGTTCAGATTTTTTATTGTATCACTTATATGTGATTCCCAGTCCAGTGTATCACTCATAGTTATACCTAGAAATTGTATAGTGTAGCATTTCTCTAGAGTCATTTCCCCTAAATGTATTTCTATGTTTTCGACCGTTCTCTGTTTTGTGTGGTAAATTTGAAACTGTGTTTTGCTGGCATTAATGTATAAATTATTAATCGAGAACCATAAGATAATTTTTTCCATGAGGGTATTACATGCTTGTTGATTTAGTTTGGGAGAGTCTTTTGATACCAGTATAGAGAGGTCATCAGCGTAGAGTGTTAATTTGAAAGGTGCAAGGTATTTTACAATATCTACTACATAAATTGAGAACAAAACTGGGGCAAGCACACTCCCCTGTGGCACTCCAACTTCCACAGGTGCCAAACGAGAGCGAGATATTGTGTTTTTACCACCCTCTTCATTGCAAGATATCTGTACATATTGATTCCTATTTGTCAAAAAGGACTTCAACCAGGCAAATGCACATCCTCTAATTCCGTATGACCAAAGCTTGTCAAGCAGCCGATCATGTGGGACACAATCGAACGCCTTGCTTAAATCACAGTATATACCTATAGGACTTCTTTTTTCATCTAAGTCATTGATTATGTTGATATATGTATCTATTGTTGCCGTAGATGTACATTTGAATTTTCTGAACCCATGTTGTTCATCTGGGATAAGTTTGAATCTTGCAATGAAGGAGTTTAGCCTCTCCAGCATACAGTATTCGAAAAGTTTTGAGAAAACTGATGTTATTGATATGGGTCTGTAGTTGTTCATGATATTTTTATCCTTTTTTTTGTGAAGTGGGATTACTTTTGCTGTTTTGAGGGCATCGGGGAATGTGCCTGTTTCTAGTGAAAAGTTTATTATGTGAGTTATAGGTTTCACCAGTTCATTTTTGAATTCTTTTACAATATTATTGGGTAAGTCATCAGGTCCAGAGGAGCGTTTATTTTTGAGTTTTGAGAACATTGTTAGCATTTCTTTCTCAGTGAAAGGAAGTATAACCATCGAAGTAAGAATGCTGTTGAGGCTATGCTCAAAGTAATTGTGATCTACCGGTGGGATCTCATCTATGACTTGTTTTGGAGCATCTATAAAAAAGTTATTGAAGAGATTAGCAATGTCTTCGGGACAGGAAAATTCTTCATTTTCATGGGAAATTTTAATATTGGGTGTTTTTGTGTTTTTATTATTTTTCATTTTATTGATAACTGCCCAAGAGGTTTTGCTTTTTTCTCAGAAGATTGTATTATTTGGTCATAATGATTTCATGAGTTCCTCAGTTTTTGTAGTAATTCCTCCCTATTAGTGTTTGTTGGTTCGTTCAATTGGTTGATGTAAGTCGTAATGATGTGATCGTGAATTGTTAATGGGTTGTGAATTCTTGAATTTTTCTTTTTCCCTGGAATAGGGGCTATTGGGCTTTTTGTTCATTTGAATGACCATGCCTAGGTCAGAGGTGCATTGTTTTTGTGGATGGCATCCTCTACATTTAGGGCATTTCTGTTGATTTTGCATAGTTCTGTAGGGTGTGGGAAAAAAAGGCATTTATTGCAGAGTTTGGGGGTCGAAGGAGGTGGTCTGCTAGTATAGACTGGGCAGTGCCGAAATTTGTAAAAAAAAACATCTTTCAACAGAGTCTCAAAGGTATTGAGTGAACCACTGAAGATTCTGATAGGACTTGTGGTCTTCCCTGTCTGTTTGGATGTGATTCGTCTACAGAATCTGTGTTCCAACTTACTTACGTTGAGGTGGTCTCTTATATTTTATTCACTGATTTCTTGTTCAACGCCCGAGATGACAACAGAATAACTTTCAACCTGAGAAGATGTATTTAGTGTAGTGTTGGACGGCTGTGATTCTTTGAAGTTCGAAAAAAAACATTTTTACGAGGTTTGTCAGGGTGTCGGTAACCATTTTTTGTCATTGTTTGTTTTCAGGATGAAACCTTTTTGTATTTTGATGATTTCATCATTTACCAGTGGATACATTTTTTCCCAGATATTACACAAAGAAATTCTGGTGGATCCTGAGTCTGCTGGTAAATGGAACAGGTGTTGATATTTTTTGTGTGTAATTCCTTTCATTGCTGGTGATAAGTTTTTGTATTGTAGTGGCTTTGCTTCTAGTGGGTTTTTATTCTCAGTTGTTTTTGTAGGTGCTGGAATTAAATTGGTACTGGTGTGTGTACCAATAATCACTTTCTGAATATTTTCTTGGGTTAATTGTTTGTTTCTTTTGGATATACTTTGCAGTCTCCTCCTTGATTTTCTTTTTTTAATTCTCACTTTTTTCCATTCCCCATCATCCATTAATTCCATTTCACTATAGGAGCCGTCACTTTCAGATGACATTGCTTTACACTTAACACTTGTACTAAAGCAGGAGCAAATGTGATGTGTGTGATCTCTATGAGGCTCACCATATACAGTTATAGTAATAAATTGACTTTATTTGACAAATGTACATGCATTTGCCCTAAGAAGGCGAAGATTAGCTAAATAGCTACTCTCGAACTCTTAACCTTTTCAATTTACAGAAGGTAACAAAACAAAAATAATAAAAAGAAAGCATTGACAATGTTAATAATATTAATAATCAGTAGTAGAGAAAAAGTTAACAAAATAGTAAGTATTGTATTCTAAAAAAGAGAAAATAAAGGAAATATAATATTTAATTATTATAATTTTGAAATAATGTATTGTATTAATGATTCACAACCTACCTAATGACTTCCATATGAAGTTTGCATCACAAAGCCTCAATCGGATAATTTGCAAGCTACCTAAGAAATACAAGAATATTCAAATTACTTCTCATGTACATCGAGTACTGTTTTCTGATTGGTTGCTAGTAAGATATTTCATTCACCAGCCAAACAGAAAACAGTAGTCGAATGTCGGATTCGACTACTGTTCATCATGTCACGTTGTTCGTAGGCAGCTTTCTAATTCACTGCTAGAGGCCTGTGCGAGAATCTTGAAAAGACAGCCACATCAGCATGGCAGTCGAATTGTTTTCTCTTCGTGCTGATTAATTTCGTGTGTTTGAATGGTTTTCAAATGATTTTATGATAATTGTAGTTTGTTATTAAGTGCCATAAAATATGCTGACTTTCGTCCACATCAACTCAATAGAATGGAGCATAGAAAATCACCTCTTGATGCTGGTGGATATTTATATAACCTACTTCCTAGAAACCTAAAGTCAGTGCAGAGCACTATTATTATAAAGACGTACTTCGGAACCCCCACTCTCTCCGAGCACCTTCAGGGGACGCCCCACACCCTTAAAAGCGCCTACCTTCCGGTTCAATCTTCTCCAGGTGCACAGTGGGATGCCTAAGGATTTGGATCGCCGGATCAACGCGATAGGTAATCCTAGCTACCGTTATAGCTCAGCCACGGTGGGGCCACTTGATAAAACACTCTACTGGCTCTGGGATGTCAGTGCCCGAGCGGTTTAATGCGCCGCTCCCCGCCGAATCAGCAGGAAATTCAATCGCCCGAACCCACAGGTGAAGGACTCCCCCGTCTCTACCGAGTTACGGTAATTTTCTATTGCCCCCACTATCTAGTACCCTGCCCCCCAGAGGCCAACACCTGCTGATAAGGCAACGCGAACGGTGGGGCTACCTCATCCCCTGGGTACCCATGTTAACAAGACTCCTCTTGTCAGCGTTTGATGGGTCACCGCCATATCAGACTTTCGACCTGATATTACTCGTGTGTACGTGTGACGAGTAACCGTTCAAGTGAGGGTTCGCCGAAGCTACTAAGCACTCTACCATGTTACCGAGAGAGGGACCTGGACTTTGCCCAGAGGTGTCTGGGATCGTCGCAGATACTCTCCTCCCGCCGGCCTAGCCACATGGTGGGACTAGGCCCAAGTGCAGAGCACTAGTATTTTCAAATCAAACCTGAAGAAATTAACACAGCTTTCTATTCAATTGAGGAATATATTCAATTAAATACCTAATCTCGACACCTGTACAATATTGTATATGTTATATATTAATGTTAGTCTAAACATGTAATGTGTTATTCGTCTCCAGGTATCTTACGTTTTTTAAATTCATTAAAAGTTCAATTGTAACTGTTCAACTAACAATTGTAACTACCTTCTTATGTGACAAAATTGAATTTTACTTGATATTCTACTGATGTATCTCATGTTATGCAAATAACCAAAAGATACCAATAAAAGTATCTATCATCTACTAATTCTGACTCGATCTACCAGTTTGGATATAATGAGGTTCGTTTGTTTTCAATATCATGGCTTAGGTGAGCAACGGTTCACAAAAATGAATGTTTTCTATTTTTTTTCCAATTTCTAAACACTTTAATTTGTTATAAAATTATACATGTCATTCACTTTATATATATATATATATATATATATATATATATATATATATATATATATTGCCGATGAAGATGGCAACGAATTACTGTAATGAAGAACAAATAATAAATTTGAAAAGGTATGCACTAGTGATGGGCTAATTCGAATGAAAAATAATCGATAATTCGTTGATTGAAGTAATCGAATAAATCATTCGAGATATCTCGAGAACTTGACCAGAATCATTCGAATGATCAGATCATTCAAATGCACTGCCGAGTAATTTGGTTCTCGGATAAGTTCTCAGTTTCTGTTCCACTGCGCTCACCGAATCCAAACGACGAATGGCAAATATAATCGAATATCAAATCCACACAATCCAGATAGAGGGGAGAAAAAACCGCCCACATCTAGAAATCGCCAACTCGGAACGTTAATTTGAATTATGCTGCGAAAATCGAGAACTTGAACATTATCATTCGAATGATTCAAATCACTCATCACTCAAATACGCTACCAAGTGAAATGATCGAACGACAAGTATCGAGATATCACGATCACATGCGTCATGATTTCGAATGACGAGTTTTATGAATGATGTAGTAGAGGTTATGAAAGAGTATTGGTTATGCTATCACAAAGATAAAATCATAATTGTGTGAAATTACTTATTTTGGAAGGAATTAAAATGGGAATCTTGCGTACGGAAACGTAATTCGGATTATGTTATTAGTACTCGAGTTCAGAAAATGATTGCAAGATGTCTGTAGTATCCGAGTGATATATAATTCGAATGATAATTCGATTATTTGAATATCTCGAATACTCAACATTCGATTATGGGAATAATTCGATTATGCCCATCACTAGTATGCGCATATAAAATATTCCGGGAACTGATACAAACATAATGTACTGATAGCATATTTTCAACCAATAATAAAATAGTGGTGCATGTGGGTTTTACGAAATCAATTCCGAACTCATAAAGAGCTGTCACTAGAGTTTTTTCAAGTGGTGATGACCCAGATTATCTAAGAAAATCTGTTGTGCCTATCCTCAAATCAAGGAACAGAAAGACAAGACTATTGTGAACTAAATACACCAATTAGACTAAAAAGTAACAAAATTCTCAGCGACAGATAGTATGGTTTTCAATAGGGAATTAGTAGTCTCAATATCTCTCTATTACACATTGAGGTTTCGGTGAATATATCAGAGTTTCGTAAATGACAAAAAAAATCAATGCTTTGCTGAAATTTTTTTCTGCTTTTATCTTGGGGATTTACGGTTTTGCAAAAAAACAATATTGTGGTAATTTTTATTGAAATTTCTTGGAATTCGGCTGTATAGTGATTTTGCTCCCTCAACAAGAATATTTTATATTATTTTGGTAATACATTTTTTTTTACACTCCTGACGTCTGTTTTCTCTGTTTAGGGAGGTATTATTCTAGTTTCCCACGACGAAAGGCTGATCCGAATGGTATGCAATGAACTCTGGGTATGCGGTGATGGTTCCGTAAAGAGCATAGAAGGAGGTTTTGATGAATACAGGAAAATTGTCGAGCAAGAGCTTGAAGCAGCGGCACAATCAAAATAACACTTACCTAGCTGAATTTTTGAGACCTAATCAAATTGTGAGCACTGTGATCGACGAATCAGTGTGTTTCTTTCTGAATAAGAAATTTTATTGTATAAATGTGCCTGTTTTAGATAACTTGTACTATTTATAATTTTTTGTTAAATTTTAATATATTCATATTTATAATGCCACATGTTCATACGAAATAAAATTATTTATAGTACATTATGAATTATTATTCATTAGACATGCTGAATCAGCATACATCTTTACTTCTCCATCTATGAGGATAAAGGTTATCGAACTTAAGGTGATCCAACAGTAATGAAACAGCAAAGTTCTGGTAGGTTGGCTAATGGAACACATTTTGTTGGCTAACCAACCGAGTCAGAAAATTCTAGGTTCCGTAAGAAAATGATTAATGAATCATAGTATACTTATTCAATCTGAATAAATTGAACATGCTTCAAAAATTGCAAAATCGTGGTATGAGGGTAATTTTGAAAGCAAATCGCCTCACCCCAATAAGATTGATGTTGGTGACACTTGGTTGGTTTTCAGTGGAAAACAGACTTTATTATCATACCATGATTTTCATATTCAAGATAACTAATAATATGGCTCCAGAATACTTTCAACAGTTTATAACATACAATAAAGATATACATAATCATAACACACGTAGCAAAAATAACATTTATGTGCACAGTACTTCCTACAGTAGTACCATGAACTCACTATTTTTTAGGGGTTTTGTGAATTTCAATAAACTACCGGATTCTGTTAGAACATCTACTTCTTTGATTGATTTTAAAAGTAAATTGAAGGAATACGTCCAAAATAAATTCACAGACTAATAGTACGGAATATTACACTTTTGTTGAATTTCATAATATGTGAAAATATTTTTATACATATTGTAACGTAAATAAACTTAACTTGGTTCTACTAATTTATTTCACACTTAATCTACAACTTAATTTATATTACTATTCCACTGTATAGCTCGATCGTATGGGCTCGTTCAGACTGTCCGTGAGACTTGAGGGCTGTCTATTTATCTCCGATACAGCATTCTCGATGTTTCGAATTCTTTCAGTTGGCGACGGCATGTTCCAATTGTTTCCAATATTGACCGTTGTTTTCTGCGGAAGAGCGACTGGATGGTTCTCGAATATCTCCGGGGATGATCTCATCGCTGTCGATGGCAACGCGTGAGGCTACAGGTCCGCCTAGGTTCGCTACATTGCCCCTTCTAAAGACATTTCGTCCGAAATTTCATCCTTGGAGTGTGACGATATCTGCATGACTGCATATCTGCACCGTGAAGTTCGATGGAAGTAACACTCCACGGTCTTCATGATCGGTCGTGGAAGAGGGTTACAGCAAACCAAAATCCTGAGCCGCTGGATCTGAATATGCCCAGCATACTTCTTATGACTCTCCAGTCCAACCCATCAATACCACAGGATAGTTTTGGAATTGCTAGATCCGCCAGATTCTGGTCCACCATAGTATCTCTTAGTTTGGTGAGACTCTTCCAAACATCTTCATAGGACGGTTTATCTCGGGAATGCCTCTTGGTAACTAGGTAGTAGATGTTTCTCTGGCCTTTCTTCAACTGTAGCACCCCACCAACTTCTGGATTCTGCTCCCGCAGTGTTTGAGTTGACCAAATTTCTTGGAGAACACTACGGCGATGCCCTGACATTCAAGATCTTCTGCACACAGTGCGCTAGTGCGTAGTCAGCAGGCACCTCAAAAGGTCTCGTGACTCCTCTCTAGTAACCCCATGTAGAACTTTCTGCCCGTTTGAATACAAGGACATAAACTTCTAACGCCATATCATCCTCCGTGGTTGAGGGTGCTAACTTGGTCATGGTTTCCAGCGTAAGGGGCCAACCTGTTGAAATGGACGACCCTTTGGTTTCCCTCGGGTGGCTTATGGATTCGGTACACAAGGTCGTTTATCCTTTTCACGATTTTATACGGGCCTTCCACGAGTTCCGCAACTTTGGTGATAGTCCACGCATACGTTTGGGGTTGTACAGCCAAACCAGGTCATCAACCTTAAATCCTCCAGCGTCGGCCTTGATGTCATAGGTCTCTTCATTTTATCGCTGGCACTCTGGATGTTCAACCGGACTCGTTCGTGGATGTCGTCCATTCTCTGCCGAAGTTTGCTGACGTAGTCCTCTCCCGCAGTGTCTTGTCCTGGCGTATCCCAAACTTCAGGTCACAAGGCAGTCGCAGTTCTCGCCCATTATAATACTAGCAGGAGTTTGACCGGTTGACTCGGTACTGCGGATCGATAGGCCATCAGGAACAAATGAAGATACTGGTCCCAGTCTCTTTGATGGTCAGAGACAACCTTGGACAAGTGGGGGTTGATCGTCCTGTTCATCCGCTCCACCATTCCATCGGACTGCGGATGTAGGGCCGTGGTTCTTGTCTTGCGGATGTTCAGCAGTAGACATATTTCTTGGAAAAGGTTGATTCGAAATTTCTGCCTTGATCCGAGTGCAGCTCCATTGGAATACCGAATCGACATATCCATTCTTTCACCAAGACGTCGGCGACGGTGATGGCTTCCTGGTTGGGCAGGGCATAGGCTTCCTCCACTTACTGAAGTAGTCCATTGCCACAAGGATGTATTTATTCCCGTGGTCGGATACGGGAAACGGGCCGGCGATGTCAATGGCGATTCTCTCGAACGGGCTGCCTACGCTGTACTGACGCATCGGGCCTTGGGTCGTATTCGAGGTCCATTGCTAGCAGCGCATACAGCGCACTTCCTGCACCAGTCCTGACGTCAGCTTGACAATTGGCCCAGTAAAACCGTTGCCTCACTTTCTGCAGGGTCTTGTCACTCCCAGATGTCCTCCGCGACTCCATCATGGATTTCCGCAGCACTTCCTCTCTTCTGTTCCTGGGAACAATTATTTGGCGTCTGTCTTCCCACCAATATCGGCCTCCAAACACGTTTCAGGATCCCATTGTCCAGAATAAGAGAGTTCCATTGTGCCATAGGACTTAACAGCCGGCAGTAACCTGCGACTTCCTGCCATGATGGTCTTCGATTGCCCTTCTTCCAGCTGACGACTCAAGCCAAGGTCGGGTCTCTCTCTTGGTCTTTCTGGATCTTGCTGTCATTCCAGTTGTCATCCATTGCCGCTGTTCTACAAAGTGTTGCTTTTCTCTGCTCGCCGCAATGTGAGCAATCATCTGGACATGGTCTTCGCGACAAGGCATCTGCATTCTTATGGTAGTTCCGCTCGATGTTCGATCTCAAATCGAATTCTTGGAGTCTCTCGATCCAACGTGCTACTTGACCCTCAGGATTTTTGAACTGTAAGAGCCATTTGAGAGCTGCATGGTCAGTTCTCAACAGGAATCTTCTTCCATACACGTACTTGTAGAAGTGTTCCACTCCCTTTACAACAGCTAACAGCTCTGCTGGTGAACAGTAATTGCGCCTGGTTTGCTAAGCGCCTTGCTGAAATAACCAATGACCTTCTCCTGTCCCTCCTGGATCTGAGATAGGACAGCTCCAAGTCCCACGTTGCTGGCGTCCGATCAAAATGAATTTCCTTTGGGGATAGCTCAGTATAGGTGCGTTGATCAAAGCTCCTTTCAGCTTCCTGAATGAGTCTTGACATTCTTCGGACCACTGAACTTTGTTTGGCCTTCCGTGAGCTTGGTCAGTGGTTTAGCGATGTTGGAGAATCCCAGCACATATCGGCGATAGTATGTGCATAAAACCAAGGAAACTTCGAAGTTGGTGAATGTCTTTGGGATGGGCCAATCCTTAACAGCTTTGATCTTCTGGTCGTCCACTGCTACTCCTTCCCAGAGACAACGTGCCGAGGTATCGTACTTCTTTTGGAACAGATGGCATTTTGGGGCTCAGCTTCAATCCGAGTTCCTCAGTCGCAGGAATACTTCCTCCAAGTTTTTCACGTGGTCCTCGAACGATCTGCCGACCACAATTATGTCGTCGGATACACTAGACACGGTTCCATGAGAGTCCCTTCAGCACTGTCTCCATCAATCTTTCGAATGTGGCGGAGCATTACAGAGCCCGAATGGCATAACGTGAACTGCCACAATCCTGAGCCGATGGTAAAAGCAGTCTTTTCGATCTTCCTGAGCCAGTTCTACTTGCCAATATCCACTCTTCAGATCAAGGGTCGAGAAAATCGTGGAACCAGCCAACGTGTCTAGGGTGTCATCTATTCTCGAGAGGGTAACTGTCCTTCTTCGTGACATTATTAAGTTGGCGATAGTCTACACAAAAGCGTGTCGATCCATCCTTTTTCTTCACCAGTACGACTGGAGAGGACCAGGGACTGTCAGATGGTTCGACAACTCTTCTTTTCCCATATCGCTGACTATTTTGTCAGCTCTTCCTTCTTGGCAAGAGGAAGTTTCTTGCTGATTGCCGGATCGGCCGAGCACCTCCAGTATCAATTTTGTGCTGGACACATTAGTTCACCCCTTTTCCTTGTCCGTATCGAAGATGTCTTGGTACTTTTGACTAAATCTCTTAGTTTGGGCTGTTGAGCTGGTTTTATGTCTTTGGAAGAGATGGCACCAATTTTTCTAGTTCTGTGGGCAAGTTGTTGGTTGGCTAATGTACTCGACGCTCCGGATCACAGATGAAACTGACGAGCAGTGCCCCAAAATTGTTCCTTTCTTCAAGGTCACTGGGAAATAATTGACATTCATGACCCTTACCGGCACAAATTTGTCAGCACGCAACAAGGTCTTCCCTAGTGCAATCCTCGCCCAATTTTCTCATCATGAAGTTTGGGCTCAATATCACCACTGCCTCCACTGCTCGCACTCCCGTCCAGGCGAGCTCTCCAGAATGGTTTCAGCCCTCTCAGGTACGCTTACATCTTCAGCCAACAGCACACGGATCAACTCCTCACTCCTCCCATGAAGCACCAGCTCTTCTCCGCTGACACGTAGGACGCCGCTTTGAAATCCAATTCAAACCCTCTGGAATTCATGATGTCCATTCCGATGATTGTATCGTCTTCGATGTCCGCACAAGTGCCTGATGTTTCACTTTAGTGCTGCCCAAAATTATTTCAATCGTAGCTCGCCATATACAGTAGCTGGCTCCCCTGTGTGCGTAGCTTCCAAGTTGTTGGTTCAATCCGTTCCGGTGTTCTGGCAAAGGAAGGCCTGAGAATTGTCCTAGTCGCACCTGTATCTAGCAGCATGGTGCAAGGCTCGTTATTGATGAGACCGCTTCACTGAAGACACCTTTGTTCTGTCGCTGAAGGATAGCGACATATGCGTTGTTAACCGAGGTTGCTGGACACATGCCGACGATTGCCCTTCGTCGACCTTTTAGTTTTCCTGCATCGGAGTCGATGAATGTTGGACATTTGCTACGACATGTCCAATTTTGCCACAATTCCGGCATCTTATCTGTCTTTTCTCAGGCAACACTTCCTTCATCACTTTTCTTATGGCAGCTTCCAAGTTAGCAGGCTCCGGTGAGTCTTCCTCAATCGTTTGAACTTTACTTTGGGTTTTGCAGCATTGTTTTGCTGCTTCGAATTCCAAAGCTCGTGCCAGTGCGCCTACGAAGTTGTGTTGGACGAGCTAATATCAACGCTTGGCTGGTTTCTTGGTCACGGAGTCCATCCAGGAATGCTTGAACCGCTAGTCGCTCCATTACATTTTCTGGGGTGGCTGGATATGCGTAGCAACCAACGCGGAATGTCAGTTTCGAATTCTTGTAAGGATTCGCCCGATTTTGGCAGCGATTTTTCAGCTGGGAGTGGTATACGTGTTCCAAATGGGCGTGGCCATATCGTAATTCTAGATGTTTAATCAGCTGATCATAGTCCTCCTGTTCTTGGGCGTGAGAGTTTGTAGAATATTTGTCGCTTTCCACGTAATGCAAGGGTCAGTGCTACAGCTCTTTCCCTGCATTCCATCCGTTTGCTTTGGCCGCTGCTTCAAACTGCCGGCGGTAATTTGCCCATGGAGTTTTTCCCGTCAACTGAGGGCTTCATGGAAAGCTTCCCTATTTCAGAAATGACCTTGACATCTTTTTATACCCTCTTGAACTTTATCCAAGTTCAAACTCAAGTCCAGCATTGCATTTTCGTTAACCATCTCTGTGGAGGGCACTATTAATTCGTTTTTCCAGCTTACTGATCGTTTCCTTTATTTTATCTACCTCCGTGTTCATTTGCTCCCTAATTTTATCTATCTCTGTCTCAACGGTTCCCATTCTTTCTTCTAGAAATTTAGCCACACCACACAATTCTTTTTTTAGGCCTTCTGTGTTTTCCAGGAACTTCTCTTCCAGGCTTCTTGCATTTTCTTCCAGGCTTCTTGAATTTTCTTGAAGCTTCTCCTCCAGATTTTTAGCATTTTCTTCGAGTTTATTCATTACCAAACTCAAATCACCTCCGGAACTTCAATAAAAATGTTTCGGTCCTCACCTTCTTGTATAAGTCCTTCTGCAAGTCTTTCCTGGAGTACTTGCTTTTTACCCGTTGTTTCCAGTTTCCTTTCCTCCAATTCCTGTTTCAATTTCGCTACCTTCAAATCCGCAAGGCGCACTTTTCTTGAACACATTTTGTCTTTGACGAGGTATCAGTCTGTTTTACACGAAAAGTTATCAGTTTGTTAAAAATTCACTTCGCGAATTCTTTTCCACGGACCACCAGTCTATTGTCTGTTTCACGCGAAGAGTGTATCAGTTTATATTCCCACGCACAATTGTCTACTTCGCGAAAACCGGGCCACTGTCTATTTTCTGTTTCACGCGAACAGTGTATCAGTTTATATTCCCACGCACAATTCTCCACTTCGGAAAACCGGGCCACTGTCTATTTTGGGCGTACAAAAGGTCTATCAATTTATTTTTCTGACTATCCACTCCACGATCACTTGTTTATTTTCAAAATCTCACTTCCGACACCAATTGTAACGTAAATAAACTTAACTTGGTTCTACTAATTTATTTAACACTTAAATATACAACTTAATTTATATTACTACACTCTATAGCTCGATCGTATGGGCTCGTTCAGACTGTCCGTGAGACTTGAGGGCTGTCTATTTATCTCCGATACAGCATTCTCGATGTTTCGAATTCTTTCAGTTGGCGACGGCATGTTCCAATTGTTTCCAATATTGACCGTTGTTTTCCGCGGAAGAGCGACTGGATGGTTCTCGAATATCTCCGGGGATGATCTCATCGCTGTCGATGGCAACGTGTGAGGCGACAGGTCCGGCCTAGGTTCGTTACAATATATTTACTTTTAGTATTTACTTATATTGATTTTTTCTTGTTATTTTATCATATTTTATCATTGATTGTTCTGACTTGAAAGTTTTGTCCTAAATGTACCATATCCAGATATACGGATATAATTGTTATATATTTCCAAATAGTTCTGTCAGTTTAAAGTGTTACTTAGGTAATAAGTGATTTATAGTATTTATGTCTGTTTTATATTTATGTATTAATTTTATATTTATGCTATTAATATTATTATATATTTTAGCAATTACTTTTCATATGTTTATTAGGGTTCCTAATTGAAATAAAGATCTATCTATCTATAATATATACCGATTGTGCTGAACAGCTGTGTAAAATTTATACACGTACGTATTTCGAAAACTACTCGAAATATGTGAAACTTCTTGAATTTCGATTGGTTTGAAAATATGAACAGGGTGTTCATAAAATCAGACGTGGAATCATCTGCGACTAAAAGATAAACTTTAGTCACTATCTTCCATCGTTCAAAATAACCTCTTGAAAAATATGCGACAATAATGAAGTTACTTTTTCTATGGTCCCCTTGTTAATGTATACAGGGTGTAATCTAACCTCCTGCACACCCGTGGATGACTAATAACAATAATAATCCTTTAATGCCCAACAGGTTTACACCCAATTACAGGACATAATTAAGTTAACATTAGCTTAAGTCAGTTTATAACTCTGATATAGCTAACCTATGAAGACTAATAACTAATTCCAATCATGACCTTCAAACACTATAAAAAAAAAGAAAAAAGACTACAAAAAACTTGTCAACCAAATTTTTAAAAAATTCAACAATGAGTTAATTCTGATAACAAAACAAAAGACAATCTGGAAATTGGTTCCAATAGTTCATCTGTGCCACTCGAAATGGTAGACAGTCAAAAACAACCTGTTTGTGACGACCCACAGGTCATTACTGAAATATTTCTCAGGGGGCAGTTTACTCTACAATCTGAAACTAACAATATGAATACGAATCTAATCTCAAAAGGTCAGCCCCTTTTTCTTTTTTTCTGAGACCAACGGACAGCAAAGAAGTTGAAAGTGTCATAAAAAGTCTGGCAACCAAATTCTCGAGTGGTACGGATGGAATACCAAGTGCTGTTATCAAAATTGTTGCACATGAAATTTCAGAACCACTTGCAAAACTGGCCAATATATGTTTTTCAACTGGTACCTTTCCAGACGAGCTAAAACATGCTAAAATTACCCCAGTTTATAAAAATAGTCCAAAATCTGACTTCTCAAACTACAGACCTATATCACTGTTGCCAGTGTTCTCAAAGGTCCTTGAGAGACTGATATATATATATAAGACTACTTGATTTTCTGAAGGAACACGACGTCCTCAACTCGTGTCAATACGGATTTCTACCAGGAGAGTCATCAGAAAAGGCCATTTACCATTCACTCAAATACCTAGTGTTGATCATATTGATAAAGGGGAACTCTTAGCTGGTATATACTTGGATCTCTCAAAGGCTTTTGATTCCCTGGATCATGATATTCTCTTGAAAAAACTCGAATGCCTTGGCATCAGAGGTATACCTCTGCAGCTTCTCAAATCCTTCCTGACGGGAAGAACCCAACAAGTTATGTTACGGTTTGAAATCGACGGTAGAATTCAACTCCCCTATTAGAAATATTAACACTGGTGTTCCTCAAGGATCTATCCTTGGACCCCTACTATTTATAATGTATGTAAATGACCTACCAGACTGCTTATCAACTCCAGCTGTTTTCCAATATGCCGATGACACATCATGTTTAGTCATGGAAAAAAATCTCTAAAACCTCTCCAAAAAGATAACATAAGTGACACAGGAAATGTTGACCTGGTGTGACAATAACAATCCATGCTTAAATACAAAAAAAACAGTGTCATTGCAGTTTAGCAAACGCTTAGAATCAGACTGTAATGTTTTAATAAAACTCGGGAAAAAATCAGTTCCAGTGCGTTCCGACACTAAATTCCTTGGTGTTGAAATTGATAGTAACCTATCTTTTGGCAACCATATCTCCCATACTGAAAAAAAGGTGAACAAAATGTGTTATGCCATACGTAAATTAAATGACTCTGTGGACATCACTGTATTGAAAATATACTACTTTGCTCATGCCCAGTCAATCCTAACATATGGCCTGATATTTTGGGGAGGATCCAATCTCGCTGATAGAGTCTTTTTGGCACAGAAGCGTGTTATAGATAGATAATTTTATTTCATTGTTTAACATATACAAGTATAAGAGTATATTACACATTGCCATGTAACAAAGAAAATGTCACAAAACAGAACAGAAAGTTACATAAATTAGTCACTATAATATAATGTAAATTCCAATTATTATAGATATAATATATATAAAACATACATATGTATATAGAACACAACAACGAATATGAGTTAAAATAGCACTAGTTGTCAGCGAGCGAATCACTTAGTGATTCACTAAACTCGTTTATCTTGTAGGGAACCATGTTGATAAGATTTTTCCTAATTTTCTTTTTGAAAGATTCCAGTGGTAGTTCCCTCGTTTCACGAGAGAGCAAATTGAAAAGGGGAATACCTATAGATTTACTTTTTCCAATCTCTTCCTACTAGGCACGATGTTATGTCTGTTGCGGGTGTGGAAGGTGTGGACATTAGAGTGTGTCGTAAAAGTAAGTATATTTTTTTTAACGTGTATCAAATTTTCATAGATGATTTGAGCAAACAGTGTCATAAAGCCGAATTTTTGAAAAAGTGGTTTGCAGTGTTCATCATAGTTAACCCTTGCAATGCTACGTACAGCAGATTTTTGTAATAAGAAAACTCTCTGTAAATTTGTGAAACTTGCCTTTTCCCAACTCAGTAATCCATAGCTCATTACCGAGGGGAACATCGCATAGTATGATGTTAGGGCTGCTTCTTGGCTAACAGTTCAATGCTATGTGCCGAATGGCGTACACAGATCTTGCCAACCTTCCACACACGTGACTAATATGTGTGTTCCAAGAAAGGGGTATGGTGTATGCTAAAAACACACTGTGTATGGTGTATGCTAAAAACACACTTTTTGGAACCCTGCAGACCGCTTTGTAAAGAACTTGGTGTACTACCACTTCCCTCTCACTACATATATAGGTTACTTATTTTTGTAAAAAGTAACTCAAATCTATTTGTGAGGATTGGATATATTTCCAGCGCTAGGGTACTACGTTCCTCCAATAATTTGAGAATTCCAATGCACAATTCAGCATCATTTGAAAGAGGGGTAGAATATAAAGGAATAAAAATCTCCAATTCCCTACCTAGAGACCTCAAATCAATCAATTGTATAAATTCATTTAAATATAAAGTTGAGGAATACTTACTGGAGCACTGCTTCTATTCTGTTCAAGAGTATCTCAGCCTCACCTGATTTTTAAAATGTTTTTATGTTTGAATGTATGTGTTATGTGTACCCTCTAATGACGTGTTATAGAGGCTTTTAACTTACCTTATTTAATTTTAACTACAAACAAGAATGTTTATATTATGTTGAAATTCTCATGACTTGATATTGAGCATTTGTACTTAATATATTTTATTGTATTTTAATTTAATTTTATATTGAAACTGTGACCATGTCAATGTCCAATTGGATCCTATGACGACAATAAATATTATTATATTATTATTATTAATCGAAACCAATTTTTAAGTCTGCAAATAACCTAACATAAACTACTTAATGACTGTTTGTATATAATAACCAGTTTTTACTGATTATAAAACTAATATTATTTAATATGTACTATTTACTACTATTTGTAACAATAATAAAAAATCTTATAATTGAATTCAATTCATACTAGCTCATTGTATTGTCAGAAGCCAAATTCCCAAAAAAACATTTCAATTTCCAAATTTATGACCGTAATGCACTGTACTATAATAGTTTGAGCAACTACAGTTACCTTAATCTAATTATAATATTCAGCAATTAACATATAATGCAAAAATCTTGCTGACATGCATGATTGGACTTCCAACGAAAATTGGAAGGTGCTTTTTGAGATCACTTTTGATGCTAGGCACACAGATAGATTGCAATCTTTCTTGGGAAAAACAATTAGATAGCATAAACAAATGCTACTATGTAATTTTTTTTTTTTTTTTTCGAATCTCTACTGAATGTGTACTATGCTCTTGCTTATTCAGCCATATCATACAGTATCGTTGTATGGGGCCAAGCCTCTGAAACGAAACAAGTATTTATTTTACAAAAACGAATCATTCGGCGTATTTTCGGACTGTCATACAAAACCTCTTGCAGAGATACTTTTACAAATTATGGTATTCCCACAGAAGGTGAAGTATAACAATGAATTTTCACATGAATTAGAAAATCATTATGGAGTTCCTCAAGGTTCCGTTTTGGGGCCAATATTATGTAGCTTGTTTATAAATGATATTAATCACGTGAAAAAATGCCAACTGAAATTATTCGCTGATGATACAGTGATTTACTTCGCTGGTGAACCAGAGGACATCGAATCCTCTTTAAATGAGGACTTAAAACATATTTCCACATGGTTGTGTTATAATGGACTAATTTTGAATCTTGACAAGACCAAATGTATGTTGATAGGGAACAAAAGCAAAATTAAAAGGTTGAAGGATAAGGATTTTAAAATGACCTTGTTCATTAATGACAGTAATATTGAGAAGGTGAAAACAATCAAGTACCTAGGAGTAATGATAGATGGAGAATTTAATATGAAAGCTGTTATGTATGAGACGGTTGTATTACCCTGTAGTAGTTTGGGGTAGTCGGCGTCTGTCCATAATTATGTTATGTTGAGTTTAATATTATTATTATGTCACTTATGCCAGTCATAAAAAGTAATATACATTAGTTAAACCGATAACAGTCTTTCTGAAAGAACCTACGAGGTCGTACACAATATTGGCGCAGTCGGTGCAGAAAGATAAGTTAATTTTGCAGAATGTCGGCTATCGGCTCAATTGAACATTTCAATCCCTGCGAGCCTAATAAATGGTCAAATTATATCGAAAGACTGAAATTTTACTTACGAGCAAATGATATAACGGATACTGAAAAGAAGAATGTATATATGAATGTATGTGGACCATCCACCTATGATATTATACATTCCTCAGTTGCTCCAACATCAGTTAATGCAGTTCCATTTGACGAGATTATTGAGAAGTTAACAGATCACTTCAATCCAAAGAAATCCACTATGGTGGGTAGGTTTCATTTTCACCGTCGAAATCAATGTCCAAATGAAAGTATTGCAAACTATATTGGTGAACTCAGACGCCTAGCGTTATACTGTGGTTTTAAGAAGGAAATACTCAATGAAATGTTACGAGACAGACTGGTATATGGTGTGATAGATGAAAATTTACAACATCGATTACTATTAGAAAACGAGTTACAGTTCAAGAAAGCCGAAGAGATTGCACTTGCACATGAAGCGGCCATGCTAAACATTGGTATGTTGAGAAAAAGTGAAAATTCAAGTTCGGCAAATCAAGTGAAAAGATTTGAATCACACAAAAGAACAGAAGATATTACAAGAATAATGATGAGAATATGTTTCCGTTGTAACAATCAACACCTACCGGAAAATTGTGAGTTCAAACATGCCAGATGTAACTTCTGCAAGAAATTGGGTCACATAGAGCGGGCCTGTTTGTCCAAGAAAAAGCAACAAGGCTCATCAAATAAAAGGCACTTCAACCAAAAGTCCATTGACGTTGAATGTCAAGATGCAGTGACAAATTTTCAGGATGACATGTATGAACCGTGCATCTACACAGTGAGTCAAGGATGTTCTGTTTTGAAGATAGAACAAAATTTCAAAGTCAATATAAATATCAACAAGGAACCAACAGTGATGGATATTGACAGTGGTGCTGCTTACTCAATGATTGGTGTAGAATCATTTGAGAAGATTTCCAGGAAATGAAACCTGTGATGAAAAAACCAGATTTATACTGAGGGATTATCAGCGAATTATTGATATATTAGGAATATGTGACGTCCAAGTTGAATTGGGAAAGCTAGAAAGAAAACTTCCTTTAGTTATTGCAAGGAAAAATACAGCAAACTTACTGGGAAGAAACTGGTTCGAACCACTGAACATTTCATTGAATGGTATCAATACAATTAACAACGTCTCAGACAAGAAAGTTAAGGAAATTTTGTCGGAATTCCAAGAAGTTTTTGACGACAAGTTGGGTGACTTTAAAGGTGCCCCAATTTCCTTGAATCTGGATCCAACTGTTAAACCTATTTTATCGGAAGTGAGGAATCTGCCATTTGCATTGAAACCATTGGTAGAGGAAGAGCTGCATAAATTAGTGGAGCAAGATATTCTGGAACCGGTGGAGCACTGTCGATGGGCCACTCCTATTGTGCCGGTAATTAAAGCGGATAATAGTATTCGTATATGTGGTGACTATAGAGTGACAATAAATAAGGCATTGTTGAAAGATGTATATCCAGTTCCATCAGTGCATCAGGTTTTGGCTACACTGGCAGGAGGAAATTTTTTCGCAAGACTAGATTTGCAACAAGCATATCAACAGTTGAGAGTGGATGATGCTAGCGCTGACGCCCAAACACTGATAACCCATAAAGGGGCATTTAAAGTAAAACGTTTACAGTTCGGGATATCAACTGCACCTCAAATTTTCCAAAGATTCATGGATAGCAGGTTAGCAGGAATCAAGGGGGTCATGCCATATTTCGACGACGTTCTTATTGTTGCTGAATCCGCAGATCAGTTGGAAGTTAAGTTGAGGTCTGTCTTGAAGCGTTTCAAAGAAGATGGATTACGGCTTCGTGCAGATAAATGCGAATTTTTTGTATGTCAGGTGAAGTTTTTGGGTTTTCTCATAACAAAAGATGGCTTAAGTCCAACAAATGAAAAAATAAAAGCCATTCAAGAAGCGCCAGCACCAACGTCAAAGCTTGAACTTCAAGCATTCCTGGGAATGCTAAATTTTTTCCATTTATTTTTGGAAAATAAGGCTACCGTAGCCGAACCACTTCATAAATTACTTCATAAAGGTGTCTCTTGGAAATGGACGACTGAAGAACAGGATGCATTTAATAAACTCAAAAGAATGTTGTCATCGTCAAAAAATTTGGCTCATTACGACGAAAAGAAGGCTTTAGTTCTGACGTGTGATGCCAGTCCATACGGAGTAGGTGCTGTGTTAAGCCATTTGGATGAATGTGGTAAAGAAGTTCCAATCGCATTTCATAGCAGAACACTTTCAAGTTCAGAAAGACGGTTTGCACAATTGGACAGAGAAGCATTAGCCCTGATAGTGGGCGTCAAGAAATTTCACAATTATATTTATGGAAGGAATTGTGAGATAAGAACAGACCATAAACCTCTGCTGGGAATTTTTGGAAATAATAAATCGATTCCAGAAGTCATACCACCCAGAATGTTGCGGTGGATTCTGATTTTGTCATCGTATGATTATAAGTTAGTATATGTTCCGGGTACCCAAATACCTCATGCAGACGCTTTGAGTCGGTTGCCGCTAACAAGCCAGGATATAGAAGGGCCACCACTTCAGGAAGTATTGATGTTGGAATCAGTTCCGGAAAAATCATTTACAGCTGAGGAAATTGCGAAGAAAACGAAAGAAGATAGAATACTATCGAAAGTATCATTGTGGATACAAACAGGCTGGACAGACGATAAAAATAAAGTCCCAGAAGAATTGAAACAGTTTTGGCAGAAGAGAAATGAATTGTCAATGTATAATGGTTGTTTATTGTGGGGCAATCGAGTGATTATTCCATCTATCGAAACCAATCAAGTACTGCAAATTCTACATGCAACGCATCCAGGAATAGTCCGCATGAAAGCCCTTGCCAGGTCATATGTATGGTGGCCAGGACTAGACGCTGACATTGAACGTCTAGTTCATGGTTGTTCTGTATGCCAAGAAAACCGGAATATGCCGCCTAAAGCAGTGCTACACCCATGGGAAGAAACAAGAGAACCTTGGACTAGACTGCATATAGATTTCGCTGGACCAACACAAGGATCTTTGTTTTTAATAGTAGTCGATTCATTTTCAAAATGGTTGGAAGTGCGGGTAGTGCCTTCCACTTCTTCCCAGTCAGCCATATCAGTGTTAAGAGAATTATTTGCCACTCACGGAATTCCATTAGTGATAGTGTCTGACAATGCGACAGCTTTCAAATCATCAGAGTTCCAAATATTCCTGACAAATAATTTGATAAGGCATGCTAGAATAGCACCGTATCATCCAGCATCTAATGGACAGGCAGAAAGGATGGTACAGACAACGAAACATTTCTTAAAAATGTTGAAGGACGGAGATATAAAGACGAAGCTAGCCAGATTTCTAATGCAGCAGCATTCAACTCCAATTTCAACAACAGGGAATAGTCCAGCAGAGATTTTGATGAACAGGAAACTGCAAACGAGACTGAGCTCCTTGCACCCCAAAGTTTTGGAAACATCCAAGAAACAAACATTAGAGAAAGATGCACCGGAAGTATTGAGACAATTTCGAGCCAAGGATCCGGTGTATGCTAGAAATTATGGAAATGGGCCAAAATGGAGTCCAGCCTTCATCCAAAAATCTCTGGGACCAGTATCTTATAGATTAGATACGCCTGAGGGAAATGTACCACACAGACACGTGGACCAGATAAGAAGACGGCAAGAAGAAATAGACAGTTCACCTATACTTTCCGATACAAGTAATTTACCCCGAATCGGCAATGAAAAACAATTATTAGGTAGTCGATGGGAATGGGGGGCAGAGAGATGCAAATGTACAAGTGGATGTATCAGAGCCCATTTCGGGTGGACAAGTTATTCAGAACAAACCCGTTCGTGCTACTAGACCACGAAATCCGCCTCGATATTTGAAGGATTATATAAGTTGATATTCTACGAAGTAGAAGGGAGGAGTGTTATGTATGAGACGGTTGTATTACCCTGTAGTAGTTTGGGGTAGTCGGCGTCTGTCCATAATTATGTTATGTTGAGTTTAATATTATTATTATGTCACTTATGCCAGTCATAAAAAGTAATATACATTAGTTAAACCGATAACAGTCTTTCTGAAAGAACCTACGAGGTCGTACACAATAAAAGCGCACTGTGATTATATAAAAAGGAAGGTCGCAAAAAAAGTTAATTTCTTGTACAGGCTTAATGGTAAAGTTTCTTTGTTTTCCAAGTTGACTATTTACAAATCAATACTAGCACCTTCATCTTGATTACTGTGGAACCCTTTTATTTTTTCTCAAGAGTGACCAGTGAGTACTATTCAAAAAACTCAAAATCGAGCCATGAGAGCTATACTCATGTGTAACAGATGTACTTCAATTAAGAATATGCTAGAGATATTATCGTTAATGTCGGTAAAACAAAGAATACACTATAATATGTTGGTATTTGTATTCAAGCTCAAACACAATATGTTACCGACATACCTCAGTGACGAATTAAATTAAATAAGTAATGTACACACTCATAACACTAGAGCTCGAACTGTAAATGATTTTTATGTAAAAACAAAACCCAGTGTGTGACACAATATTCAGTAGGGGTTTAATACTTTTCAATTGTTTACCAATTGAGATCAAAAACATCACCTCCTTGAACCAATTCAAAAAACAATGTAGTGAATATGTATTAGAATAATTTTAAACTCGAAATTCTTGTGGTAATTTTTAATATGTTGTATTATTGTTAATGACTTGTAATTGGTAGTAGGTATTTTTTATATGTTGCTTGCAACAGAAATCACAACCTACTAGCTTGTATAATTTTTTAATTTAAAAATTTTGAGTATTGTATGGTATGTTTAAATTTAGTTCTATTTTATATTCATGTAAAGAGCAAATGGTGTGCTAATAAAAAGTTATATATATATATATCTATATATATATATCTATATATATATCTATATATATATATATATCTATATATATATATATATATATATATATTATATATATATATATAATGAAACTATTGACATTCATTTATAACAACAAAAACAATTTTGATAAACACACACGGATATAATACGAGAAATAAAAACAATATATTAGTAAATATGGCAAAACACTCTTTAAAAAAAAAAAACGCCAATTACTGCGGGTAGTCGCTTCTTCAATAAACTGCCTTCTTCCTTGAAGAGCTCGAAATGCGTAGAGGTTTTCAAATGCCATCTAAAAAAACTCCTAATAAAGGAATGCTTTTACACGGTAGAACAGTTCAAAAACTACATCAATGGCAATTAAATCATATATTTTATCTGTTTTTACTTTTTTGTTCTTCTTAAACATGAATGTTCTGTATTGTCATTTTTAAATTTTTTATCGATTTATTACTTCATCTTCATACAAAGATGTTTTTTTGTGACTCGTCCAATCTGTTTTTTGTAAATAGGAAACGGACCCAATAAAATTTGATTTGATTCAGACCTTTGAAGAGAAAACACATTCACCACTCTTGAAAATGTACCTCCGGTAAGTTTAGTTGTATTTTATATTTTATTTATTCTGTGGAAAACCCATTGTTGAAGGCTATTTTTATTTTAAACTTTATTTCAATAAAATACCAGTATTTTGTACTCATGCTCTACTTATTTCAACATCCAACTACAATCTGAGTTTACCCCCAAATAGCGAGACTCCTGGGTTCGCGACAGTATGCTCTCTCTTTTAGTTGTTTGAGTGAGCAGATATTGATATCACACATCGAGTTAAAATTCTCACACATTTTCTTAATAGGCGATAGTAGTATTAAATTTGATCTTGCCGTGTTGCAGTAGAAAGTAGCATTTTGTTGTGACCCAGGTCTTGGTATCCTGAAGTTTAACTCAAATAGAAGGGTGCTACAGTCAACCTTGTGTATCAATTTGTATAGAAATATCAAGGAGGCACACCTTCTTCTTGTTTCCAGTGATTTAAATTGAAAGTGTTCCAGAAGAGCACCGTGATCAGAACCCCTTGGTGGATATGCTCCATGACATTTGAAAAATGTGAATTTAAAAAATTCCTTTGTACTCTTTTCAGGGTATATTTGTGGCAAAAGTAGTGAGGGCTCCAACTTATTGAGCAGTAATCTAGTTTTGATCTAACATAGGAATAATAAAGTATTTTTAGTGCATTTACATTTGAGAACTGTTGACAGTTTCTTATAATAAATCCGAGCATTTTGTTCGCTTCAGAGATTTTTTTATTTGTATGGTTTGTAAAAGACAGCTTTGGATCAAAATAAACACCTAAATCTTTAGCCTCCTCACATCGAGTTAGGATGTTGCCTTGAATGTTATATGGATATTCCTCAAGATTACGTTTTCTGGTACATGACATGACTTTGTATTTTTGAATATGTAAGTGTAAGTTGTTCCTGATGTACCATGCCTGCAAGTTGTTCAGGTTTTGCTGAAGAGTAGGGTAGTCATCCGGCTTCTCGATGAAGGAAAAAAATTTCAAATCATCCGCAAAAAGTAGTTTTATACAGGTAAGTTGAGAAGTAAGATCGTTAATGAATAATAGAAACAAAAGGGGTCCCAGATTTGACCATTGAGGTACACCCGATGTGGGAATAACTCTATTCGATTTGAAACCATTATAAGTCGCAATTTGATTACGGTTCAAGAGGTAGGAGTGAACAAGTGCCAATAACTTTTGATTGAAACCTATTTCACCTAATTTCACAATTAATATATTATGATCGATTCAATCAAAAGCTTTGGAAAAATCTGTATAGATCACGTCTACCTGGCCTTGTTTATCTAGGACAGTGCAAACAAATTGCGAGAAGGTGGCTAAGTTTGTTACTGTAGATCTGTTGCTCCTAAATCCATGTTTGTAGATATGTTTATATAGAATTATTTCGAATGCTTTTGCAAAGTTTGAAATTATTGATATTATGGCAGGATCTCCATTTTTCAATATAGGACAGATTTTCGCAATTTTCCAGGCATCAGGGAAAGTTGCAATTTTTAATGAGATGTTGTAGATGAAACAGACTGGCTGCAAAAACAGATCCACAATCTTTTACCAAAAATATATATAGTATAGAGTCCAAACCAGATGTCATTTTGTTTTTGAGTTTTTTGTTGCTTCTTTCACTTCATCCTCCGGAATAGTAATAACTTCGCTATAATTCATAGAGATTGCTTGCTCATCTAAGTTTTCATTTGGTGGGAGATAAACACTACTAAATAATGTGGCAAAGGCATTCACCATGTTTATAGGTTCAGTTATTTTTTGGTGATCGAGGTACAGTTTGCCTGGAATCCTTGATCTTTGTTTCTTTGAGTGGGTGTAACTCCAAAAAAATTTTGGATATCTGTGAATTGATGCTTGGACGTTTGTCAAGTATGATTCGTAGGGTTGATCGATTTGAAATTTAATGATACTCTGTAAATTTTTGTAATGATTTAAGTGAAACTCTGACTTGTTTTTTTATACTTATTGAAATAATTAGATTTTTTATGTATGTTTTGAATAATTTCACAGGTGTACCAGCTTGGATACTTCTGACGTTTTGTTTTGAATAGTGGTATATTGTCATTAAAAAATGTATATATATTTTCATATAGTTTACTTACTGCGTGATTTATATCTCTGTAGCTATATAAAAATGACCAGTCGCAGTCCTGCAATGCCTTGTAGAGTGATGGATAATCCGCTCTCTTGGAGTTGTATGTCCTTTCGGATTTGTCTATTTTAAAGAATTTGAGATCAGAACTGATTTTGAAGCCAATTATTAGTGCGGAGTGATACGGGTCTTCTTTTAGTAACTTTTTACATTTGCAAAGACAAGATCAAATACACGATTTGAGGAATTTAGTATATTTTGTTAAGCTGTTAAAAGTTGAAGAAGTATGAGAAGTTTCTTGAAAGTACACTTTTGGAATCATTTGGGTTGTTCATATAATTTGATATATTGAAATCTCCCATAACAATTGTATTCTTATTGTATATGTTATGCTGTTGCTCAAACAACTCAAAAAAGAGTTCGTAGTTAGCTAGAGCAGTAGTGGGGGGGGGGGTGATATATACGAGAATTACATAAAAATAAGTATGGCCGACTGAACATTTGCACCCCACAATATCTACCATAGGTAAAATTTCACTAAACCGTTCAAAATTTAGTTTCTCACTATTCAGGAAAGTTTTGCACCCTAATAACACACCACCTCCTGTTTGCAGTTTAGTTTCCATCAGGTTGCGGTCTGTTCTATGTACTGTGTAACTGTATTTCACTGCTGCTGATGTTACTTTGTAGCCATGTTTCGCTTAGTGCCACCAAATCATATTCCATCTTCGGATACTCTGGCATAGAAATTGGTAATTCCTCTTATGTTTTGATAGTTGCATTTATAATAGTGGTTGTGATTGGGCTGATTCAGATAAAGTGGGCATGATTTTTGGTGTACCATTAACATATTTGATTTTGTATCCCCTCGGTTGTTATAACACGTTTATAATGGTCCAACTGGCGTCTTGTGCGGTCGAAGGATAAAAATCCTCTGTACTCCTGATGATTTTTGATATTTTTAGCGTTTTTTATAATTTGATGGACACTGTTTTCTCTCTCTCAGTGTAATTTTTATTGGGCGTACTCTATTATTGTTGAAACGGCCAAGTCTGCTAATGTTGGAGAACTCAAGCTGGTTATCAGGTGTTATTGCCTTCATGATATTGACTAATTCAGCCATTTCGACTTCTTGTGTTTGACTTTGGTCCTGCTCTTTCATACCAAATATTATTATGTTATTCTTTCTTTCATTTCGTTCATTCAATTCTTCGATG
This sequence comes from Gonioctena quinquepunctata, assembly GCA_018342105.1. Lineage (NCBI taxonomy): Eukaryota > Metazoa > Arthropoda > Insecta > Coleoptera > Chrysomelidae > Gonioctena > Gonioctena quinquepunctata. Next base: position 501,723 of record JAFIRS010000520.1, read on the forward strand.
ATCTCTTCAAATAATGAGGTATCGTTATCAGGACAGGACAGGACAGGACTTTATATCTTTGATATTTAAAATTCCAATTCTCAGAGTTTCAACTTCAGATCGTAGCTCTTGTACTAGTTGAACCATTGTTGTAATCTGTGAGAAGCCTGTATTGCTTTCTTTGCAGAAGAATTTCAGAATTCTTTTTTTGAATGGCATACACTGTATGTGTTGGTGTCTTGCACGAGTCACACTCGATACTATATTCATGTTATATCGTGGCTTGTGCGTTTGTCTTTTTAAAAAAGAACTTTATTTTCAATATTACACTGATACAACAATAATATAATAATTTCAATATTACAAATAAACTGAAGTCTGTCTGACTTTGAATAGAAGTGTGAATAAGAATCGTTGGATAGAAAATCAGCTCTGAAGTCGAAGTCTCCTGGCTTTATAGGTTTCTAGATGCTGACTCGAAGGTCTTCTGGCTGGTGCCGGCATTCTGGAGTAAACATCTTATCTCCTGCTTAGCTTGTGGGATTTGAAGGTTAATATGAGGAAGGTGACCCAACTGCGTAGGTGTACTGCGTAGTTGTGGACAAAGGGCTATTGTCTAGTTTGGATATAACAACTCCCCTTTTTATGAAAAAGTTGATGCTATATGGTGCAGCAACTTTTCAGACGTAATTCTTTGAAGAATTTGGTGAGTTTAGATTGAGTTCGATGTCTTCTTCTACAGGTTCTCCAATTTGGACGCTAGGTCTTCTCCTGGGGAAGAATCTTGTAATGGGTCCGAAGTTACTTCTTGGATTTCTTGGTGGTGAAGGTGGTCCATCATCTCTTGATGTCATTATTCCAATTCTTAGGTTCTTCTTACGTTTACATTTGCAAAAACAATATAAAATAATCAAGGCAATTGTGAAATAGGTAAACCAAGAAATATTTTTTGTGACAAAAGGTTCATTAATTAATTTATCAAGTTGATCAGAATATTCATTCAATTTATATTGAGCGGTATTCAAATCGTCAGCATTGATTTTATTCAGTTTCAATGGTTTCAGTTTTGGAATATTTCCTTTTTCAGGCAAGTCTGAACAACATTGAAATGGTATTGTTATTTCTCGAAATTTATATGTAACATTTTTCTCAGTGTATATGACATTTTTAGCATGAATTCTTGTACTACCAATGAATGCATTGCAGTTTTGATTCATTTTCAAAATAGAATTTACGTTAATTATTATTTGAGTTTTTGGATCATTTCCTTTGCAATTCAAAGATATTGGTAAAGGGTCTGAAACTGTAATAAGCCATGTATTAATATTGATTTCATAGATATTATAATCCTTTGCATAGAGCAACGAAGTTTGACATGTTTTCGGCAATTCTAACAAGTTTCTAAAAATTTGTGCTTCACACATTGCACTATTATCAATTGGATATGGAAAATTGGATATGGAAGTACTTGTTCACAAATCTTGGTTTCTGGGTAAAGTGATTTACAATATTCAAAATTTGGGATTACAACATATGACAAAGAATCATCGTCTCTTCCAATATATTTAATGGAAGTGGGTAAAATATGATGTAAACCTGTTCTGTTATCCAAAATAGGGATAGGATAAAGTCGGTAAACGGTAAAGATTTCAGGTTCTACAAGAGGTATTTTTAAAATAAAAATAATCTTTGTCTCTGTTTGGAATGCTGAAAGTTCAATCAAATCGAGATACTTCGCAACATTCGAGATTTTTGGTTGTAAAGGCAAATAATTCAATTGAAGTGATTGGGAAATTCCTTGTAGTGAATTTACAAGATCATTTGGTTTTATGATTGACGTATGGATAATTTTAAGTCTAGCAAATGTTATTGAATTCAAAATATCATTGATATAATCTTCTAAAAATAAATAATTTTCCATAAGGTTCTAGTAAAATAATATTGATAGAATCATTTGAAAATTGTTTTTTCTATTTCCTTAATATCTTCATTAAATGTAGCTTGGACTTGTAATTTTTGGATTGTTTTTGATTATTTTTCAATAAATTCTCAATCTGGTGTTCATCTTTATATAATTGATCAATTGAATTTGTAAAATATTCTCCGTCTGAAGCATCAAGGTTTCCAGATATGGCTTTCCAGATGCTTCCTATACCATTTATTATTCCGCGTCTTATTCTGGGATTAAATTCTTCAGTATCTACTTTGATTTGATAATATTTTACTTCAAGGGAATTAGCAATTTGATTTAAAAGATTAATATGTGTTCTTATATCTGCATAAAAATATTTCATACGGGGGTTGTCGGTTTCTAAGAATAAAAGTAGTTCGTTCAATATATCTTGATTATTTGTGAGGGCTTTTCTTACAAGGGTAAGATCTTTATATACGAGAAGTGTCCATTTATCATTTGATATTCTTGCATGACTTTTTTCGTGGTAGAAGATTCCTATAGTATTATTAATACTTTGGAGATTATATTGAGGTGAGAATTGGCCTGTATATTGAGGTTGGTTCGGGTTGAGCTGAATCTGTTCTTGAGTTATACTCAGCGGGAAGAGTATGAATACCAGGATTCTATGCATCCTGCAATAAATGAAATACTACTTTATTCGTGAAATGGTTTTATCATATCAAAATTAAATTTACTTTGTTGATTTGTTTTCAAATTTTTCAGTAAAGCTGAATTTTTATAGACTTCGATAATTTCGAAGGGACCATTAAATTTGTTTTGTAGTTTTGATCCAATTTGACTTTCTTTTACATATACTTTATTTCCAATTTTATATTCGGGTAGATTTTCTCTTACTTTTTTGTCAAAACGTATTTTGGATTTCTCTTTCTGTTTTTGTGTTCGTTCGCAAGCTATTTTATAATAATATGAAATCTTATTATTTAAATCTCTAACATATTCACTAATTAGTTGTTCTTGATTATAAGTTTTTTCAGGTGGTCTACCTGCTGTATGACCAAAAATAAGTTCATACGGTGTAAAACCATGTGTTTTGTTAGTTGAGTTATTATAACACATTACCGCATAAGGTAATATATTCAGAGGGTGTTCGTCTGGGTTTTCTAATAAATTCATTCGTATCATTTCCATTAATGTCGCATGAAATCTTTCAATGGATCCATTTGATTGTGGATGATCGACACTTGAAAATGTAAGTTTCATATCATAGAGTAAACAAAGGTCTTTCATTAGGGTGTTATTAAATTCTTTTCCTGAATCACAATGGATTCGGAGGGGTGTTCCATAATGTTGGAAAAATATGAGAAGTGTATGAATTACTGATTTTGCTGTTTTATTTTCTAATGGGTATGCTTGAGTGAACTTTGTGAGTTCATCCCGTATAGTAAGAATATAATTGTCAGTGGGTATTTGCATAATATCAATATTTATTCTTTCGAATGGTGTTTTTGGTGTTTCAGTAATCACAAATGGATTACTTAAATTTTGTCTACAAATTTTTGATTTCTGACAAATTTCGCATTTCTTTATGAAATTTTCAACATCTTTCGAAATTCCGTGCCAGTCATATTTTTGTTTTATTCTTCTTAACGTTTCATTTATTCCACGGTGAAGATTTGCTTTTCCGTTATGGTACTGGTCAAGGATAATGGGAATCATATCTTGTTCAGGTATTGTAGCAATATTTTGACATATGATCAGTTTTATCTCTTCAATGTCAGCTAATATGTACGAAAGCATTTCTTGTGTTGGTAGGTCAGGGTTATTTCCAAGATAGTATGTTTCATTTGCTTTGAATAGGTGTTTGTCTTTATATAATGAAAAGAACATCATTTGCAAAGCTTTAACAGCATCAAATGGAATGGGGACAACAAAATATTTTCTGTTTTTGACTGATTTACTTGAAAGTACATTTATTTTTCTAGAATTGAAGTCGTAATTTTCTTCAAAAAAATCTTCAATTACTTTTTCATGAAAATGTGTAACTTTATTCTGTTGTATTATAATGATAATATTCTTATGACTTTTATCATCGAGTTGAGAATTTGAAAATTGGATTTTCGAATAATCAATTATTGATTTTGTTTGAAACAAGTTCACAAAATTATTAAATTCTTCTTCGACTGTTTCAGGGGCAATTTCAGTGTCAACTGAATTATCTGAATCTTCTTCGTCATTATTTGCTAAGATTTTTTGATGAAATTCTGAAACTTCTTTAAAGTGATTTATCTTTATTCGAGAAAGGGCATCCGCGTTTTTATTATGTTTTCCTGGTTTATATATGATTTATAATCATATTCTTCGAGTTTAAGTCGCCAACGTGCGAGTCTACTTCCTGGGTCTTTTATACTAAAAATCCATGTTAAAGGTCTGTGGTCACAATAAAGTTTGAATTTTCTTCCGTAAAGATAGGGTTAAAATGTTTAACTGACCAAACGATTGCTAAGAGTTCTCTTTCAATCGTTGAGTATTTTGTTTCTGCTCCACATAAAGTTCGTGAGGCATAGGCAATGGGTAAATCTTTTCCTATAGGGCCTTGAGATAATACAGCTCCAATAGCAAAAGCAGATGCGTCTGTTGAAAGTATAAAAGTTTCTTCAAAATTTGGATAAATTAATATTGGTGTTTTAGAAAGGTATTCTTTTAATTCATTAAATGATTTTTGACATTCTTCATCAAATTTAAATGGGGTTTCTTTTTGTAGCAATTTTGTCATTGGTTTTGAGATTTTAGCAAAGTTTGGAATAAATCTACGGTAATAACCTGCAAGTCCTAGAAATTGTTTAATTTATTTTTGATTAATTGGTTGAGGAAAATTTACTACTGCATTAATTTTATCAGGATTTGGTTTACTCCTTCTTCTGAAATTATGTGTCCCAGGTATGCAACTTCTTTTTTTAGGAATTCGCATTTGTCTGGTTGGATTTTAAGGTTAGCTTTCTGTAGTCTCTTGAAAACTTCTGTAAGTCGTGAAATATGGTCATGAAGTGTTGGTGAGTAAATTATTATATCATCCATATATACTAGGCACCGTTCATTTTGTATTCCAAGTAGAATATTGTCCATAACCCTTTGAAAACTTGAAGGACTATTTTTTAAACCGAAGGGCATACGAAGGTACTCGTAATGACCGTTCTCAATAGAGAAAGCTGTTTTTGGGATATCTTTTTCATCAACTTCAATTTGATGAAAACCTGAAGCTAAGTCCAAAGTTGTAAAATATGTACATTGTCCAAGTTGATCTAATAGGTCAGAAATATTTGGCAATGGATATTTATCATCAACTGTTACTTGATTTAATTTTCGATAATCAATTACTACTCTCCATTTTTGTTTCCCGGAGGCGTCCAATTTTTTTGGTACCACCCAAACTGGAGATGACCAGGGTGAAATTGAAGGTCTAATTATATTTTGGTCAAGCATTTTTGAAATTTGGTTTTTTACTTCTTCCTTATGCACGTATGGGTATCTATATGACTTAGTAAATATCGGTTTCGCATCACCTGTATCTATTTTATGTTTAATTTCATTCGTGAATGTTAGATTGTCTCCTTCAAGATAGAAAATATCAGAAAAATTTAAACATAAATTTTCTAACATTTTATTTGTTTTTTCAATTTTTTTTCGTTTGAGCAATAGTATTGCTTCAGAATTTTTTAAATTTGAATTTAGTTTTAAGACTTTTTCTGTTCTAGGTTCAATTTCAATTATGTTATGAATTTTTCTTGCATTAATTGTTACATTCGGATTTTCTGATTGAAAATTCACAATTGGTTCATTCATGAATTGGTTTGAGTTATTTTTTTGAATTTGGGGTTTTTGAGGTAATTTCGGTGAAGACTGATTTTGTGACAATTTTATTTCAGTTGGTTTCAAATCATACTTTTCTTTATATAGGGGAAGAGTTTTATAATTCAAAATTAATTGTCTACTCGGGATGTCAACAATTCCTTCATAATGTTCTAGAAAATCACATCCTAAAATTCCGTCGAATTCTATATCTAGATCATAAACATATACTTTATGGGGATCATGAGTTTGAAATGGAATGTATACCGATTCTGTGACTAAAATTTCTTCATTGGAAATACCGGATATAGGCAATCTTTCTGGGTATCTCTGTACGTATTTTTCACATGTTTTCTTTTTAAAAACTGAAATTCCAGCTCCAGTATCTATGAGGATTTTAAATTTTCGAGTTGCGTCAACTATATAATACAAATTATGGAATTTCATTGTATTTAAGCGAAATTTTGGTCTGTCGTTTCTACTGATAAGTTTTTCATTCGATTCGTCAATGTGTCTGTAACATGGTGTATAGTTTCTGGTTTTCTGATAGGCGGTTTGATTGATAAATGAGCCTCTTGAAAATTTTGATTATTTTCATCTTTTACAAGGAAGTCATTATGTGGACTATTGTGCACACTGTTTGAAAACTGTTTGTTATAATTGCATAATAAGTTTGTTTCTTTAAATTATTTTTTTAAAATTTTTTTTTGCAGATAATTCTGGTCGTTATCGAAGGTTGTACTCTCGATTCCTAGAGGAATTTGTTGATCAGCAGTATAATCAACATATGAGTTATTATATGGGTCTTTATAATCGTAATATTCATTTCCAGAGTTCAAGCAGTGTGTTCTCTGAAAGTTTTGTCTTTGATAAGTCGGATTTGATTGTATGACTGAACTTCTTTGTTGGGAAAAGTTCGGATTTGTCATTAATTGATTTGAATTTATTTGAGGGCGATTTTGATTTGGGAAATTTGGTCTCGATTGATTTTGAAAATTTGGTCTTGATTGATTTTGAAAATTCGGACGATTACCAATTTCATTTTGGAAATTTGGGCGTTGTTGAGAATATATTTGATCATGAGATTGTTGTGGATAAAATTTCGGTTTGAAATTTTGATTGGAATGCGGTCTTTGATTTTGAGGGATTCGTGATTTTTGGGATTCAAAATATGAGAATTGGGTTTCACGTTTAATTCTGTGAGCTGCGTCACTCATATCTTGAGGGTTACTGGCTCTAATGATTTGTCCAATTCGGGGTTCAAGTCCTGTCAATAGTGTATTCAATGACATGTTATTAATGAGGGCAATTTGTGCTTTTTTCTGATCAAGTGTAAGATTTGATTTATCTATACATGAAATCATTTTTGCATTGTGTGTTTGAAAACGAGAATGGAAAGCAATTCCTGTTTCTCCTGATGTTTGTTTCATTCTTTGTAAGTCTTGAATAAGTGAATTCAGATCTCGTGAATCACCAAAATGAGTGTTTAATAAAACTTTAATATCTCTGTAATTTGTTGGGTTTTGAGAATTTACTAGTATTGCTGCTTGTTTTTTGAGTTTGTTTTTGAAATGAATAGTCAAAAGGTATTTTTGATCATTTGTAGCAATTTGGTAAGCTTGATCGCAAGCATTTAAAAATGTGGTTAATAAAATACTGTCTCCGTCATATTCAGGAATAAGCGAAAACAATTCGGATAGTTTGTATGGTTCGATTTCTGGTTGATGTTCGTCTCCGTGTTCTGACATTTTGTTTCAAGATTACTTAGGAGTTGTGGTAAATGGGAAAAATGGATAACTTTGAAAAATAATTATAGACGATAATTCAAAGTCACTTACATGAATTTGTTTGATGGAATGAGAACCTTTTGGAATGGCCCCCGATGACTAGCTGAAACGTCTGGTAGAGTTTTTCTTCTTTTTTCTTGTTTCTTTCTGGAAGATTTCTTTCTTCTTTGTTGCGTGGACTGTTCTTCTTTCTTGAAGATTTCTTTCTTCTTTGGTTGCGTGGATTTTCTTTCTTCTTTCTTGAAGATTTCTTTTTTCTTTGGTTGCGTGGACTTCTTTTCTTTCAAGGTTTGGAAACCACCACCCTAGTGAGGACGTCGCCGTGTTCCTTCCAACTTCTGCCACCGGTGAGGTCTTTTCCGTGTTCCGTCGGGGATAACTGGAGGTGAGGACAGTTGCCGTGTTCTAGGATGTTGAAGAATCCTACCGACTGCGCCAATTGTTATATCGTGGCTTGTGCGTTTGTCTTTTTAAAAAAGAACTTTATTTTCAATATTACACTGATACAACAATAATATAATAATTTCAATATTACAAATAAACTGAAGTCTGTCTGACTTTGAATAGAAGTGTGAATAAGAATCGTTGGATAGAAAATCAGCTCTGAAGTCGAAGTCTCCTGGCTTTATAGGTTTCTAGATGCTGACTCGAAGGTCTTCTGGCTGGTGCCGGCATTCTGGAGTAAACATCTTATCTCCTGCTTAGCTTGTGGGATTTGAAGGTTAATATGAGGAAGGTGACCCAACTGCGTAGGTGTACTGCGTAGTTGTGGACAAAGGGCTATTGTCTAGTTTGGATATAACATTCATTTTTATTAATTTCTTGTTTACAAACACTACATGGTCCCATTTTTTGCTTGGTCTGCAATAAAAAAGTACTTGGAGTTGGGTTCACGGAGCTTTTGTTTGTTGTTGGCCTGATGTGTTTTTGTTGACTAGCTTGTTTTTGTACCTACTGTCGGTGCAGAACAATGCAATTTTTATATGAAATCAGCTAGATGAAGGTAAATATCGAGTAGTATGTTATTATGGATGTAGCCAAAATCTTACTTGATGAATGGATCAAACAGATAATCTAATTTTGAATCACTTTTTCGGTTAAAATCGACGTATTTTGGGAGCTGACTTAAAAACGACCATTCACTTGAAACACCTGCTCAATAATGTGTATAATGAATAGAATATAATTTTATACCAGAGACAAATTTTACAATTTGTATAGTACAAGCCATCACTAATTTCCTAATGCAAGACTCCTATATGTGCTTTACAACATTACAATAATACAAAGCAAAAAATGGAATTTCCAATTACTTGATTGTATTTTTGATTGTGCGCCAGGGCAATTGTAGGGAAACCCGGCAAAACCTACGGCACCATGAAATAAATTACAGATTCCATTATTACTTACATTGAACTATGGTTGAACTAACGCTATAACTGAATCTAAAACTGAGGCTGGGCAAAAATTCTTTAGTTTATATCCTCAATTTTATATGGTTTTTCATCTCCTTCATTTTGCTAGGAAGCATATTATAAAATTCACTTATAAAAACTGCCTTTTTCAAGAAGAGTGGTCTTATGTAGAGGGAACGTAAGATTATCTTTGTGCCTTGTATCATAAGAATGAATAGGCAATACATGATCGAAAAACTTATTTTTTAAAACATAAATATTAAGAAAAAAATATGCCGGGTAAAGTCAACAAGTTTAAAGATTTGAATTTTCCTCTACACAATTCACCTATTTTGAGATTTCCCAGAATTCTAATCATCCTTTTTTAATTGCGAAGACAACTTGATGCGAACCACCCCCAAAAAGGATTCCGTATGACATAACCAAGTAGAATTGTCCAAAGTATACTGTTCTAATAGAGTTTCAGGATCTACAACCTTTTTCAGTTCTTTGAATGCGTAACAAATTCTTCTAAGTCTACCACACAATTGTTCCACATGTTCTGACCAACACATGTTTTCATCAATAGTAATACCAAGAAAGTTTGTTTTGTTGGCATATGGTATTTGTTTCTCATAAAGATTAATGGAGTCTGGAAACACTGGAGTATTTCTACCATGTCGGAAAAGAATACAGTTCGTTTTGGATGTATTCAGAACTAGTGCATTGTTTTGAAACCAGTTTACAATATTTTCTGTGGCATTATTAGTTTTGTCACACAATAGATTTCTAGTCTTTTTCTACAATAAGCAAGTTGGTGTCATCGGCATATAAAGTTAGGGTAATAGTTGAGTCTCTCAAAATATTTGGCATCATTTACATATAGGATAAACAAGATTGGACCAAGTACGCTACCCTGTGGTACACCCATAGCAATTGTTTTCTCGTCTGAGAAATAAGACTATGTATTATGCCTTACGCAAACTGTTTGTAGTCCGTTTGAAAGATAGGAAGTGAACCAGTCATGTGCTACTCCGTGAATGCACATTTTATATTACTTGCTCGGAATAATTGCATGGTTCACACAGTCAAACGCCTTCGAGAGGTCCAGAAATACACCATAAGCAATATAACCATTGTCCAAATAATGAAGGATCCTCTCAATAAAAGTGAAGATGGCAGTTGAGGTAGATTTTCCTTTCTGGAATCCATGCTGCTTATTTGTTATCACTCTATTTGCACTCAAGAATGGTACGAATCTTTTGCACATGATAATTTCAAACAATTTAGAAAAAGACTAAAGTAAGCTAATTGGTCTATGATTTTCGACTAAAAGTGGATCGCCCTTATTTTTAAACAATGGTCTAACAATTGCCACCTTCAGCTTTGTGGGAAAGATGCCTTGTCTAAAAGATTCATTCAGAATGTAAGTTATAGGTTCTATAATATATTGACTCATCTTCTTCAGTAAAACATTACTTATTTCATCATCTCCTGATGAATACTTGTTCTTCAAACTATTTATCACTTCTAAAACTTCATTTTGAGTTATCTCTGATAGGTAAATCGTGTTGTAACATTCTTGCACCAGGTTAATGCCGAAATTATTTGCAGGGGTTAGAAAGTAATCATTGAATATATAACTAGCGACACCTGGTTCTGTTACCAACTCATCGTTAGTTTTTATTCCATCGAAAGAGTTATTCCTGTTTTTTGACTTACCTAGTTCTGAGTTCACAATTGACCAGATTGTTTTAGATTTGTTATCGAATTGAACAATTTTTTCACCATAGAATTTTTTCTTTTCTGACAATATCAAGTTGCAGTAATATTTTTTGTATTCATTCAGTTCAGTTGAGAAATGAATTTATTGTACATATCATCAACGTTTTCTGCTTCAAATACACTTAACCGGGTCTCATTTGATAACAGTTGAAAAAACTTATCATAATTTTTTGAGCTCAACGAACGTTTCTTTTCATGAGTGTCTTCTGAGATTCTTTAAAAAAAATTTACACACATGTATTGTTTATAATGATCAGGTATATTAGTATTTATGATATTTACAGATTAAATTATTGTGCTGGGAACATATACATTATCCAGACAAGTTTCGCTGAGCATGGTAACTCTAGTTGGTTCATCTATCGTGAATATCATATTATAGGAATTCAGCAGACTGGTTACTACACATTTATCACCTTCGGTGGCTCTTTCTAAAAGATGATCAATTTTTTCAAGATAATATTCAATACTGGTTGCTGGGGGTTTGTGCACTACACAAATGATATAGTGGGTATTATCGATTCTTATTTCAGCACCACATTCAAAAACATTTTCTTCACTTAAATTATTTATGCCCTTATTAAAGGATTCAATAGTGTTAAGGCATATAAGGCCACATCCTCTATGTGCCCCTTGATTTTTGCTACAGAAAGATGTGATTAGTTTATAATTTTCTAAATGGAATGCTTCCAAACTGTCATCTGTTTGCCAATGTTCAGTAAGGGCACTGAGGTGTACCTTGAGCTATTGTACTATTACACTAACATTATTTATACAATTTGAAATACTTCTAACATTTTGATATGTTTTCTTTGACATTTTGATCTGAAGATGAACGAGTTAATTGCTACGCCTTCTTTGTTTTCTTTGTGAACCGTGCATGCAAGAGAATCTTGCTTAGATGCTTGGCAACAGTGTTCAGTTGACCCGATGTCTGAATCATAACAATGGCCGTGATTTTTCAAAACAATATGTAATTGCGAATGATTGTTTCCCTTTCCAACAGTGTTTGTGTCTTTGTTTCTTACCAGTGAGTGGGATAATTATGATAAGTGCCTCAAAGCCGAGTATGAAGTCAACTAGTTCTGACTTTATCACCAGTTTGGATATAACAAGGTTAGATGTTTTCTTCACTTTGAAATTGAAAATCTATCTCAGGCAGCCTGCAATATATACATTTACCGAACAGTTCAACATTCTACCTTATTCAAATGTTTAGTGCATTCGGCAATTGCCAAAGTTTTCATCTGAGCAGGTCACCTGAAATTTGGCGGGTGGCTCTACCCAAAATTTTACAAAGAACAAAACAAATTTTCAAAAACTACTGTAATTCGTTATTTGACTAGATTTAGAATACACCTGTTAACGACAAGATACTATCTGTTTGATCACTAAGCATTAAATATTCATCTGACACAGCAATTTTTCTCAGAGACCTTTTGATGTAGAAATTCCTCAAAGTAATAAAGCGTAGTTTTCAAATCAGAATTATAAAATTTTGGAGGGAACAAGATTAGCACGATATTTTTTTGTTATGTTTTAAAAGTTTTTTTTTTCAAAATATGTCCAAATGTCAGGTTAGAAGGTATAAAACTTTTGAAATGATGTGTGATAAAATTGATTTCTGATCTCACAAGCACACAAGAGAAAAAAATTATGTATTAGCTGCAAAAACAATTTTGCTAATGACAGCAGAAATGAAAGACAGGCTCATGACACAACTATTATTGAATATAAAAAAATATTTCATATAAATAATATATAATAGAAAAATTACGAAACAAACAACAGTGGCCACTACCAAAACATTCCAAGATTCTGAACTGATAATTTTACAACAGTACAAAATACTACTTTCATCATCTTCAGAAATGTGAGGGTCTTCAAAACCCACAAACATTCACAACAATCCAACAACTTTGAGCAAATCCTCAGACTTGTCTGTTCAACCATTTCTTCAAACCTTCATTATCGTATGTACCATTTTTATGGAAAGCATAACTTTCTGCCATGTCTACTTTGAGGGGCAGAGCTGCAAAGTCAAAGTCTTCATCTGGGTCACCTAACATGGCAATCTGTTTAGCTTTAGGGTCAACAGATGCCAACTGGCTGGATTTTGTGATGCGAAGAGTATTCCTGGAAATAATTGATATTTATTAACAGACAAGCCAATTATATGAAATCTCATATGAAATCTCATCATCCATGCAAATACTACTACCTCTCGATATGAAAATCATAGTTACACAACATTTTTTAACGATGATATGGATTTTTTTGAAAAATTGAAGTCGTCGTGGGATGATTTCAACCCCTCCGACGGCAAGTAAGGAATAATATTTTTCTGAAATCTCGTAATTCATGCAAATACTACCTCTTCATATAAAAATCATAGTTACACAACATTATTTAACGATGGTATGGATTTTTTCAAATTAAATTCATCAGGGGATGATTTCAACCCCTCCGACGGCAAGTAGGGAATAATATTTTCTAACCCTTAGCTGCAAATACTATTCATATAAAAATCTCTACACAACATTTTTAAGATTATGGTTTTTAAATAAATTATCAGAGAGATTTCCCCCCTCCGACGGCAAGTAAGTAATTGTAGTTTTCTGCAAACTCATAAGCCTTGCAAAGACTACATATTCATATAAAAATCCTCTTCACACAACATGTTTTAAAGATGGTATGGATTTTTTTAAATTAAAATCATCAGAGAGCAATTTCCGCCCCTCTCACGGCAGGTAAGGAATTGGAGTTTGCTGTGATAACACTTTCAACGATGCGATTGTAAAAATGTATAGGTTGAATGAGCAATCACAACTAGAAATTCATAAAACTTCTTCAATTATTTTCAGTCATTTATGACACAACGAACAACAATCATATCCCTTTTTCAATCTATATGAAAATAAAGACCAGTCCCTTCTTCGAATGGCAATCGAGAGCTTTTCCCTTCTTATCAGCTAAGTATTTCCTACGTTTTTTGTGACTGATCTTCAACGAACGAGAATACATGCTTTGGAAAAGCAGGACCTGACTCAGGACAATTGTCTACCTATTCTGAATTAGAAGAGATATTGACTCTCCCCGACCCCCGAGTGTATGACCAAGATACAAGATGGATTTTCAATTTAAATGCTGTAAGAAAGATCTGAACAACTATGTCTGTATATTTTGTTTCAATATTTTTCACAAAAGTTGCCTTGGAAGAAACAAAGGACATATGATTGTGGATAAACATAAAATCTACTGCTCTGGATTATGTGCACAAAAAGCAGAAGATCAGGAAAATAACGTTGAACAAGTCAATATGGAGAAGTTAATAGCAGATATGAAACAGGAACAAAGAGAAAAAGAAGCCTACATTTTAAAAATTCGGAGAACTTCTCAGGCTTTTGAGGAGGATGTTGTTGAAGTAAAAAAAAGCTATCAGGCACAAATCGAGAGCCAGCAAGTCTTGATGAAGGAACTAAGTGATAATCTTGAAGAAAAGAAACTAGATGTGATGAAGGCTGAATTGAAATTGATGGAAGAAAAAAATTCACATCTTGCCGAAGTACTCCTGCTAAGAAATCAAATAGAGGAATTGATTGACCTGAATAACAAACTGGACAAAAAGTTGTTAGAAATAAAAAATGAATTAACAAATGAAAGTAACAAAGATATAAATTCCTGTATCAAAGGAACTGATCAATCTCCTAAAAAAGTGAAAAAAATGAAGAAAATCAGAAAAAAATGCAGCGAAGGACGAAAAAAAAGAGAAGCACTAGAAATAAAAAATAAAAAAGGAAATAAAGTCAAAACAGTGCGTGATAATCTCAAAAAAAATCAAAATTCCGATTTCACTGTAGAAATTATTGAATGTGAATCGGATTCCAGCAATCGAATAATGAATGGAAGTCATGATGCAACTGAAGAGTACACTACATTAGAAAGGGATCTGATGGAGACCCATGTGACTCCAGAAGAAATTGAGACTCATGTGGATGATGCATCACCACCTCAACATAGGATTATGATTGTCGGGGACCAATACGCAACTGGATTCAAAAACCTCTGTTCTCAATCATAAATAGGAACAAATTGAATCTTAACTTGGACGAAATCATCAAGCCCAACACTACTTATTAATTATTTCAGAATGTCACTCAAGCTCTGATAGAGTCAATATGGCCAGAAAGACTTTGTTATGATTCTGTTCAATACCATCAATGTAAGCAACTCCAGATCTCTAAACCTAGCATTAAGGAATATTTTGAACATAAGTAAAACAACTAACTTATTAATTATTTCAGAATGTCACTCAAGCTCTGATAGAGTCATCATCAATATTATAAGAAAGGCTATCAGCCACTTCACCAAAGCAAATAGAAACTGTTCAATTACTTTTATTAGTGACAGCAAACAACACAGAAGTAAATTTGAAGTAATTGAAAAGGTAGAAGTTACCCTAAACTTCAGATTATCTTGTAATAACATTGTTTTGAAAACTCTCAACAATAATCTAGGAAGTAATTTAATCAACAATGATAAAATTGAATGTGATACATCAGAACTGAATTCTTTTTTAGCGAAAACTCGAGAAGACTCCACAATAGATTAGGTGATAGCACATTATCAATTATATTATTGAACATTCAATGTATCAGAAATAAAGTCGATGATCTTGCGATATTTGTAGAGGAGCAGGGTTTGCCAACCTTCATCTTACTAACTGAACACTGGCTACTAAATTCTGAAACTTGTTATATTCCAAATTATGTATTAGTTGCTAAGAATTGCAGGAATCAATTTAAGAATGGTGGTACTATGATTTTAGGGAATGAAAATAAAATTCACAATCTCAGGCTTATTGCTGTAGATAGATATGACTACCTAATAGTGGAAAAAGAGTTTGGAAAAAATAATATATTCCTTATCTGCCTTTACAGAGCACCCATTTCTGATGTGAATACCTTTTAGAAAACTTGAAACTCTTTTATCCAGCTTCGCCTAATGCTCACATCATATTAGCGGTGATTTTAATGTAAATTTTGCTGAATAATCCCAAGCTAGAGAAAATTTAAGGAATTTGTTCTCCTCCGTCAACATAATGATGCATATTGAACAACCAACAAGTACAACAAAAAATTCTGCTACTATAATTGACTATATGTGTTCAAATTTAGATAGACATAGTATTAGTTGTTGTACTATTCCTGCAGGTATCTCTGATCATAAAACAGTATTTTTCCAGTCCAACAACTTTAATATCACACCTCATAAAAATGGTTTTTGGTATGGCAGGATTTTTAGTGCAAAAAATTTCATAAAATTGCAGAAGAAATGTCAACAGATACCATGGAACACTCTCAAATATTCCGAGGAACCTATCAATACATTTCATAATTATTTATCAACCTTATTTGAGAACTGTTTTCCATTGCAAAAGCTCAAAATAAAAAACCGTAGATAACTAAAGGCATCAAAATATCTGCACTGAAACTTGAGGTCGTTGCATACCATAAGAAAACAAGTACAAAATGGTTTTTTTATAACTTATTTCAATGCTTACAAACGTATATATAAACAAGTTATCAATAATGCAAAAGAGACATACTACAAAAATCGTTTAAAAAACTCAAAAAATAAAACAAGAGAGAATTGGATGATAATTAATGAACTAAGAGGAAAAAATAAATCACAACCAATCAATATTGAAATTGACCCTGATATTTTAAATAACTTCTATTGCTCCATAGGCCACAAACTCACAACCAATCTCAATTCACAGGTCGACTCTTTAGACTATCTGAAGTATGTTAGCATTGCACAAAATTTTCACCTTGAAGATACTGACGTATTTGAGCTGAAAGAGGTTATCAATGAAATAAAAAATAAGAACTCATCGGGTATGGACGGCCTATCTGTAAAATTTTTCAAAATCTACCTGACCATGTCCTACTCACCTAGCTGAGGCAATTAACAGTTCCTTCAGAATGGGATAGTTCCCTTCCTGCTTGAAACAAGCAGTTGTAATCCCTTGTACAAACGTAGGTGACTCAGATGATCCCTCAACTTTCGCCCAATTTCATTATTATCAACATCATCCAAAATAATAGAAAAACTAGTCAAAAGAAGAATGATGGTACATCTTACCAGAAATGACATATTAAGCCATGCCCAATTTGATTTCAAAACTCGAAAAGCACAAATGATGCTTTTTCTCGTGCTAGAAAATACATATGTTACTTTGAATAATGGAGAAACCGTAGGGCGGTATTTTCGACTTCCAAGGCTTTGATTGTGTCAGCCATGAGATATTACTGCAAAACTACAATTTTACGGTTTCCGAAATTCCTCATTAGACTGGTTCCGACATACTTGTCAGAAAGGAGTCAAGTAGTAAAAATACAGGAAAACTACTCTAACAGTGGCAAAGTCGCAATGGGCGTTCCACAAGGGTCGGTTCTAGGTCCTATTCTATTTTTATTGTATCTAAATGACCTAGCCACCATTCGCATCCAAGGAAAATTCACTTTCTTTGGATGACACCACCATTCTATGGCATAGCAAAGACATAAATCACTTGAAAGAATCAATTGCTCTCGATCTAGAAAAATTAAGCAATGGTGTGACTCCAATCGACTCTAGTTTCAATTTAAAAAACAAATCTAGTCACCTTTAAGTTTGACTTTGATAATTTGTACTTAGATAACCAGATTATAACAAATAAGCCACAAACTAAGTTTCTAGGTCTAATTATAGACAACAAGCTAAAATTTGATGAGCATGTAACGACCTTGAGCAAGAAGTTAGCCTCTAGCTGCTTTGCAATGAAAATTGTTTCAAGAGAATTAAACGTAGCCCTCGCTAGGATGGTCTACTTTTCCCTAGTTGAGTCACATTTGAGGTATGGCATTGCCTTCTGGGGTTTATGCAATAACCAGCTGTTTCAATGTGTTTTATTCTACAAAAAAGAGCAATCCGATACCTGTGTAAAGCTCAATATCACGATCACTGCAAACCACTTTTATTAGCCAACAAATATTATCACTGCTTGTTTATTTATTTTGAAACTGTATGCCTCATCCACACAAAATATGGTTCAACACCTACTGAAACACCAAAACATAAAACAAGAAATGAAGGTTGTGTTCCCTTACCCTTACCTAAATCTAGTCTGACAAAAAACTCCATCATGTATGAAAGCAAAAAAATATATAATAATCTGCCAGCCAGTTATAGAAACATAACTTCTCTGAAGAACTTTCGAAAGACTGTAAAAAAGGCTCTATTGCAGAAAGCTTATTATAACCTGCAGGAATATTATGATGATATACTATAGTTCCTTATGGGAATTGATTTGATACTGGGTATTTATATTATTGAATTTTTATTTTTTATCTCATATGTTTTGATTTATTATGCATAGACTACTGTTAAATCTTAAGGGTGGTAATTGCTAGTTAGTTAGTTACCCTTGTGTTAATGACATCTTATCATATAATGTGTTTGTTGATAATGTGTAGTTTCAATAATCCTTCTGTTTTAAAGTAGATTGACAATATGTCTTTTATTTATATATGTAATATTTATCTTTTATGTTGTACATTTTATCCATTTGACATTCACGTATCTAATTATCTATACATTTCTTATTTTTTTTCTATTTTCATGCTTTGTCAATAAGAATCAACTCTTCAGACAATAAAGTATATATTGATTGATTGATTGATGCCCTGAAAGAACTGTTCTCCTCCAGACCATATTATAGTATACAGGAGTTTCTTGAAGAGGATTTTCAGTAACAAAAAATAAAATAGAATATATTTGGGATTTTTTCTTATTTTTTATCTTTAACCTATCTTGCGGCATATTTTTTTATTTTTTTTTCTATAGGAAATGATAAATTCATACAGTCCCCTCGATTTTCCATCCTGTCATGTCACATTTTATATATTTTTTATCAATATTTTTATATTTGTTTTGTTCTTACCTATTTGTATACCATCATATCTCTTGAATTCCAACATTTTTATTATTATGTAAATGCTTTGTCTACAAAATTAAAATTTTTTTGACAATAAAGTATATTTATTATTATTATTATATTATTATTATTATTATTAAAAGGATCGTGAGAAATTTAGCCGCCAAAAAGTAGCTGCCAGATCTCATGGGAATTTTGGCTGCTGGAAATTAGCTGCTGACTTCACGCCGGTCCTGGTAATTTGATTGGTGAGAAGGTCTTTAAGGCCCATCTCACCTTTTCGTATGTTAGCACTGGACCACAAAGCTGCTTGTTTTTATGTCTCTTGGCTAAAATGCATACTACGTTTTTACTAATAAGAATTTGCCTTTTTCTACCATTATAGTAAAAACAGTCTGAAAAGCCTTTCACTCTTTTTATATGGTGCAAAAGGGAATCAGCCTTTTCTTTTGCCTGGTTTTGTGATCTTTCCAGTAGCTTTGGGTATTTACAACAATTTTCTAAGCCAGGAAATGTTTTATTGCCAGAAAGTAATTAAAATTAAATCTCTAAAAGTCAGGGGCGTACCAAAGAGACTTTAAACTTGTGTTATCAGTTCTTAGTAACGGAACTTGACAAAAATGCTTCGTTACACTGTTATGTGATTCTTGTTGGTCTCTGATAAATCTGGGTCTTTAATCTGGCTAATATAATTAATCCACCTGCAGTTCATTCTCGAGAGCGTTGATGATATACTTTTGGTAAAGCTGTAAAGCTACAAATTAGTAGAAGTAGTAGAAGTAGAAGTAGTAGAAGCAGAAGCCATGTTGTTCATTAATAATAATATTTTTAAAGTCCCACGCTAGTTTTTTAGAAATCAAACATTTTTGGTAACTCTTGATTACAAATACCTCTGTAGTTAAATAACGTTATCCCGTGAGCCACTCTTATGAATGGGTTTTATGAAACTGAGTAAAGCTTTTTTGACAGATAGGTTGAACAAATGGGTTTTGCTAAGGTGTAAATACAATTTTCAATCAAATGCAAAGAGATCTCAGCTGGGCCAGTTGATAGTTTCCAAGGTAGTGAAAGCTGTGGTTTTAATATATATGATGTAGGTGCAAATGTCAACAGTATTATCAAAGGTATAATGTGGAATTTGATTAACTATTGTATAGACTGTCAAAAAAAAATAGTCTGAAAAAGATTATTCATCGGAATTTTCACCAGAGGTAGTGTTATAATCCATAAGAGAAGGTAGATTGAATGATTTCTTTTTATCATTGATGAATTTCCAAAAATGACAAGGATCAGCAGAAATGTTATTCTGTTTTCAAAATATAATTTTGATAACAGCCCTCACGTAATATTTTACATTGATCTCCGAGATATTGAAACCGCTGATATGCTTCAATATTACCACTTTTATATACCCTATGAACTAATTTCTTTTCTAATTTAATTTTTTTTAATTTGGGAAGGTGGATGTTTTGAACTTTGATAAGAAAATGGATGGATGGATTGTACTTACAATTCCTTTTCAAAAATGGATTTGATAGCTGATGCACCCTTAGCAAAAGTCTGGTCTTGCTTATTGCATAAAATCAGCAAATTTGGACGATTTTTCTGAATAACAGGATCGACCAAAATATTGTACAAGTACTCAGCAGCATCTCTTATATCATGTGGGAGAGTTAGAGAGTCGACTATGTAAACGATTCCTCTTGTAATATCCTTGTAATCATCAAAGAACTTGTCTCTCAAACGCTCATGTCCAGGGATGTCCACGATTCTCAATAAATTCTGGAATATTTTTCTGTTATTAATGGATAATGGATTTGAATATAAATATTACATTACTGGCGTTGACATAGTTTGCAACGTTCTCCTTAATTGAAGTGTGGCTCTTAATCTGTTTGTTATGAATTAGTTGCGAGAAAATGAGAGTTTTTCCACTGTCACAAAGTCCTGTAAGCAGAATTCCTTGTCGTGAACTCTTTCTTCGTTTGTAAAGCGCAAGAATGACTGAAATTAAAGATTTTTGACGTTGGCAAATTCGACATATGGACAGTCATGAAAATTAGCATACCTAATGTTATCACTATAACAAAAACTGCAATAAATATTTGAGTGAAATCAGTTCCATCCAGTTTTACTGGAACTTTCTTATCTGCCATCGTGAAATGAATATGAAATTTCAATAGACTTCTCAAACTTCAAATTCAGATCCAAAACGTCAGACTGAGTAGTTTTCTAACCTCCAAACTTCTTCTTCCTAATTTTTAAGAGGTATTTCCTAAGACGTTAGCGACATCTATGCTTCTTTTAGGAGTCCAGTTTTTTGTTATTAGATGTTGGAAAATCTTTTTGAGAGCAAAGTTGAATAGAAAACACTTTTGATTATTTTTCTTCACATCAGTTTGCTCCTCAAAAATTATATTTTGTGAAAATAATTTTTCAAATCAGAAAATTTTCAAATTCAAAGGTGTTTCTTAAGTCACACTCGATTTAACCTTCACTTGAATAACTTCCCCCAAACATTAGCGCCAATTGTGGTTGTTTCAAGAATATTGATCGACAATACTATTTCTTACAATATAAATTCAACCTCACTTTCAATGTAATGTTGCAGTATCAATTGGAAATACTATGATAATGAAAATATTAGTGAAAAGAAAGACAGATGAAATTATAATTATTAGTTCGAAGCAACTAGCGGTAAAAATTTTAACTGTGTGAAGTAACGATGCATATGTCCATCAGAGGCGCTAGCATTACGTTTTTAAATGTGTCGAAAAAATTGGCGTATTCGAATTACAAAAAACATTCCATCACCAAGTTTGTTACTGAACTTTTTAGGTGGTAATCTCTATGTGCAAATCAAAATATTTTTAAAAAGGGGCACATGCGTGTTAGCTATGGGAAAGGCAACTGCCAAACTTTGCACGTCCTGAACGAGGGTGATCTCACACCGCGCGGAACACAGAATCATAACAGAAACACAGTTTATAGCTAAAGAAGCAGTTAGCTCACTTGGCCCAAATGCATGTTCCAAGGTAACATCCACTCCAGGGAAAGAATTCAGGATGCGCAGAAGACTGTACGCGATTATCGCTCTTCGAAGTATACGAAAAATGTCAGTATTAATAACACAGTAACACGCGGTACGCGGGAGGGATAAAAATCAGAGTTGCGCAGTGTACAAACGGGAACATAAAGATCAAAGTGCCAACGCCAAGTGAGCTTACTGTGTCTTTAGCTATATACTGTGACAGAAATAATATTAAATGGTGTGTTATGATTGGCTCAGAAATTCGACTTGGCATTTCAGGACTTCCCATTCCGCATACCCGTCTAATAGTACTCTGAGTGATTGAGTTCTTTCATTTGTATGCGAAGTGTAGCACCAAGTTACAGTGAAAGAGACACATATTATATTTATCTCTCTCGACAATACTGACAACGGATACGTTAACCTTTATTTACTACTCTACATCAATCAATATTAGTCCTACACTTTTGCAAACGAAAGTGCGTTTTGTTTTCTATCAAATAACAAATAAATAAACTTTTTTAATATCTCATAATAAGATAGTCTAGTTCTACCTAGCTATAAATATAATTATTAATATGGTTCAGTGTTGTGCTTATCGGTGTACCGCCTGAGGAACTCATTTCTTTCCTAAAGGCAAGGCGCAATCAGTGGGAAATATATGTAATGCGAAATGGCTTCAAGTAGATAGCTTACCTTTTGATCAATTCTTTTTTTTCTGTCACCTTGGCCCCTCTACTTCTGAGAATATTCTCCAATTCATCTATTCTCAAATGGCCAATTTCATTTGCTGCAATACTCATTATCAAAACCAAATTGAATGATATAATAAATAAACACTAGTAGAATCTTGCTTAGCAACAGTATTCAGTTCACCCGATGTATGAATCACAAATCATTACAATTTACAATGGCCGAGATTTTTAAAAACAATTTGCAATTGCGAATGAACGTTTTCCTTTTCAGTAGTGTTTGTGTCGTTTGTTTCTTACCAGTGATGATTATGATAAGTGACTCAAAGCAGAGTATGACGTCAACTAGGTCTGACTTTATCCTCAGTTTGGATATAACAAGGTTCACTTTGAAATTGAATATCTAGCTCAGGCAGGCTGCAATGTATACATTTACTACACCTTCTTCTACCTTATTCAAATGTCGAGTTGAATGTTCATTGCATTCGGCAATTGATAAAGTTTTCCTCTGAGCAGATCACCTGAAATTAGGCGAGTGGCTCCACCCAAAATTTTGTCGAATTTTTTAAAGAACAAAACATGTTTTCAATTTTTTCTTCTTCAGATTTTTAACCAATGTAATTTGTTATAAAATGGCATTATACACTCGTCATACACGGGTGTGCAAGAGGGTAGATTGCACCCTGTATACACGCAGACAGATTAAATTATAGTTTAGCGGTAAAAGTTTGAACTGCGTGAAGTAACGATGCATACGTCCATTAGAGGCACTAGGAGTGCGTTTTTGAATGAGATGAAAACATTGGCATTTTCAATTACGAATTATGAAATAAAACATTTTTTACAATTTCTTGCTGATCTTCCTAGGTGGTTATCTGTATGTGCAAATTAAAATATTTTAGAAAAAGGGCAATGCGTTTTCCATGACAAAACTAGTGATTGCCATCTGTGTTGCAAAAGACGAACTAGAAGGTCGATAAAACAGAATTCCATTTGCAATATGAAAGCAAGCCATCCATTTTGTTATTTAAAAAAACTGATAGGTATTTTATTTATGTCGTTGGTTGTTGTTTTGTGTTGTGAGTTCATTAAAACTTTAAATAACTGTTGTTTGGAGTAATAAGGGACGCTGAAAAGCGCCGGTTTATTTTTACTTTTACAGACGTTACAAAAGAGGTGAGTTATTGTGTATCATTATACATTATGGCATTCCATTACACATTTCCGATGATTGAATTTAACCGATAGCAGAAAAATTGTTCATAGTGTCTTCGAAATGGTCTGATTTCTTGGTGTCTTTCTGTATTTTAATTCCCAAGCACCACAAGCTGAATTTTGAAATTTAGTTCGAATTTTATAAGGATAATGGCTCTTAATTTTCCTCATACTTTTTTTTTATTTGCCAATGTAATGCACCGTGAAATGCGGACCATTTTATAAGGCACTCCCAGATCATTTGGTAGCAATGTATTCAATGCTCTTCACACCCAGTTTCCTCTATCAGTATAAAGCATATTATGGAAATTATTTGTTTTCAAGATCAAACTTAAAGCCATATTGGTTACTTGTTACCTGCAATACAAAAATATTCTCAGTCAAATGTACTTATAGTTTTTTTTTTAGATTTTAAAGAATCAGTGTGTTATGAGGTTTCACAATGTCCTCAAATTAAAATTGTCAAAAGTGAAAAATGTGTAGTAGCGAAAGAAGTACCACAAGGATCCATTCTAGGGCCTAAACTCTTTATAACCTATAATAATGACCTACTTATACACTTCACTAATTTGTCTCCTGATGAAGACATACTTGGCCAAAGAAATGGCTTATGTGCATTCATATATATATATATATATATATATATATATATATATATATATATATATATATATATATATATATATATATATATATATATATATATATATATATATATATATATATATATATATATAGATGGTTCTTTCGATAACACCTTACATGACTCCATAAGATCACTAGAGGAAAGGAATATTCAAATGCCATATGCCGTGCGTATTTTTTATTCTTGATTGACGGCCTCTTCATTGTTTCTACTTGTCTATCAAATTATGTTTACTTTTTGTAGTTGACAAAGCAAAACCACGGCATTTGAATTGAATTAAAACGTTATTAATGTGAAACTGCCAGAATGAAGTGTTCTGGAATAGAACTATATTAACAGGAATATCTAACATATCAGAAGACTTCTCTTACTCAATAAGATGATAAAAACTTGATTCGTACCTTTTAGTTTATTTTATTTATCTCTAGTTGGGTGAAACGTTTTGGAACTTTTTTTCTTTAATTATATTTATTTTTTCCATAGTGGGGTCACAGTTTTTTATACTTTCTCTTTTATTATAAACTTTTTCCGTTTTAACCTTTGATCAATCAATCAATCAATCAAACATTTATTGAATTAGTTATCATTCACAATAACACTAGTAAAAGCAGAACATAACATTACATCATCGTAAAATACACACTAATCCAACAGGTCAAACAGCTAAAAGTTAATATAATACAATAAATATAGGTACTACACAATTCTAATAAATAAAAACAGACATTAGTCAATGATACAATTGCTAAACAACTCGATCATCAGATGAGGACCAATATTGTAAAAATAATATTGTAGAAATAAAATAAAATAATGAAAACATGTAATACTATTAGGTTTCAAGGAGAAACTCTTCAACAGAGTAGTATGCTTTCTGCAATAACAGAATTTTGAGTCACCTTTTAAAGATAATAATATTAGATGATTTAATGTCACTATTTAGCCTATTATAAAGTTTAAACCCGCAGTACATGGGATGATTCTGTGATACCGTCAATCTACTATAAGGTTGATGTAGATGCGAGTTATTTCTAGTAAAATGATCGTGGATTTGTTCATTTTTTGGAATCATTGAAATATTGTTTTTAATGTATATCAGAGTATTGTAAATATACAAACATGGCATCGTTAAAAAACTGTAATGAATGAATAATGGCCTACAATGTTCTCTTGAAGATGCACCAGCCAAAATTCTAATTGCTTTTTTCTGAATAGCAAAGACTTCATTAGCTTTCGCTGATAAACCCCATTGTTCAAGACCATAGGAGATAACTGATTGAATTAGACTGTGGTATAGAAGTGTGAGAACATCAAGAGAGACTGTTTGTTTCAACTGATGAATTAAATATATATGTTTACTAAGTTTAAGTTTGACACTGTCAACATGGTACTTCCAGGTAAGTTTATCATCAATCTCGACCCCTAAGAATTTAGTACAATTTACTTGACAACAAAACAAAAAAACAGTGACATAATAGCGTGAGTAATAGATACTTAATAATTAAACAATCTAGACTAGGACATTGATAAAACAATTGTTCAGTATACCAAATAGGATAAATGTACAATTCGAGAAGGATCATTTTTATTATTAATAAAATTAATGTCTATCTAAAAGAAACACAAAACAGGTGTGGTGGTGATTCTGTTCTTTTAACACGATTGATATTCAGCTGATAGATAGCACTAGTAGTATTCATAAACGCTGAAATTTAGTACCTATAGAATTGTTTTATTGAGGGCTTGGTATTTATTTATTTTATTTTTATTTAATATTTTACTACATTTATATTTATTGGATTTAACATCCCTCATAGTGATTTTGTTCGTATCAAATGTAGCCTATGTCACCCGGACCCTAATAATTAATCGATTGACACCTCATTCATCAAAATTGGGTGGGTAGTTTCGGCGCTATGGTGGAACATACGTAAATACAAACATACATACATACATAGACTGCTAAAAACATAACCCTTTCCTTTGGCCCTGCGGCGGTCGGGTAAAAAAGATAAACTGATTGATTTATTGGACATATTTCTAAGGTAACAAAACCCTCGCAAATACCTGAATGAGATTATAGAAATTATCAATAATACATCAAATTAAATAAATATGAATTTTATGGAGCGTAACTGAAATAGAGGCGGCAACAATTCACAGCTAATACTGAAATGACTGGAGACTGGTACTGAGGAGTACTGAACCAAATACTGAAGTAATGGATGGGGTTCTGAATGTACTGAAAAAAGTAAATTGGGTACTGAAAATATTTAATGCTGTCCTGATTTTTGTACTGAAAATATTTTTTTAGTGAGACTGAGGTTCTGAATCAAGTACTGAAGAGATACTTGTATTGATAATGGGTGTACTGAAATACTGAAAATTCTGAGATGTACACCTACTGAAAGAAGTTGTTACCCTCTCCTGCAATGCTTAGAAGCAGAACGATTGTAGCTGCTCTCGGAGAGGAAACGGGCAAAATGACAGCGGAAAAAGGTTGTCCCCGCGGTGGGGTTCTATCACCTTTGCTGTGGTCACTGACTGGATAATTTGATACTGAAGCTACATGAATCTGGAATTACGACTCAAGGTTACGCCGATGATCTGGTCATCACTATTAGGGGCAAACATGACTGGATAATATCCATTCGCAGAGGGCCCTAAGTATAATCAGAAGCTGGTGCGCAAAGGAGGGACTTGATATTAATCCTAGCAAAACAGTGCTGGTTCCATTCACAAAGAAACGAAAGTACGAAATGAAAACCCCAACCCTGAATGGAACTCAACTAACTTTTTTCAAGGAAGTAATATACCTGGGCGTTATAATCGACCAAAGACTAACATGGAACAGTCATATCAATAACATTATTTACAATGCTACAACGGCAACCTGGATGTGCCGCAGTGTTTTTGGCAAGAAAATGATATACTGGTTATATCAAACGATTATCAAACCCATTGTCACCTATGGCAAAAAACTCAACAGTACTCGGCACAAATCAAGCTGCAGAAAGTGCAGCGGTTAGCCTGTCTGGGAATCACAGGCGTAATATTCACATTAGAGGTAATGCTGAACCTTCCCCCACTGCACATGTGTGTAATGCAGGAAGCGGCAGAGTGCTTTCAGACTGCACCAGGCATCAAACTTGAAAGCTGGAAATCTGATTGGACATCTAAAGATTCTGGAAAATATTCCGCTAGAAGCCAGGTACAAGCCGTCAGATATTATGCCAGCTAGGCATGACTTTGAAGTGAATTGAAGTGGTTAAAAACATCCACCATACATTCACAACAAACGGGCCTCAACTAGAAAGGCATGCATCTGGAAGGTATACAGATGGTTCCAGGATGGATGAAAGGGCTGGAGTGGGAGTAACGGGTCCTAGTTTTAGGCTCTCGAAAGCCCTATCAATTTTTTAAATGAATGTCCACGCAAAAAAAATTTGCGCCCAAGAATTCCTAGAAAGAGGCCACAGATGGGCAAAGATCTCTATCCTATCAGACAGCCAAGCAGCGCTAAAAGCTCTAAAGTCAGACACTAGACTGACTGACCAAATTAAAACCCATTGGAATAAGGTTCCAGGGCAAAGACAAGCAAAAAGGCTTCTAGCTCATCGCCAAAAAAGTTAAACAGCATCTCGAGTTGGACAAGAAAGACTTGAAACTGGTAACGGGACTGCTCACAGGACAGTGAACTGTGCCGTTACTGCGAGAACTTCGCTGAAACTGCAAAACACCTGCTTTGTGATTGCCAAACGCTGTTTTGCAAAAGGCTTAAGTTCCATCAGGAACTTAGCTCCCCGGAAACTGATACGCTTCGCAAGGGGTCTCGGAATCCCGGGTCTTGAATAGATGAATCTACTATCTTGTCTCCTGATATGAAATTAATTTCATATGGGGATGATACTAATGTCTTAGTTAGAGATTATAAGAAGGAGTCAGCAGTAGGTCTCACTCAAGAGTTATACTCGTTCATTCTGCAATGGTCAGGAGAAAATCAACTGAGTCCAAATATTGCTAAAACAGTATGCATGAAATTTAGTATTAGACCCACAATTGAAGATTTCACTATTCTTGGTGATGATCAAATAATCCCCTCTCACTGACCGTGTGAAACTGTTAGGTATATTGGTATTGACTACAGGCTGCAATGGGAATCTCATAATAGGGATATACTTCTAACATTGTACTATTGTGTTGGGGGACCAGTCCGCATGCAAAACGATGTTTTATCCTACAGAAATTTGCAATCAGAATCATAGAAAACATCAAGTGGTCCCAATCCTGCAGAGTGGCTTTCGGAGACTTGGGAATACTAACATTCACAAGCCTTTATATTTATGAAATTTCCTTTATAATAATAAACAGTATTTCTTGAATAATAAAATGGCTCACAGGTAGCAGACCCGATCTAAAGATCTACTGATCCCAGCTCAACATCAAAATTCTTTTTATCAAAAGAATCTATTCTCTACGAGCTGTAAGATTTCTATAAATTGAGTCCAGAATTACAATATGCTCCTAATATTGGTATTTTTAATGTCAAATTGTAGCAATTTTTGCTTGAAAAAACATATACTCTCGCAAGGGGGAATCTAAACAACTTTTCTGGGAGGGATAAAACATAGTCATATCCAGGGAGTGCGCCCCAATTTTGGAAAAAAATAAAAACAGTAAAAAAAAATATCAATAACAAATTCAGTACGAAATGATATAGGAACAACACTAACTAAAATCGTAATTCCAGAGGCAAATTTGAAACTATTAGTTACACAAAAAAAAGTACAATAAACAAAATCTTAGTTAAAAAGATTAAAATCATAACTAGAGGACAAACTCAGTTTTGCGTTTCTTTAAATTTGCAAAATAATGTATATAACTTTCTTTATACCTATTAAAATATCTCGGTGGATATGCAAAAGGGCAAGTCCTGCTAAACGTTCCTCAGTCATGTTTGATCTAAGCGACGTTTTTTAAGCCGAAAAGGACCTTTCTGCAGAAGCTACAGTACAGTGCAAAGTTAGCAAAAGTTGTAAAAAAAATTACATGTGGAAATAATTCTGAATTACATCATTTAAACAAATCTAGTATACTCAAAATGTTTTTACATTTATTTTGCCACAATTTTAGCTCTGATTCTATTTTTAAGTTCAACGTGGCAGAATAACCAGAAAACAAGATTATTCTTTGAATTAATATAGTATTTTTGTTTATGGATCAGTCTTGGGGGGGGGGAGTAATCACCCCCATTACTCCTCCATAGATCCGTTCTTGTACTCTTGAGGAGTTCTTCAGTTAAAAATTGTAGTCTCTGACTTTTTCTATGTTAATGTATGCATTTTAATTGTGAAAATACATTTATTATTATTATTAAAATGTTTTTTTATTTATCTGTACTAATTATTATTGCTGTTACAGACTCAATCCAAATGGATAGTGAAGCGGAGACATGTCAGGTGAATGACAAAAACAATGAGGTTAAGAATCCTCCAATTGATGAAAAAGCTGACACAGCAAATCCAAATCCAAAAAATCTAAGGAGTAGATCAAGAACTCCCCAAAGAAAATGTGACGAAGGGAAGACATTGCAGATTACCCTAAAAAAGATGGAAATAGAGCTGAACGGAAAAGACTTGGTAGAAGAAAATGAGAAGACTGAGAAAGAATTGGTGGATGAATCAAAAGAGAAAAAAATTGAGAAAAATGACGCAGAAAAGATTGAAGAACAGAAAGAAGAATCTGAGAAGTGTGGGACTGAGAGCAATAAATCTCCGAACAGTGCTCCCACAAGAACTTCCCCTAGGATTAATTCTAGTCCTAAAATTGTGGAGAGCTTCAAGAAACCAGATAATATTGAAACAGAAAAAGACACAGTGGAAATGGACCCACTTATTATTACAGATGAACCTGATCCTGAGCTACAGTTTGATGAAAATTCAGATATGGAGTCTGGGAAAGGTTCACCTGTCATTCCAAGATGTGTAACGAGACGATCACAAACCCGGAACATCCCAACTCCTAAAACTCCCAAAACGCAGGAACAAGATCAAGAATCTGAGAAGGACATAGCTGTGTCAGAGGAAATAGAGGGAATTGTTCCCTTAAAGAAGGATGACCTGAACAATACTTGCGACTCTACTGATACCATCGATACATCCACTAAGGCACAGGTGGGAAGTGATGTCACCAGGTTGGAGTATACTGAGAAGAACATCTCTGTGCCGGAGGATACCAGCTACCTGGATGCAAGTAGAGAAAGATCACTATCCGAAACATTGAGGTAATTGTAGTTGATTGTATAATGACGCTTAAGCTGGCAGAACAAAACCAGCAGATAGATCATCGGCGAGAGCTGAAGTTTTTGAAAGGTACTGTACTGTATACGGACTGGCGAATATTACATCCCTTTGGGTTATTTGGCCATTTTAAAGAAATATATCTATTTGTTTCAATATAATTAATGTATTTGTATAGATTATATATATATTTCAATTATTTATTATGAAGAAATACCCAAAACGTTAAGGAAGGACCAGTCCTTCGTGACTTTCAAAAGTTTTTTCTCATAACTTTCACATGCATAAACTTGGAAGAATGAAATTTTTCAGATGGTGAACTAAAACATTACTGAATGAGACTTTATGATGCAATTTGCAGTTCCTCTTTTCAATTTCCTTTAAAAAAATCGCATATTTAAGAATGAGTCTTTTCTATTTTTGAAGATATGCTGAAAAATCACTTAATGGAACCTTGTAGTTCAATTTGCGGTTCTTCTCATTTTCCCGTAAAAAAATCACTAATACAAGAATAAGTCAATTTGCCATATCCATATATATTTTTCTAATGACTATCAAAGGCATCACTATGTATGTATATGAGCGTTTCCTGAAACATTACTGAATAAGACTATGTTATTCAATTTGTAGTGCCTTTTCTTATTTTTCTGTAAAGAATTGAAAAAAAAATTAACCCAAATTCAGAATTTTCACAATTTTTTTAACACTGTTTGATTCAATTTTCGGATCCTCTTCGCATTTTCTAGAAAAGAAATCAAAAATGCAAAATAAGTCAATTTGCAGATATTTCAAGTTTTTTTTTCATTAACTTTCAAACAAAAAAAATTAAGATATTAAATTTTACAGAAAGTTATCTGAAACATTAGTAGTGAATGAGACTGCGTGATTCATTTTGGGTTCCTCCTCTCATTTTTTTTGTAAAAAATACGAAGAATGTAAAAAAAATCGAGAAAGTCAATACATATAAACTCAAAGTACATCAGTTAGGAAATTTTTTAATTTATGATTGGTAACATTGGTATATGATATTGTACTGTTTAGTGAGATCTTTTGAAAGCATTTTTGAATTTGTTTTGAGACACATTAAAAATATTCAGGCCTAGATTAAAATGTTCATTAACTAGTCTCATTAACCTTCTGCAGATAACGTGAGTGGTTTCTTAATTTTTGATAACGTCGGTCTGACAAACCGATTTTTTCAAGGAATGATTATTGGTCGTTTTTACTTAAAAATAAATGAATATTTTTTATTGAACATAATATTTGACTATAATTCCCATGTACAAATACAAACACAAACGGATTTTTGAAAAAAAATATATTTTTTTGTAGGCTATAAAACAGCTGTATTTTTATTCAATACAACAATAATTTAACCAAAAAAAATATTCCTCTGATGAAAATGACAAAAACATAAACAGTAATGAATTAACATTAAATATAACAATATAATAGAAACAAAAAAATTTAATAAATACAAACTGGCAACTGAACAAACTAATTCAAATTTTATCAATATTCATTTTGCCAAATGCAGTCTATGCACATTCCCTGGAGATGCTGACTGATTCACTGACTTCCTCATACAGTCTTCGCAATCGCTCCTGTTCTCTTTCGTAACTCATTCTGACGTAGTCACACTAAAAACATACTATTCAGTTCAAGAATGAAGACGCCAAATCAAATTATACTTACCTCAGAGTTTTACATGAACGATAATGCCGGTTTCACGCACCGTATACTTATTTTTCTAACGAAGCAAACGCTCTATTCGACAGACAATGTAAACCTGACAAGATTCTTAATAGTACGAAAGGTACCCTGGCGGAAAGCGGGAAATATATAAACAACAGAAAGTTAGCGCAAATATTCAAATCAGTCGGTGCGAGAGACCGTACGTTCTAAGCGGGAGGTTAATCAAGTTAGTGAATTATTGAGACCATAGTTTATGCTATGAAATGGTTTTGTAAATAGATCTGTGTTGCGAGTGGCTCTAGACGGTACTCTAAAGTTATTATTATTAAGTAGTTTAAACAAGGTAATAAGTTCAGTTCAGTTCATTCTTCGGTTGTGAATGGTTGGAATGTTCAGAAATGCTAAAATAGTTTAATAGTTGTAATTCCCAAATTGTAGATTCAATCTGTATGCCACATGACTTAGAAATCCATTCTGAACACTTTCAATTGCATTGATGTGAACTTGGTAGTGGGGAGACCATACTGTAGATGCATACTGAAGTATGTAGGACACTAGTAAGTTGTAAAGAGTCTTCATGGCATTGATTGAAAAGTCGCTTGAATTGCATAGAATGAATCCCAGACTTTGGTTTACTTTGCTTATGGTCGCATTTATGTGTGGTATAAATATTAGTTGTGAATCGAGCTGAACACTTAAGTCCTTAATATTGTTAACTCGTTTCATGGTTGATCCATTTATTTTGTACTGAAAATTCAAGGGGAGTTTAGATTTTGAGAAGAATATTATGAAGCATTTATCAATATTTAGAGCTAAGCCATTTGCGAGAGACCAATCGTGTAATTTATTTAGAATGTGTTGAAGTTTTAAGCAATCTTTCGAAGTCTATATTGGAATATACATTTTTACATCATCTGCGAAAATCAAACACGAATAGTAATAAAAGTGAGATGCCAAATCATTTATGTAAAAATTAAATAATTAAATAGTAATGGTCTCAGATGAGATCCCTGTGGAACTCCTGATGTGACTTGTACCGGATTAGAGAGATGGTTCTTAATTTTAACATACTGCATTCTCTTAGTAAGGTAGCTGTTAAGCCAAGATAATAACCATGGTGGAAAATCAAGCATTTCCAATTTATGAATCAAGAACTCGTGATTCACGCTAGCGAAAGCCTTTGAGAAGTCAGCATATACGGAATCAATTTGATTTCCGGCTTCCAGAGCACTTACAATGTCATTCTGATACAATAGCAAGTTAGTCACAGTTGACTTTTCTGTTGTAAACCCATGCTGTTCATTAATACTAATTTTGAAATGTCTATACAGCAGATAAACCAATAAACCAAAAAATAACTAAAAAAATCCATTTTGTTGTTGATACCAAAGAAATTATTTTGAATATTTATAAAAGTTCATTAGCAGAACACCCTATTAGGAATAGATGACATTGTATTGAGTGTTGCAAATGAACTAGGTGTGTGTAGTCGCAGTGTTTATAATGTGTTGAGAAAATATAAAAGAGCCCATTCATTTTTAGCACCGAAAACAAATCAAAACCGAAAGTAAAAAAAAATTAAGTGGATGAAGCTGATGAAAGTGCCATAAGATGCCAAGTGCACCAATTTTTTTTAGAAATGATCCACAATAAATCAATCAATCAAAAATATGCTTTATTGTCGAAGACATAAATCTTATTGACAAAGCTTGCACTACAAATATTAAAAATATAGATATTTTACAATTGTTTGTTGTATTCTAATAAAAGAAAATAACATACATTTAAATATTCAACATAGGACATAAAATTAACAATAGACATTAAGGTAGTTCCGCCACGAGACAGTTGAATTAGGAAATTATTTTCGACAAAATCGGAAAATTTTAAAAGAATTTTCGATTTGAAACGCGAAAAAAAATTTTTTTTGAAGGGGGGCAAATGCCCCCCCAATCGACTCGAGAAAATTTCTTCGTTATAGAAAGTCGGCGACTCAAAAAATTAATGTCCCCGAAAGGCGCAGCAAAAAAAATAAATTTCGCAAATCTCTTAGAAGCTCTTGAACTTGGTCTTCTGGCCCTGTAATCAGCCCGTCATCCACAAACAATACCAAATAAACATCATTTTTCGTGTACAAACAATAGTCGTAATCAGAACGTTTAAAATTCAGTTTTGTCATGACTTTGTTGAATTTTATGTTCCAACACTTTGGAGCATTTCTCAATCTATATAGTGCGCGATTGAGTTTCAGATATTTCGACTCTGTTTTTATACCTTCTGGTGACTTTATGAAGACTTCAGTGTTCATTACTCCATTTAAAAATGCTGTCGGTACATCGATTTGGTGTAACTTCCAATCTTTTTGTACTGAAACCGACAAAAACATTCTTATCGTTGATAATCTACGAACTGGAGCATAGCTAAATTCATCTGCCTTGTTATAAGGCACTTGAAAACCTTTTGCAACCAATCGAGCTTTCTTTGTTCCATCCTCTTTAGTTTTGAAGAGCCACCTGGTGTCAATAGCACGCTGACCCACTGGCAGTTTTGCAGGTTGCCAAGTTTCTAATTTTTCGTGAGAGCTTAATTCTTTATCTATTGCTTGCTGCCAATCTAACATTATACACTATGCTTGCTTCTTTATAGGTTTTTGGGTCCTGATCTACTTTGGTCAGCAAACAGTAAGCTGTGTAAATTTCATAATCTTGTAGATTTTGGGGTATTTTCACAGTTCTGCCAGATCTTGTCACAGTCGATTCTTGCTCATTGTAAGTTAAACTTTCTTCATTTTCATCACTCGAACTTGAGCTGTCAGACGTCCTCATTTCTCCCTCGTTTTCATGTGCACTTTCTTTGTCTTCCTTGGGAAATTCACAAATCACTTGTTTCGGCTGATTTTCTGTTGTCTTCTGCAAATTTTTAAGATTGTTCAAGATTTTATATTCCTTGATGCTTTCATTTACTCGTAGAGTTCGTCCAGTATTGAAACGACCGTTTGGTAGGTAGAGAGGGGGAAAACATGAGTGGACACGATTTGCTGTGCTACGGCGAATCTTCACCAGTGTCTTGGCATGCAGCGTTTGAAAGGTTAGGATTGTTTGATTAATAAATAGGTAGTGCAGTTATTTATTCAACTTTGCAATAGTTTACTCGTTACCTTGCCAAAATGTCTAGTGGTAAGTACTATTCAGTAGCGGAAAAAGAAATAGGAGTGTTAGGAAAGTTATAGGAGAGTAAGTTGTCTACGTCTCGTGAATCGCCTATACCAAATAATTTGGTACGCCTATGGAATTTCTATTAATAGCCACAGTTAGACAATCGTTCGGGAATCTTCGAGAAACATTGGTTGTTAGGTAGGGGAAGGCCAAAGTGGTCGTTTCAATACTGGATGAGCTCTACATCCCTAGATCTTTTCGTTTTTCTGGAAGCCATAGTCGATAACCTCCACCACAATAACCAACTAGAATTCCTTTTTCTGCCCTATTGTCTAATTTATTTTGCTTTGGCAACACTGTATACCATGCACGACTTCCAAATATTTTTATTTTATCCAAGTCACCTTTTCCATGAAATTTTTTTGCAGGTGTTTGACCTTTCGGTAGACTTTTGGTGGTTAATCGATTTAGTTCATACAATGAACACTTTAGTGCCTCGCACCACAATTCTTTTGGAGCTCCTGAGTCTATAAATTTTGTTCTTATTTTATTTAGCAGTGTTCTGTTCATTCTCTCGGCTGTTCCGTTTTCCTGTGTAGTGTAAGGGATGGTGTATTCTAAAATTATACCATTTTTCCGACAATATGATTTGAAACTATTTGACATATATTCTCCACCATTGTCTAGTCTCATAGCTTTTACTTTAACATCCTTTTGTCTTTCAATTTCTTGTAAAAAATCTATTAGGTTCTGATTTGCCTCATCTTTTGTTTTTAATGTTTTGACAACAACAAAATGCGAATATCATCATCAATTATTGTTTGGAAATATCTTGACCCATCAAAAGCTACTGGATTGAATGGTCCACAGACATCACTATGTATTAAATCTCCAATATTTTTGGTTCTCCTCTCAGGCTCTTTGAATGGTAATCTTGTTCCCTTGCCTTCCACACACGTTGAACACATTTTGTCCAAATTTGGTAAGCCAAGCTCTGATAAAACTTCTTTACTGGGATGGCCTAGTCTTCTGTGCCATAAATCACTAGCTATGGTCCCATATTCACCCTTATTTCCAGATTTTTCCTCATTTAACCCTTTGTCAGCTGTTAAAATATATAACCTTTCGTGTATTCACAACTCAGAAGAAAATGTTCTCCTTTTATTTCCATCTTATGTTTATCCATAATTATCTTGCATCCTTTTTCTGTCATTTTTGATGCAGAAAGTAAATTGTGCTGCATATTCGGTACTATTAAGGCTTCAACGGAGACCTTTTGACCTTGGCATTCAAATTTCGAAGTTCCTTTCTTATTAGTTTTCAAATTTTCACCATTTGCTATCTGGATTGTTACATACTGGGACAAATATTTTATTTCAGTCATGTGTTCTTCAACATCTTCTTTCACGAAATGATTACTCGCTCCTGAATCAAGAACAAAGTATAACTTGTCTTTCAGATCACATATGTTTGCTGCATACAACTGTATTTCAGTTTCTATTTGTTTCTCATCAGCGTTATTTGCCTGCTGCTGATTATTATGACTGTAACCTCGACTTCTCGTACCTCGATATCATGGTCTTCCTTTGCCCTGGCCTCTAGTATTTTTAGGACATTTCCTAATAAAATGATCCATACTTCCACATCTATAGCATCCTCTATTATCAGTTGCCTTGAGACTTGTCTCATTATCATACTTTTGACACATTTGTGATTGTAACTTCAGTTCTTCATCTAGTAATCTAGCTTTTGCAAAATCCATTGTCAACTTATCTACTGTTTCTAGAGCTGTTACGATTGTGCCATATTTTGGAGGTAATGTCAAAAACAAATGGCATACTCTATCACTTTCATCTAAAACAGTTCCATGTTCTTTCAGCTCTCGAATGATTGTGTCAAACTTTACGAAATGATCTTCTAACTTTTCACCAGGTTCTGACTTTAAATTTATAAGCCTTCTCCATGTTGACAGTTTTGTAAATGAACTCTACCTGGCAAATACAGCTTTTAGAGCTTCTACTTGCTGTTTAGCTATTTTACAGTCTTTGACAATGTCCAAATGTTTATCAGACAGTCCCTGAACTATGATTGACTGTGCCTTTGTGTCTTTCCTATGCCAATCCTTCTTTTCTGCTTCTGTTGCCGTTATACTCAGCTCTGTTTCCAAAATATCCTCGCATAGTTCTCGTCTCAGAATTGTTTGAATCCTGAACCACCAATTATTGAAATTGTTTGCCTCCAGAATTGGAACAAGGAAGCTTGACAGTCCCGCCATTCTTGACAAGTCAATACGATTTTTCGTCGAGAGATTTTACCACGTTTTTCTTTCTTTCACTGAATCTCTTTAGAGCCGACACTACTCTGGGCCCATAACCTGTTAGAAATTATGAACTTTGTATTTCAGAAACTGCTTTAATCTAAAGTATACTTGGCAGTACAACGTACATCTTTTTCAGAATACTTGAAGTTGTTCTCAATCAATCTTTCATTACATGGTTACCAATAGTAAAACTATATAATATATCGAACAGAGAGGGCGCTGATGGTTTCGTTAAACTAACTACAATACAGTGATTTCTATCAATAGGACCACTTATATTTTTATTGAGGAAATCTTGAACTTCGTAAAATACTTCATCCATAAGAATGAGTTTCACCGATTTCCTGAATAAATGGAGGGATTCAATGGTTTTGATGCTGGCTGGAAGATGGTTATATAGTTTTGCAGCATTATAAATAATGGAGTTTTTTATCAAATTGGAAGCTGGGATGGGTAGCCTTAGGTTGTTATTTTGGCGGGTGGAGCCAAAAATGGTATCATATGTCGATTTATTTTTATGTACTAAACAAACCGATTCGAGAATGAAAAGAGATGGAATGGTGGGGAGTTTTTGCTTTCTGAAAAGTTCTTTACAAGATACTGGAGGTCTAACCCCGCAGATATAGCGTACTGCGCGTTTCTGGAGAGTGAAAATTATGTTGAAGCACTGTTTGTTGCAGGTACCCCAAAAAGGGATACCATACCTGACATGCGACTCAAATAAAGCATGGTAAACTACTTTTGCAATAGTTAATGTTCTGAAGATGATAAACGAAGATCCAGAATTACTAAATTTTAAGATAACATTTTATGAACTAGGTATAAAGAAATAAGTTTGAATTTCAACAACATTGGAAGAATAATTTATTATTGGAAAAGGGTGAGAAAATAGTATAAAAAAGAGAATTCTTTAAAAAATCCTACCGCAAAGAGAATTGGAAAATAATTATACTGACGAGACTTTGGGTGGACAATTCCAAAATGTGGGTGGACAATTCACTTACGTAATCAAGAAGAGCATCGGAATAAAATAGTTTCTGTAATACATTTCAACTCTTCATACCAACATTTCCACATTCAAATGAAGCATTATGTTAGTAGTCTTTTTTTCTATATGTAAATGTATCCTCTATTTTTAAATTTAAAATTTAAATCTATCAATCCCTTTGCAACACTGCACCACAGTAGTGTTCACCTGCTATCATCACGTATTTGTTTTGAGCTCCTGACTTGCTGATTCGAATTTACTGTAAGTACTAGTTTTTTCTAATAACTCACAACCGCAAAAACTCAGATATATGAAAAAACTATAAACTGACCCTGATATTCCCTATAGAAGTAATGACTAATTGAATGCCATTTGAATCCATCAAATTTGAGAAAAGAGGATGTGCAAATGATAAATCCTATGACACCTGTAGGATTATAACCAGGTAAAAAAGAGTCGAAAGAAAAAATAGCATCCATTTGAATTGTGTTAGTACTTTGCAATTAAACTCTTTTTCTTCCCCCTCAGGCTACGGGGTTTCGAGGCAAAAATTTGGCAAAGTAATGGTCCGATTGTGGAGAACAGTTTAATTTGGAAATGGCGGTGTCCACATACAAAAACTGCCTAAAACTAATAAATTCATATGTAACACACCAGACAAGACATGGTTATCCTACATTCTTATAAGGATAACAATCATAAGGTACCTACCTAATAAATACAGGCACAATCAAGAGCACTCTGCTATCTCAGATTTCAAACCAGAAGCGTTCATGAGTAATGGCGATGTCAATGGCGGAAAAGTATCGTATATTTGTCGCAATCGATTTAGAATGAGCATTTGGGCTTTTTTGCATATTGCCCGTAGTCCGAGGAAGATTAAACGGGCAGAGTACGCCTTAGGGTAGGCAACTCAACCGATAGATCTCTAGACAGGGGATTGCCTAGCCGACGGCACGGAATCGCAGAATGAATTCCGGCCGACAGGTCAACGTGCAGGAAACGCAGAATTGAGCAGGAATAGTAAGGTGCACTACGGCAACCTGGAATATAGTGCGGAAGGGGGAGGGCTGTTTTGTCACAACTTATCTAGTTGAACTATGACTAACCCTTTTATTGCTTTCAGCGCACATTTTTACAAATGCCTTTGGATGAGGTTTTTTTTGAAAATAAAAGTGAAAA
The DNA here is from genome assembly GCA_018342105.1 of Gonioctena quinquepunctata. Classification (NCBI taxonomy): domain Eukaryota; kingdom Metazoa; phylum Arthropoda; class Insecta; order Coleoptera; family Chrysomelidae; genus Gonioctena; species Gonioctena quinquepunctata. Next base: position 541,633 of record JAFIRS010000520.1, read on the forward strand.
AAATTCAATAAGTACCATTTTATTCTTTAAAAAAAAGCTTAATCGGTTATATTTTAGCTCTTTAATATCATATGCCGAGTTCTTGCTTTTGAGAGTTTCTGGAAATTGAATTATTTTAATATTAACGTTTTTTTTTCAAAAAATTAAAAGAGAAACTGCAAATTAAATAATCATATAGTCTTATTCGAATTAAAATTTAATAATTCAGTAAAATTTTCACAATCTCAATTTTTTTACCAAAAAATTTCAGGATATCCCTGTAAATTGTCCTATTTTCATATTCTTTATTTTTTACGAAAAAATGAGAGGAGAAACCGTAAAATGGATGACACAATCTTACTCGGTAATATATCAGCAAACTTTCTGATAAATATATATTTGAGTTTTTGCGTTTGAGAGTTATTAGAAGAAATGTCAGTAAAAATAGAATTGCATTTGGGATTTTTTTACAGGAAAATGTGAAGAGGAATTGCACATTGCATCACACAGTCTTATTCAGTATTGTTTCAGCTTACTTTCTGAAAAATTTCATTTATGGGTGTTTCTGTACAAGATTTTTTTTTTTTGAAAATTCCCAACGACTTGACACACTTGCTGGTCGTGAAAGATAATTAAATCTATACAAATATATCAATTATATTTATTTATAGATTTACAGGCAAGCCTAATTATATACATATTTATGGTGAGTGCAAAAATGAAAAACAAACAAGATTTAAGACATGAGACAACAAGCGATATACTAATATACAGTAACATTAATAAGTAACATAATAAGTTGTTATACTAATTCTAAAGTGTAGACACTGAGATTATACATTTGAGGGCTGAAAATGGTAAATACAGTAGTGAACATGAAACGACAAAAAGTTGTGTATTAGAGAACTGTGGTGCACATTTCTTTTTTAAATGACTCAGAGGGATGTCAAAGAAATTTAGAGTATTGAACTGATTGGCCAATCTTAAAACTCATGGTAAACAAGAGTTATGGTTAGTTCTAAAGAACGGTACATGAAAGTGGGGAACCTGTCTTGTATTGCAAGGGGGAATGAAGAGTTCAATATTTTCAAAGAGATATGGTCAGTTCAATCGGCTGTTAAGTATATTAAAAAGTAACATAAGGTCTCTGTTTTTCCTTCTTACTTCCAGAGTGCAATTTTGAGATAGGTTTCAATTTGCGGGTAATAAATTGGTGGATTTTCTTTGAAAGCAATGTACCTTAAAAACTTATTCTGGATGTTTTCAATTTTGGTTGAGTAAATTCTGTATTGGGGGGAACAGACTGAAGAGCAGTATTCTAGATGGGGTATGACCAGGGCACAGTATAATGATTTTATGGCAAATATACCTTTGAAGTCAACAGGGGTTCTTTTGATTGAACCAAGCATTTTGAGAGCTTTTGACAGGGCTGATGAGATGTGGGGATTATAGGTCAGATGGGTATTGAGTATAACTCCCAGATCTCCAATCTGAGTCACTGAGTCAGAATTGTGTCATTGTTGAATACAATTGGTTGCTTACGTCTATAATGTGACATTTGGAATTATTTAAATTAATTAGATTATTTGCAGACCAAGTGCTCAGATTATCTAGGTCTGATTCCAAATTTAAAGCATCGTTTATATTGTTGATTCTGAGGAAAAATTTGAGGTCATCTGCAAATAAGAGGGAGGTACTTGAGGAGAAACAGGTTGTTATATCATTAATGAATAGGTTAAAGAGCAGGGGTCCCAAGTGGGACTCCTGATGTTACTGCAATTTCTTTGGAAATGAAGTGGTTTACTCTAATTATTTGCTTCCTGTCAGTAAGATAGCTACGAATCCAGCGTAAGAGTGAATCGCAAAGACCAAGTTTGGTTATTAGAAGAGAATGATCTACCTTGTCAAAAGCCTTGGAGAAGTCTGTGTAGATTGCATCCACCTTAGAACCCTCATCCAAGGCCTTTGACAGTAAGTTAGTGTACATCACCAAATTCAATTCGGTAGATTTTCCAGCCAAATTGTTCAGGAATCAGAATGTTAACGAAATCAAAAGTTAGGAAATCTGTTATCAAACTCTCAAATAACTTGGGAATGGTGCTTAATATTGTTATCGATTTATATTGAAATATAAAGATATATTTCTTTGAAATTGCAAAATGCTCCAAATGGATGTGACATTTGCCCACTCGTATAAAGTATGGAAACACTTTAAACCTATAATTTATGAGTATGATTCTTGGCATTCAATAAATGTTATTGTTATTATCATTACACGACTATCGAGAATCTGTTCAATATTTGAAACATTCAGAACAGAACAAACAGTAATTTTCAATTTATTCAAACTGGAATAAGTAGATTATATTGAAAAAAGTACAATAATGCCTTGAGAACCAATTCCATATCTCTTTAAAGGAGTATATCAATGACACTCCATCCCTCGGATTATCCCATATAGAGTCATCTTTCGGTTTGTTTCCATTTTGTTCATATTTTGGAACTAGTTCGAGACGATGCATGAATAACTTATTTTTCAAAGGTTTGAATGAATTCAATAAACTCCCCATACACTTGAAAGAGTCCAATACTGTTGTAAGTTTTAAGAAAAGTCTATTGGCTTTTTTAGAACAAGATTTGTGATATATTACTGTTCAATATTTTATTACTATTATTATTTATTTTAGAATTATTAGATTATCTGTATCTTTAATGATTATGTGACTGTTTGTTTGTAAATTAGATTTATCTATTTCAATAAATTACTACTACTACTACTAGTCCATGTATCATAGGTCCGTTTTTATGACCCCCGTGGTCCATTTTAATAGTAGCAATGCCATACTGATAGGAGGTCTTTAAATGGCCGCCACAAGTTTTTAAAAATCATTCTCTAGTCTTTACATCAATGAAGAAGTAATATGAAATTACAATTACGTTTTTTGAAAAATGAGGAACTATATAATTTATTAAAAGAAATAAAATACAGTAAATTAAATTTTTCTTTCAATAAATCATATAGGTCCTAATTTTTCATAAAACGTTGCAAATGTAATTTCATATCATTTCTTTATTAATGTAAAGCTAGAGAATTATTTTCCGAAACTTACCAATGATATTAGGAATATTGTGAAAAAAAATAGTTTTTTGGTATGGCGGCCATTTGAAGACCTCCTATCAGTATGGTATTGCTTCTATTCATCAAAATGGACCACAGGGGTCATAAAAATAGACCGCCATACTTCTGCCTATGATACATGGTTAGTGAAAATTTTTACCTTTTTTAACCAGTATGGCGGGTACTTAGCGACACCAAAACAGTGTGACATGGTCATAATCGTTGATGAGATATTTTTTTCTGAAAAAATTAGCAATTTCAGTAGCCATGTCAATCTTCTCGTTCGGAGAGCTTTCTGTAACCTAAAATTGATATTTTCCAACAGAAAAATGCTAGATAAAAAGGGAAAAAACTCTTTGTGAGTTCCCACTTGAATTATGCTGACACTATTTACGGTCCCGCTATCACCAAAAGAGACGCCCAGCGACTACATTGATCCAGAATTCTTGTGTACGTTTAATCTGCGGACTCAGCAGACGAAATCACATCTCTTCTCCTCTCCAAGAACTCGGATGGAAAATAATACTTCATCTATGCACTTCATTTCATAATATAATCACTTCACATAAACCACCTTACTTGTATGACAAAATTACGTTTCGCACGGACATGCACAACATTAATATTCGGCACAAATCGCGACTTATGCCACCTCTGCACTCCACAGCCCAGTTTCAATCATCATTTTCCTTCACTATTACTCGGCTTTACAATAGGATTCCGGAATGGTTCAAAACATTATCCACTGCATGTTTCAAAAGCAGACTCAAAAATAGTCTATTATCAGGGGAAATATCTCTATGATGCTATTATACTCTCTGTTTAATTTTATAACTTTATATACTTTATTTATAATAATTCCAAGTAGATTTAATAATACATAATGTACTGCACTACTTTATATTCAGTTATTCACGTAGTTTTCGGTTATTTAGTTTAGTTTAATACTAGACTCCATAGGTTGTATGGAAGAAAGCACTTGTTCTACTCACCACTGAAAATTGTTTTGTTTCTAGGATAATCTAATAATTTTCTGACATATACATTTATACAATCTATTGTATGCACCTAGGTGTTACAACACCTGTATGTGCCTTAAGATTGCATACGGAGCATATAGTTAGTTAATTGAATTGCAATCATAAACTTAATTTACCATAACATAAATATGTGATTAAAATATAAAATTTATAGCCAATATAAATTAAAATTTGAAATATTTTATTTTATTTTATTACTGCTTGTTGAGAGGTATTAGAGGATATTTCTGAATGTTTCGAGGTTGGTGACAATGTATGTTTTACATTGTTTCTTGAAAATTTTCAATTTGTTTATATTTCTAATATTTATGGGCAACAGATTATAAAATTTAGGAGCTAAGTAGTCAATGAATTCCAGGTTAAGGGTTGTATTGCATTGTGGAATTTTCAATAGTTTTTTGGTGTTCGATCTGGTAGAATACTGATGATCAATGAATTTTTTTAAATTCTGTGATTTATAAAAATAAGAACATGATAAATGGATATATAGGCAACTCATATCACAGATACTCTCGTTGTATAATAGACTGGTAGCATATAATCTGTTTTTGTTGAAAATTATTTTCAAGATGTAATTTTGTATTACCTGTAATGGTTTTGTGTTGTTTTTGTATGTTCCACCCCACACTATTATACCATACCTAATAAGTGACTCTATCAATGTTTTATAGACAGTTATTAACAATTTAGTGCTCAAAACTCTCTAGAAAATGTAGAACTTTCTAATCAATTTCCGAATTTTATTATACGTAGGTCTGTTAGCATGTAGAAAGCTATGTAATTTGTTTTAGTTATGTTCAATGATAGTTTGAAGGTTTGTAGCCAGTTTTTCATCTTCTTCATACCTCCTTTTACACGTTTTTCGACTTCTTCCCAGTTTTCTCCCGTGAATATGACAGCTGTATCATCTGCGCTTATTATTATTTCAAGAGATCATAAAAAAAAAAGACTTGTAATTGAGTATGGCGGACAGTTTGAGACGCTGCATAGGTATGGTATACAACTCCTTCACACTTTGGCTGTCTTTTGTATAATATGAAACAAGAATTAGCTTTAAGCTCATTCTCCAAGAGCATCGTTTTTTTGACACATTCAAAAAAATGTGCAGTGCAACGCCGACACTTACGGGCCGCCATACTTGCGCTACCCTGTTATTCATAACACTGGCTTACTTCTCAAAGAGTTTTAGCTTTGACTAATAATATGTGTTTTTTTTTGCGTTCTCTTGGTCTAACACTGTCGCCTACCAAGCAGAAGGTCACAGGAACCAATCCCGGACAGGGTAATTTTATTTTTATTTTATAAAAATAACGGCTGGAGCGATTTGGCTAATTGTTTTTTTGAATGTTGGTAATACTCCAAATAAGGTTTTTAGGGAAAAAAAGAATTTTTAGAAGAGTTATTGTAAATTTCTTTGTCCCTGAGAAATTAATGTGTTGGTAAGCTGATAACTTGAGAACGTCTGGACCTATTTGGCTAATTGGCTTATACAAATGTCACATTGATCAACTTGAATCAGTTCAAAGATTCTTCATGAAATATGTGTCCTTCAAGCTGGTTGGGACCTACCCCCCTCAAGGTTACGACAACAATTTACTACTCAATAGATTTTCATGTTTATCACTAGAAAATCGTAGATCATACTGTGCTTGCTTATTCCTCTACAAATTAATAATCTAACTCACCCCAAGTAGCATTTTAAGTGGACAGAACGTAGCGGCCACGATTCTGGAAAACTTTGAAGTGTTTGACCACAACCACAGCCACGTAATATACACGGTTCTATCACGTGGCGGCTACCAAAATGGGGAACACTTTTTTGGTGGCTGCTACGTTCCGATCTACGTTCCTGGATCTCAGATAGCCACATTCCAACCAAGTTGTGGTCACCTGGCAAAAACGTGGATATGTAGTGGCCGACACTAGACACGTTAAACAACTGACTGCGTTTGTGTAAATAATATGTAGCTCGATCTCTGTTCAGCAACATATTTTTGTGATTAATGTTTCTCATTCTTCCATTTTGCCTGATTCTTTCTAACACTCGATCAACTATAAAAATAAATAACATACAAACGCCTGAGTAAGTATATTGAATTTGGATACTTCTGATCGGGATAAAATTAAAACGATTGAAAGTTTTATGTGAAATATAGATGTTGTAGCTCGATTGTGAGCACGCGCCATCTGAATACACTTTATTTAAGGAAAACATTATAATTTTGGAAATAACTCGCCTCTGAAATTATGTACTTGAATCCCTCAAACATTGTTTTATCAATCTTGGTTAGTTGGAATAAATACTTACGTAACAAATTACTACGTTTGATGCAGTGCTGATGATAAATAAATCTTTATTGAATATTTCGATCATTTCTCTTATAATGGCGACCCAGCATATTACTGTAAATATGGCGGCTTTTGATGAATATAACTTTAAAGTGGCAGGAAGTGTAAATATACCACTATAAAGCTCCTCCCATCATAAAGTGCTTAATGGAACTAAATTTTCATTTTTTCCACCATTGAAAAGTGGCACCCACGTCGCAGGCCCATGAGTCACCACTTCAAAGTTATAACCTAAAAATTACAATAGGTTTTATACCTTCGGAAGGGGCGAACACGTCGGGCTATTATAACCTGCCACTTCAAAGTTTTAACCTCGAAATTGGGGGGTACATGTTCATTAATTGTTAAAAAAGGACATGTAGCAAGTATACTGGATTTATTCAGCTCCAATCAACAATTATCAAGTATCAAGTAACAATTATCAATCAACAAGTGATTAAAACGATGGCATTTATGCAAACAGAATTAACAATTAAAGTATAAATATCAAGCAGGAGTACAAGTCAGAGATCCAATCTATTTAAATTAATCTTTTTATACCAAATCAAGAAAAATTGTCTATCATTCACGTTTCACGTAATAGGTAAAACAAACTTTTTGTAAGCCACAATAAAATAATTTGAGAAATGTTAGGTTAGTTTTTGTCATCGCGCTGACCAATCCACGGTCACTTCAAAATTAGGGAAAATTGTCTATTGAAAATGCATAACCCCTTTCATATTGAATGAATATCATTCACATTTCCCGTAACAGATAAAACGAATTTTTTGTAAGCCACAATAAAATAATTTGAGAAAACTTAGGTTAGTTTTCGTCATCCATGGACCATTCCACGGTCACTTCAAAATCAAGGAAAATTGTCTATTAAAAACGCATAACCATTTCATTTGAATAAAATCATTCATGTATACAAAGGTTAACAAACTTTTTGTAAGCCACAATAAAATAATTTGAGAAAACTTGGGTTAGCTTTTGTCATCACGCGGAATGGTGAATTTTGAAGGTTATTGTAATTTGTAGAACGTGGCAACCATCACCACATATCACAATCAAGTGCCTGCCACATTGAAGGTTTTAATGAAGTTACTAAAACGTCACCGAAACTATCTTACTCTCTTGAAACTGACTGTGACTTCGAAGTGTTATTTAAGTGGTACAGAATGCTTACCGCAACGGTTATTTTCCACTTTTAAGTTTGAAAACCTTTAAAGTGTATTGCTCAGTGGCCATAATGTTCCAGACACCTCAAATGACACTAATAAGTTATAGAACTGTGGAGTGGCTACCATAAATGGGAATTACGTGACTACAACCTCACACATTCAAAGTTTATTCAAAGTAAATATGTTAAACATTTATAGGTGGTCATAATATGTTTATAGTACAATTTTTACAAGTAATGCACCTAGGTGAGTTAACACCTGTTTGTGCAATAATACCAAGTCTTTTATAAATTGTAGAAAGTAGACATTTAAAAGTTATTATTGACACGTAATGAAGAAAACTTAGGAGTTAAAAAAGAAAATGGTAATAATATATAGTAATTATAGTTATAACAGAAAATGGTAATAATATAATATAAATAGTAATTATAACAGAAAATAGTAATAATAATATGGTAATAATACTAATGATATAAATGGTAATCATGACAGAAAATATGTAGTATATTTAAATTATGTTAAATTAATTAATAATATATTTTTTTCACAACATCTTATGTATGTTATCCCTTTTTAGATAAATAAAGTATTTGCATTTGTTAACAAAGTGTTTATATTTGGTTACCTCTTTAATTTCATTAGGTAGGATGTTATAAATCTTTGGTGCTAGGGTTGTACATATAAAATTATAGTTATTCTTACTGTATAGTGGTAGATTTAGTGGTGATTATGTAATAACCACCGAGTCGAAGTTGCAGTATCAGTTTCCCTCACTATAATGCTGCTTGGGACTGCCCTGATTTATTGGCACAAATCAACTTTCAAGTCCCTCGTAGCAATTGTAGATACAAACCTACGTTTCACCTACCTAACACCAACATACTTTTAAAATCACCGATGTATGCAATAAATAAAATTGCTAATGAAATCTGTTCTAGAATCGATATTCTTAATGAACCTATAGGTTCTTTCAAAAACAATGTTAAACAAAAACTGTATTTAAAACAATCAACTACCTGTTCTTAATACTACATTTGTATCCCTCTGTATTACCTGTATTTATCTGAATATGTATTCTCCAACTGAAACTTCCAAACTATCTTGTACTTCTGTTTTCCTCAACTTGTAATATTAATCTGTCTTGTAATTGGGATTTACCCTGTTTAGACAATAAATGTATTTTTTTTTATTTTTCCATTTTTTTCGGGAAAATTGGATGGAAAAATGGCATAACGGGAAAACGGAATAATGAGATAACAGGAAAACGGGAGAAAGCGATAATGGGATAATGGGATATAACGAAAAAAACGGGATATAGCGAAAAAAACAGGATAACTGAAAAATGTTATAACGGGAAAACGAAATAACCTATGTAACAGGATAACAAAAAAACGGGATAAAGGGAAAATGGGATAACGGAAAGCAGTCAAAGTCAAAGGCATAACCTTTATGGAACAAAACAAAAAAAACAGGAAAAAATAAATTCTATGCGGCGAGAATTTTTAGGGAATATAAAAATTTGGACAGGACGTCTGTTGGGTCAGCTATTTTATCAATATGTCTGTGACGACTATTTGAGATCATTCTTATGCATTTTTGGTGTGTTGAAATGTTGTTCGGGTAAGGTTGAAAGTATATATAACTTTTGATAGTGCAGGACAATTGATCAATCGGTAGGAAAACACAAATCTGATCCCATTCCAACTTAGTTTGAAAGCAAAAGAGTATAATAAATGTAAATAATTTAAAGTTAGGTGAAATATTTATCAAACTTTAGATTCTATTCAGAACAGGCATATTTGGACAAATCCCATTATTTTCAATGATTTGGACTTTTCAATATGAGAAGCAAATTACATTTGGCTATCCAAAGACAAACTAATGTGAGATATAAGTTTTTTTTTATGTGAAAAATATGGAAGTGAAAGATATTCTCATTGAACTTGTCACTTGATGATCTTTTGAACAGTTTTGTAAGTTTATTGATTTATTTTTCTATTCATTTTTTAAGATGCCTCTCAGCCAGGAAACCCATAAGGGCGACAGACCACTACCGCCGCACGGTATTCAAGAATGCCCAACAGAGAACCGACCTGAACTTGCCGTACCCTTCGCACGATCCCGTCGAACAAGTCATAACTGGCGTCAAACGTAAAGACAGGAGCGCCACGCCGGAGGAGACAAAAAAGATGCGAAGCGATTCTCCCGGAAGAACGTCTCTATTTTCCAGTCCGTTCTCCAGCATTCGGAGCAGGTTCAAATCCGACGTGCCGTCGAGCACGCCGAAATTGCTGGGGTACAGAGATGCAGAAAGCAATCTGCACTATCAGCAGGATATGCAGATTGCAGACAGGAATGGAGTCGATGAGAAGAACAGTTGGTGTTCTGTAATGTAGTTTGTGATTGTAGGTGTAGGGCTTGTTTCATAAAAACTGTTTTTTCTATGATATATGTTATGAAAAAAATTTGAGTTGAGAAAATATTCAATCACAAACCTTTAAATATAATTTTGGTATGAGTTTTGAGGGGTGTAAAGGGGACAACTGATTTTTTTTAACATGAAAAATATGATTCATTCTCTAATAAAGAGGACTTGAGTTGATTTATGCCTCCTATTGGAGTTTTCGGAATCCTCCAATCTAATTCAAATCAGCAGTGAAAAAAAAAAGGAATGTCATCAATAAAAAAAATATTTTACTTCATGGTCCCCATTCCTGTTCCAGCTATGTGGGATGATGAATCAATCATTTACACAGTATGAATGATTTGTGAATGTAACCTGACTGGAAAGGTTTGAAGAAATGGTGAATCCATCTTGAATTTTTATTTGATATGAATGCAGTAAATGCAGTTATGTTTTAAATTGTGAAATGAGCCCTCACTTTATATGGGAAAGCCCAAAGATTTGAAAAAAATATATCTCAAAATGAAATTGTATAGTATTTGAATGAACTGGTAGTGTTTTTTATATTACGTTTTGCTTTATAGGCCTTTCTATCTTTTTGACAGAAGTTATACAGATAATCATTTACTTTCTTACAGGGATATTCACTACTGTATTTAACCACACTTTAGGTAGTGGCTAGAATTGAAAACTGTGGAATGATGGATGATTGACCAATTATCCTCATAATGTTGATGCCAACTTTCATATTTCTAAAATAAAACTCGAAAAAATCTTTTATTTTATTTTTGCCAAGTGTTTTCTTTCAGGTGAATGATAAAGGATACAATCTTATTCTTTAGGGCTTGGATTGATGTTGAGGAAGCTCTTGAGGGTGAATCAGAATAACAGTGATATTGATTTGTTTGAAAATTCAAACAGGATGAAAAGGGAAACTGAATAGAAGAATTTTTCTGAAAATGGAAATAATGTAGTTATTTCGAACAAATCAATTAACAGGATGTTCATAAAATCAGATGTGGAATCATCTGCGACTGAAAGATAAACTTTATTCACTATCTTCCATCATTCAAGATAAGCTCTTGGGAAGTATTCATACTGATTATAATAATAGCTTTATTGCCCAACAGTTTAACCCATTTACAGGACAATACAAGTTGAAATTATGTATATGTAGAAAATAAAACAAATCAGTAGTCTAAGTTTGAGAACATAAGAAGCAACAAAAAAAGAAAAAAGAATAAAAATTAATTAAATTAAATTCAAAAAACAAAACAAAAATTAACACGTTGAAGGATACAGGGATATCCGAAATCGGTTGCGATGTGGCACAGACAGATTTTTGTAATTATGAGGTAATAGCCTGGAATTTTTATGTTATTCATTATATATAATTCCTTTATTTTTTAGTTATATGAACTAATACAAATGATCATTTAAAGAATACACATTAAATTTGGTCATATAAAATAAAACTAATAATAGACATGTCACTCATAAAACTACACATTAAAATTTGGTCATATAAAATAAAGTAAAACCAATACAGCCATTCCACTCATAAAAACTACACATTAAAATCAGTTGAAGAGAAGGGAGAAACATAAGTATACCTGTGCAGAATATTGAAATAGAATTACTAAGAAAAATTCTTTTTTCAAGCTCCAGCACTAGGAGAGTGAAGAAAATTTTTTAAGTTCTGTTTGAACTTGTTCAAGGAATCTGAGGTTTTGATTTCTAGGGGCAGCTGATTGAATCTCTTCAGGCCTTTGAAAAATACAGAAGTTTGTGTATGACTCTTTGCCACAAGTGGAATGTGGAAATCATTTCGTGATCTTGTATTGTGGGTATGCACATCAGAATTGTAATTGACAATATTTCTCAAATAGCTTGGAGCAGTACCTGATTTGATCTTAAATATAAATATTAGAGTATTATACTGCATAAATTGGCCCTTTGAACAATATATTGGTTCTGGCTATTGGAAGCCTAAAAGTCTCCATTTGTCTTGTATGAAAAGTTGGTCATTGAAGTTTATTTGTTCGAGTATTTCAGTAATATTGACCTTGTTGTAATAGTTAGTGCAAAAAAACAATGGATGTGCATTTTCTTCGTGATTCAAGGCTGAAGAATTGTAACCTATCACATAACAAATTATATTCAATTCCTCTGTCTGGATAAACTCCATTAATTTTGAATGATAGCCACTTGAAAAATTTATGCTGCACTCTTTCAACAAGGTCAATATGAATACTATAATATGGAGACCAAATTGTAGATGCATACTCTAATTTAGAACGAACGACTGAATAATATAAGGTTTACAGTGCGCGAATATTTGTAAACATGCAATTTTTAACGATAAAGCCATAAGTTTTCATTGCTTCAGATTTTTTGTTGAAATTGGCGAAGATATGGCAAGTGGAATAGAAAAACCCATATCCCCTGTTAAAGAAAGCTACGAAAATATACTCGATATACCTCCACCCAGTAACAGCAAATGAAGTAATCGGTATTATATCTAGTCTTAAAAATAGTACTTCACCTGGCCCTGATAAGATCTCTGTAAACCTGATAAAAAAACTACACATTTTCTTTTTAGAACCCATTTGCCATATTCTAAATTTAATATTTACAAGTGGAAAGATACCAAAATCATTCAAAGAATCAATCATGTCACCGATTTTCAAATCTGGTGATGAAAAACTAGTAACGAACCATAGACCCATAACTATATCATTAATAACTTTTCAAAAATTTTCGGGAAATGTATCAAGAATAGATTACTTAACTTCTGTAATACTAATAATATTTTCTCCGGGTCACAATACGGTTTTTTAGAAAATAGTTCTACCGAAATTCTTTTTTGCTGGCTACAACACAAGCATTGCTTAGGTGGCCACAAACTAGATAGTTTTCCAGTAATCGTTCAACCTGTTCTCTCTGTTTTACTTTCAGTGAATCAATGAGTCAGATTGTAATATAAATAGATATATTTCAAATTACTTCTTGTAAACCAATATGTAATTCTGAACGAATAAACTTACTTACTTTCTTACTTACTAATAGTTCGTATATAATCGTTAATTAATAATATTTAGAACAAAAGCATGTAAAACTGCGAACACTCACTCACTGGATTGCTTCAACAAACTGCATTTTTGAATTATTGTTAACAAAGCAGTGTCGCAAAATGAATATGTTTGGAACAAATGTGCGTAATCACAATGAAGATATCTTTTAATTTGCAATTTGAGACTTCACGAAACTGCCAAGTAATGTAACGTGTTTCCTCGGCTATAAAAGCGTTATTTAAAAAAAAATTGGCTTTGAAAATATTTTTTTTTTTAATCTCAGAATTTTGCACTTTAGCCGATAGAAGATCGTCCCATTATAAATATCGATAACGAGAGAATGGAATTTTGTACTAGGGTATAGTATATCCATTCTCAGTTGAATAAATTCATCTTCACTCAAAATATAGTCGTTACCACTGGTCTCTTAATTTAGGAAAATGTTCTTGAAATTAAACTTTACTTTTTATCGCCGAGCGGTTGCCAAATTATATTCAACTCTATGAATTCGTATACAACTTGCGTGGATTTGTGCCATAGAATCACCCAGATAATTTTTGAACTTACCGGAGATACTGACTTTGAAGCCTCGGGACCATCTGAAAGAAATCTGGATACTTGGGGCACTATCACTGACTCTATACTTTGAGTTCTCAATTACTTAAAGACTCTTTTGAGAACTGTACTTTTCATACTCATAATTCTTTTTCACATTTTCTCTCTTCATTTTCAATAAAAAACGTGGTTGAGCTTTGAAACAGATTGACTTTATTACCTAAGTTCAATAAATTATTCTGTGGCTTAATATAACCACTAAAATTACAGAAAGTGTAACGAAGCATTTTTTAGAGTTCCGTTACTAAGAACGGCTAAAGAAAGTTTAACATAACTCTGGTACGTCCCTGATTATTTGGGGTTAATAATAATTCCGGTCGGGCAATAACTTTTATTCCTAGTTTAGAAAAAAATAGATGTAAATACCCAAGATACTGAAGTAACGTGAAAATCCGGCTTAAAACAGAGCTCTGTTTTTCCATATAATAACAAAAAGGGAGAAAAGCTTCTCGGCTGGTTTTTGTTAAACGGGTAAAAGAAGTTCAACTCGCGATGGGAAAAAAACCCTAGTATTTCTGTCCAGTTCTCAGACTAACTGACAAAAAGTGTGCCGTTCTTATCCCAAAAGGGACAAAAAGAGCGCCTTTCTTAGTAGGTTTTTTATCCAAATTTGTCGTAGATTTGATTCATTCTACGTAAAGTATCAATATTTTACATTTTCAAAATAAATTTTCTCAGTTATAATTGCACCAAATTTGAAAAACTTAATATTTGCTGAAGAGAGAATAAAAATCCCTTTCGAACAAGGTGCCACACGACCCCCTTCTCATTTAAAATTTTTGAGGGGGTGCTCATAATTCAGAGGGGTGCAGAAATATTTTCATACTGTAAATTGTCAAATTGACAATTAAAATCGACCTGTTTCATATTTTTTAAACAAATACATAATAACGCTAACAATGAATTTATTCCATACCTATGGACCGCACTGTATATTTAAAAGATATAGTAGACCAAAGGCAAGATGAAATTAGCATCGCTCTCTTGTTCCTGCTTTGTGCCTGTCAGGCTTGTGCCTGCTGTGGGGTACTTGTTCCTGCTATATTTCCGAGTTGCCAAGTTCTTGAGTATAAAACCGTATAAATTTTAAAGTCAAAAGTATTCTCCAGAAGCGTTTAGGTATCAGTAAGTGAAGATTTATGTATCATTTTTGAGTTTGGTTGCCCCGTGTGCTGCATTATTATTCATATCCGTTCTTTTCAGTCGAGTTTAAGCTTGGCATAAGACTGCAGCTTGTATATATATTTTATTTTGTTCAAAACGAATCCTCACGAAATATTTTGGTTGGCCAAGTTAGTAAAGTGTAAATCTTTTTCGGTTTATGAGTTTTTTATCCTAAAATTTTTTTTACATACAAGAGTTTATTGTACTATTGAAACTCCCACTAATTTTGTGGTGTTTAAAGTAAATCCTTTGCGATTTATTTCGATTGCCAAGTTTAGTAAAGAGTAATAATGTTTCTCCGAAACAAATATTCGTGTACCCTCGAGAAATATTAGCATTTGAGGTCTTGCAAGTGTTCAATAATTACAAGATATCAAAGAGCTTTTAGAGCATGCGCATTTTGTGTCTGTGACGACTCAAAATCACATAATGGCTCCTCGTTAGATGTCAATGTCTGAAATGACATTATTTGTGCTTTCTGCGCTTTGCGCAGACAGGTTCTCTTAAATTCTATTTGGATGAATTTTTCGAGTGTTGGGATATGACCTCTAGCGGTCTAGATTGAGGTTATGTCGGTGGTGGAATCATTCACAAGTGGTCTAGAAATTGGCCGCACTGGTGATTGGTTACATTGTGTTATAGTCCATCCAATATCAATTGCAGAAGCTGTTTCTATAGGGAGCAAATAAAAACTCACTTCGCTAACACGAGCGTATATGCGAAGAAACGGAACGAAAAACAATCTGTACTACTTGTATACAGTTTCCGTCGGCACAAAGAGCCCGCTGGTCAACATGGACCTGAGTGACGGCTGTCTATTTTACAACCGATTCGTCTGGGCCAATCAAGTCGGGACATCAATGCTAGCAGGTGTGTCTATAAGATGGGAGGTCATAAATCACGCGTTATATTTGTGTTTTAATAGCTCTGAAAGATTAAAAACCAGTAGCGTCTGTGGTCTTGGTGTGTGCCGATCGAAATACGTTTTAGGATATTCTAGTTTTGTTGTAAAATATGGCTTTTTTTCGACCATGGGAAAATGCAATTGCACAAAATAGTAATGAAATTGCACAGGTGAGTGAGAATAATATCAGTTATGAATTTGACAACAAAGACTTGCACATACAAACCCAACAAGTTATTTTAAATATATTTGATCGCCTAAAAAAGGAAAATATTCAGGAATCTGATAATGCAATCATAGTAAGAATTGCAGAAATAACGAAAATAAATAAAATTTCCATTTATCGAGAAATAACGAAAGGAGTTGTTGTGGATCATACTGAAAAAAGGAAAACGTGCAAGGAAAAATTTACAAAAATTGACAGATCCACGCAAGACTTTATACGTAGAACTATTTATGATTTATATAAGGAGAACAGGGTTGCGACATTGGAAGTTATACAGCAAAAACTAGCAGATTATCCAGATTACACTTATACCAGCGTGGAGACATTGCGTCAAGTTTTAATAAGTTGTGGTTTCAAACATAAAAAGCTTGATAAGCGCATGACAATTACCGAATCATCAAGGATAGTGCAATGGCGGCAAGATTATTTGCGTCAAATAAAAGACTACAGACGTTCTAACAGACCCATAATTTTTCTTGATGAAACATGGTTCGACAGTCATGATGTAGTGAATTACGGTTGGGTAGACAATAGTAAAAATTGCTGTTTAAGTGGGCCATGTTCTAAAGGGAAACGCATTATAATAGTACACGCTGGAACCAAAGACTGTTTTGTACCAAATGCGTTATTATTATCTGCTGAAAAAATTAAAGACTGCTGCTGATTATCATGAAGACATGACAGCAGACTTATTTGAAAAGTGGTTTAGCGAACAGCTTCTACCTAATATTTCACCACAGTCAGTAATCGTTATGGACAACGCATCGTATCACTCGCGGCAACTCCGTAAGATACCAAATAGTAGCAGTAGAAAAGCTGAAATAATTGCAATTATGTCTGAAAACAATATACCTCTTCCTGCGACCAATCGTGGGAAAGGCCCAACAAAAAAAGATTTGCTCACTGTTAAAAGGTGTAAAGTTAGAAAAAATATATTCTATTGACGAGCTGTGCAAAGAACGAGGCCACACCCTTCTAAGACTACCTCCATACTATTGCATATTTAACCCTATATAGTTAATATGGGCAAACGTAAAATCAGAATTACGAAAATGTAACCAAACTCCCAAACTGAGTAAAGAAGTTGTAGAAAACGTAATAACAGTTATGACAGGAGACCACCAACAGATTTGGAAAAAATGTGTTGAACATGTTATTAAAAAGGAAGACGAGTATGTGGTTTTACCCTCTGTCCGTTCAGACGAGTCTGACGGTTGTGATGATTGCCTATAAACAATCTTTGAAATTAAAAGGTTTAGAATTGTATTTGTTTCTGTTTTTTATAAGTATATAGAATATTTTCTTTCATTGCAAATAATTTATTTTCGTTTATGATTTTGCTTTGAAATTTTGTTTTCCAGAAAAAAATCGAATAGGATACAAAAAAGGCTCAGTTCACGACTGGTACCCTGTTTAAACCGAATGCCCTTGTAGTAGGTAATATTTTTCTCTGCGTTTTCTTATTTAATATTTACTTGTACTAACTTAACGACCTTATATAATGAAAAAAATTATAAAAAAAGATTTAAAGACAAGCTTTCATTTATTCAAATGCACTAAAAAGGAAAACATATTTTCTTTTATTGTTTGATCTAGGTTATTCTGTGAGTAACAGATTCAAAATCTTGCCGTGCAAGATTACCTATTTGGTATCCGCGGCAAGCTTTTGAATCTGTTACTCACAGAATAACCTACATCAAACAACGAAAGAAATTATTTTTCTTTCCTAATGTATTTGTATAAATAAAAGCTTGTCTGTAATTTTTTTTTTCATTATTCATTATTTATGAAGTATTTTTAAAATCTTAAAATATCTAAATAAAATTAGTTATCTCCGCCACTGCTACTCACAGCATTTCGCCGCAAGACTTTTTTATGCTTCTGCAATTGATATTGGGAAAACTATATCAGTTGTTTGAGTTCAGGCAGGAAAACGCCGAACGAAAACAACTGACCCGGAAGATAACCTCATGTTAGTTTGTCCAGTAGCATGAGTTCAGGGAAAACGCCGAACTAAAGCCGCTGTCGCGCAATATTACATCATTGTAATTGTGAACTACAATTAGTTCGCACAGGATAAGCATTATTACATAATAACAATTTTTTACCGGTGTTTGAATTCTGGGAATAACCAAATTCGAACAACATCACGATATATAAAACAATGAAATACTTGCAGAGAAAATAAGGTTTCGAATTACAAAATAAAATAGCTCCGATACCGGGATTTTTCAGAATAATATTTCCCTCCGATTCATGAAGGCGATTTTGTAAATATTCGTTTTTTGCTGCTCCACTAAGTGAATTATATTTTAATTTTTATGGAAATAACTTTGATGCCTCGTAGTCTGTATCCAAGCAAAGTGGTCGAAACAAAGAAAAATAAAACAGTTGGTTGAGTTCAGGGAAATCGCCGAACGAAAACAACTGTCGAGGAATATAAAATCATTAAGAAATTTGAATTATTAACAGATAGGCCTAGAATAAGCGCGTGAAGTATTAAAGTTGGGGTTAGTTCGAACTTAGGGAATAACCGAGTGGAACGTGGAAAGTATAGGAATATTTAAGAGTAAGAAGGGTTTAATTCGGAAGGAAAAAGTTAATTGCCACAACCTAGAACAATTACTTTCTGAATCCTCACAGTAACGTGATTATAGCAAATCTCGTTTTAACCGTTAACCCAAAATTACAGGGCTATATATTGTTCCTAAAACTAGAGTTTTAGTATTAATTCTTGTAATCTCAGAATATTATTGTGGTAATACCGATTTGCCAGCAGAATAAATATTCCTATTAATTTTTGGTAATATAAGGATATTGTTGTGGTAATAACGATTTACCCGCAGTATAAATATTAATAGTGGTATTGTAACTTTACACTGCGGAGCAGTATACGTTACAAGTTGTATATAAATAACTAATACTATAGACCTACATATAAATATATAATTTTTATTATTCGCGTAGTTTGGAAAATATATCTCAAGATGATAATCTTTCATCTACCTATTTTTGTATAAAGTTAATATAAAGGGCCCTGTATTTTGTATTATATCTCTGGAGTAATTCTCTTTATTATATGGTAGACTCATTTAAAAATGATGATGACAATTCGTTTGTTAGACGATTATTGGCCACCAGCATTAGCGAGGCGAGTATCAATGGTTGCCTATCGATAAGTTCTAGGAAACTGGTCGTAGGTGTAACTGACAAAGTGGGGCGACCACATCATGACGTCAAAACAGCTGATCGAGACTATATTAGGCATTGTCATTAAATATACTCTGTCCTTTTCGTTCTCAATAGATTGGGAAGAATTATTCGAATATGAAAAGGAAGGTTGAGAGGTAAATTTAAATTACCCACGGAATTTGGATTTCCGGTTTTCTGGAGAGAAAATTAAAGTGAAGGAGATTTCCGGAAAAAGGTCCTCTCTGTGAAAGTGATGGGAGGCCAACCATGTAGTTTTTTTCTTCTGGTAGTAGTTTTGAGAAAATACAAGTGACGATTTGAATCAGTTTCCAGTGGTTATGATTTAATCCATTATCGTATTTTTGATGGTAACTATATGCCATGAATGCGATTACACCTCTCACGAGATTGGAAATGATTATGGTTCTGCAAGAGATTTAACACCACGAGTTATTAATGGAGAATGACACAAGCCAACTTTCATAATTAATGGTTTCAAAGTATACATTTCTCTGTACATTTGAAACACCCTTCTTTGAATGAAGGTAAGAAATTCATCAACAGAAATAATTTTACAGTAAATATTTTAATATTCCATTGGTATGAACTCCCATGGTTTCTTTAACCTCTAGCAATTTCGATTCTAAGCTCGTTTACTTTGTTATACAGTATGATCAAGAATATTTAAACAAACTTTGATAATCGAGTCTAGAGCTACGAAACCAGGAAGTACAAATATGTTATGTTGGTCAGGTACAAATCGTATAAATATTATAGGGTTCTTGGTCCCTGGTTCCTGGTAGCGGTCAATTGATAATAGTACCTTCAGGAAAATTAATTCATGGTTTAGGGCTATCAGAAGGTCACGTATAGACGACTCAGAATGCTGATGAGTCCCACCAAAGGGCTGATTTGCTGTGTTTCTGTCGACATCCAGACTAGTAGCACTGTCGGTGTATACTTATTACTACCCCAGGATTGTAACTCGTTT
Source organism: Gonioctena quinquepunctata (assembly GCA_018342105.1). Taxonomy (NCBI): domain Eukaryota; kingdom Metazoa; phylum Arthropoda; class Insecta; order Coleoptera; family Chrysomelidae; genus Gonioctena; species Gonioctena quinquepunctata. The sequence goes on from JAFIRS010000520.1 coordinate 561,852, forward strand.
TGAGTTAAAGTGCTGCTACACATTTTTTTACTTGAATATCTATATGTGATTTTTATAATGTGGGATACCACATTATTGTGATAATTGGAAATACATTGGATATTATAAGCAACCAGAGTTTGATTTCTATTTAAACCCATCCACAGAGTATTTTTTGAATTGTCTATAATTTTTGTATAAGTTTTAATCTAAAAGTTCTCAGTTGTAATAGATTATTTTTCTAGTTTTATGTTTAACTGAGTGGCGTCCAAAAATAAGAAAAAGGGTCACAAAATAATAATATTTAACATCACACTATATGAATCTATTAGGGCCAGTTCCCACACGAGTCTCTTGTTCTGAGTAAATTAGCCGAGGGAAAATAAAGTAACATCTTGTCGCTATATACATAATGGCCACATAACCCGCTACAGTATCACACATAAGTAAGGCTGCCAGACCGAGAACCTTGTTCTGTAAACAAAAATATATCTAAAGAACATTGTAACAGTTGATTTAATATATTTTACATGCTGTATTTACTGTGGAAAGCACCTTCCCGTATCTCCATCTGTTGCTATAAACCACTATAAAATCTGGCGCCCGAGATTTAAAGTTGCGATCGGAACATATTTCCTGTATCGTATCGCCTACTTTGGCGTCAAAAGTAACGTACCGTTTTAGCCGTAGAATTTCCGACCCTAGAAAAACGAGTTACAAAAGGAAGAATACTCATAGGATAATTTTCGTTTTTACTTATAATGAAAAGTTAATCAAAATTGAACGTATTTCGGAACTGTACTATTACTTTATTGAATGATAAAAAATATAAATTATTTGAAGAAGTCGTTTGGAAAAGTTGACAAACCCTGTCTGTAAAACTAGAACAAGAGTTTCTGAACACTTCTGTCCTCGCCAACTCTATCGTTATCCGTCCTTTCTATGAACTCAAAGACAGCTCCAAAGTGGCAGCAATTCCTGGATTCCTGACTACAAAAAGGTCAGGTCGTCTCGAAAGATGTAGGTAAAATGAGTTCAGTCATTATGGGTAATTCCTATCTGCGATATATAACTTCAACTTTATTCAAAGAGTATACAGTACATTGATGTTATCAGTTTTATATTTTACCACGTAAAGACTGAAAGAAGGTACCTAAGCGCTTATGGCTTGATTTGTACCTTATTTCCATCTCGTGGCGGCATATTACCCATTTTAAGGTATTTTGTCGACAACAAATAGTTTTGTGATTCGTTTCGTAGATTTTCGGAGAATTTTCAGAAAGGGCTGGTACATGTTCGTACATCCTTACATCTCATGCAGCATACTTTATTCACTTTCCTTTGTTAAAATTAGTATGTATTATTTTGCAAGATGGTCATAATCAACAAATTGTTTTCAATTACGAACTGCTTTATTAACTCTTTATATTTTTCAAAATATTTGTTATTTTTCAATATCAGAGGTAGAACATTATACAGCTTAGGTCCAAAATAAAAAATGGTTCTTTGCGTATGACCCTTTTTAAACATTGGAACATATACGTGAAGATTTTGCATACTCCTGGTGTTATTACTTTTAGTCATATAAAATGAGGACTTGTTAGTATACATCCAGAAAAGACAATTTGTGGCGTATAGGCTCCTTACATTAAGTAGATTACTTCAAACATAAAGTTTTTGTGTATCAGACATTTTAGATTTTTTGTAAATGATTTTTATGATTGTGTTCTGCATCACTTGTACGCTGTTAAGTACATTTTCAAACATGCCACCCCATATTGTGATGCAGTATCTAAGAACTGATTCAACCAGGGAATTATATACGAGTAACAACGATTTCTTAGATAGGACATCTCTTAGGTTGTAAAATTTATATGCTAAGTGCCTAGTAACAATGTATGAAACATGAACATCCCATCTCACATGCTGATCCAGAAACACCCCTAAATATTTAATATTCGATATTTTTTCAATTGTTGGACAATTACACATGTCACCGGTACAATTTGGAGTATGAATATTTAGTTTTTTTTCATCCGGTTGGTCAGTATTTAATATGGTGAAGGTTATGAATTTAGTTTTATTCACATTAAGGTTGAGAAGATTATCATTCAGCCACAACTTTATATTTTTTAATCCATTTTCTGTATCCTTATTGTGTTTCCTCTGTAGACTATTGCTGTGTCATCGGCATAAGATATGAGGTGTCCTTTAAAATTGGTGTTACTACTTATACTGTTAATATATATCAGCAAAAGTACTGGACCTAACACTGTGCCCTGAGGCACACCTAGGCATATTTCACGTGGTTCACTGTTACAGTTGCTGACTTTTACAGATTGAACTCTGTCTGTCAGGTAATTTTTCAAGATTTTTAATGCTGGGCCACGAATTCCGTATGTATAAAGCTTATCGAAAAGTTTATTGTGTGAAACAGTGTCAAAAGCCTTAGCCAAATCGAGAGAGATAGCTAAGCATCTTTCTGAATTGTCCAAGGCCATTGTTGTTTTCTTGAATAAATCCAGTACAGCAAACTCTGTGTTACTGTTGTTGATGAAACCATATTGCTTTTTAGTTATTACGTTGTTTCTTCCAAAAAATTCAGTTAGGCGGTTTTCAGGCAATGCTCTAATATTTTTGCAAAGTTACAAATTACTGAAATTGGACGATAGTCACCCAGTTCATATTTATGACCTGACTTGTAAACAGGAGTTACTCAAATTCATTATGTGCATAAGTGGTTTCGCTATAAACCTATGGGTTTCTTTTATCAATCTTGTGGTGATCTTGTCTGGGCCAGGAGAGCAGTTGTTCTTTAGCTTTCCGATATTTTCGATGATTTCGTTCTCAGTTATTGGTCTGAGGAAGATTGAGGATGGGATCAATTCATCCTTCAATAAGTTTGGTTGAAGACCATTGGATTTAACTATTTTTTCAGCCATTTCAATCCCAATGTTTATAAAATATTCATTGAAAGTTTCCGCTTTTTCTTTATTGTCTATTAGTAACTTATTATCTTTCTTTATATTGCGTATTTTTTATGCCCAGTTATTTTGTTAGTTATTTCATTAATTACTTCCCACATTTTTTTACAATTGCCACTATTTTCCTGTAGCTTGTTTTTATAATATTCATTCTTGGTATATCTAATTGATTTATTCAACTCATTTCTATACTGTTTATATTCATTTTTCAATTCTTGGCTGAATCTCTTATTCAGTTTCAGTTTCAATTTATCTCTAGTTATAATGGATTTTATTAAGCCTGGGTTGATCCAGGGTTTCAGTTTGTGTGATTTATTTGAGAATGATCTATATTTTGTTGAGCATGTGTTTATATAATTATCTAATATTTCGATGAATTTGTTATAGGATGTTTGAGCTACTTTACAGTTTGGGACCCCGGCCCAGTTTTCATTTTGTAAAAGATTATTTAGCTTATTGTAATCTATTTTGTTGTGAGTTTCCTCTGTGTAATATTCATTTTTCTGACCAGATTTGTTATTCACCGATAGTATTACGGAGGTGGTGTAATGATCTGTTATGTTTGTCTGTATGACAGCAGAGGTGATTGTTACGTCCCTACACATTTTTTGTTTTCTAACAAAAATATGGTCTATTATTGATTTTGTGCTTTCTGTTACTCTAGTGGGTACATTGATATACGAAACAAATCCGTTTTCGGTGAAAGTGTTCATATACTGATTTACGTCGTTAGACGCTTTCTCCATGAGATTTATATTGATATCTCCTAAAAATATATCTATGTTTTGCTTTTTCAAGTTTGGTAGAAATTCTCTCAGATCAACAATAAATTTACTAGTTTCAGTGACAGGTGGTCGATACGAAGCAGTTATCCCTATAGATATGTTGAATACTGTTAAGGTTATTGTCAATAAGTTGGATTCAGATAATGGAAAAATACTAGCAGACACGGGTAAGGTGTCCTTAGTGTATATTATGACTCCGTCATTCTGATTATATTTTGATTCATTGTAAAAAATTGAAAAATTTGGAATCTGAAAATCACTTACCACGTCTATGTTGCAGCATTCTGAGAGAACAATGATATCAATATTATCGTTTTATCGATATTTTTCTTAATGCTTCTTATATTAAAATGAAATATACCAACCCTTTCGGTAAGTCTCGTAAACTCGCAGTCATTAATATATTGATGTATGTTAGAAAAAAATATTGTTTCTGATGCTTTGTGTTCGTCTAGAACATCTAAAAACTCTAACATACTTAAATATGATCAGATTAAAAACAGACAGTTCGAACAATGTTAGTAATTAGAGAAGAAAAAAGAAGAAAAAAAAAATAATAACAAATTAAAGTAAACAAACAAAACTAATAACAATTTCTTATGAGAATTGTTAAATACAGCTAGCTCTCCTAGTAATTCTTATGGTAATATAATGAAAATGAAAACATGCCTATATATATTAGGTGAATAATTGGTTGAAATCGTTTTCACATCTTATGATTGAAATTTTACTATTATGGTTTACAAAAATCTTTCCGGATTCCGTCCATACATTTCTCAAGGAAGTCTTTTCAATTGTTTTTATTAGCAGTTTGACGCGAAGTTTGGTTAGACCTTCTCTCAGGATGACACCAGTTCCTTTCAGCAATTTCTTTTTGTGGTAAATTTCCTGCCTCAAATCGAAACTTTTGAATTTCAGGAAAATTCCCCGGGGCTTGTTACCAGCAACTACCCTTCCAACTCGATAACATTGTTCAATATCTTCGTCCCTTATTATTGTGGATAACTTTGATGTCAATAGTTTTATAACTTCATGTTTCGTATTCTCTTAATTTTTTTCATGGAGGTTGAAAATTCTAAGATTTTCTTTTTTCACTTCTTGTTCCATATTATCAAATCTTTGCACGAGAAGTGTATTTTCATCCATCCATTTTCTCAAAGAGACATCCTGTACTTCTAATTTCGTTTCACATTCAAGAGTTCTTTGTGTCCATTGTTTTTCAATATCTTGAATTTTTTGTTCCATTTACACTATCAGCTATAGTTTTTATGAACGCTTGATTGTTCATACATGCCTTGAATGCTGAATTTACGGCGTTTTGGATTTCTTCTTTTATATCTCTGGTAATAACCATAGTTACGGTAATTCTACACTGTTATTAGGTAGGAAACTATGTTGGTATGCAGAATGCGAAATATATTGAAGATAGGCACTTTTCTTTCGTATATTATTTCATTAATTTGCTAGGAGCTCACTGACACGTCTACACACTGTCGACATACATTTACTTACGTTTAACAAAGTTATTTCTCTAGTCACTGAATATTCTTTGTCGAAAAATACAATAATTTGATACTTACGGACATAGAAATAAAAAAAACACTGAGTGTGGAAAAATTCTTTATGCCTCTCTAATTCTTATTATTAACAATATTTTATGTCACCTAATCATTATATAACGTTACGTTCTCTCATGAAAATCTTTTGTAACCCATCATTTGCACACCTACCATTTGCACCTGGCTTTCATGTCGATAAAATATATTTTTCTCATATCTACCAGTGAACCGAATCAAACTCTTTACGAATTATTTTATCCTATTTTGACTGTACTATGAAGGGATAATCTATGACCGGAAATAAGCCCATTCAAATGATTTGGGTAATCTCTTTTGGAAACCATTTGAAGAAATAAACATATATTTCTCTGTAAACTGTGAATAATCTCAAATATATTGTTTTCTGACCACCGGTGTGGTTATATTTTCATAAACTGTAAATTTCGTCAGTTTTGAAAAAATAAATATTTACGTTCAAAATTGATACTATGCGTTTTGTTACAGTTCAAAATCGTACATATCATAATGATAAATTATGAAGGAAAACGGAAAGATAAATGAATATGATTTCCCGTATAAAGTATATAGTAGACCAAATTGAGTAAAAACTGTTCGCCGCGTAAAACCAGAGTCGATAACTTCGCTGACCACTTATTGAATAAATGACCGTAAACCACCACATATTACTTTATTGGTTTTGGGGTTGAATCTATTAGTAGAACAGTGGTGTGCTGTGTGTCTGGTGAAGCACTGCAAGAAAAATTTCGTGCAGTAGGTAATCGAAAGAACCATCCACATAACATTTCTGGCTTAAGCAAAGCTGCTTTGAATTTGTTAAAATTCTTCAATACTGTGGTTTCGAATACAAAAAAATCAATCAGCGAATGGCAATAATGGAATTACCCCGGCTCGTCCTCCAAAGGCAGGATTATTTACGTCAAATAAAAGAATATCGGAAATCTAACACATTTAGTGTATCTTGACGGGATTCTATTTCTGATAGAGCATCGTTATTACAAGGTATCTTCCCTGTAAGTTTTGAGCTGAAAGAAATCATGATTCCGACTCCAAAAACACCCACACACCAATTTTGAATAAAATCTGACCATAATCACAAAATTCGTCCGCCATCCTGAAGTCGTCATCTTGATTTTATAAATTTTGACAATAAATTCAAAATCTCCGACAGCGAAAATTTCCGCATACCAATTTTGAATCAAATCGGACCATAATCACTCGTCCTCCATATTTGGGCCGCCATCTTGAATGTATGGATTTCGACAAAAAAAAACAAAATATCCGGCCCCGAAAACCCCCGCATACCAATTTTGAATCGAATTGGACCATAATCACAAAACTCTGCTGCCATCTTGGATCCGCCATCTTGAATTTATCAATTTTTACAAAAAATTCATAATCTCCGACCCCAAAACCCCCCACATACCAATTTTGAATCAAATCGGACCATAATTACAAATTTTGTCCGCCATCTTGGAGCCGCCATAATGTCCATAGTGCATTGCATCGGAATTATGAACACCTACCAAATTTCAAATTAATCGGACGACCAGAAGTCGGTGAAAATTCACTTGCAAGATTTGATCCTAACTAATGAACGAACGAACTAACAAGGGACACTAAATAAAAGCTTCTAAAAAATTCCTCCAAAAGCGACAAAAAGAGGACATTTTGAGATATATGGCTTCTAAAAACAACATATTGGAAATTCAGTTCCATTATGATTTTTTCGGCACATTTAACTGACTTCAAAAAAACATTTAAACAAAATAGGCAAAGTTACATTTGAAGTAAAAGAATATATCTCCGCCTATGGTCGGCATGTTCGGTCAAAGCGGCAAATCCGATCATGTTTCGCTCGGGTTTATCAGCCCATCTGAGAATGGATATATATAGGTACTATACTTTCTAGGGTTCGGTTCGCAGTAAAGAAGGATTTTCCAAAATTCGAATCCCAAGGGGTTAAAACCACTTCCTGATGTACTGTTTCCTTGCAAAGTTTCAACTTTAATCTACAGAAAATGTGGATCAATAAATAGAGTACGTATATATTATCCCAAAGAAAATTATGGTTGGCAAAATTAACCGAATAGGTCGGCGCTGAATTTAGTAAAGGTGAGTTTTATGTCATATTTTCGTCATATTCAGCAGTATTGAAAAAAAAGTGAATTTGGAAGTCGAGACTTGGGATATCAAGGAATGTCCCGCAGAGGTTGTCCAGAGGACATCCCATCTGGTATATCCATAGGTAATCCCATTCATGTACCTTGTTTTTCTGATATCCATTCTCATATATAAGAATCGCGAACCTCATCAAAATGTTAATTGAAAATTCAAAGGTGATATTTTGTTTTGGAAATGTTTGTTTTTCTTCAGAAAAATTACTATGAAGAAAATGGAAATATATCTCGGAAATTTCTGGGAAGTGGCCATTTCGCAAGCAGAAAATTATTAATGCATAAATATACCCTTAATTTAAATTATCAAGAATGATACAAAGGTGGGGTAATAGCGCTAGCCCCTATAACTTTTTTGTTTTCGGAGATAATGGAATGAAATTTGGAGGATCTGTTTAATGCATACAACTGCATTTTTTGACAAGTAACTCAACTTCATGCAGATTCCGAATTCACCGGAAGTGACATAAACTTTCGATTTTTAAATGGGACACCTGGTATATTTTAAGTTTTTTTTCTCCATGTGACATTTAGAATACAACCATGTATCATTTGTTACTGTTTGTAACAGTTTTTTTATTTTTTCTTCGAATATTCTAGAGGGCTATGGATACGTTCAAATAACTAATTTCAGTCCTAAAATGTTTGTAAAAATACAACTTTACTGTTTTCGATCAAAATGTTTCAGCTATGTGACGTTTGATTTTTAAAACTGTATTACTATTTTTTTTTTAAATGGCGACATGGTGGCTTGTCTGGTTAGAAAAAAAGAGCATTTTATTACGATTGATTTGATACCGCACTCTATTAGGTTGTCAGAAAACTTTCGATAAAAAACTGAAAATATAACGTTAGAACTTTCGTTAAATGAAGAATCCTATTGAGATTAAAATAATATTTATTTATGATTAATCATATTAGGTAGTATTTTCAAATCCTTCAATGTCACTTGAAACGTCAAAGCTATAACACCATTCCGACCAATGTTTTAATATTTTACTTTTTCTAAAAATTAATGTTCATCAATCAACCACTCACATTACTGTAAGTACTTCCTTCATTTTAAGTATTTTTTCTCAATAATGTAATTTACATATTTTAGGACCCTGAAGAAGTTTCAAAATTGAAACGAAAGCTCGGTCCAAAGTATTAAAGAGTTTTTCATATTCAACAATTGTGCTGACTGAAGATCCCCATTATTCCCCACTGTTCATACCAATTTTCATATATATATATATATATATATATATATATATATATATATATATATTATATATATATATATATATATATATATATATATAAAAGAAGAAAGAGAGTTTTGTTTCAACTTCAAGGGAGTCCACAATCCTCCTACAGCTGTTTCATGGTTTCCCAATCATCAGAACGGGTTGTGGTCTTCCTCGAACTTGAAACAAACCTCTCAGAGGCTAATACCTACCGGCAAGGATAAAAAATGTGAAATGCACAAAATTATAGATGGGACATGCGACAGTATGTTGAGTTTCACTCCACAAATTATAGATGTCGAATCTATAATTTTGTACATTTCACATTTTTATCCTTGCCGGTAGGTATTAGCACTCTGAGAGGTTTGTTTTGATGATTGGGAAACCATGAAACAGCTGTAGGCGGATGGAGGGCTCCCTTGAAGTTGAAACAAAACTGTCTTTTCTTCTTCTTACCCTCATAACTTCTAAACTACTTATCGTAATCACAATAAATTGAATGTGGTGCCCTCTAGAGGACATAAAGTCATGAACTAAAAACATATTTTTTTTAATGATGCCGTGTACATGTAAAACAATAAAACATATAAAAAATATAAAGTGGCTCTTCAAATACTTTATCACGGAATTATAACCCCAAAATAATTTAAATAAAAAGTAAGTTCAAACCCGACTATATACTGGGAAATCACGCTCTAAAAAGTATGAAATAAAAATAAGTTCAAAAACTAAAACCCGACTACTGAAAAATCACGCTCTAAAAATTATGAAACAAGAAAATATTCTCATCAGAAATTGTTATGTACAAACTATTCAATATTTATCGTCTATTGAATAAACAACTTACACGTAATGTATTTTATTGTATTTAATACATATTCATGTTCGGAGGATAGCCTTGATCATATGCCACATTGCCCCAAAGCTTATGATCGCTTACTACTGTTAGAATTTATTGTTTTGTTAGGGTAGGTGGCATATGACCACGGCTATCCTATGAACATCACTATGAATATGTATTAAATACATTAAAATATATTGCGTGTAAGTTGTTTATTTAATAGACGATAAATATTGAATAGTTTGTACATAACAATTTCAGATGAGAATATTTTCTTGATTTATAATTTTTAGAGCGTGATTTTTCAGTAGTCGGGTTTTAGTTTCTGATCTTGTTATATTTGTTTGCGTTACTCTGAACACACTAGAAACTTGACTTTTGGTGTTTTGGATTGGCGATTGGCCTACACTGACAATTGTTGATGACCTATCGATGTTGCACGATTTCCTGTTTTCGAACTCCACAGCACTATGTTGAGTTTCACTCCATAAATTATAGATGTCGCATCTATAATTTTGCGCATTTCATATATATATATATATATATATATATATATATATAATATATATATATATATATATATATATATATATATATATATATACAAAACTAGGGATATTGGGGTAAGCAGCAACAAAAAAGTAGTTGGTAGTTGGTACTAATCTAACAGTTGGCAACAATGTAACTATTTCCAAGTGACACCCGTCAGGTGTCGTTGGCTCAAATATAATTTCGAGATTGATTCCTAACCTTTCAGTTTCACTTGTCACACCACAGAGAGTACACAGTTATATTTATATGATTTTAAACAACGCTAATGTGGTTGTAGTAACTTTGAACTTTGTTTTATTCGATCTACGTTTTTTTCCCTATTGTATCACTATGCTAGATGAATATGTTTAACATCATTGAAACCAACCTCAACAAAGTTGTAAGTAGCACATTGTTTCGCACTTGAACATGTATTACTATTGGTTTTTTCATCTATTGTAGTCTCCCTGATGATGGAAATAAACATTTCCGAAAGCTTGGATAAACCTTAAAGAGTTAACTTTTTCATTGCTGCTTACCCCAATATCCTTAGTTTTGTACCTGACTAGTCACAAAATACTTCCCACACACTATATATATATATATATATATATATATATATATATTTTATATATATATATATATATTTATATATATATATATATATATATATATATATATATATATATAAAGTCTGAGAAATTCTTTGGGACAGCAGAAAAAAATATTTATTTATAATTATATTATATATATATATATATATATATATATATATATATATATATTTTGAAAGTCTTGTGGTGACGGGACCTAAAAGCCATTATAATGGCCTTTCCAACCTATTCATCACCTAAAATCAGCTATGAGGAATAATAAAATTGGGGGAAGGAATTTTCCAAAAATTGAATTTGGACTAATATGGATTATTTTCGATAAACTTACTTTGAGAAAGGAGAAATGTTGGCGCGGCGTCATATTTATCGAAATTGTATTTCGGAAATTTCTTGCATCGAATCATAAAAGCTTATAAAAAAGCCGGGGCATAAGCTAGTTGCACATAAAAGCGTTTGCTGACAAAAGTTCAATATCTGATGAGGAATTGTCAAATCATGTTCTACTATGCTATAAATTATAGTGGTTATACTTGTTTACAATAATTATTAAATAATGACAGAACAATTTTCCTTGGCAGAAACAAATTATATCAAAAACATAATATTCTACCCGGAATGTTTCATGGAAAGTGCATTTTTTTATTTGGATTTTCTTTGGTACGGGAGAGAAGGGGACTATCGATCAGGTGGAGGTGGGTAGTACCCAATTATTATACACCAGAAAGGATAGGCGACTTTGTCGATTTTATCCTTTCCCTCCGCTCTCCGCCAGCAGCGTGACGTCACCGAGGCACCACTACGGTTGGTTCGCCATAAGAGCACATGCATTTTTAACGATTTTCAAAACATTTTATCTTGGTATTTTCAATTAAAACCTGTTGATGTTTTGGGCTTATAACGCCTATTAGGCTGATTTTTTGTGAAACTGCATTATTCATACTTGATTACAATTGCCCCATACGATGCATATGGGAATTACAAACCATGATTACATTTGCCCCGAATGCTGGGGTAAATGTAATCAGCATACATAACTTATTATTTTTGTTTATGAATGAAAATTATTAAAAAAAAAATTTAAAGACAAGCTTTTATTCATACAAATGTACTAAAAAGGAAAAATAATTTTGTTCATTGTTTGATCTAGGTTATTCTGTAACAGATCCAAAATCTTGCCGCGCAAGATTACCTATTTTGTATCCGCGGCAAGCTTTTGAATCTGTTACTCACAGAATAACCTAGATCAAACAATGAAAACAATTATTTTTTTCCTTTTTAGTGCATTTCTATGAATGAAAGATTGTTTTTTCAACTTTTTAGTTCTGTTATTATTACTAATAAGCTTTTTTTTTCGTTATATTTTTTATTTTTCAGCATTTAAAATGTTGAATAACTAGTTTTGTAATTTCTATCTAAAACCCCTAGATACCAATGTTGAATAGGATCGGACCATAATCACAAAAATTGTCCGCTATATTGGAGCCGCCATTTTGTTTTTTTTCCTAACAAAACTTTCATAATACATTGTCACCGGAATTATGTACATCTGCAAAATTTCAAATCAATCGGACGATTAGAAGTGGGTCAAATTTAACTTGCAAGATTTGATTACAGACAGACACCGAGACAGGTGAATCTGAAAATAGAAGCTTGTAAAAAAAAATCTTTGACCCCAAAAACCCACACATACCAATTTTGAATAGAATCGGACCATAATCCCAAAACTCGTCCGCCATTTTGGAGCCACCATATTGAATTTTTGAATTTTGACAAAAAATCATAATCTTCGACCCCGAAAACCCCTAGATACCAGTTTTGAATAGAATCGGACCAAAATCAAAAAAATTGTCCGCTATAGGGGAGCCGCCATTTTGTTTTTTTCCAACAAAAAATTTCATAATGCATTGTCACCGGAATTATGTACACCTGCCAAATATCAAATCAATCGGAAGATTAGAAGTGGGTCAAATTTAACTTGCTAGATTTGATTACAGACAGACACACAAACAGACATACAGATACCGAGAGAGGTGAATCTAAAAATGAAAGCTCGTAAAAAAAAATCGTTGACCCTAAAAACCCCCACATACCAATTTTGAATAGAATCGGACCATAATCTCAAAAGTCGTCCGCCATTTTGGAGCCGCCATTTTGAATTTAGTACAAAAAATCATAACCTCCGACCCCGAAAACCCCTAGATACCAATTTTTAATAGAATCGGACCATAAACACAAAAATTGTCCGCCATATTGGAGCCGCCATTTTGTTTTTTTCCAAATAAAAGTTTCATAATGCATTGTCACCGGAATTATGTACACCTGCCAAATTTCAAATCAATCGGAAGATTAGAAGTGGGTCAAATTTAACAAACACAGAGACAGGTGAATCTAAAAATAAAAGCTTGTAAAAAAATCGTTGACACCAAAAACCCCCACATACCAATTTTGAATAGAATCGGACCATAATCTCAAAACTCGTCCGCCATTTTGGAGCCTCCATTTTGAATTTTGACAAAAAAACATAATCTTCGACCCCGAAAACCCCTAGATACCAATTTTGAATAGAATCGGACCATAATCACAAAACTCGTCCGCCATTTTGGAACCGCCATATTGATCTTTTCAATTTTGACAAGAAAATCGTAATCTCCGTCCCCAAAACCCCAGATACCAATTTTTTAATAGAATCGGGACCATAATCTCAAAAATTGTCCATATTGGAGCCGCCATTTAGTTTTTTCCCTAACAAAAATTTTCATAATGCATTGTCACCAGAATTATGTACACCTGCCAAATTTCAAATCAATCGGACGATTAGAAGTGGGACAAATTTAACTTTCAAGATTTAATTACCGACAGACATAAAAGCTTGTAAAAATACACTATGCCTAGTAGAACAAAATAAATAACTTCAGTTATTCAACAATTAGATGGGTAGTACTACTGTAAAAAATCAGAAACGTATCTCTTTTGGGTATCTTGATATTATAATTTAAAGTCTAACTATCGTTTTTCTGTTGATACTTACCAGACTTCACCCTATGTATTTTTGATTACTCTCGTTTCGGACGTCCATCGTCTTAATTGATTTGAAAGGTTTACTACGTTGGAGAGACAAAGAGGCCGTTAGCGGTAAGATTGGATGAGCACAAGAAATGGAGAAACGTCAAAATCGGGAATTGCTGACCACTCCTGGACTGAGCACCATCGAATTCTATGGGACGACGCAAGTGTTCTACATAGAGAGGAGCATTGGTTCAAACGAAAGTTCAAAGAGGCCGCCTACATCGAAGCCAATAACGCCTTTAGTCAACCAAGCGTTGAGATCAAGAACGTATGGAAACCACCGATTGCTCTTTCTAGCGGGCTGCAGAGGCGCGAAACTTCACGCACCACCACACTTAAACTTGTCAGTATCCACCTGAAGACGATTGCAGATACAAGCCGATACAAGCATTCGAAACGTCGTGAAAACCTTTTGAATCAATTAAGACGTCCGAAATGAGGGTAATCAAGTTACCACATCGTCTACAACCTTCAAACAAACTATGTATTTTTGATGCCCTGCAAAAGATAATTTTGGGGGAATGTTGGTATGAACAGTAGATCTGTCTCACCCCTATGAAATTTCTCAAACAATTTCAATTTGGATTTTTCTAAAAATACTCATTGAAACGTCCTTAGTGACTGTACAAGTTTATATTGTAATTTTGAAATGTTTTTCAATTAACGCTTTCCATTTCGAAGTTCTTGGCTTGTCTTCCCGTGGCTTGCGAGATTTCATCTTCTTTTGTCTCTTTTTGAGCTTCTTTTTGATTTCGTCTTCCACCTTTTTGGCCACACTCTTAGTCGTCGGGAATTTCTGAATGAAGGATACCAATGGCTGCTTCTCAGAAATCTGTGTAATATCCAGAAAACTGTCACTCGGTACTGACTTTACTTCCAAATCCTTTTTCTTCGTTCTAAATGTCTTGCTATAAATATCTTCTTTATAGCCTGCAATCCACCTTTCGTAGAGGTCTGGTCTGTATCCCGTAGGTTCGTCCCAAGCTTTCCTGCAATGTTTTTCTATCCATTCCACTTTTTTTGCCGTGGGGATTCTGGAGGAGAGAAGAATTAACTCAAATTTGCTGATCTTAAGAACCATATCTGACTGAACCCTAACTAATTGAACTATTGATCAATATTTAATTGGATAAACTTTTTTTTTCAAAGTATACAACCATTGTTTAACCTTTTCACTGCGGAATCCGGATATCTACAAAGAATAATTTCGTGATCGTACAACGGGACTGGATACATACGCGGGACCTTTTTGTGTGTTAACTGCGGGTACCGGCCGAGTTCGCGATTTTTAATGTATTTTGAGTTGCCTATAGATGGTAGTTTGTTTCTGGCCGAGATGTTTACAGAATGTTTCAAAACTTTTGTGCTCCACTGGGGGAGCCGTATGAATCAGCATTTTGTTTATCAGGCACGAACTCCCAGACATTGTTCCTGAATTCATGTATTCTTTCATCAGATCGGCTTCCTACAACAGTAATGTTTCGATGTGACCTGAGCCTGCAAGTATTTTGGTTTTCAGGGAAATGAGTTAGTGTATCTTGAACTTATTATTTTTGTTATTCCATATTTTTATAAAATTAAATTAACCTAACATCGAAAAACATGACTCGCAAAAATAAATATTTAAACGATCAGAAACTTCAAGACCTTCTAATGAAAAGTGACAGTGAGGATGAATTTGAGCAGCTAAGTGAATCTAATAAATGTTTATATATTCTTGAGTGTATATTTCCTTCGGAAAAAGTGAATTCCAAGTATTTTATGGTAGTGAATTTGGCTTATTTTCATCATAAATATATTTGTTATCAAATTGAAATATATTTGTTATATATTCTTGAGTGTATATGGAAATTTCGGAAGATAATTCTAAGAATTTTTTATTGTTCGTAACCTCCGCTCATTGACAAGTTAAAAGGTTGTTTCGATTCCTGAAGATTTCGTGGAATTTACTGTTGGCGAAAGTAGTCCATTATACTCAAAGTGAATATCATAGATTCAAAAAGGAGTAAGGGGGAAGAACTCGAAGTCTTGTCCACATTTTTGTTATTATTCTAAACTGGATGCATTTCAGGAAAAAAAAACCCATTTTCAGCAGTAACAAAAGGTACAAGGCTGAAAAGGAAACCACAATATTTAACTTATTAAATACACTTTTGGAAAGGGACGAGAGTTCAGACTCTAACACTTACCTTATGAAATATAAACAATTGTCATTGGTTATCAGAAATTATATAAAGCGAATGGTGGTCCAGTGTACCCTAGGTAAGGGTGTATTTTCTCTTTGTTGAAATATGTATTTCAAAAGAAAATTCACCCTTTGAAGTTACTATTTTCCCGCTATGTTTATCAACCGAAAGCTCCCTGTAATGATTTAAATTCATCTTGACGGTAATAATAGATCTAAAAATACCATTCGTGTTCGTGATAAATCCGTGGTTTACACCTAACCCGATAAATAGGATATGCACCCTCCGTAAATCACGCCAATACCGCGACGCGTGTATATACAGAATGCGCGAGTATTGCTTGCGCCAGCCAGCGACTCCCGAGAAAACATTTTCATCGAGCCAGCTTGGCTATGTACAAACGCCGCCGAGAGGATTCAGTCACCCGATAGAAGCCAGAGACAGTTCGTTCGAGACAAAAGCGGCCGCAGCCATCTGACGTCATCCGACTGACGTCACATCAAGTGGATTGCTACCTAGGAGAATTTTACAAGCTTGGTAATTATATTAGGAAAATATAATTTGTATCTCAATCGGCGCGCGCCTAAAATTCGATCGAGAGGCATTCGAAAAAGAGGGGGAAACCGACTGTAGTTCCGTTTGAAAATATTTCAAAGAATCATTAGCTTGCCGAGCCTAGCAGAAGCAGTCACGCGTCTGACCACTAGTATCCTGAGTGTGGCCAAATACCGAAGCAGTCCACTACCGTCCCGAGCCTGGCCGACCAGCTTGCCGAAGCAGTGAGATCGGAGTTTGGGTAAATATGTTATATCAGGTGAAACACATCATCGAACCGTAGCTGTAAGAGGCACATATTCATTTCAATGCTACGCTGGTAATTTCTGCATACTAGACCATACGATACCCCCTCCCCCCGCAAGAGCTTTATGGTTGCTAAGTTTACCCCGCTTGCTTGAAAACACCCTCCCCGCTTTCTCTGTATATAGTGCGTGCCATTTTGTTTATTTGTTGTGATAACTTGAGGCCGCCGTCAGCCGCCCTTCCTGTATTTCTTTGAATAATATACCTGTTTATCCTGTTTTAAGAGTATTCTTTTATTTACTGTCTTGAGTAGAATTTAAGCACCTAGTGCGCAGTCGGCACCTAGGTTCAACACCCAGTTAAAGGCAATTAAAGCCTGCCTTGCTGGCCCCGTTACATTGTCACGACTATACTGACCCCTGGAGTGTTTTTCCTCACTGAGACTGCCCGGAGCAAAAGTGGCCTTTTCCACTATAAACCAAAAGGTGGCGCCCGAGGGAAAACCGAGAATAGTGAAAAGCGCCAAAGTTTGATGGTAGGGGGGAGAGACCCCATTACACCTCACTTAGGGTACACTCGACCACCATTCGCTTTATATAGTTTCTGATAACCAATGACAATTGTTTATATTTCATTAGGTAAGTGTTAGCGTCTGAACTCTCGTCTCTTTCCAAAAGTGTATTTAATAGGTTAAATAATATGGTTTCCTTTTCAGCCTTGTACCTTTTGTTACTGCTGGAAATATGTTTTTTTTCCCGAAATGCATCCAGTTTAAAATAATAAAAAAAAATGTGAATAAGACTTTGAGTTCTTCCCCCTTACTCCTTTTTGAATTTACTGTTTCCTTATTCCCAAATTGAGTGAACTTAGTAATTTTGCAATTATTCATGACGAAAATAGCAGCCAGTCAAGATTATAGTCGCCCTAGATAATTGCAAGTACGGCTCTGGATGAATATATCGTTTCACTTCGGGAACCTATAAGTACGCGAGATTATTCCTTCACCTAACTGCGGAAACCGTTTTGATCAGCCCCAGCTCCCACAGCCGTATTCGAGACGAAATTGTATAAAAAGATATCTGCACTGAAAAGGTTAAGGAGAAAGCAACACAATGGTTATGATTTTCACTACATTCACTTTTAAAAAACCGCTAATAGATAAATATGATGCCTGACTCAAACTACATTCATTTTC
Organism: Gonioctena quinquepunctata; assembly: GCA_018342105.1. Classification (NCBI taxonomy): domain Eukaryota; kingdom Metazoa; phylum Arthropoda; class Insecta; order Coleoptera; family Chrysomelidae; genus Gonioctena; species Gonioctena quinquepunctata. Next base: position 579,817 of record JAFIRS010000520.1, read on the forward strand.
TGAACTACCTAAAAAGGACAAACCAGAAACATTTAAGGACCAATGCTGAAAAAAATTGTGGAAACAAAAATTGGAAATATAACGAAAAAATCACCATTTTAGAGCCTGCGCGCACTGGTGATTTTTGTCACCGTGACTGTTTTGTCACTGTTACCAGCCATGGACCCTTACGGTGGTGGTGGCACTTGAATACGTAACAGCTGATGTATTGTTCGCGGGGTCCGGCAACACACTAGTGACGCGTCCGTAGGTTTAAATTGCCGTGCGCGCATTGGTAACAAAATGTCACCTCACTCCCTCGATTGCACGAGAGGTCTTTTAAAAAGAAACCGGGGTACCATTTAAAGGTCTGAATGCGAAAAAAAAATTCCTTCGCCCATTTAGCCCCCTCCGAAGAGAGCTCTAACAGGGTACTACAAAAAAGTGTACTGAAATTTTTCCGTAACACTCGAAATTTTTGTCGCGACCTATATGTTTGACCAGAAGGAGGTGGGGTTTTCTCAATCGTTTCGTACCTACAACTGATACGTCAAACTACTTTTAATGAAAAGCTCTTTCATTTTTATCAAGAATATTGTACATAAGAAGTTTTGTTACGGTATTATTTTCAGTTGTAATATCACAAGAGAGTGAGAATAAAGTAAAAATAATTCGACAGATTTCCGAAAACTTGTTGCCAGGTAATAGAGACGAGAGCCCTATGGGCTCGAGTGGCTATTGCCAAATGGCAACAAGTTTGAGAAATAAATCTGGAGAATTATTTTCTACTTTATCGAACTCTCGTTAGTATTCTGTAGATTATTTTTTGATGTAACGATCATAAACACCTTTCCCCGCAAAATGATATAATGTACTAAAACGGTTTTGATTCATTTCTCACTTTTCATGCGAATTGATGACAGACGTTTGCTACAACCATCTTTTAAATAAATGTAAACAATATTTCCACAATAAACCAGACTAAAGGGCACGTCTAATTCCAGGTGTTCTCGTTGGAGAATACTAAGCGACAATATATACTTATCATCTGTTGTTGCTTTTTGTTTTTATTGGTTTTTTCAAATAGTTGTAAGTTTTTATAGATAAAGAAGTCACCTCCGTACTATCCATACGAATTCGATTTCCGACCATAGTCTTCCAGAAATTTTATTCAAACTAACAAATCCGTCATTTGATAAACCATATGGATTTTCAGTGAAATAATCGATCTATTGGAAAACAATTTCGTCTGACCCATTGATCTCTATTTGCTATTATTTTAATATATGGTTTATGTCACTTCTCGCATCTTGTTATATTTTATTTTATATGTTGTGACCATTTGGTGATAGTTGTTTATTGTTTTTTGCCATATTTTTTGTCCCCTTGTGTGTTAACTTTTAACAATCATGTTTTTATTAACATGAGATAAAACATTTAATGTATTTTCAGCCTTGATAAAGACGCCAAATACACGTCGAAACATCGGCAATTTGATATTCAGACTACTTATTGTGTCCTTTTCCCGCTACCTCAAAACCCAACAGACGTCAAATTAAAAAAATAGGTTGTCAGACAATATAAAAACTTTTTAACAAAAAACTAAACCGACGAAAAACTGAAAAGCAAAAAATAAAATAAACCTTCTTAGTCTTAATAACTAAGCTCCTAAACTAATGTAAGTAACTAATTTTGAGTCGGCGCCAAACAAACAAGCAAATGAGTTGTAAAGCGTAAAATGATGGCATCGAGATGCGCGGTGACATTTTGATAATTTTTTTGGAGTGCTTTAATGATCTTCGTTGATTGTTTGTTTGGCGCCGACTCAAAATCACTTACACTCAGTTCAATCAATCAATCAATCAAAATATGCTTTATTATCCAAGAATAATATCTTATTGACAAAGCGTGAATATATAAATGTAAATTAAGTTAATACCATTTGATAAATGTATAAAAATAGTCACTACCATATAAAATTGAATTGAATCAAAACAATCAGTCACATATTGAAATTTGCATGCATCTATGTATATATATGAGTAAAGAGTCATATACACTTTTTTTTTTAAACATCAATAAAGTTTCATAGAAAACATTTAAAATCCAAAACTTCAAAAATTTAAAAATATAAAAAGTTTTAAAACTCAAGAATTCAAAAATTTAAAATCCTCAGAACTCAAAAATTCAAAATATTTAAAGTTTAAAAATATAACAAACAATAGAAGGTATATGATATCACATTGTATAGTTTTGGTCTACTTATCCTTCTATTCTATCCACATAATATTCTTCCAAACTATAATAGGCTCTATCGGAGAGAACTCTTTTTACTGCTTTTCTGAAGCTGGCGTTGGACGGTATATTTTTAATATTATTTGGAAGGTGATTGTACATTTTGCAGCCGTTATATATAATTGAATCCTCAACGAGAGTGGAAGATGGTAATGGTAGTTTGAGATGGTTACTTTGACGGGTGGCGTACCTACTCTCTGTAATGAAATTTTGTTTGTGTTTATTTATGAGGCACACTGTTTCAAGTATAAATATTGATACTACCGTGAGTATGTTGTGTTGCTTGAAGTGAAGTCTGCACGAATCGCGAAATTTTAATTTACAGAGGTATCTCAAGGCTCATTTTTGTGAAACAAAAACACTTTGAAGAGCATTACCACTGCACACTCCCCAGAATGGGATACCGTATCGCAAATGTGATTCTACCAAGGAGTAGTATACTGTCTTTGCGGTTGAGTATCCTAGTTCATTTGCAGCAATTTTCACAGCATAACAACCAAAGGACAATTTTTTATTCAAGTTTTTCACAAGTTCATTGAATTTAAGACCGTTGTCAATGTATAGTCCTAGAAATTTAGAAAACACACTGTCTTCAATAATCTGGTGGTTTAAAAAAATATCTGCAACTGCACATTTAAAAGACACTATCTTGGTTTTCAATATGTTGAAGGACAAAAGGTTCGAGTCGCACCACTCTTTGACTTTAATTATATCTGAATTGATGATATGATGAAATTCGGCTTCCTTATCTTTATGCCATAGTATGGTGGTATCATCGGCAAATAGGGTAACATTACCTGAAATGTCAAGCGTCCTCAGATCATTAACATATAGTAAAAACAAAATTGGACCCAAGACCGATCCCTGCGGAACGCCACATTGTATATTACCTCAACTTGAAATTGATTTAGGAGCTTAGTTGTTAAGATTTAGGAGCTTAGTTATTATGACTAAGAAGGTTTATTTTATTTTTTGCTTTTCAGTTTTTCGTCGGTTTAATTTTTTGTTAAAAAATAATTATTTTTCAATATTTTGTGCTTGAAATCTACTAATTACTACCTATTTAATTTTTATTTCTTCCAAAATACTTACTTACCCACCTTACTTCAACTATTAACAGTTAATAATATGATTATCAACTTTAATTACTTATTGTTATATAATAGAAATTATTTTTGATAGTTCTGGTTAGTTTATTTAATCACTGTATATAATTCCATCCTTTCATAGACGGATTGTGACGGATGTAGGAAAAAAAATAATGACAATAGCAATCTGTCAATGTCAACTATATATGTGTGCCAATGTTCACAAGTGAAAAATCAATCATCCCCTATTTTTCTACCCATAGGAAAGGGTTATTTCATCCCAATTTGAATGTGATCAACTATGAGGTATACACTATCTAATAAAAAAAGTATCATCCAAATCGGACAACCCAGTACAAAGTTATGCCTGATAGAATTGGTTGACGAACCAAAATTCAGAAGGTGAACGATCAATATCCTCCATTTTGCTACCCTTAGGGGAAGATTTTTCTTTTCAAATTCAAGAATCACCGAAATCAAACTACTCTGTAAAAAGTTATACATAAAAAAAAAATTAAAAAATATACCCGTCGACTAGAGAACCTCCACCTTTTTGATTTCGTCGGTTAAAAAACAAAATACCTCAAATTATTCCCGCGTCAATTTTCTAGGTAGATTATTCCTACTATAATACTGTTTTGATCGGCCAAAACGTACATGAATGATTTGAATTGAAATTTTCCATTGGTTTCTAGAAATGTCAAAAAATAATCAGAATTATTTCTTGATTTTTCATAGAATTCGGTGAGAAAAAAATCAAATATTGATATCCCTGTCATTGTCAGGGGCGGGTCGTGGCGGGTAAATTTCCAAGTGAGACTTATTAGGCAAGCCTTGAGATATCATATCTATACATCAGCTTACCGGACCAAGGTGGTCCTTGAAAAATCTAGCCTATGAAACACATTTTTTCCAGAACTTGTCTTATAATAAGACCAAAATGGCCTCCATTTTTTTTTCTGTACTAAGTGAATGCACATATGTTTTGGGTCCTTCCAAAAACTATTTTTGCCTTAGTTATAGCTACTTTTGTTCTTCGGACGTATGGTGCTTACCCTTCGAAATTATGCAAATTCAACCCTCTGCAACTTTCAGAAAAATAAACTAAGGATCTAACTTTCAATGCGGCGTATCCTTAGGGTCATTTGAAGATTTAATTTGTATCTCTTGAGATATGGGAATGTCGGACCACTTTGGCAGTTTTTTTGCCAAGCAAGATCACTATGCAATGGTCCATAAACCCTCGAGATCCATATTGACGAATACATTGCGTGACTGTCACTGTAAGTGGGCGCAGTTGAGAAATTTTCGGTGAGTAATGAATTTATTGTCACCCTGACAAAAATCAATAGTGTGTGCAGGCTTTTACATTGTACAAACAATGATGCAAGAAAATATTCTAAATTTAGAGGGGAAAGTTCTCAGTGGCGTATCTAGGAATTATGCCTGGGGTGGGGGCAATGAAAAAGTTAAATATGTTTACTTATAGGTACAAAAAGTATTTTTTTCATTCAAATGCAAACAAAAATACAAAATGTAATAAAATAAAAGATATATATGCATACACTTATAAGTAGGTACAAAAACAAATATTTCTTTCGTTAAAATAAAAATCACAAAATGAAATCCAGTCTCCGGTATTTCTTATTTGCAAACCTTTCAATAACATTTGAAACATCTATTTGCACATATCTATGAACATGAAGTAGAACTATTCCAACCAACCACACTAACTGGCATTGTATTTAAAATATGAAGACACTTTTTCATCAAGGGAAATATGTTAGCGACACAAGATTTAAAAATAAAAAAAAATATAAGAAAAATAGAAGAATGTAATTTCAATCGAAAATTATTTTTCTATTGAATTTTGATAATGTGAGGCTATTGTTTATTAAGCAATTTTTTTGGAACCACCGATTTTATTAAAAACCTAATAATTGTTCACAGAATGACTCCATATACTGTATTACTTCCTGGAGCACATTTTACATATGTACTCGATAATATCACGCTATAAAATTGTATAAAAGTTGATTATTTTGTCAATTATAAATTTCTGAAGTTAACAAAATATGAGAAAGTAAGTAAATATTGTACATTTTTTTTATTGATAGTTCACATTATTATCATTTTTATGTCTAACAAAGGCATTTTCCGATTTAAAAAAAAATACGCAATTTGTTTATAAAATATTCATAAACAAACGAATAAGTTGAATATTTTTCAGAAATTTTTTTCTTGCATTAGGTTGCTGAAAGTTTATTATGATTGGAAAAAAATATTCCTATTTTTTTAAAATTGTTTATAATAGTTTTTTTTGTTTTTTTATTATTTAAATAATATATTAATTTTTTTTTATATAAAATCATTAATTGGTTATTCTCTACCTAATAAGAAAAATAGTTTTTATTAATTATGTAATTGTTTATTCACTTAACAATATGTTATAAACAAACTTTGATTGGCATTATTTTTTTTTGAATGGAACAAAAAATAACAAAAATAACCATATAGGACAAACTGTTGAAAACAATTCAACCATTTTTCTAGAAAATTCTAAAAAAATTACAAAAAATTGTTTTGCCGTAAATGGTTGTTTTTGTTATTTTTTGTACCATCAAAAAACAAATTGACAATCAAAGTTTGTTTAATTGTTGAGTAAATACACAATTACATTATTAATGGGAAAAATTCTTATTAGGTGGAGAATAATTATTATTTTGAAAAAAAAAAATTCTTTATATTATTTAATAATAAAAATTAAAAAATTAAAAAAAAAAAAAATAATTAAAAAAAATTCAATATAATAAACTCTTAACAACCTAATCAAAAAAATTTTTAAAAATTTTAATTTTAATAAATATTTCATAAACAAATAGCGTATTTTTTTAAAATGTAAAATGCCTTTGTCAGACATAAAACTGATAATGTGAAATATCAATTGAAAAAAATTACAATATCTACTCGATTTCTCATATTCTGTTAACTTTAGAAATACCTAATTAACAAAATAATCAACTTTTAAACAATTTTATAGCGTGATATTTTTTAGTACACATGAAAAATGTGCTCCTAGAAGCAAACAAATTATGGCGTCATTCTGCGAACAATTCGATTTCTATAATAAAATCGGCGGTTACAAAAAAACTACTTAATTAGCAACGGAATTGGGGGGGGATTACCCCCATTACCCCCCTTAAATACGTGCTTGGAAGTTCTTCTCTATTTCAGCACCACAATTCGAAATAACGACTTTCAGTACCAACATTATAAAGCTTAATATTGAAGTTTGACGACGCGACGGTACGTTGTTTAGTATTTGTTTGGCAGCCACCAATAGTGAACGCTCTCAGTAAAATTGTAAAAATAGTTTTTTTGACAGAGGCGCTGGATCAGCTCCTGGACTAATTTTCGGATCTTGGTGCATCATCTTTTGACATGAAATTTTTCAAATTTCCGAGCTTATTTGGAAACTTTATAATTTAAGAGAATTTATGTTTCATCTGTTTGAAATTACTACTCTAGGGCTTCTACGATAAGTGGGATCCATTAGAGAGTTAGTTAAATTACTTTTGGTTTTTAGCAATGCCGGAAATTGATCTTTTCTCTGCCTTTTTGTGGTCAGGAGTTACTCGTTGATTCTATCACATTTTTTTTTGTCGAAACTACCCAACAACTTATATAGCATAGTTCTTTCTTTTTTTCTCTCTGTCCAAGTACCTAGTTTCCGTCCTTTTTCCGTCAGAAACGTTTTACATGAAAAAAAAAGGAAATTAACGATATTATTTTTTTAATTAGATATGGTCGGGATGCGTTTGGTTACAAACAGTTGCAAAATAACGGAGATATATAACTTACCGATATAATTGGTTTTACTTCGGATCTGGATGAATGAAAAATTTGCACACGAACCATTTCCCATGTTCTTCCTTTCACATTATTTACTGAAAATGTATTCGTCGTTCAACAATTTTCTACCATCCAAGCATGTGTATCATGAACATAACATAACATTCCGGTAATGCCGATGTGATAACAATTAATTTTCAAAAATTTCGTATGCTGGAAAGCGATAGGTGAAATTAGTCAAGTGATTTCGCCAGTTCCGAAGGGTACTTGCATTTTCAAAATATTCAATCAATGACATCTCCGTTATTTTGCAAATTGTATATGTTTTTTTGTAAGATTGGCTATATATGTATATTGTAATGCTACTTACTCGAGTAAAAAGCTGTCATTGAATGTGAATGGGTTTTCATCATACTGTTTCCTGAAACATTATACATATTTAGTAGTATCGCCATACTATTCTGGCTTTTTTTCAATTCTTATATATTTCAAACAATGAGGTTACTAATTCAATGAGGGAAATATCCATATGTCTGTTCATTTGTCATACTGACGTGGCTCGAATCTGATTTGGGCAATATATGGTTGTTTGTATGTTCAGAGAGTGTTCGTTTTACAGGAGTGATTTGCTATAGATCAGATAAGGCTTTATCTGCTTCCCCCGGTTTTCAAGGAGCAGAAAATATGAAAATGATTAAACAGTGCGGTCCATAGATATGGAATAAATTCATTTTTAGCGTTATTATGTATTTGTTTAAAAAAACCTGAAACAGGTCGATTTCTATTGTCAATTTGACAATTTACAGTATGGAAATATTACCCCCTTCTAGCACCCCCTCTGAATTATGAGCACCCCCTCTGAATTATGAGTACCCCCTCAAAAATTTTGAATGAGAAGGGGGTCGTATGGCACTTTGTTCGAAAGGGATTTCCATTCTCTGTTCAGCAATATTGAGTTTTTCCAATTTGGTGCAATCATAAGAAGATGTATTTTGAAAATGTAAAAATTTTGATACTTTACGTAGAATGAAGGAAATAATGAATGTCATATAATGTTTAGGAAGTATTTTTCAATCTATTTTATAATTAAATTGAATGTTTAAAATGACCACAATTCACTTCTTGACATAAGCAAGTCGATCTTGGAATTCTCGTAAAACATTTTGTAGGACCTCAGGGGTTATGTTGTTAATTCCTTCCGTTATACTAACTTTTGAATCTGCAATATTGTCTGGTATATTGAAATATATTTTAAATTTCAAATAACCCTCTAAGAAATAATTAGATATTTTATTATCTGTTTCGCTAAACGTCAGGAAAAAGTTGTTCAAGATACCAAAAAATTATTCACAAAACCCACATAAATAATGTAATGTCAATCTAGTAGTCTACTGTTATTTTGATATTTATAAGTTGCTGACACACGTCAGTGAATTGAAAAATATTTGTGTGTGTATTTGATTTAACTATAGCTCATTTATCCGAAACTCAAAGAATAGACATATTAATTATGATTGGATGCGGTAATAAAACAAAAACTAACTCAAAAGGAAGTTTGTGAAATGTTTAATAATAAATACCCTACAGTGAGCAAAATAGAGACAACATTTCTGGACATGTAAAAACTATTCAAAAACCAGGTCGAAATATTAAATTGGATGAAGAAAAAAGTAAGATATACTGTTAGCGATCGAGGAAAATCCGCATATGACAAGTGGACAACTTGCCGCTGATAATGATGTAAGTAAATCATCGATATTGAGAGCTTTACATAAAGAAAAATATCATCCTTATAAAGTTCAGTTGGTTCAGGAGTTAAATGAGGATGTCCCTGATAGAAAGCAACAATTCTGTGAACTGATGATGGACAGAATGGGGACAGATTTGCAGTTCATAAACAAATTTGTTTTTTCTGATGGAGCTACTTTTCATTTAATCGGAACGGTTAATAGACAAAACTGTAGATATTGGAGCAGAATAAATTCTCATTGGTTGTGCGAGGCTCACACACAATATCCTAAAAACGTGACCGTTTGTGCTGGTATCATTAACAACAAAATTATTGGCCCTTATTTTTTTGAAGGCTTAGTTAATGGTGAGGTTTATCTAGATTTTTTTATGAACTTTTTACAGCCTACATTAAAGAGTCTTTTTCCTATCGTTAATGAACCAAATGCAATGGAAAGATCAATTTGGTACCAACACGACGTAGCTCCACCGCATTACAAACGTACTGTTGGAGATTATTTGAACGAATTTTTTCCCAATAGAGGGAATGGAAGACGTGGAACGATTGAATGGCCGCCTAGATCCCCCGATTTGACTCCTCTCGATCACTTCTCATGGGGTTATTTGATATCAAAAGTATATTTCAATAGACCAGACAATATTGTAGATTTAAAAGTGAATGGTGGTCATTTTGAACATTTATTTTAAATTGAAAAATGCTTCCTAAACATTATGTGACATTATTTCCTTCATTCTACGTAAAGTATAAACATTTTTACATTTTCAAAATACATTTTCTCAGTTATAATTGCACCAAATTTGAAAAACTTAATATTGCTGAATATAGAATGAAAATCCCTTTCGAACAAGGTGCCACACGACTCCCCTTCTCATTTAATTTTTTTGAGGGGGTGCTCATAATTCAGAGAGGGTAATATTTTCATAGTGCAAATTGTCAAATGGACAATAGATATCGACTTGTTTCAGGTTTTTTCAAATAAATACAAAATAACGCTGAAAATGAATTTATTCCATAGCTATGGACCGAGTATATATATATATATATATATATATATATATATATATATTCTCGATGCGCCGCCATCCGCAATTCATAGTGGTGGGTTGTCACACCTAAGTGCGCATGTCTGTCACATTTGCACTTCTCGTAGATGAATTCATTGTTGCCAAATCTCCGTTCTTATCGATTCGTTGTATTGTGTTTTTATCCACTTGTCGGTAGGCCAAGATAGTTTTCGAGGTTGTTGATAGTTTCTGGGTCTCACCCTTTTATACTGTACTATGTGGACGTTCCTCAATGTCGATGGCTTATTCTTGGTACTCACTAATGATCATGTACCTCCAAAATTAATGGTGTGTTCTGTCATTAGTACGTGTTGGAACAATGATGATGTGGATTCATTGTTTCTTATAGATAATTCGTGTTCTCCTTTGCGAATGTTGATTCTTCTGTCTGTTTGGCCTGAGCACGTCTTCTCGCAGTCTCCACAAGTTGTTTTTTTTCGGAAGGTGACTAAAATCCTTTATGGACATCTTTTGGTAGTGTTGGAGGGACTATCTGAGTCCTGGAGTCCGCGCTTCTGCACTTCAGATGTACCCATTGGTTGGGACCTCCGATGACACTTGGGCCCTCTGGCTCGTTGTATCTTTACCAAGTGCAGGGAAGGCAATCCCAACAGGGTATCCTGTATCCATGGCTGCAGTAGGCGTTCATCTCACTGCCCCTATAATACTTACACATGCAAGTCTTTGTACCTTGCCTAGTTTAGTTTTAGGTCTTCTTTGTTGTGCCACCACACGTATTTTATGGACGGCTTTACCACCATGTTGTACAACCAGTATACCATGTGTGGTCTTAGCACCATTTTTTCCCAAAAGATCGTCTGACCACAATTAGTGTGGTCTCCGCTTTTCTCACTTCCATCAGATGATGGTTCCAGGTCAATTTCGAGTCCAACATCACCTCGAGATATTTGACCTCTCCCTTACTCTATATACCTAGTTTTTCCTCTATGTTCTATGGGCTCTAGTCCAACTAGTTTTCCGTCTTCGAGAGATGTTACTATGGTGGCTTTTTGAGAGTTCATATTCAATCCCTTCAAGTTAGCCCATCTAATCACCAAGTTTAGGACCACTTGCATGCGATCCCTAACCGTGGTATTGAATTTTCCCTGTTCTGGGACGATTATGTCGTTGGCGTTCCCAAGGGTTTTGTGACCTTTTTCTTTCAGAGGAGATCCCAGTAGTCTGTCCATGACCAGATTCCACAGGACAATCCCCGTTGGGCATCCTCTGGCCGCCTCCTCCATTAGGGTTGTTTTGTATCATCCTGTTTCTTGAGATTGATTCTATCCAGGCCACGCAAGGTTCCTCGATCTCTCTCCATTTAAGAGACCTGTTGATTGAGTCTATAGAGGCATTATAAAAACCTCCTACTATGTCTAGAGAGGCCGCTATTAGTAGCTCATTATTATCTCTACCAGTGTGTGGAGAGCTGTTCCTATATGCATATTATTCTCGATGCAGTGTCCCGCCTCTTAAATGCCTATCTACCAGCTTCTCCAATCTTCAGTCAAAAAAGTCACAGTATCTCCTCCCGTTGTCTTGGCATTGTTCAGTGCCTTTTATAACTGGTCAAGGCGTTCTCGTTCTTCCAGTTTTTTGGCACTGTTGAATTTTCTCCTAGTTTGCCTCCTTAATCTTGCTTATTCAGCACTCCACTAGGGCACGTTCCTGGTGGAATTCCTCGTGATAAGGGGACAATTATTTTTGAACGTAGAGATGTCCCTGTTTGAACTTATCAGTCAATGCAATCCTGGAAGGTTACGTGCTAGGTTTGCCTTGTATGCTTCACATTCTGTTTTCCTTGCATTCCGATAAGTTTCGATGTTGCTCTTTCTTCTGAAATATATGTGTCTGTGGTGTGGTGTGGTCGGACCAACTCTCCTCTTCAGACACATTCCATTCCGTAGCAAAATTACTTGGATGCTCACCCCCCCCCTGTTTTTTGTAACCAAAGTTGGTTTGTTGTTTGCTATCACGAACTTTAGTAGCGACTCCCTCCTTGAGTTGGTGTAGCTACTGCCCCATAGGTGTGGGGCGTTGGCATCTCTCCCTGCAGTGCCTTATCAGCTCCTCCACAGCATTTGTGGGTGGTGGTTCGGGATCATCCGAGGGAAAATAGGCGGATGCGAGAATTACCTCCCTCGACCCATTATCTTCCCTGCTCCTTATCTTCACTGCTGTCAGATCTTTCGAACATTATTATACATTTTTCAATAAGTAAACAGGTCCGGTGGGTCTCAGTTCATCTGCTATAGGTACTTGCAAATCCAAGACCTCTTATTACTCCATGTCGGATCCAAGTTTCCTGAATAAGAGCCATTTCGAAGTCCCTCATAGCCCCTGCAAGTACAGCCGTGGCCTTCTTGCAGTGATGGAGGTTAATCTGGATGACCCTAATCCCCCTATGTTTGTTTAGTGTCCTGAAGAGTTCTCTCCCGATTCTTTACGCTCGAAATTGCATCCTCTCTAGAGCTCTGCGGGAAACATTGTCGACCGAGGAGGCCAGGAGTTGTCTTCCTTCCTTCTCGATGCTAAATGGTCACAAACGTTCCCACGATTGAAGCGGAAGGAAGTTGGTCCAGCCCTGTGGTGCCCCCTGCATAGAGCTAAGGCTCACAACTTGGATTTAGGTCTGTTTGCCAGAGCCTCTTGGTTGAGTCGCGGCCGCTCACGCTGTTTCATTCGTCGCGCGGCTGGAGGCCGTTCACCCGAAACCAAGTGAGGGTGAGGTTGGACTTCAAGGAGCTCTCCACACGGTATTCCGTAGACCACTTGTCATTCCAGTGGAATATAGTATATGCTTACAATCACATATAGAAAGAGTCGAATCCAAGGCGAGAAATGCCGATCATTTCATAGAAATCTTGAAGTCACAAACCGTCTTTATTCACTCAGTTACCGACCCAGGAATCTCCACAGTTGATAAGGAACATACATAACCCCGAAATCTTATCACCGATTCGGTAGAATACTGCAGCAAGACTTATTTCATTTATGACAACCAACAAAAGAGACGCATAGAGGGAACACCAATGGGATCATGATTATCACCGGTCCATGTAAATCTATTCATGGTGTAAATAGCACTTGCAACATCAAGCTTGAAACCAAAACTCTGGCTGAGATATGTTGGTGATATTCTAGAGATTGGGCCACATGGACATCAATAACTCTCAACATTTTTCGATCATATTAATGATATGCATCCACGAATGAAATTCACTATGGAATTAGAATGAGATAATCAGCTGGCATACCTGGAAGTTTTGATCAAGAAGAATCGCGTGCGTACTCTGGGTCACACATTGTATCGCAAGAAAAGTCACATCAATCGGTACTTGAATGCGAATTCACATCACCACCAGTGATATACATTCAGTAGCGAAAACACTTGTAAAACGACCAAGAAGATTGGCAAACGACGTCTATATACATGACGAGTCGAACACCATCGAAACAACCTTCCACATGAATTGATCCCTCAAAAAATCTATAAAATCAGCATCCCAAATCAAACAGAAAAAGCAATGGATTCAGGAACCACCGATTGGAATAACATTCTTACCATATATAAAGGGGACCATAGACAGGGTTAGCAGAGTTCTTCAACAGCATATTCGAACAACGTTCATAACAAACCAAACAATCGAGTCCACTATATACCACTGGAGTGCCAAGGAATCTAGGAAACACCGTGTGGAACCTGCAAGAAGACGTACATAGGCCAAACAAATAGAAAAATTAATAGTGGCAAAGTAGAACACATATTATCTATAAGAATCCAAGAATCCTAATCTTCATTGTTCCAACACAAGACAAGACACACAATTGATTTTGGGGATAGACGATCATTAATGAGTGAACAATTAGAGAAGCCATTGAAATTTAGAAACAACCATATAATCTGAATAAAAGGCATGATAGCCCGAATCTATAAACAGCCTGGAAAACTATTTTTGCTCACCGATAAGTCAAAAAGAACACAATAAATAACTCAGAATTGAGATCTGGCAACAATGGATCCATCTACGAGTTCCTTCGGCCATATACGAAGCGAGGCGCATAGATATGCGATCAGACTTGGCAGACATGTTCACCCAGATACCACTAGGAAATGCGGAGTGCGGCGCAAGGTGATCAGTCGAGTACGAGTACGAATAATATATATATATATATATATATATATATATATATATATATATATATATATATATATGAAAAGAGAGTAATAGTGAGGGGACTGTTAAAAACAAAGTTGAAGGAATTTAATGGACATAGCCCTCAGAGAGAAGTGTTAACCGTAGACACGTGTTTCGGGCTCTCGGCCCTCATCAGTACGGTGGAGAAGTGCAAAGATGAACAACACTTGGTAGAAAACGACAAATCATATATATGTGTTCGGATAGATTTCCGTGGTCATTGTTATGAATATTGAAAGTCCGGGTTGAACCGCGTCTAAATTTGGTAATTTCGACGTTTTGGCTCCCATTTTGGAACCATTTTCAAGAAAAGTAGAAAAAATATAAATATAAGATATTGATAATAGTAAAAGAGGAAAGTGATTTCCAACCGAGGTCTCAATTTGCCTACTCCTAGGTTGTAGTCACTGAGGTAGGAATGTGATTTCCCCTGAGGTCTCAATCTGCCTACTCCTCAGGTGTTGCCACTTAGGATAGAAAATGATTTCCAACCGAGGTCTCAATCTGCCTACCCCTAGGTTGTAGTTACTTAGGTGGGGTTCAGAATTTTGTAACTCGTCACCGGGTTCTCAATCTGCCTACTCCCCAGGTTTCGCCACTAGCTCCCTCTGAGGGTTTCAATCTGTCTACTCCTTGGAGGGAACTGAAGATCACAGGGTGGATGTGGAGTATTTATAATAGGTGAATTCAGTGGAGCGGAACTATGGGCAATGCTTTGTTTGGCAGTAAGGCGGGATAGTAGAGAATTCCAAGTATTGGGTAGTCTGTGTCCATCATCCCGTTTGTTGACGCAGTGCGGGCGCTTCCCGATTTCAAGGGCTTCACGAATGACTCTCGCTTGCAGTGTTCTCTCAGTGGCAATAGTCTTTGTGTAGTTGAAATCCATTCTGTGGCCTGTATCTTCATAGTGCTTGGAGAGTGCCGACGAACGGTCTAAGTGCCGGACACTCGAAGGAGTAGGCAGATTGAGACCTCAGAGGGAGCTAGTGGCGAAACCTGGAGAGTAGGCAGATTGCGACCTCAGGGGAAATCACATTCCTACCTCAGTGACTATAACCTAGGAGTAGGCAGATTGAGACTTCGGTTGGAAATCATTTTCTATCTTAAGTGACAACACCAGAGGAGTAGGCAGATTGAGATCTCAGGGGAAATCACATTCCTACCTCAGTGACTACAACCTAGGAATAGGCAGATTAAAACCTCGGTTGGAAATCACTTCCCTCTTTTACTCTTATCAATAACTTATATTTATATATTTTTTTCAATTTTCCTGGAAATGGATCCAAAATGGGAGCCAAAACGTCGAAATTACCAAAACCCGAACTTTCAATATTCATATATATATATAAAATGGAAGGAATATATATATATATATATATATATATATATTTATTTGGCTTGTTTTCCTTGGGTTTTAGGTTCGTGGATCTGACTTTCATAAATTAATTACAACTTTGTTTTGGTATAACATGTGTAATTTAGTTTCTACATTTCGACGGGTGGATCCTCGTCTTCATCAGGATTAAAAACATTACAACTCTTCAATATGTTTTTAATCCTGATGAAGACGAGGATCCACCCGTCAAAACGTAGAAACTAAATTACACAAAGTCAGATCCACGAACCTAAAACCCAAGAAAAACAAGCCAAAAATATACCCTCAGGTTCAAGAAATTACCAACAATATATATATATATATATATATATATATATATATATATATATATATATGTGAATATTTAGAAATGTGTTTTTATCTTTTTAAACCAGAACCAGAAGAATACTCACCCAAGGTATGATACATATGGGTCGTCTTCGGGTACGTCAAAAATTTCGCTGTAAATTAGATGAATAATATATCGAGTTCAGTACTAACAGTATGTGTTAACTCACTTAAATTGCTCTTCTTCCTTCTCATCGTAGTGGAAAGAAACAGGTTTAGCCCGCCTGAAATGGACAAATTAAGTGATTTTATCGATATATTTATCGAATCTGGTATTTTGTTTTCGAATATGTGAGGTTCAATAGATATATAGTCAAGGTGGTGTCAGCAGAAAATTCTGAAGTTAATTCATCTCCGAATTTCAATGGATGTTTTTAGAAATTGATGAAATCTCAAATAATAATGATGAGAAACTCTGAAGTTTTTTATTAAAATCAATAAATCTGAAATTGACAACTATAAACATAAGTCTCACAGATACGAGTCATAATAAAACATATGAATATATCATGAATACAGATCACTGCTTGATTCAACACTCTCCCTCAGGGTCTGCATTTTTTTTCCACAAATATCAACGAGAAAGAAATGTCAGCAAGTGATTGGATTTTTCTTTTCCCAAAGGTTTGGTTAACATATCGGCTATATTTTCTTCTGTGGAAATATACTCAATATTCACACCTTGTCCTAGTATTATCTCCCTCACATAATGGAAATGACATCAATATGCTTGCTCCGTTGATGCATGACACAATTCGATGAAATGTGAATTGCTGCCTAATTATCACATAACAACAAAGGGCATATTTTTATTTTTAAATCTTTCAAGTATGACATCCACATCACCTGCCTGCAGGCGAGAGATAAAGTCATATATTCCGCTTCTGTAGATGAAACGGCAACACTTTTCTGTTTTTTCGAAGTCCAAGTAACCGTAGCTTTGCCATATGATCCTATGAAACCACTCTGAGATTTCTTGTCATCAATGGTACTTGCATATGAGGCATCAGTATACATACAAATTTTGACTTCATCCGTCTTCATGTATACCAACGTCTTCCGTGCTGATCCTTTCAAATATCTGAATACATGCTTCACCATATTTGAATGAACTTTTGTAGGATTCGAACTGAATTGTGATAGGGCATTGACAGCAAACATTATATCTGGTCTTGTACCCGCTGCTAAATACAACAGACTACCAATTTTAGACTGATACTCTGTTTTATCAGTTTTTTCATCTTCTGCTCTTGCCGCTTGTGGTTTTGCTCCGCAATCCATTGGAGTTGGTGACGGTTTACAGTCTGACATTTTGTATTTGTCAAGTATGTTCAAAATGTACAGTTCTTGACATAAAGTGACTCGATTTTCGAACCATTGAATTTGGATTGAAAGGAGAAGTCTGGGTGTACCAAAACAAGTAACTTCGAAATTTTCTTTGAGTACATCCTCAACTTCCTGGACTCTCTTCATTTCAGATCCAAGAACTAACAAATGGTCGACATATATGGCAACCACTTGTCCTCCGTCTTCTGATACAAACATGCAAGGATATATTGAAGATTGTTTCAAATGTATTTCCTTCAGTACAGAAATCAACTTTTGATTCCGGAGATTGTGTGAGACCATAGATACTTCTCTTCAAGTGAGTCACACTCTCTCCCTGGTTCAGTCTTCAACCCCTCAGATATCTTCATATATACATCAAAGTCAATATCACCATTCAGATGTGCAGTTTTGATATCAAATTGTCTTGCTATCATATTCTATTGAATGCAGTGCGCTAAGAGTATTCTGATTGTATCGTAGCGAACCACAGGTGAAAATGTTCCATCGTAATCAAGCTCTGATATCTGACTGAAACCCTGAGCAACTAACCTTGCTTTGTATCTTATAAATGATCCATTTTCCGAAAATTTCTTCTTGAAAATCCACCGACAGCCAACCAAGCGAGCTTCTGGTGGTTTCTCGACAATATCCCAAACCTTATTTTTGTCCATTGATCGTAATTCTTCACCTATGGCTTCGATCCATTCTATTGATTCAGGACAAGGTACTTGTGTGCGATCTCTTGGTATGACATGAGGATCAGCCACAACCTTCGTAAGTTGATTGAATTCACTAGCTGGTAAATGTCCCAATCGACGATGACGTCAGTATTGGATTCAATATTTATTTGTTGAAATATCTGCTCCTTCTTGTCAGAAACAACCCATCCAACTATTTTTCCATTCTTCCATAAAGTAATATCTTTTTTGTTGCCTTCCATAGAAATTCCATTGGCTTTGATTCTCTCCCATGATAGAAGAGAACATTTTGATTCAGGAGAGAACAAAACATCATGAACAGTAACGTCTTTCACTTCATTTGTCGGTAAAAGCGCTTTCAATTTCACCTCTTCAATATGAGTGACATTTATTCTCTTATCATTTCCAAGTCTGATGAAACCATTGTACGGACGGAGATTAATAAAGCTATCCTTATTACCAGACATGTATGATGTTGCATTTAGAACTGTCATGATTGGCAAGTGCTGCAAGATATGCTATATCTTCTTCATCGGAGTCACAAACCAAATGGGCATTATCGAATTTCTTTCGTTTATTGCGACAGATCTTGATGGAGTGACCTTTGTACCACTTTGTGTTCCTTACAAAAAGGACATTCCATAAAAACTTTCTTCTGTCTTTGTTTATTCTGACTGACAAAACAAAAGCTTCCTCAACTCGAGTAGATGTTACGGATAATTCCATCAAACGTGAACACACATCATCATAAGTCAGGTTTGTTTTCGTCTTCAATATATTATAGTAGTGAGAAATAATGATCCTTCTGCTTTGGCAGACATAGCTAACGGACGTAGAGCAGCTTCCAGCGTATCATTTCCATTATCGTGAGAACTATCTGCTGTTCTTTCGACTGACCTTGCCCAGAGTTCATTATACTTGGAAATATGATCAGGAATGTTGAGCTAGGATTCACATTTGATTCCGACTAAAGATTTGACCAGAACATGTAGAGAATATTCACATCTTTTGTCGTAAATATCATTGAGAGCTTTCCACATGTTATATGCATCAGTATAACATGTTATTTGGCTCACAACGTCGCTATCGACATTGAAAAGTATGAAAGCTTTGGCCAAAGATTGCCTGTATCGCCAGTTTGCTAAAAATTCTGCTTCTGAGACTTCGATTGGACTAGCAGCTGGATTCTTCTCTTCGGCAGACACTATCTTCTCTAGATTATTCAATTCCATGTATAAAAACATCATTGTCTTCCATAAGTAATAATTTATTTTACCATGAAACTTTCGAATCTGGGAAATGTATCCATTCTTGACGGGAATAATTACACTTTTTCTCTTGAATTTCTTCTTTCACGAATGTCTTCAACTTTATTTCTAGCCTTTTCAGCGTACAGCTGGGCGCATGACCTTTCAGAAATTGATGGAATCTTGAAGAATAATGATGGGAAACTCTGAAGTTTTTTATTCAAATCAATAAATCTGAAATTGACAACTATAAACATAAGTCTCCCAGATACGGGTCAAAATAAAACATATGAATATATCATGAATACAGATCACTGCCCGATTCAACAGATGTTTCTATCGATAGCTAATCAGATATGGCATTCTCTCAAAATTTTGAAGATTGAGGTTTGAATTTTGAGACATAGTTATGGTGTTTGGATACCTTTATTTCAACAATATAACAAAAAACTCAGGTAGTCACCCCAATTTTAACTTCTCAATTGATACCCTGTACATGTCCAATGTCAATCGTAGTTGCGGGGTAAGTTTGGTTGAATCATGAACAGCTGTAGGAGGTATCTGTCCCAGTCCCTTTAATGTTTTTCACAACCATGGAAATATGTTCTTCCTTGGTTGGTAGAGCGCAGTTCTGGTCTTGCTGATCCCTAACAGCTCACAAACTTCTTTGGAAAACTTCGACTCATAATTCATTCCCCCACAAACTTCTTTGGAAAACTTCGACTCATAATTCATTCCCTGATCAGAATATAGCTCCACCGGTTCTTCGAACATATTCTCCACCAATGATCCTGTTATTGTGGATGCTTCTTGGTCTAGAATGGCATAGGATTTATCCGTCGAAGATAATTTTCCGACTACATCCATGGCATATAAGTCCGAATGGAGCACCGACATCATATTTCTTCATATCCCCTATGTACTTTTGGGTCCTTTGGGAGCTCCGCAATCTGGACAGTTTTCTACATCATTTCAGTATTGAACCCAGTAGGGCCTCTGTCTGATTTAATACAAAGTCTCATTGGCCCCCATATGTCTTCCTGATATCCCCCTCAAGAATCTTCTTCAAGACTTCACCCATCCTTTTTTCCTGGGCAACGCAATCAGGACATTGATTACCTCTCATCAGCTGACTCCCAACCCCGTGGGAGTAATCCTCTTTCCACAATCAGGGTATACCACTGCATCCTAATTGCCTTGAAAATGCGATCTCTGTCCGAAATATCTCTCCAGGAAGCTCTACCAGTTCCGTTCCCGTTCCAATGTAGAGAGTCCTCAATGTTTGTATAGGTTTGGCCTTTCGGTTTATAGTTTCGTTTGACTGATATCGGCGACTCCTTCATGGCAGTCAATACGCTGATAGTGTTTATAGGCTTCTGGACACGGTCTTCTTGATAAATCATCTGTATTACTATGTAGTCGTGTTTAACTTTCGGTCTGTATTTTTAGTCGTGGATTTCATCTGCCAAAACTATGTTCCCTAAGCCTGTGACTGTTGGAGAAAACTCAACTACAGTTCCAATTATCCGAGTTCAACAATAAGAGGGATCGTCTCAACTACATCAGAGAGGACCTACACCAAAATTTGTACCCGAGAAACTCATCAGAAAAATACTGAAACAACTTGAAAAAAACCAAGACGACAACAAGGAGAACAACAAAGCCCAGTTAACTACCTTCTATGAAGTCTCCGAGAAGATCAGAAGTATCAGAAACAAGTACAACATCAAGGCTTTCAATCCGGCAGTACTTCCGCCCCAAGACTCCAATCGCATACAGACAGCCATACATAATCAGAAGCTGGTACGCAAGGGAGGGACTGATCGTGAATCCTAGCAAAACAGTGTTGGTTCCATTCACAAGGAGGCGAAAGTGTGGACTGAAAGAGCCGAACCCGAATGAAATTCAGCTAACTTTTTCCGAAGAAGTCAAATATTTGGGCGTTATAATCGACCAAAGACTAACATAGAATAATCACATCAATCTTATTATTTCCAAGGCTACAGCGGCAACCTGGACGTGCCACATAGTATTTGGCAAGACATGGGGTTTGAAGCCAGAAATTATATTTTTATCACAATCATCAAACTTATGGCCACCTGTATCTCATTAGTAATCAAGGTTCAGAAAGTGCAGCGGTTAGCCTGTCTGGGAATCACAGGGGCAATGTTCACATGCCCCACTGCAGCATAAGAGGTGATGCTGAACCTTCCGCCACCGCACTTGTGTGTATTGAAGCGACAACGAGTGCCTTCAGATTGCACCAGACATCAAACTTGGAAGTTGGTGATCCTACTGAACACCTGAAGATTCTGTAAAATACTCCTCTAGGATCCATTAACTATTATGCCAGTTAGACACGATTCCGAAGTGCATTTTGAAGAGGTGTAAACAGTCACAAAATATGCACAACGAACGGGACTCAACTAGAAAGGGATGCATCCGTTTGGTATACTGATGGGTCCAAGATGAACGAAAGGGCTGGAGTGGAAGTAGCGGTAGCGGACTATCAAAACCCCTAGGTACAGCCTCGACGATTTTTCGTGCAGAAATCCATGCTATATAAATTTGCGCCCAAGAAACCTTCGAAAAAGGCTTCAGGGAGGCAAAGATCTATATCTTATCAGACAGCCAAGCGGCACTGAAAGCTCCAAAGTCACACCCTTATCAGTCTAGAATGACTTGGCTACCTAAGACAACTGGCTACGAACAATCAGGTCCCTCTGATGTGGGTGCTAGGTCACAAGGAAATCAAAGGCAATGAAGAAGCACTCAATTTTCTGGCCCAGAACCTTTCTGTGGTCTTTCCAAAGCCCACATCAGTGTTGAGCGCTGGGAAGCTGACCAAATAAAAACCAACTGGAATATGGTTCCAGGGCAAAAACAAGCTCCTGAGCCCATCTCCGAAGAAAGCTTAACAGATTGTCGAGTTGGACAAGAAATACTTGAAACTGATAACGAGCTCACCGGACGTTGTTCTCTGAGGTATCACCTCAAAAAAAATGGTCAGCAGAGAGTGAATTGTGCCGTTACTGCGGGAGCTTCGCTGAAACTGCTGAACACCTGCTTTGCGACTGCCAAGCGCTGTTTTGTAGAAGGCTTAATCCTCGAAGGGGTGTTATTTACGCCTTCAGAAACTGGTACGCTTCGCAAGGAGTATTGGAATCCCGGGTCTTGAATAGATTAAGGGTAATGTACAACAGACCTTATGAGTCGAAATGCGGAGATGCTGGAGAGTCGTATAGACCCTCATACAATCTGCAATCTCCTCCCCAAGACCGAACCAATATCAGTAAGAACTCTTTTAATGCAGTCACATGTGAAAGTGGAGATTCCTACATCGGGGAGACAAAGAAATAGATTCAACGTGAGGAGACGTCGAAATCGGGATACGCTGACCACGCGTGGACTGAGCACCATCGGATTATGAGGGACGATGAAGAGTTTATTGAAAAAATCTGCCTACACGGAAGTCAATTCCTTCATTCTGCCGAGCGTTGAGATCAGTTATGAATGGAAACCATTTATAAGTAGTTCGTTCTGGAGGACTCTAGGACTGCGAAACTACACGCATCACTGCACCGATAGACTTATAAAATAAGAAGTAGCACCTAAGGTTGTCAGTATCTACCTTAGAACGATTGAAGATACAAGAGTTCGAAACGTCGTGAAAACCCTTCAAAACCATTGAGACATGGATATCCGAAACGAGAGTAATCAAAGAAAACATCGTCTAAAAGGTTCAAATAAATTTCATGGTTTCCCGCTCACCATTAAAATAAAATCAATAGTCACTTATAGATGGTGACACAAAATATTAGGTCATTTGTACCAGTATGGCGGTTCTTCAGGGGTCTAATTACGGAATGACAAAAAAGAAAATGATGGTCATAGCGCTGGTACCGGCGGCCCAATCGCGTGGGCGTTAATCGAACGTGTCGGATAAATAACGAGTGTCGAACGCTTTGTTCCACAAAAATGCTTGTATTTTCCGATAGTCGATAAAAAAAGAAGTAGGCGGTAGCGTAATGCCATACTTCTCCGGTGTGACTTACAGCCCTCCATACCGACGCGAATACATTAATTTAAAAAAAAACAATTCAACCATTTGTACCAGGCTAATTTTTGCGCAGCTAATCATCGTCGAGTAGCCATTCACGGAAATCACCTTGCCATACTTTTCCGAGGGTTCCCAATGGCCGCCATACCACCGCAAGGAAGTGAAATTGTTTTGTTTTGCTAAACGGTTTGTACCAGCCTAAAACTTTTTTTAACAGTTCTCTGTATGATCATAAATAGAAGTCTGATCATGCCATACCTGTGGGAGGTAGCGAATATGTACAATATTTTTTCAAAATTCCAAGATTTTATTCGTAATTCGAATGATTTGTACCAGTATGGCACTAATTTTTCCTGTAAGTTTGAGGTTTAACGGATCTAAATACAAAATTTCAAACACCTAGGTGGCGGCAATCTTGTCTTATAACCAGATGTTATGTCGTATAATATTGTACGGCTACCGGCGCTCGAAAGATTTCTTGAATTGTGGAGGTGAAGAAGAGAAAGATGAAGACAAAGGTAAATATTGAGGAAAATAATTTTATGTTGACGATTTGCGATTGTGTATTGCGCTTGTGTGAATAAATTAAAAAATTTAAAGATACTGATGCAATAAGCAGTGACGAGGACGAAGAAAACGAATTTGAATATGCCGGGGATTCCGGTTCAGAAGACGTTTAAAGTCCATTAAGTTTTGTAACTCTTTCGGAATAAACTGCATTAATATTGATATTGCATATAATTTTTTTCACATGTACCCGTCACGATATTACAGGTGGGCTATTTTGATGAATGGTTTCAAGATTATATTGGTTGTCGACATATCAGAGCGAGTGTGGCAGCTCCGCCCCCTGGTCACGGTATAGGCTTATTTTTCAACACAAAAAAAAATAATTCAGAAAATTATTTTTTCGAGTCTACCACTTTGGCACTTCGCCATAAGTACAGAGTAATTCTCCCAAAGCATAGTTTTTTTTCAAGTTTGGAGAATTTGAAATGCCGTACTGTTACAATTCATTCCAATTTTTTTTTCATATCCTGCTCGAATGTAACAGACTTCCGCCCCATAGTTACAGTATGGGATAATTTTTTTTAGGTTGAATTTTATCCAAACGAACCGAATACGATGATGCCATACTGTAACAAATGATTTTATGTCTTGAACCTTGAAAACGTGTCGAAAAACCAAGTTTTTCAAGTATGGCGCCACTTTTTCCCTCTACTAGAAGTATGGCAATTATAATAATGGTCACATTGTATCATATAATTTCCAAAAATCCAAATGGTACAAATCGTCAATTTTTTTTCTTACATTTTGGCTTAAGTCCGACAGTCGTCCGCCCCATGGTTACAATCTGGAAAAATTTTTTTTAGGTAGAATTACATCCAAACGAACAGAATACATCAATGATTCCATGATGTAGAAAATGATTTTACGTATTTCACAGTCGTATTTTCAAAACGTGTCGAATCAATAAGTTTTTCAAGTATGGCAGCACTTTTTTCCCCTACTAGACGTATGGGAAATATAATAACGGTCCCATTTTATCAAATACTTTCCAAAAATCCAAATGCAATACTGGTACAAATCGTTTTGCGAAAAAAAAAAATTACTCCTTTGCAGCGGTATGGCGGCCATTTGGAACCGTCAGAAAAGTATGGCATGGTGTATTTCGTGAATGGCTACTCAACAATGATTAGCTGTGCAAAAATTAGCCTGGAACAAATGGTTGAATTGTTTGTTTTAAATTAATGTATTCGCGTCGGTATGGCGGGCTGTAAGTCACACCGGAGAAGTATGGCATCACGCTACCGCCTACTTCTTTTTTTATCGACTATCGGAAAATATAAGCATTTTTGTGGAACAAATCGTTCGACACTCGTTATTTATCCGACACGTTCGATTAACGTCCACGCGATTGGGCCGCTGGTACCAGCGCTATGATCATTTTCTTTTTTGTCATTCCGTAATTAGACCCCTGAAGAACCGCCATACTGGTACAAATGACCAAATATTTTGTGTCAATATCTCCCGGTCTATTATCAGATCCATTCCAAGAATATACTCATTTTTTATTATTCGTAGTCTTCCAAGGATTAATGTAATGTCAGTTTTTCCTCGAATCGGTATATTCTCTCTAGGAACCGTTCGTAGGATGAAATGGGACATAAGTGGTTCTACTCTGTGTGGCGCAAGAATTCCGCTGCGACCCAGGGAAACTGACGTAGATGACTCTGAGAACTTCGTTGTCACCAGCCAGAATCTGCCTCCATATGCTGGCTGTTTTTCTGGTACCTATCCCAGGGCTTTTCAGATAACACTGTTCCCGTGCAAGTAAAAACATGGGGGTGTCCTCGTAGGTTATAACGAACATGGTGGCACCCTCACCCTGCAATGACCACTTCTACCGCTCCTAAAATAGTTTCCCCTTGATGGGTTACTAGATTTATGTTCTTCTAATTCTCTGCTGAGCATCTGCTTCATACTATCGCTTTGTTCCAGAAGCAGTTTATCAATAGATACCGCTCTAACTCTGTGCATTGAGATGTTGGAGGCCTCTTCCACTTCCAAGGAACGTACTAAAGCTTCAGTGCATTTTTTTAAATGGGTCTTTGTGTTCAAATATCTCTCAATCCACTGATAAATATTGTTCTTCAAACTCCTGCAGACTCCCACCCGATTTCTGCACTCGCTTTTTCAGCTGTACAAAATATTCGGCAATCCAAATGTTGCGAAAATTTCCTTCAAAAGTGATATAGTTTTAGAAGAAGTGATGAAGTTCACTGGAAAAATTTCTGGCCACTTTGAGTAAGCATTCACCACCAACAAGAAATGAGTTTCCATGAATCGCCCGGCAAAATCCACATGAATTCTTTGACAAGGTGAACTCGGACTTCCCCTCCCATTGATGTACACTGACTTTGTTAGGATTTTTTCGCATACTTTAAGATGGTCGACATTTGTTAACTAATGACTCTATGTATGAATCTATTTTTGGCCACCACACGAAAGATTTGGCTAAAACTTTCATCATGACTATGCCCACATGTGCTTGATGTAATTCCATTAACACTCGGTTCCTCAAAACAGAAGGTATAACTTCTCTTGCTCCCTTGAAGATATTTCCATAACATAGGAATGAGTCATAATCATTTGCTAAGAAACCTGGTATTTTTATTTTGGTACTGGTTGGAAGATTCACTAGGATTATCTTCAAAATAGGATCTGCACTTGTTTTTTCTGCAATTTATCGGTGGGTAACAGGTAAAATGGAAATTTGAGTTATCTGGTAGGTTGTTACCGCATCAATAGTTTTTTCGAAATCTTTATCATTTCTTGAAGAATTTGGTAAACGCGACAAATTCCATTAATTTTGTTTGTGAATGTTCATATTTACTTCGTTTCTTGTGTCATTTGAATCTTGCCTCGATTTTTATTTTTATCGAATCAATACATTCTTGATAAATCCAGTGATTCTGCTGGTTTGTTCTTGATCACTTTTCAATCCTCTTCTATGCCTTAACGTTCCCGTTCTTATATTTTCTTGTTAATTTCTGCTTTATATTTGTTTTTCGCTTCTCCGTTTCCCTTTTTCTTTCAATCCATTATTCTGTCATTTGCACTATTCGTTTGCATTCTGCACACTGGTTCTTCTATACTTTTATACATCCCTAATCGCTTTGACACCTTTTTTTACGATAACAGGATCTATTTGGACTGTTTCGGGAATCATCCATGTTACTTGTGGGCTTGTGGCTCAGTGGGCTTGTGGCTCAGTGGAACGATCGTCGGTCCTGTGTCAACTGTTTCCACCTGGCGCGGGTTCGATTCCCGCAGCTGGTGAAAAATTTTTTCAAGGTCCCAAGAGTGGTTTCGGATCCCACGATGAAAGATAAGGTCCCCGTGATCTTAACTCGTACAAGTTTTCATTAACTTCTGAGGGTTGGTCAAACAACTAAGAAAGCGGTTAAAAACAAACAAACAAACAAACAAAACAAACTTCATGAGTTTTCCTATGGCTGTTCTTTGTACTTATAATGCACATAACTGTTACCGTTGCAGGACAACCCTTTGTATTTGATATAGTCCAGTTTTTTCAATTAACTTCTGCTGCAGATGTGAATCGAAATTTTTTAAATGCATCCAGTTTTGAACAGGAAGAAATATTTTGTTTTATTTGTGGAAAGTGATTTGAAGTCCCTTTTTCTCTTTCCCTCGAATAGCATCTTCATTTCCAAGGAAAGCACCGACTGTCACGAACAGTGATAAGTTTTTAATATTATTAAGACAAATATGTTCATATGACGCAAACTTGTATACTTGCTCAACAAATAATAGTATATGATACAAGTGTATGAGTGAGCCTTTAAAGCATGCGCAACGAGTTTGAGGGCACGACGCGGAGAGGAGTGCAAGGGCTTCAAGGCACTTATACACGTGAATCATACGCTATTTTTTATTATACCTGCATCATAACTTCAATGACAATGCTGGACATGAATTTTAGATAAGGATAATGTTCCTTATATTTAAATACATCTAATCAGGTATGTAATGGACATCTGATGTCACGTCTTGTTGACATGGATATAGCAATTACTGTTTACAAGCTTATTTGACAGTTCATATGATTGATAATTTTAAAATAGTTGCGAATCAAGGAGAACTGTCATCAGAAATTTCAAAGTTAGTCGAGGATTAGGATAAAGGTATGATAAAAAAATATATAACGTGGCAATTTCATATTTTTCCCATACATAAGATTTTTGAATGTTAATACTAATTTCATGTCACTAGCTATATTAATGCTCACTGACATCTGAAACTGTCATATTTGTGTTGCTCATTGAATCGATAACACAGACTTCCAAGAGCACTAAAATAGAGGAATTTAAAGTTTCATCCATGCTGGCATTTTATAAAGTCAAACCTTTTATGAGGTCAATAAAACACCAGTGTGTAAATGAAACACCACTGTCTTATGATCATAAATAGTCTGAGACAATTCAAACTCACATAATGAACAAACCTGTTTTCATAGAAACAATATCATAATTTTTCGTACAACATATTGTATGAATTTTCAGTTACTTTCATAAACATCAAATAAGCCTTCAATTTGGGAAAAGTCTTCGTGTTTAAAATATACTAGTTGTGGATGAAATGTTGTACAGCATTTCATATCTCATTAGCATATAAAACACCCAAGAAAATAAAATATTCAAGCTGTGCTCTCGTGTTGCTTTTCTTTCGTGTTTTATATGGCTAATAAGACACTCATACAATAAATAACTATTTCACTCCCGGTCGTTGAATAAAATACTCACTTTACAATGGACACTTTACTTTTTGGAAATGACGTTATACAATGGGTTTTGGTACTATAAATTCCCAATCTTACATCGTAACAACCTTCTGGAAGTTCTTTAGTCGGCTGATTAGCCGTCAAGTATTCTTGTCCTGCAGGTCCAAAATCCTTGTCAATCTCAATGATAAACCTAGAATATTCTTTTTTGTAATAGGTATTTTTCAGAGCAAACCAATAAATCACACAAATCGCTCATATAATTATATATATATATATATATATATATATAAAGAGAAATTTGTTAAAATGGTTATTATGTAATTGATTATTTGAATTGAATAAATTTGATTTGATTTGAATCCAAGAGAGTCCACCATCCGCCAACAGCTGTTTTATGGTTTCCCAATCATCAGGACGGCTTGTGGTCTCTTTCTATCTATAATTTGATGCTTCTCACATTTTCTTACTTGCCGGTAGGTATTAACACTGCGAGAGATTTGATACGAATTTGAAAGAGACCACAAGCCGTCCTGATGATTGGGAAACCATGAAACAGCTGTTGGCGGATGGTGGATTCTCTTGGATTTGTAACAAATTTCTCTTTATCTAGTTATTTGTTTGCGTTACTCTGAACGCACTAGGAGTAAGACTATTGGTGTCGTGGGTTGGCCTATGCTGGCATCTGTCGGTGACCTATTAATGTGCACGAAATTTCGTGCCATTAAAATTCCACGATATTAGGTCGAAGCTTCGCCGCACAGATTATAGGTGTCACT
Organism: Gonioctena quinquepunctata; assembly: GCA_018342105.1. NCBI lineage: Eukaryota > Metazoa > Arthropoda > Insecta > Coleoptera > Chrysomelidae > Gonioctena > Gonioctena quinquepunctata. The sequence continues at coordinate 609,185 of JAFIRS010000520.1, forward strand.
ATCTATAATTTGATGCTTTTCATTAATATATATATATATATATTTGTATGTATTTTATTTTATTTATTTATAACTTTCCGCCAAAGCAAAGTTCTGGTGTGAGGAACTTTCAAGTATTACATTTTTTCAGTTTTTCATATGATGAAAATTCCCAATATCAAATTCACATTATTCATGAACACCCCTATACTGAAAAGAGTTGTTTAATTTTTTTTTTCTCAAATTTATTTATGAGTTTTTAATTTTATGTGCTATATTTTCAAATAGCTAGAAATTGAGTTTATTCCGATAACTATCGGTTTTTTGTTGTTGATGGGTTATTAATTTTGTTTCCTTGTTGGTCATTTATATGACTCCAAATCCATTATTTTGAAGTATCCCTATAATGAATTAAAAATGTGGGAAAATATATTTCCATAGCATGGAAAACATATATGTTTCCCATGCAATGAAAGGCTTCGTAATCCACCAACAAGATCATCATTTTACAGATCGCCAAAAATTAGGAACCATATAGAAAAAGGGCAAATAATCTGTTCTTTCTCATAGATATTCATCTATGAGAAATGCTAAATAACGAAAAACGATAGAAGTACTGGAAGTTATAATTTTTGTAGAAACACTCCTTCCTTGATTCACAAAAACCAACGACTCCTTCACCCACACCGTATAGAGGTGTGACAAGCCGAATTTACGAACATACGACATACTTAGACCCTTCCTCGGCACTTTCCAGCGCTGTGAAGAAACAGGTCACAGAATAGATTTCGAGCACACCAAAACCATTGCTTCGGAGAAAACACTACAGGCGAGAGTCATTCAAAAAGCTCTTAAGATAAAAAAACGCCAAAATTCCTTCAATAAACGGAAGCAGAGTAGGGGAGTAGGCAGACTGAGACTCCGGCGTCAGAAAATCCTAGGTAGGTTGTGGGGGGGTTGATATGGCTCTTCAGCCTCTCCGTATTTCGACCTATAAGGTCTTTTGTACATTACCATTCGTCTATTCAAGACCCGGAATTCCGAGACTTCTTGCGAATCGTATCAGTTTTCTGGGAGCTAAGTTCGTGAGGAACTTGGCAGTAGCAAAGCAGGTGTTCTGCAGTTTCAGCGAAGTTCTCGCAGTAACGGCACAGTTCACTGTCTGATCTATCCATTTCTTCGAGATGATACCTCAGAGGATAATGTTCGGTGAGCAGTTTCAAGACTTTCCCGTCCAACTGGAGAAGCTGTTCAGCTTTCTTTGGCGATGGGCTCAGAAGTCTTTTCGCTAGTCTCTGCCCTGGATCCTTATTCTAGTGGGTTTTAATTTGGTCAGCTTCGCAGCGCCAAAACTCTTCCCTGATGTGGGCTTTGGAAAGACCCCAGAAGGGTTCTGGGCCAGAAAATTAAGTGTCTCTGCTTGGGGTCGGTTCCCACTTGAACTTTATCGGCAATGAATAATAATGAGTCTAAGAGACTTATTGCAGTACTTTAGCATGATATTTTATCAGTTTAAACTTCATGTCTGTGGTGGATGTTAGTTATGCGTTGTTAATAATTGTTTTGTGTAATTTATTTTTGAACTTTTGTGGTGAATTATACAGTGCGGCTTTTTATAGCCCCCCCACTATCAACTTTTGAACGGTTCGACATAGAACAATGAGATAAAAACAGTTTTGAATAATATCACCGATACTACTCTTTGAAATTGAAGACAGTGTTATTGCTCGATAGATGGCGCGAGGGGGCACATCAACTTGAAAATTTCAAATAGCATGGGGGTTCAAGTGGCACATCGTTTACCAAATAATTCAATTCTCTTTTCAACCATCCTATATTTTTTTTGAATTTCGTTCAAACGTTTTTTTACAATATGAATTTGAAATTGCGGATCTGAATGGTACCCTTACCACGATAACTTTTGTTCGGTTTGATGTGAAACAATAAGACATGAAATATATTGAATGGTATTACCGGTCCTACTTCTTGAGAGAAGATATATTAAAATTACTCGACAGAGGGCGCTGGGGGCACATCAACTTGAAAATGTCGGAAGGCATAGAGGTCGAGTTGCACATCGTTGAAAAGGTAATTCAATTCTTCTTCCAACTATGCTTGCTCCACGGAATCACAATTGCGAGTGCGGATTTTTATAGACCCCCTTTAACTTTTGAACGGTTCGACATAGAACAATGGGATCAAAACTGTTTTGAATCATATCACCGATACTACTCTTTGAAATAGAAGACATTGTGATTGCTTGATAGATGGCGCGGGAGGCACAGCAATTTAAAAATTTCAAATAGCATAGGGGGTCAACTGGCACATCGTTGAAAAGATAATTCAATTCTTTTTCAAACCATCTAACTTTTTTTGAATTTTGTTAATTTCTTTTTTCACAATATGCCTTTTAAATTTTGTTAAACTTAACATTTCAAATGCATATTGTGAAAAAACGTATTGACAAAATTAAAAAAAAACTGGATGGTTGGAGAAAGAAAATTGAGTTATCTCATATATATATATATATATATATATTATATATATATATATATATATATATATATATATATATATATATATATATATATTTGTTTCTAAATTGTTTTTGCAAAATTTACTGGATGGTATATGGGTGTAGGTATTTAACGGCCGGGTTTAGCTATGAAGATGTAGGCAGAAAATTTCTATCAGTCCCAGTTCACCTGTTCCAATTCCATAATTTAAATTAGGTTTAGTTTTCCTATATAATGTTTAATGTTTGTAATAAATCCTGATTGCCAACTTCTGTGATTTTTATGTAGCAGTGATGCTAAATAAATACATTATTATTATTATTCAGAACACTGAATGAACAGTTTTTTTTATTCTACACTTTCCTGATACTTTTTATATCTTAGATCTTAAATCGCTTAGTTATAAAATCTGCCGATTCCAAGTCCGAAAAAAAAAGAATTTGATAAGAAATCAAAACAACAAATTTTTTGAAATTCAGTTTCATTATGATTTTTTCGGCACATTCAATGACTTTGATATTCAAACAAAAAGAGGCAGAGTTACATTCGAGGTGAAAGAATGAATCTCCGCTTTTGGTCTATTTCAGGCTCTAAATTACGTAATCTACTAAATTATGTAATCTTCATCTAATTATCAAATGGGGTTGTGGTGGAAGTTCTGGCATGAGCGAATACAAACAAAAATTTTCTCACTCCAGCGTTTCTGATGCAAACATTTTTCTGACTTTGTTGTTTGGCAAAACCCTCGCTCATCGCCTCCATACGAATGTAATTGGTTCACGAGACTACTGATATATCAGTTAATGGAATACATCGCAAATCATATATCATCCTTAATTACAGGCCCCTAGCATTAATAAGCATATTTTCCAAAATAATTGAAAAAAGAATAGTAAACTTCATAAATAAAAAATGTGGATTTGATTTAAATCAATTTGGTTTTCAAGAAAACAGTGGAACACAAGCAGCAGTACTACAAGTAATTAATTTTATACAAGACAGACTTGACAAAGGAAATTATGTAATAGCAATTTTTATGGACTTTAAGAAAGCTTTTGATAAAGTTGATCATATAATTCTTTTGAAATATCTCGATTTGATGGGAATTAGAAGAATGGCAAATAATCTACTGAAATCTTACTTCAAGAATAGAACCATTAGAACTAAAGTGAATGATTTTGAATCAAAAAAATTATATATAAATAAAGGTGTTCCTCAAGGATCTGTGTTAGGTCCAATTTTATATTAATTACATATTCAAAATATTTCTAAAATCAATTTAACTTGTGAATACACCATATATGCAGATGATACAGTTCTTTTATATGCAAATAAAAACGCTACAATTCTAGAATATACGATAAACGAAGACCTAAAGGAAATAGAAAAATGGCTATATTCTAACCTCCTTTCTGTAAATTCCAATGAAACTCAATATATGATTTTCCACCAACAAAATAAACAAGCTATTAATCTAGAAATAATTGCTTGAAACAAACGTCCCAAATCAAATACCTTGGTATTTGGATTGATGAGAAACTGAAGTGGGTCAAGCATATTGATATTCTCAAACAAAAAATATCTCCCATAATTGGTGCATTGAGAAGATGTCCCAAACTGAATACATATTTAGCAAATTTAATTCTTCATTCTCATATCCTCAATCGAACGAACTATTTAATAAATATTTGGGGATTTTGTTCAAAAAATAATTTTAACAAAATGTCTGTATTATATAAGAAATCATTAGAATTCCTGTATCGTCTTCCATATGATATACCAACAAATCAACTGTTTGATAAAACGAATACATTTTCTCTAGAGGAACAGTATACAATCAACACTCTAAAAATTGCTTATGATATTATTAATAAAAGGCTGAAATCTAATTTCATATTAACAAGAAACTCCGAAACTCATACTCACCACACTAGATAATATAACTGGTTCCATCTTGAAACTATTAATTCTAAAATAAGCCAGAAAAAATTTACATATGAGGCAATCTCAAAATTCAATAATCTACCCGATGATCTAAAAAAATGTAACAATATATTTCAATTCAAAATTGAAGTGAAAAAATACATTCTATCACAAAGAAATAACTGATTCCATTCATTTTATAACCCCCATTTCTTCTTTTTATTATTATCCTATGTTCATTAATTTCAAATGTATTATTAATTTTTTTCATTATTTAATTCTATTAATAATGTCTGAATATTTGTTATTACGTTAATATATTATTTTTTTCCAATAAATTTAATACTATTGAAAATTAATCTACAACCATGTATAATCTTATACCAGTTAATAACTGTCTGGTTATACATTTTTAAATTTATATGTACCATTTCAATTGTATACACAATTATTGAAAACTCAAATATGAAAATAAATAAAATGTTTAATAAAAAAAACATATTTCATTATTTACCAAGATTCATCAATCCAGAGATGCTACCTGTGTGGACTTACTTCCAAGGGTTTCAACAAAATTGATCTGGTTATTAACAAAGAAGTCCAGGACAAATCAAAACTACGGTTTGGGTTGTCATCTTTACATGCGTGGATACGCTTTTCTGAGTGGTTTAGACTCAGATCAATAGGGTTTACGAGACAGTTGAATTAGGAAATTATTAAAATTTAGCATACGTATTGTTTAACATGTGAACAACACCTCTATGAATTTTAACAAGTTTCACCATCCCGAACCCGAGATATATATAATTGAAGTTGACTCAATTAACACGTAACATATGGACCATGCATAGGCAAACAGCACATTATTAATTCTACCGTTAGTACTAAAATTAAGAAGTTTATGAAAAACGAGGAGGAGCTAGAGCAGGATATCACAGATATTGTGAAAAAAAAAAATAGCTTAAAAAAACTAAAAAACACGCTTTTATAGAAAATAAGAAAAAAATTTATTTTATTTAAAAAAAAGCGTGGGGTGCATGGTATCGCCTCGGCCAACAATTACCTCTGATCTGAGACATTTCTTACTTTACTGCCCTAGGTGTGTAATGTACTATATAATTATTGATACCATGCACCCCACGCTTTTTTTTAAATAAAATAAATTTTTTCCTTATTTTCTATTTTTTTAGTCTGGTTTTCTATAAAAGCGTGTTTTTTTGGTTTTTTTATACTATTATTTATTTCCTACTTTTTAGTGTGGTTTATTTATAAAAGCGTGTTTTTTAGTTTTTTTTAAACTATTATTTTTGTTATTTTTTGCAAATTAACAAATGGAATAATCCTATCAAATTAGGTAATCATAATCTCCGATACCAATTTTGAATAGAATCAGACCATAATCACAAAACTCGGCCGCCATTTTAAAGCCGCCATCTTGAATTTTCAAATTTTTACAGAAGAATTATAATATTCGACCCCAAAAACCCCAACATACCAATTTTGAATAGAATCAGACCATAATCACAAAACTCGGCCGCCATATTGAATTTTCCAATTTAAAAAAAAAGAATCATAATATACGACCCCAAAAACCCCCACATACCAATTTTGAATAGAATCAGACCATAATCACAAAACTCGTCCACCATTTTGGAGCCGCCATCTTGAATTTTTCAATTTTGACAAAAAACTCATAATTTCCGACCACGCAAACTCTCAGATACCAATTTTGAAGCGAATCGGACCATAATCACAAAACTCGTACGCCATATTGGAGCCGCCATTTTGTTTTTTTTTCACACAAAAATTTCTCAATGCATTGTCACCGGAATTATGTACACCTGCCAAATTTCAAATCATTCGGACGTCTGGAAGTGGGTCAAAATCGCGCCCAAAGGAGTCAGTTACAAACAAACATACAAGTGAAGCTAATATAAAGCGTGTAAAAATCAAAGTGATCGACCATCTAGTTTGACAGATATAATCTCGAGAAGTACTAAGGTTCAGGCTGCACACGATATATTTTGCAAGCGAACGAGCGAATGGTGGGGAACGGAACGGAGAGACGGCAACAGTGTACGCACGGCCAGGCGCTCAGTTTGAACAGCTCACATATCGGTTTCGTAGGGAAAAAAATGGTACTTGCAAAAATTGGCGAAACACTTCGAAGCATACTTATTGTTAATATATCTTTTAATATTAACAATGTTTGTGATTCGAGCATACATCAATTCAAGGTTAGCTTCGAAATAACAAACGTATATTTTTTTAAATGATCTTTTTATTTTCCATATAACAACGTAATAATGTAATATGTTAATAATAACACGTTTTTTTAAACATTTTTTTTTGAGGTTAACTTAAAAATAACAAACGTGTATATATATATATATATATATATATATATATATATATATATTGCGCGAAATAAATCCATAGCTGACTGCTTGTTCATGAGTATCTTGAACTATTAAATGCGAGCGATCGTTGGATTGCGACGTTGCCAACAGTCCAGTCATGGCTTATTTGCTCTATCACGCTCGCTAGTTGCGATTCTGGGTGTACAGTTCCCTCAAAAAATAACCCTCTAATTCAGCGTTTGCACATGCATCGCGTCGCGCTACAATCGAGCCTAATTTTTGACACTGTTTGTAGCAGCCGAACTACCTTAAAAGATACAGGGGAAGTGTTTCTGGGAAGTTTTCAAGGCAACAGAATATGGAGGACATTTTTCATAATCTTTTGGTGTCTTCAGATCCCAACATTGGTAGTATGAAAAAAATAGGGTCTAAAAAGTTATAACAATAAACTACTGAAGTTCTTCAATCTTTAGAAGAGCCTGAGATAGATGAAAATGTATTGAAATCGTCTGACGAAGAATTAAGTGATTCCGATTTAAAAAGTTTTACTTTGGTATTATTTGTATATTTTAAAATTTTATTTTCTACTTCTTTTATTTTTATAATTTAATTCTTACAGAATAGAATACAATAGAAAACATTTAAAAGGAATGATTTGGTGCCCTCTTGCTCATAGAAGAGGACGACTACTACCTTGTACCACCTTTTCACTAAGAAAAATGCGAAAAATTCCTTTAGATTAGAATAAAGTACATTTTCCACAATTTCTTGGAAATTCGCCTGGGTGACGTCTCTAATTCTCCGGAGTCTATGCAAACTCCAGTTGACATTTTGTCGAAATCGGCGGAGTTTATGTTTTTTCTCAGTTTGGTCGTTTGGTGAAAACCAACGTTCACGTTTTCGCGTTTGTTTTAGCGATTCAAGATCTCATTTATCTGTTTATATATATATATATATATATTGTTATGTTAAGAAAAATTCTTTAAGCTTTAATTTTTCATAAAATAAATATTATAGTTCATGAGTATTGTTTTTACTTTTTTAATTTATTTACTTTGAAGCCTAATTGGAAAAATTTTTTCATTTTCAAAAATGATTCCAACATATAATTGTTTGAAATACAACAAAAAGTCTAGTTTTACAAAATTATTCTGGATTAAATGTGATCAACAAAATTATAATGTTGAAACATACAGTATATGAAATTGCATCTAACTAAAATAGCCAATGGGAGAACAAGAAACTTCTTGATGAAAATAGCCAATCAGGGAACAGAGATGGGTTGGTGGAAGATTTGAAATTGTGGAAAAGTAAGAACACAGAAACGTCAAAGATAATTATGATCAAATCTTGTATTTAGTTTACAAGGAATGTAAAATATGTGAGTTGATAAGTTTTCTCAAATAACACCAAATGAGTGAAAGTGCGACAAGGAAGTGCGCGATTTTCAAAAATTCAAATAGAATGACTAAACAGAAATGGTATCCAGGTGAAGAAGAAAACAAAACGAAAGGAGAAGAAACATTTTTTTTAAAAGAAAAAAGGTTGTTGAAAATTTGAGAGAAAAGAAATTTCGGATTTTCACTGATAACAAGAAATATTTCTAACAATAACAAATCAATTTAACCTCTGGAAAATTTCGACGAAAAAATAATCAGGACAAAGAAGATTACCTTTTTGTTTTCCACATGAAAACTCATCCAATCTGATTTCAAGGATTTTGGAGAGTTCTACTGCAATAGAGAGTCCCTGAGAGGAGTAGATGAAGCAGGATTACAGAGAATCACCAGGTTATACATCAGCGACAATCCAACTCCAGGTATAAATTTTTTGAGTGCACATTACAAACTTAATCACTTTGCAAAATAACTCTTATATCTGAAGAATTTTGTTTAATGTTGGTATTGAACTATAAAACAATTTTTCCAACTTAAAAAGAAAAAAGTGAGGTTATATTTATAATATATTTCACTGTTTTTCATTAATTTCTATGAAAATTTATCAATTGCTCATAGTTTGAGTTATATATTGCAGGCCGGGTTGATATAAGTTTTCCTGAATGAAGGAAATAATTGTTTTTTATAATTTCTGGTTTACTTTCCACAATGATATGCTGATCTTTCACCTATAAACACTGAACTGAAATAGTTCTATTGAAAGTTCTATTGAAAGGCAGAGTGGCTCTGTTGCCAGTACCGACTCCTGAGGCATAGACGTTCCAACTGAGTTTAGTCGTGGTAAGAAAGGAAATAAAAAGAGTAAAAAGCAGGGAGGAAAAAGAAATATATGAGATTCTAGAAAATCAATAGGGGAATTGAATATAATTTTGTTATGGTATTGGGTCAAATATTTTTTTTTACAAATTTCATTGAAATAAACCACAAAACAACCCATAACATATATATATATATATATATATATATATACTTGTTCTGTAGTCTTATCATTACTGGGATCTAACCTTCTATCAAGTCCCTGGCAGTACTTTTCATTATCTTCCAAAACCTCAGTACCAGCGGAAGTATATGCAGATTCATTTTCCAGCCGCCCATTTGTCCACATTCCTTGTATTTTTTGTCCGGTTGGATATATCAGCGAGCCTCGGCCGTGATATAGTCCGTTTATGTTGAATTCGCCGTGATAAATGACTCCTAAGATGAGAAACAAATTTTTATGTATTTGACGAACGAAGTTTTTCAACAGATGAACCATATGGAGGTCCACCCTATACCAGGATAACATTAGTAAGAACTTAAAAACTATAAAATTTATTCATTTATTTACAGTCACAAAAATAGTCGCACATATGTATTGAGGTATTTCAAATAAAAAAAAATTGAGTGGTAAGTTAAATATGTCAATACTATAAAGAGATTGATTGAAGATGTGTTGTATACGTGAAAAATATTCTTTAGGATAACTTGAATAAATCATAATTGCGCATAGAATAAATATTTGCTTTCGTTATCAATTTGGTAACTCAACTATTTGGTATGAAAATAGTTATAGTTCACGAATTTTGTGAATTTTTTATTCTATTCATATATTTCTAATACAAGAGATTCCAGACGATAGCAAGGTATATGGACTTCTGTAGGATTTGATCGTACATTTAGTGAATGACCATGTATTTTGTGGCATGGATTCATTTGTTTATCTGTTTATTTTCAAGATCGAAAGTGGTATAGTTTAACCATTTTCAATTGCAGAAGCTGTTTCTCTAAGGAGCAAATCAAAAACTCACTTCGCTTACTCGAGCGTATATGCGAAGTAAAATAATGTGTTCTACTCGTAAACATTCTCCGTCGCCGAACGGAAGATCAAAAGAGGCGACAGTCAACGTGGGTTTGAGTGACAGCTGTCTAGTTCTGCACCAGATTCGCCTGAGCCAATCGAAACGGACCGCAAGCCAATGATAATGCTTGTAGGTGTGTCCATACGTTGGAGGCCATGAAAACTAATGAATCATGGGTTATATTTGTGTTTGAAAAGGTCTGAATGAATAAAAGCCAGTAGCGTCTCTGGTCTGGGATCGAAATAGGTTTTAAAATATTCTATAGCTCTGTTGTGTTTTTGTTGGAAAATATGGCTTTTTTTCGACCATAGGAAAATGAAATTATGATGATTCGATTGTCTATTGATACATACTTCCTCGCTTATGGCATATTTTCTTAATTTAACGTATTTCAAAAATATTTGAATATCTAAATAAAATTAGTTATCTCCGCCTCTGCTGCTCAAAGGATACCGCCTATGAACACTTTTACCACTATGGTCACTTATAACGAATCACAATGTGTGCCCTCAGCTGCCATATTGCTTTCGTTTTGACAGATCGCTGGACACGTGAAAAAAATGTCACAATTTTATGGTTATGTTACCATAATGAGAATTTGTAACAAATGAAATAAGCTTGTCATACTCCAACATTTTTTCACGTGATATAATGACTACTAGAACGAGATATACAAAAAAATCGCGTTTATTTCTTGGCGCATGCACATTTACTTTCAGCGCCCGATTTTGAAAATCGATGTTCAATTGTTTTAGCTTCACATAGGCTATCCTTATTATCAATATTTGAAGTTGATAAATATATGAGTACTGGTGATATTTTGACCCCATCTATACATTTCCGAAAGAGGAAGTCCTGGGACACCCTGTATAAAGTACTAAATAACTTTAGTTGGGTATTATCTATAAATACGTTGAAATTGGTAAATATTATCAGCTTTAGTTCCCTACTACTTCTGAGCGTTGCTCTAACTGCTCCTTGAGAAACCACAGCGAGAATTCACCTCATCGGCGTTGGATTCATGCCTCTTTCCTGTGCTGCTTTACATATGGATTCAAATTATGTATTATCGAATGATCCCCCTACATCGATAAATACAACGCCACGGTTTAGCCCCCATCCATTGCTGAGCTAAACTGTTTACATGAAACAGACGGTAACAATTTTGGAAAACATACCACGACAAAGTTTTCTACCTTTAATATAGAAATAAATACCTTGTATAAAATTAGCTAATCAAAAGTTGAGAAGATTTCTTCTAATGAATTCTATACTGTACTTTCAAAGTCAATTCTTGTTTTTCATATCATATGAAGCTATTGTATTTTTACAAAATGTATTCATTTCCATGAAAATCAACATGTTCGAAACGGTGTTAATTATTGATAAAGCTCCTAAAAATATAAGCGATAGCTCATTGGATTCGGAAAGACGTGTACAAAAATGTATTTTGATGATTTCACAGTACAAAAAAATTGCAATTGTTATTAACAAATTAAGAGGAAAAAAAAGGCATTTAGTTTTTGGGCTCCGCGCGGCAGTTACATCATGGGCGCACCGCCGCTGAAAACAGTATACCACATGAAATATTTTTTTTATAGTATTGAATATCAATACTATCAATTTGAAAAAATTATGCTGTCATTTCAACACTTGGAAGAATGAAGTTTCGTTGGAAAGAAATTCTTATGTTGATTTTTCAAAAAGTTATGCAATTGTTAACTAACAAGTTTTTTCCCGACCTCCGTTTTCACAAATGGCGACATAAAAGTTTATATAATTGACTTATGAATTTTCTGCTTCTTGGAGCCTTCCTTACATATATACTCAAGGAGATCACGTGATAAAAGTTCATAAAAGTTCTTTATTTTGTGTATTATAATTGTTTAAAGTAAAAAATTAATGAAATATTCAAAAACCGATGCAAAAACATTTTTTTGAACAAATGTTATGTTATTGCCGTTTTCGAATCTAACAATGACATAAAGTAACGCTGGGTAAATTTTTTTCTACGTCATTTGTTAATAAATTATCCATAAACAAATAGACAAGTTTGCCATATACAGTGAGTCTGCTTAAGTTGGCTACATATGGGAAACTTTTTTTTTATTAATTTTACGAAAAAAAAATATTTTCCATAAATAGTTCTGCATAGTCTGAAAGCCAAGATGCAATCATCAGATATCAAATTCTATCAGTCTTATACGAGGTATGTCAAAAAATATGAATTTTACTCAAGAGTAAAGTAACTTTATATTTCACAATGTCGAAAATTGTTATTGTGAAAAGTTGTTCGGAAGTTAAAACTATGTTTTAATATGCAATTACATCCTTCTAATTGAAAAAATTTTTTTTTACAAATTTTTCTCAAATTATCAATACCGAACATTTATCATTTTTATTTATTGCAAACATGTTACCTTTTCTGTTCCGTTTAGAAATTAATAAGCAAATTTTCACAAAAGAAAATTTATTAAAAATCTAATGAACATTGAATAGTTGATAACCTTTTAATTAGTTAATGTCTGTCTTGTAACATTTCAGTGATGCATTTAAATTATTAATACCATAATAATTCATTTTGTAGTAATAATTTAACGAATATTATTAGCCTTCTCTTTCAATACAGGTAATTGTTCTATCTCGAAAGTTTTTCAATACCCTTCTAACCATAGCCGGAGTAATACTCTTAACGCATTCTGTAATGACTCTTTCCAAATGAGCAACATCTGTAAATGGCCTTTGAAGATATACCTTTTCCTTTAGGTACCCCCAAAAGAAAAAATCGAGTGGTGTCGAATCGGGAGACCGAGGAGGCCAAAAAATTTCAGAAATCCGATGAATAACTCTTCCATTAAAACGATTTTCAAGGTATTGCCTTATATCTAACCTACTGTGGCATGGGGCACCATCCTGTTGAAACCATATTTGTTGACGTTGGAGGAGGGGAACATTATCAAGAAAATCGTCTAATACATTCTCTTAAAAGAGCAAATAACGGTCCCCATTCAAAGATTCATGAAAAAAAAAGGTCCAATTATTTTATTTCGGAAAATTCCACGCCACACATTTGTTTTGAATGTATACTGGTCCCGAGTTTTGATGGTAAAATTTGGATTAGTATCACTCCACCAACGGCAGTTTTGGCTAGAGACTATTCTATTTGATGTTAATGTTGATTCATCCGAAAAAAGAAAATGTCTTGCCATAAATGGGTTATCTTCTAACATTCCTTGGATATTGGAACAGAATTCAAATCGTCTATCAAGATATCCTGGTCTTAACGTATGAATAAATCGAGGCTTGTATGGGTGAAACTGTTTTTTTTTTTAATTGAAACCGTATCTTTGTTAACAGGATTTTGCATCGAAGCTGCCCTTTCTCGCAAGGATATTTTAGGATGTTCGATTGCTGAAATCATTACTTCAAATTCCATGTCATCATTGGCAATCCGTTGTTGGCGTTTGTTGCTAAATTTATTTTTTACATCTCCAGAAGTCCTAAATTTTGTTAATAATTTCCTTACTGTGACATAGTGAAGATTTTTCTCTGGGTGTCGGTTATTAGAAATTTCTGCAGCTTCACGATAAGTTTTATAATTCTCACCCACAATTAACACAATTTAAATTTTATCTTCAGTCCTTAATGTTGCTGGCATTTCTACCAAATTTTATAATCCTTTCTACCAAATTTCGCTAAGTACCACTGGTGTTTTGAATGTCACTGTCAAACATTTTACTGTCCGACATTTCTTGTCAGAACATCCTAGATTATGTAGCATGTACAATAATTGCAGTTAAATTTTCGTTGTTATTGTAGAGATGTTACGAGAAATGAAAAAAAATACTATAAATTAATGCAAGTGCATATTTGAACGTGATTTTTAATTCCGAACAACTTTTCACATTAACAATTTTTGACATTGTGAAATATAAAGTTACTTTACTCTTGAGTAACATTCATATTTTTTGACATACCTCGTATAAGATTGATAGAATTTAATATCTGATGGTTGCATCTTGGCTTTTAGACCATGCAGAACTTTTTATGAAGAATAACTTTTTTTCGTAAAATTAATAATAAAAAAGTTTCCCATATGTAGCCAACTTAAGCAGACTCACTGTATATATATAAAAAAAGTTTTTCAGCATATTGTTATCATGACAAAATAATGATTTAAAAAAAAAAACAAAAAATCTCAAAAACATTTTTTTATTGTTTATAATCTTTTTTTTATATTTCCATTGTTTAAATAATTAGTTGAGAAATTATTTTTTCTGTATAATCATAATTGGCATTACTCAATAGGTTAACAATTTTTTTTTATCAATAATTTCATTGTTTATTGATTCAACAATTAGTTATAAACACTTTCCAATATTACACGATACTGAAGTTTGTTACATATGGCTGTTTCTGTTATTTCAATTACTTATAGGGCCGGTATTTTCACCTCCGGTTATACTAGAGGAATAAATTAACCAATGGTTAGAATGTGCTTTTGTTTATCAATAAACGATAAACAAAAGCATATTCTAACCGCTGGTTAGTTTATTCCTAGCATAACTGGAAGTGAAAATACCGGGCCTTAGAAAAAAAACATGTTGGGCAGAATTTGTTTATAACAAATTGTTAAATCAATAAACATTGAACTTATTGATAAAAAAAAATATTTTTTTTGTTACTCTATTAAGAAATCCCAATTATGATTTTTAAAGACAAAATAATTTCCCAACTAATTATTTAAACAATGGAAATATAAAAACAGATTATAAACAATAAAAATATATTTTTAAGATTTCATTTTTTTTAAAATTATTATTTTGTCATGACAACAAAATGGTAAAAATTACATTTTTTTTTATAGCAAACCTGTCTATTTGTTTATAAATAATTCATTAACAAATGACGTAAAAAATTTTAACCTAGCATTATTTAATGCCATTGTTAGATCAAAAAATAACATTTGTTGGAAACTAAAATTAACATCCTTTTTTGAATATTTCATTAACTTTAACAATTATAATAAACAAAATAAAAAACTTTTATAAACTTTTATCACGTGATCTTCTTAAGTATATATATATATATATACAAATATATTATTTTTCTTTAGTTTCTTGACCATATATATATTTTCTTCAAATTCTCGGAATAAAGGTCTGATTCAGTCAATTCATATAATTTTTCTTAACGACGTTTCGACATGGTATGTGTCATCAGGTTAAAACACTAAAATTAAAAATATGGAGTTTGAGACATTTAACTTAACACAATATTGAAATGTATGCACTAAAATAATTCTTGAAAAACATATGGTTCGAAATATAACATGTTATTTAACTCAATATAAATATTTGTAACATTTATGAGTATTCACTTACAAATTATTTTATTTGAGTTTTGCGTTCGCATCGTACGAAGGTTATTGTGGGAGTGTGACCTGCGTCGAAGTGATCGGGAATGGTTTGTTTATTTTTCATGCATTTTTACCCTCTTCATAAGTAGGTACATGGGAATGTTTATATTGAGTTCTAATATATGGGCCGGACTGTATTTTTTTGGCAGCATGTAAAGATCAGTTTTCATTATGATTACTTTAAACAAAGTTAAAAGAGGTTGTTATAAATCTGGCTTAAGTTTTTGATATCATTTCTATTGTTAATGCTATTGGGGTCTTTTTTAATATGTATCATTTCAAGGAATGTTCTTACTCTTGGATTTCTTTCTTTGGTCAAAATTTCAACGTTGTTGGTGTTGAACTTATGTTGATTTTCTTTTTCGTGTTTTGATAAGGCTGTAATGTCGGTTTTTGAATATTTGTGGGCTTGTACTTGTTTCTGCAAATATTGTTTTGTTTGACCTATATAGGTACTTTGACAGTCTTTACATGGTATTCTATATACTGTATGAGTTTGTTCGTTTTTTGGTATTTCTGGTTTTAATTTTGAATAAATGGTTTTGTTCGTATTTTTCAGTCGATGTGCAATAGTTATGTTGTGTTTTTCCATTGTTTTATTAATTTTATTCGATAGTTTGTCTATGTATGGTGAAGGTATGTATAGAAAAATCGAATTTAAACGGTTTTCTTCACATAAAGGATTCAATATAAAATTGAACCAGAGAAAGGTAGATCTCAGGTGAAAAACAACTACTTTCCTGGCAAATACCACGCAGAACGTTGATGATATTCACTGAAATCATGCATACTTCCATAAATACAATGGAATTGAATGCAAATGTTTCTTTCTGATAAGCTCGATTATGTTTAATTTAAGTCGTGTTCACCTAACAATCCGCATACCGGTTTCAGGCTTCTGGCCCTCATCAGTACGGAGTAGTCAACCAGGGCCAAGAAGCCTGAAACCGGTATGCGGATTGTTAGGTGAACACGACTTAAATTAAACATAATCGAGCTTATCAGAAAGAAACATTTGCATTCAATGTCCATTGATATTTTATGGAAGTATGCATGGATTTTCAGGTGAATATCATTCAACGTTCTGTGGTATTTGCAGGAAAGTAGTTGTTTTTCACCTGAGATCTACCTTTCTCTGGTTCAATTTTATATTGAATCCTTTATGTGAAGAAAACCGTTTAAATTCGATTTTTCTATTCATTCCACTTCACATGGCACTTATCTCTCACAAGGTATGTATGTTGTTGTTTTCTTTACTTCATTATTATTTTTATTGTAGATAGCATGTATTCGTTTTTTTATTGTTTTTTCTGCAAAGTGGCTGGGGTAATTATTTTCTTTCAATATATTCTTGATTATTTCTATATTATTTTTCCTGAATTTTGGGTGAGCAAGCTTTATAGCTCTGTCAGTTAAATTTTGAATAACATTTTTTTTGTAACTGAGGGGTGCGTTTGACAAATAGTTAGTGTAACGATTTGATGCATTTGGTTTAATAAACCAGTTTGTGAAAATTTTTCCAGTATTGTCGTGTATTATTGTTGTGTCGAGAAAGTTTATTTGTTTTTCTATTTCTTTTTCTATTGTGAATTTCAATCTAGAATTTCATCAACTTTGTCAATAGGGATACAGGTTAAACAATCGTCTACATATCGTTTGAAGAATATTGGTTTGAATGTTAGTGATTTGATGATCTTTTCTTCAACATACTCCATAACCAGATTTGCTACTATTGCAGCAATTGGAGATCCCATTGCAATTCCGAATATTTGTGAGTAGTATTTATTTTTATATTGAAATTATGTTGAGGTTAAACATAGTTCAATTCCTTTCAAAAACTCTTCCAAGGTTAGTGTTGTGTGATTTTGTATTTCATGCCATTTTTCTCTTATGATCCCTATCGCTAATTTTGTATCTATATTTGTATATAAAGAAACTATATCTAGAGAGATTATTATATGATTTTGTGGAACTGTTATATTGCGGATAAATTCCACAAATTTCCAGGAGTTTTTCACATAGTAATCATTTTTTCCAATAACATTTGTGTTATATATATATATTACCTAGTTTATTTGTAACTATTGTTAGCTTCACCCTAGATTGGAACATCGCGGTGTGACAGTCACGTCAAGCGATTGACACATATTCCGATCTGACGGAATTCATTTTGTAGAATCTTATCCGAAATATAAAATATAAAATACCAAAGAGAGGTTATTTAAATTGAGTAACCAAAACATAACATTGGCGACGAGAGGTCGACTAAAGAACCCACTTAATTTGCAACTTTGAAAAGGAGGTGATTCTATTGGAAATGTCAACTGTGGGTATCCTAGGGACACTAACCAATTTTGATCCCAAAACGTCGGAGTTTGCTGTATTTGGAGAAAGGCTCTCCCAATTTTTCGTGGCGAATGAAATTAAGGACGTCGCACGAAAGAAAGCCGTTCTGCTTAATACTCTCAACGAGGAAAGCTATGTGTTGTTACGAAGCTTATGTGTACCATCTACGATTGAAACCAAAACCTATGACGAGTTGATTAATATTCTTACTGCTCATTTTAAACCTGTTAAGTCATATTTCTCAGAGAGAATGAAACTGTATAGAGCAATAAAATTGGAAGGTGAAAAAGTTTGTGAGTGGGAAGCAAGAGTTAAACGTCTTGCTTCTACATGCTCTTTCAGTGCCGATGTACTGGGAGTAGTTTTAAGAGACGTTTTCGTTATTGGTATGGGAGAACCGAAAATCATGGATCGGTTATTTGAGGAGGATGCCACAGATGCAAAAGTTGATATGACTAAAGTAGTTAAAATAGCTTTGGCTAAGGAGTCGGCCTTAGCCGAGAGGGCCGTTAGAGAAGCATTACCAGGAATGAGTCAAACCTCCATTAGGATTGAAAACGAAGCAGATATGCATTTTAGT
This sequence comes from Gonioctena quinquepunctata, assembly GCA_018342105.1. NCBI lineage: Eukaryota > Metazoa > Arthropoda > Insecta > Coleoptera > Chrysomelidae > Gonioctena > Gonioctena quinquepunctata. The sequence goes on from JAFIRS010000520.1 coordinate 627,603, forward strand.
CGACAACAGCAGAATATAGCGAGTTCTGCTAGGTATAATCAACCTCATGGCAGTTATCAACAGAAGAATAGATTGGAGATTCAACGTTCCAGTCAAAGTGACGTTGGCAGCTCAACAAGTGGACGTGGACGCATTCAGCCAAATAAGATACAGGGACTGCGGCAAAGTAAGTGCAACGTTTGTGGACGCACTAACCATCGCTCCTCCGAGTGTTCATACCGCAATTGTTTTTGCCATAAGTGTGGCATCAAGGGGCATTTGGCTCCAATGTGCAAGCGCACCACTTCACATAATTATATTACCCAAAATGAGGACGACTCTGATGATAACTGTGTATTTAACCTTAGAAATATGGATCTAACTGATCAAGATAATGTTAAGCCCACATATGTTAATTTAATGGTAGAAAATATTCCAATCAGCTTCGAGGTCGATTCGGGTTTCGCACATGCTGCCATATCAGAAAAAATATTCTTGAAGTATTTCCAAAATAAAAAAATGTTTGAAAATGATTTGAGTCTGAAAGATTATGTGGGGGTTGTTTTCCAACCATTAGGATATTTGAATTTAAACATAGTGTTTAACGGAGTTAATCATACTTTAAAAACATACATTGTTAAAAATGGTGGACCTCCTCTGATTGGCCGCAATGGTATGAATATGTTAGGTTTAGGTATAGTTAGTGTAAAAAATTTTGAAAATAATTTTCATATAGATTTTTCTTCCAACTTGGACTCATTATTGCAAGAATACGGGGAAATATTCGATGGAAAGATGGGAACTTTTAATAAATTCAAAGTATCTCTAAAATTGAAACCGAATGCAATTCCGAAATTTTTCAAAGCTCGGCCTGTTCCTTTTGCCCTAAAACCTATGATTGAAGAAGAACCTATATGATCGGGGTAGATGGAGGACTCAAATGGAAACGCCACACGGATCAAATAAAAAAATGCAAGTCAACCTCTGTAACAAATGTTCAAACTGAAGAATCTATTTCAATGACTCCACGATCTACCTTGAACGAAAATGATTATAATAATAATGAACAAAACGCACCCTCCTTTAACAATAGTGTCGAACCCTCAAATAGTAGAGTATTGAGAAGACGCAGCCAATTGAGGCCTCCAGAAAGGTTACAAATGAATTAGGAAGGTTGCCATTGTTTTAGGAGGGAAGGTGTTATATATATATATATATATTACCTAGTTTATTTGTAACTATTGTTAGCTTCACCCTATATGGGTTGTAGATTGGAACATCGCGGTGTGACAGTCACGTCAAGCGATTGACACATATTCCGATCTGACGGAATTCATTTTGTAGAATCTTATCCGAAATATAAAATATAAAATACCAAAGAGAGGTTATTTAAATTGAGTAACCAAAACATAACAATTTGAAAGAATTTCTGAGAGGAATTTTGATAAATTGTAAGTGGCAGATTGAATATTGCTGACAATAGGGCGAAGGGGAATTCCAGTTTTGTGTAATTTGGGCAACCCGTATATTGTTGGTTAAGAAAAATTATATGAATTGACTGAATCAGACCTTTATTCCGAGAATTTGAAGAAAATATATATGTATATATATATATATATAGGCTCCAAGAAGCAAGAAATTTATAAGTCAACTTTTATGACGCCATTTGTGAAAACGGAGGTCGAAAAAAGTTAATTAACAATTGTATAACTTTTTGAAAAATCAACATGAGAATTTATTTCCAACGGAACTTTATTCTTTCAAGTGCTGAGATGACAGCATCATTTTTTCGAATGTTGAATTGATATTTGGTAGGTACTATAAAAAAATTATTTCATGTGGTATACTGTTTTCAGCAGCGGTGCGCCGATGCCCTAACTGCTGCGCGGAGCCCAATTTTCGGCGTTAAATTAAAATTATAAATAATTGAGATAGAGTTCCGGGAGTCGAGACATTTTTATTTTAAATTTCCTCCTATTTTAGAATTTTTCCTTCAAATTTCTTAATTATCAATAATTTTTGAATTATTAGCGAAAACCGAAATGCCTTTTTATTTCCCTCTTGATTTGTTAATAACAATTGTAATTTTTAATGTGCTGTAAAATCATATAAATACATTTTTCTAAACGTCATTCCGAATCCAATGTGCTATCGCCCATATTTTTAGGAGCTTTATCAATAATTAACACAAACTTGTTGATCAGACTATGGTATACGGTACCGTTTGGGCAACTTTTTTGGAGTCGCCGCATTGATCTAGTGATTTGACATATAGTGTTCTTACCATGTGGATATCTGTACAATCCATCTCCAGAAAAATCGAAAGCGTTCCATTCTCCAAGGTATCGGCTACCTGTGTTGAAAACCTGGAGTGATTTTCTGTACCGACCTAATGCCCAAAAATGATTACCCCGTTTGCTCTGAACAATTCTGATGTTGGGCGACAATCTTCGCTCGATGTACGAAGACCTATTTAGAAAAACATATTACTTTCTAATCTAATGCATCAACCAATTCATTACACAACTTGATTATTGTACTTTGATTATGAAATACGTACAACCAATTGGAGCGATTGAGTAATTTCAACTAATCGAATCGTTTGTCATGCCCTGAATGAATAAGGTGTCTTGAAATTGAAATATTATTAAATATTAATAAGAATTGTAAAGCATTGATTTGGAAACGTCGCTAGAGGTGAATAACCAGACACCCTTTTTAATACACATATCATCGACAAAACAAAGTGTCATGAGCCGAAATTAATAACCTATCGGAATGTCGGGTAACTACGGTAATAGAAATTAGTTGTCATGAATCATTTAAATATATGGATAAGTGACCCGCCGTTAGGAAAACGGACACATTAAGTGAAGCATAAATCTGGACATTCCATATTGAATGACGTCTGAGCCATTGTAAATTATAGAATGATGAATTAAAAGTGACAGGTGACTAATTAAGAATGCTATAACTCACGTTCACAACGATAAAAAGGATTATTTGAACGCGAGGAAAAAGAATAATTACCCGCGGGTAGTACGAGGAATGCGTACGCAAATATAAAAAGGGCTGTTGGTAAAATAAAATTGAGTTATCTTTTCAACGATGTGCCATACGACCCCCCATGCTATTTGAAAGTTTTAAGTTGATGTGCACCCCGCGCCATCTATCGGGCAATCACAATGTCTTTGATTTCAAAAAGTAGTATCGGTGATATCATTCAATACGTTTTATTTCATTGTTCTACGTCGAACCGCTCAAAAGTTAACAAGGGGGGGACTCTATTAGAAGCCGCACTGTATATATTCAAAAACATACGTCTAGAATTTTCGAGTTCATTTCTATATACGGTTCTATCACGTGGCGGCTACCAAAATGGGGAACACTTTTTTGGAGTACGTTCCTGGATCTTAGATAGCCACATTGTGGTCACCTGGCAAAACGTGGATATGTAGTGGCCGACACTCGACACGTTGAACTTATTGTTATTGTTGAACTTGTGTAATTGATATGTAGCTCGATCTCTGTACTGCAACATATTTTTACAATAAATGTTCCCCATACTGCCATTTTGTCTGATTCATCTCTAACACTCGACTATAATTATATATAATATACAAACACGTAAGTATATTGAATTAGGATACTTCAGATCGGGATAAAATTAAAACGATTGAAAATTTACTGTGAAATATGGGCGTTGAAGCTCGATTATGAGTACGTGTCATCTGAATATTATTTATTTAAGAAAAACATTATAATTTTGAAAATAACGCGTCTCTGAAATTATGTACATTAATCCCGCAAACATTTTTTAACAATTGTGGTTACTAGAAACCAATACTTACTCAATAAATTACTATGTTTGATGCAGTACTGACGACAAAACATGTTTATTGAATTGCATTTCTCTAATAATAGTGACCCAGCATATTCCTCTTGATATGTCGGCTTTCCGAGAATATAACTTTAAAGTGGTTTGCACGCAAATTGAGCGTTTAAAGTGACAGAAGCGGAAAATATACCACTCTAAAGTTCCTTTTATCATAAAGTGGTCAGTGGAACTGACTTTTCCACCACTAGAAAGTGGCACCCACGTCGCAGGCGCCATGACTCACCACTTCAAAGTTATAGCCTTGAAATTACAATAGGTCTCATGCCCTTGAAAGTGGCGAACACGTCGCGGCTATTATAACCTGCTACTTCAAAGTTATAACCTCAAAATCGCGGGTACATGTTATTAATAACGGAAAAGACATGTAGCAAGTAGGTCAATACTGAGTAATTGTTAATTGATGGTAAATTTTGAAAGTAATCGTAACTTTGTAGTGACTATTGAATGCGAACCACTTATGGCAACTATTACCACATATCACAATCAAGTACCTGCCACATTGAAGGTTTGATGAAAGTTACTAAAACGTCAACAAAACTATCATATCCTAGTTAAAGTGATTGTGACTCCGCAGTGATATTCAAGTGGGACAGGATGGTTACTCCAACGGTTATTTTCCACTTTCAAGTTTGAAAACTTTCAAGTTGATTCTGCTTAGTAGTGGTCATTTTCTTTCAGACACCTCAATTGACACTCGCAATAAAAACATTGAGAAGCAATCAAATTGAGGAATGATAGTTTGATACAAGATACAATGAAATACGCTAGTCACCAAGCATTTTGTAACAAAAATGAAGATTTTCACTCTATATGATGATTTCTTAAGTTATCCTTCTCCGACGAGTGATCTTTTCTCACGGGAATGGAGAAGGGACAAAAATGAGTATTTTGTTCTGTGCCTTATTATTTTAATTTTGGTACAGAAATAACAAAATTTGTCTGAAACGCCACAATTTTTTTTCACTTATATATTCACAAACGCTATTTTTCCTAGGTATTTATATATTTGGCAAATCTCGTTCAGTGGTCGGAGATCAACGTTCTGAACCTTAGCTGAAACCTCAAAGCCGGTGGTGACGTTAGGAAAACGGATAAATTGATCTTGAGATCTCTTCTACCTTTGTAACCTATCCTAACAACTAGATTCTAGAAAAAAGCGGAATCTCGAAACGCAGATAGAACCTGTGCCTTCGAATAGCTCAGTTGGTTAGAGCACAGACTATACTCTATTTCCTAATGTGAGAGAGTGATAAAATGTAAATTTGCAATGACAGAACCCATTAAACAGGGTGGACAACTTGAAAGTTTCATTGTAAACTTACAATGATACTTTTTAAAAATTCCGTATTTCAGTTATTTGAGACGTACACACCCCGAATCGGTCCTAAATTAGGGTAACCTCAATTTGCATAACGATAGAAATTTATGTGACATGTAGTTTATTAGAATAATAAGTATAATAATAATTATACATGATTATAATTATAGAGATAGGCAGATAATTGTGATATTAGTTATTCTAATATTAAGTAGAAAAAAACTTATATAAAAGTGATAATAATATGAAAATAGATGAATTTGAATAAATATTAATATTTATAAAAAAATCTACTATTTAAAATTTAACTTAATTTTTAAATTTTAGCCATCATATTCCGAGTAGTCCGATGAACTGTCGTCGGGGTCCAGATAAATAATAGGGGGCTCTAGTGTTTTCTAGCATATTATCCAGCTTCCCACATTCTTTCTTCTATTCCAATCACATGTTCGACGCACTTACTCCATTTTTCGCAATCTGTCTTTATTCCCTCTTGCAAGAGGTTTTCAACGTATCTTATTTTAAAAGTAGCGTTATGCCTTGCTACAAACCCTTTCAATTGCGCTCACACCAATTCAACTTTACAATCTCCAGTAGCTTTTCAGCATATCTTTGTGAAATGGCTCCTTATTCAAAGTAAGCCAATGAATGATGTAATTTTTTTTTGCAAGAAGACGTTGATATTTCATCGGATTTTCTTGAGTGGTAGCTGGCATTATCCATGACTATAACAGACCCAGGAGGAATAAGATCTAGCATTTGCTGGTAGTATTCTTCCAAAAACATCAGCGTTCATGTATTTATGATAGTCTCCAGTAAGCCACAATCAACAAAACCATTTTTGCTACCAATGTGAGTAATCATTATTCTTTTAAACCTTTTCCCGAGGGTGCTTTCAATCCAGCTGACCATCCTTCCATGAAAGCTTGCCTCGCGCATTTTATATTTTTATCCTGCCATATTTCACCAACGGTATATCCTTCATTTAACCAAGTTTCGTCCATATAATACAAATTTTAGCTAAACCTCTTCAGACAATTTTCAACCTTGCCCTGAAATCTGGATGCTTCCCAGATAAGTGGAAAACTGCCAAATTATGCCCAATATTCAAATCCGGAGCAATCAACAATGTTGCAAACTACACACCAATAATACTTCTCTCCAATTTTGCAAAGGGCTTTGAGATATGTCTCTAGAATTCACTAATTCCAAACCTAAAAAATATCACAAATGACCAACATGGATTCATGAGCAAACGATCAACGGTCACTAATCTGATGTGTTTCACTCAGGCGGCGAGTTCTGCACTTGACAATCATTCTCAATTGGACACAATCTATACCGACTTCTCAAACCAGATCACCAGATATTTCTGAACAAACTAAACTTCCTTGGCTTTGACACACAACTAATCAACATTTCTCAATCTTACCTCCAAAACCGCACTTTTTTGTTGAATTTAGAGGACACACATCCTATCAATTCATCGCCTCTAGCGGCGCCCCCCAAGGGAGCAACTTAGTCCCTCTCCTATTCTCATTATTTATAAATTATATTGGTAAAAATATCTCCAGCAATTTGCTGCTATTTGCAGATGACTTGAAAATATTTTGTAGAATTCAATCACTAAACGACTGTACAATTTTAGAAGACTACATTCATGCACCGACTCCATTGGTGCACCGAAAACAAACTACCACTAAATGTCCAAAAATGCAAATACACTACTTATTCTCTGAGAAATGCAACCATTGATTTTCAATACTCTCTTAGCAACACTCCATTAGAGCACAAGACACAACATATCCTCCTCTGCAAAGAAGATGACCGGACTAATATTCCGTACATGTAGAGATTTTCAAATCAAAGAATGCCTCACCACCCTATACAATGCATATGTAAAATCAAGACTGGATTACTGCTCTCTGATATGGTCACCACTCTACAAATAGTCTAAGATCCCGATATAAAACGACCTTCACCGAGATGTTTATTTGATGAAAAGTATTTTTAACCGACGAAACCAAAAAGGAGGAGGTTCTCTAGTCGACCCGTATATTTTTTTCCATCATTTTTTTTATGTACGATCACGCATAACTTTTTACTGAGGCGTCCGATTCCGATAATTCTTTTTTCAGTGGATAGGGTGTACTTCGAAGGTGGTCCCATTTGAAACTCCACCCCTAAGGGTAGCAACATGAAGGATATTGATCACTCATCCTCTGAATTCTGGTCCGTTAACCGATTCTATCAGGCATAACTTTGTACTGGGTTCTTCGATTTGGATGATTCTTTTTTTAATAGATAGGGTATACCTTATATTTAGATTTCGAATGGAATTATATACCCTTACGGATAGAAAAATAGGGGATATTTGATTTTTCACTTATGAACATTGGCACACATACGTAGTTGACAATGACAGATCGCTACTGACATTATTTCTGTTCCACATCCGTCAAAACCATTATATTCTTTGAGAGGATGGAATGATATACAAAGTAATGAAATAAACTAACCAGAACAACAAAAATAATTTATATTACAACAAATAGTAAAAGTAGATAATCATATTATTTAACTGGTAATAGTTGAAAGTAAGGTGGGTAAGTAAGTATTTTGGAAGTAATAAAAAAACAAGTAGGTAGTGATTAGTATATTTTAGCCATAAAAAATTGAAAAATAAAAACTTTTTAACAAAAAATTAAACCGACGAAATACGGAACTGAAAAGTAAAAAATAAAATAAACCTTCTTAGTCTCAGTAACTAAGCTCCTAAACTAATGTAAGTAACTAATTTTGAGTCGGTTTGAATATACAGTAAGTACATAATAATTGAATCTTTACAATTATCTTAGCTAATACAACTTCTATATTTTTTTCATGTTGAAATAATTGTTAGTAACATTCACCTATGTTGAAAAGGGAAACATTCTCAATTAAATATTGATAGAAAGATTTTTCTGTGAATTGAAAAATCCACGATTAAAATGAAGTTATTTTTTGTGAATGTCTAACAGAAAACAACTACTTCCCCGGCTAAAGCCACGCTGGACATTGAACTACATCTGATAGATATTCTGAAAAGGCCCTAACTAAAAAGAAAAAGAAAAAATCTGAAATTGAAAATTTGCATTTTTATTCAGATAGTTATTTGATTTTTTATTCCAGTCTTAATTAAGAACTCATAAAGATGAATGAGGCAAAGGAGAATGTTTTCCAAAAGAGAGTACTCACCAGAAATCATTCGTAACATTGACGCAGGAGGGACATCGCATTCACTAGGTCTTCAATACATTTTTGTCGACGAAAATCTATTTCACGCTTCCACGATGGAAGATAGTGACTAAAGTTTATCTTTCAGTCGCAGATGATTCCACATCTGATTTTATGAACATCCTGTTTATATTTTCAACAAATCAATCTATCATACCCCATGACAGGTTTTAATGTCAGAAAACACTAATTTCAAAGTGTATCTCCAAAAGAAATGATTCTAACTTTTTCCATCTTTGCAAAGTGAGATTGCTTCTTGAAAATGTGTTTCCCATTTCTTCCGGTCTTCCTGATGATCGTGGAAGCGTGAAATAGATTTTCGTCGACAAAAATGTATTGAAGACCTAGTGAATGCGATGTCCCTCCTGCGTCAATGTTACGAATGATTTCTGGTGAGTACTCTCTTTTGGAAAACATTCTTCTTTGCCTCATTCATCTTTATGAGTTCTTAATTAAGACTGGAATAAAAAATCAAATAACTATCTGAATGAAAATGCAAATTTTCAATTTCAGATTTTTTCTTTTTTTTTTTAGTTAGGGCCTTTTCAGAATATCTATCAGATTAAAATAAAAATTATTATTTAACCCGTGGTTTAGCCGGGGAAGTAGTTGTTTTTTCAAAAAAATAACTTCATTTCAATCGTGGATTTTTCAATTCACAGAAAAATCTTTATATCAATATTTAATTGAGAATGTTTCCCTTTTCAACATGAATACCCCACAAGAGGTTATCTTGACGAAGGAAGATAGTGACTAAAGTTTATCTTTCAGTCGCAGATGATTCCACATCTGGTTTTATGAACATCCTGTTTATATTTTCAACAAATCAATTCACCTATGGTTTTGTTAATTTTCGACGCACATAATTTTTCTGTAATTAATTTAAAAAACGGTTGTTTATAAATTAAACAAGAAAATGATCTGATTTCCGTTTTTTTGTAATATAATTAAATGAGGATATTTTCAATCATTATTTTGAACGGTTATAAAGAATTCTGCAATCAGACATCAATAGGAGAAAACGGGAAAACTGCTCAATTTTATTACCAGTATTGTGAGTTACTTAATTTATACCATCGGTTTTCCAGAAGTATCCGCACTAGTAACTTTGAACTGTACGTGGACTCAATTTTCAACATTTCTGATATGTTTTTTGGATTAAACCAGCCCAATTATGCCAGATGGTACTTGTTATATTTGAGCAATTTAATCAATTTGTATACTAATAATTCATCTTTGGTAGCTGAATTTCGTCGAGGCACCTTTGGAATTAGACGAACTGCAGCAAATTTTGCTCGATCACCGGTTGACTTGACGCTAGAGCAGACCATCAATGCTGATGATAGCAATCAATTGGCTGATAATCTTGCTGCAGACTCAATATCTGCACGTCAAAGATGGACGCTCAGTCACAGCATGAGGACGAAGATATCAACATCTATCAAACAAAATATCGGATTAACGATAAAAACTTTAAAAAAAAATTAAACCGACGATATACGGAACTGAAAAGTAAAAAATAAAATAAACCTTCTTAGTCTCAATAACTAAGCTCCTAAACTAATGTAAGTAACTAATTTTGAGTCGGCGCCAAACAAACAAGCAAATGAATTAGGTAAGGCGTGAAATGATGGCACCGAGTTACGCGGTGACATTCTGATAATTTTTTTGAAGTAATTTAATGATGTTCGTTGAAAGAATTATCGGAATCGGACGCCTCAGTAAAAAGTTATGCGTGATCATACATGAAAAAAAATAATGGAAAAAAAAAATATACGGGTCGACTAGAGAACCTCCTCCTTTTTGGTTTCGTCGGTTGAAAAAACATGATACTTCGCACTCATTGCAAAAAAGTAGAATTAAGAAAGACAAAAAAAAAATCTGAACAGTATCATTGAAGCAATAAAATGTACGATGAATCCATTTGATGACAATATTGACAAAGATATATTATTCAACATTTCAACGGGTAAAGCTGCATCTAAAGAAGTTGCTGATTTCCTGCTGAACGTGAAAACAGCAGGCTATCAACAAAAATTAAATTTTATCTCGGAATGCTCTTCAACTCCCGCAAGATTCGATAAACCTATAAAACGAAACAAAATCTGCAATTTTGCTTCTCAATATATGACTAAAGTCCTCAGTACCAAAGACAAGAACAAGAAAGTATTATTGAAAATAGAACGAGACGTATTTGGGCGACTTTTGGCAATTAGCCTAAACAAAAAAATTGATCTCGAATATTGCCTGACTTTTCCACTAGCACCATTGCCCCCTGCTCTTATTTCATGTACTGGAGAGATGTTAAAAACATCGAAATCAAAGTTAGCAAAGATTTTGAAATCCAAAACTGAAATGGTTGAGCCAACACTTATCAACGTTTGAATAATAGATGGTTTTTACTACTTGCACCTAATCGGTTCTTCTATAGCTCAAACTTTTCATAAAATTGCCGAGTCAATACTTATAAAAATATGTTCGACAAACGCAACAGAAATACATTTAATTTTTGATCGCTACTTATCACCGTCAATCAAAGATTCCGAACGTGAAAGCAGAAAAGAATTCGATATTCCGTACAAAATTTCGGGACCTCAACAAACTAGACCAAATTTTTTTTGCAAAGCCTTAAAAATTATTGTTTTAAAGAGGCTCTGGTGCTGTTTCTGGCTGATTATTGGGAAAACGACCATTTGGTAACAATAATCCAAAACAAAAAAATATTTTTAACCGTCGACCATCAGTGCTACTCTTATCAATTCAGGAAAATTCCGTAAAAAAAACTGAAGAAACTAATTATGAATGTCATCACGAAGAGCAGATACAAGGATTATTTTTCATGCTTCTAAAGCGGAACCAGGCTCAAGAATTTTAATTAAAGCCTCTGTACTGACGTTTTGATTATTTTGTTAGGAAACATGCACAAACTTAATGAATCAGAATTTTGGCTTGCCAGTTCAGCAACTAGAAAGACTAATAATCAAACTGTTGATTGCATTAATTGCACCGATTTAGCGTTGAAGTTAAGAATCAAATTATGCCAAAGTCTTCCCGCCTTCCATGCGTTTACAGGTTGCGATTACACGGCAGCATTTTATAATAAAGGAAAAGTAATACCTTTTCAGCTATTTTCGAAAAATGAAAAATATCAAACAGTTTTTGCATCATTAACAGATGCTGCTGATATTTTCATTGATGAAAAAATGATGACCGTTCAAGAATTTACGGCTAGAATGTATGGTATCAAGAACTGCACCAACGTGAATGATGCGAGATATCGCATTTTTATGAAAAATTACTCTCTGCTAAAGAAGACAGCGAGCAGTTTGAAAAAAAGCTTCGACTCCAACTCCATACCACCATGCTGGATATCATTAATTCAGGAAATTTTACGAACTATTTTCGTAAATTCCATGTGGCTTAATGCAACGGATCCATTATGCGTGAAACTTCAGCCTGAGAACTGCGGTTGGTTCTTAGATGAATATTTAAAACCAGTAGGATTCATTGGGGATCATACACCTTTAAAGATAGAAGACATTGTCGAAAGAACTGAAACGGAGAGTGATGACGAAGAAGGTTCAGAAGTTGGAGATCATAGTTATATGTCCGATGACTCGGAACCTGAATAATAAAAAAAATAAAAAAAATGCATTTATAATTTTTTACAATAAACAGAAGTATTTTTTTAATTGTTGTTTTTTATTTTGTCTTCTAATAATAAAGATAAAATTTGCAAGATTAGTATTATAAATGTATTACTATAACCTTTTTTTTTACTAAAGATGTATATATACTTTAGTGTCACATAAAATATATACACACATAAATAATTAATTGATAAAAAAAAATAACTATTCCTCTATTTTAATAATAAACTACTCCAAAATGATGCACAGCATATACGAGACTATCGCTATCCTTTTCATTTTCAAGAACAAATAGCCATGCGCACTCTCTTTCTTTGAATGGACGGACTTCCAAACAGCTGCTATGCTGTGTTCTCTTCTATCGCATGGGATGGTTGGTTGGGACCTCTGAGTCGCACATATTCACTCGCAGCAATATTTCACTTTTTCAAAATTCGACAACCGGAATTCGGGACTGATTTTTCGCAGGCAACCCTATACCACCGTGTTCATAATGAAATAATCTTTATTTTCATTTAATTTTATTCAATAATCATACCGGTGCAAAATGCTAGTATCGATTTACCTGTTTATACCTGGTTACCCGAGAGTTGTGACCGGAAAAGAATAGGCAACCTAACGTTTGCATATTATATGGGCTTCATACTTCCGATTGATATAGAATTTATCTAATAATCAAACCGGTGAAATGTTTGAAAATTTTTTTTTAAATTATTAATTAATTATATCCTGGACTCAAATTTGTTAGGCAACCCATATGCAATATATTCATTGACATATTGAATTGAATATAAAATACGTTTCATCAAATAAACATCTCGGTGAAGGTCGTTTTATATCGGGATCCTATACTAAAATGTCATATCGATCAGCTCGAGTCAGTACATAGGCTCTTTATGAAGTATGTGTCATTCAAGACAGACGGAGTCTACCCTCCGCAAGGTTTCAACAACAATATGTTATTGAATAAATTTTCATTCCTGTCACTAGAAAACTGTAGAACATACTATGCCTGCTTGTTCATTTACAAACTCGTACATGACTTAATAGATTGCCCCGAACTGTTAACACAATTGAACTTTCATGTTCCACGTATCAACAGCAGGTACGAAATGTGCTTCTACCTAACAAAACCCAAAACAAATATTCTCGTTAAATCTCCTCTGCATTCAATATGCAAAAAAAACAAATGAAGTCTGCACAAACATCGATATTTACAACGAATCAATAAGTTCCTTTAAAAACAAAGTAAAACAAAATTTGTATAGCAGACAATCTCTTCCGTATCCCCAATACACAATTTTGAGCTTATTCTATCGTTCCCACACATGTAATTTGTACCTTTTAGTTTCAGTTTATATATTTAGCTTAGTTATTTCTAAATGAAACGTGCTTCATCTCTTCAACTGTCTTGTAATTGGGTTCTTCCTGTTTAGACAATAAATGTTTTTTTCCTTCGAAACTGTCTAACGGCCCTCAAATATCGTCGACGCCAGCAGATAATTTCGTCTTTCTCTTAAAAGTGATTTTCTGTTTTGAATTTTTCATAACGAAAATTCATTTCCACACTTTCTTCCTACCCAAGGGTTTAATGAAATCTTATTTTTTCATTTCAGACATTATTTTGTTCAAGGTAGGTATCTCTTTTTTTAAGTAAAACGAGTGATGATTCTTCTGATGGGTCTTTCCATCCTCGATCCTTTCTTCCTGTACTTCTCTTTGGTGACCTGATGGGGCCGCGTTTATCCTCGTGCACAAGTCGGTATATTGTTGACTGTCCGACTCCAGTCATATTCGAACACATTTAAACTATTTTTGTAACTCGGAATGTTGAGTTTTGGTGGCGAACAGCTTCATTGAGAATAATAATTTTCTCATTTTTAGAAAGCGCACTTTTACTAATCCGTACTTTTCCAACAACTGCCGGAAAGTAACTAAACATTTCAAATTTTTGAACCACTTATGCACAGGTAGGTATAATACATGTGCCTCTACCTAAGCTTATAATTGTTTTCTCAGAAAAACCCTCCATTTGTGAAACAAATCCGACCATATTGTTTGTTTGTTGATTTATATCTACATAATATTATTTGTTAAAAAAAACTTTTGAAGTAAGGAAAAGATAATCAGGTAGGCGATTGTAAATTTATTATTTTATTGTACCTGGAACAGGAAATTACAGAGCATACTTAAGCGTTGTCCATTGTTAGGGGCAATCATATTAACAGTTACTAAGCTGGTACGAAATATCTTTGAACCAACTTTACAGAGTTATTGGTTATGGTTAAATTGGAAAAGTTGTAGCATTTTTTCTGAAACGCCAGGAAATTTAAATAGCGGAACAATTGAACGTCGCATTAAAATTTTATGATATACTTTTTTTTAATGGGACACAATTCTAGTCATGTTCCATTCATGATGTTCTATACCTATTTGCACATTCCTATCTTAGTTTTTTCATAAGCTATCCAATGACATCAACTTTAGATTTAACCTCGTACGCCTATGGAATACGGCGAAGACGACTCGGTTTTACAGTTCAATAATGATTTATTACTCTCTCACATTAGGAAACAGAGTATAGCAACCAACACGGAAGTACTAGGAAGAATGGCTAAATATTTGGGATTAATAACAACTATTAAGAAAAGTAAAGCGTCTTACCTGGGTCACGTGTTTCGGAATGATAAATACAGTTCACTACAACTTATCGTAGGAGGCAAGATAGAAGGTAGGAGAGGGTTAGGTAGAAAGAAAAATTCGGGCTAAAAAACCTAAAGGTTCCAAATACCGGAAGCTTCGAACATAATTCATGCGGCGCAAAACAGAGGGGTTTATCACATGATGGTCGCCAACCTTCGGTAGAAAACGGCACTAAAAGAAAAAGTATAGCAATCTAGAGATCGTAGGATCGATTCCTGCTCGAAGATAGTTTTTTCTGGAATTTAAAATTTGTCGGAAATGCCACAATTTTCTTCCACTTATATATTCACAGACGCTATTTTCCCCTCGCAGAAATAACAAAACATTGAAGTCTATTAAATTCCCAATACATACCGGGTGTCCACGGAAGGTGGCTCGCCCATATAACTTTTTTGTTTTCGGAGATAATGGAATGACATTTGAAGGATCTGTTTAATGCATAAAACTGCATTTTTTGACAAGTAACTCAACTTCATGCAAATTCCGGATTCACTGAGAAGTGACATAAACTTTCGATTTTTGAGTGGGACACCTAGTATATTTTCACTTTTTTTGTATCCATATGACATTTAGAATACAACCAGTATCATTTTTACTGTTTGAACCATTTTTTTATTTTTTTTCGAAATAAATTTTTATTCTGAGGCTATGATACGTTCAAATAACTAATTTCAGTCCTAAAATGTTTGTAAAAATACAACTTTACTGTTTTCGATCAAAATGTTTCAGCTATGTAACGTTTGATTTTAAAATTTTTATAACAATTTTTTTTCAAATGGCAACATGGTGGCTCGTCAGGTTAGAAAAAAAACATTTTATTACGATTAATTTGATACCGCACTCTATTAGGTTGTAAGGAAACTTTCGATAAAAAACTGAAAATACCATAACGTTAGAACTTTTCTAAAATGAAGCACCTGTTGAAAATGAAACACCTGTTGAAAATGAAAACCTGTTGAAAATGAAATAATTATATTGAAACTACCTATTTACATATCTTTAGGGTTCCAGATGTTCAAAGTGACCTCCATCTTGTTGCTGACAAAGGCGAATTTTTTTTATTGTTGCTCTTATAACGTTTCTCAACTGTCTTGGTGTAATTCTATGAATAGCTGCCCTTACTTTGTCCTCTAATTCATGTCGTGTGGCAGGAGGTACATCATAAACCTCGTTTTTAATAGATCCCCATAAAAAAAATCTAGAGGCGTAAGGTCGAGTGACCTGAAAAATTAAAAAAAAAAAAGGAATAAATAAAAGTATAAATTGAAAATAACCCTATTTTACCTCGCCGGCCACCTAACTGGACCCATATTTCCAATCCAGTTTTCGTTGTATGTTTCATGCAGATATTCCGTAACTACCCTCAGGTTGTATGGTGGAGCACCATCTTGTTGATAAAATAACCAACTCGATTTATTAATGGAACTTCGTCCAAGAAATGCTCAATTTCCTGCGTGAGGAAACTTAGATATCTAGCCCCTGTCAGGACACCGTCAAAAATTATAGGGCCTAAAATAATATCCCTTCAAAATCCCAACCCAACAATTGAAACCAAACCGTTCTTGGAAATTTCCTTCCTCCATCAAGTATAAATTTGCATCAAACCAATATCGCTTATTATTTCTGTTGAAATGTCCCAAATTAGTGAAACGGCTTTCGTCAGTATGCAGAATTTTATATGGAAATGTGTCATCCTCCAAATATTTGCCAAAGAACCAATTGCAATACTCAATTCTCCTTGCATTATCGTTTTGGTAGATGTGCTGGTGTAGTTGATATTTAAATGAATGATATTTATGTTTCTTCAAAATGTTAGCTGCAGAAGACTTCGAAATGTCACATCCTCTTGCGATCTCCCTGAGTGACGTATTCATATTTACTTGAACGTATGCCAGAACATCTATTTCTTTTGCTTCACTCACAACAAACGAATCGTTCCCATTATTATCAGGCCCATTTCGCATTTTTTTAACCAGTTTTGGAAAATAGTGCCGGGTCGGGTGACGACGATCAGGATATCTCTGTGCGTAGAGACGTGCAGCATCGGTTGAATTTTGCCTACACTCTCCAAAAACTAATAATATGTCACCTTTTTTAGTTCTTGTATAAATATTGTTATTTTCCATGATTTTGAAACAATGAGGTACACAATAACTACATAATTGACTTCCTAGAAGATATGTAAATAATATGTCGACACGTCAATTTTTACCGTAACAATTTAATGAGTTTGTTTCAGTTGTGTTGGTCACAGGTTACTCGATGATTTAAATCTTATTTAATCTCAATAATATTCTTCATTTAACGAAAGTTCTAACGTTATATTTTCAGTTTTTATCGAAAGTTTTCTACAACCTAATAGAGTGCGGTATCAAATTAATCGTAATAAAATGCTCTTTTATTCTAACCCGACGAGCCACCATGTTTCCATTTGAAAAAAAATTGGTAATAAACATTTTAAAATCAAATGTTACAGCTGAAACATTTTGATCGAAAACAGTAAAGTTGTTGAAAAGGGAAACATTCTCAATTGGATATTGATAAAAAGATTTTTCTGTGAGCCGGGGAAGTAGTTGTTTTCTGTTAGACATTCACAAAAAATAACTTCATTTTTATCGTGGATTTTTCAACTCACAGAAAAATCTTTTTATCAATATCCAATTGAGAATGTTTCCCTTTTCAACATGAATACCCCACAAGAGGTTATCTTGACGACGGAAGATAGTGACTAAAGTTTATCTTTCAGTCGCAGATGATTCCACATCTGATTTTATGAACATTCTGTCCATATTTTCGACAAATCAGTAAAGTTGTATTTTTACAAACATTTTAGGACTGAAATTAGTTATTTGAACGTATCCATAGAATAAAAATTTATTTCGAAAAAAAAAAACTGTTACAAACAGTAACAAATGATACATGGTTGTATTCTAATGTCATATGGAGACAAAAAAACTGAAAATATACCAGGTGTCCCATTTAAAAATGGAAAGTTTATGTCACTTCCGGTGAATCTGGAATTTGCATGAAGTTGAGTTACTCGTCAAAAAATGCAGTTTTATACATTTAACAGATCCTCCAAATTTCATTCCATTATCTCCGAAAACAAAAAAGTTATAGGGGCAAGCCACCTTCCATGGACACCCGGTATACTTCATCAGGCACCCTTGTATTTCAGGTAATATTTTGGATAAAGTGCTTTCGTCCAATAGAAAAATTTGTAATATATTATAGGATATGTTCACGAAATGTCTGCAAAAAGTATTAAAATCACATCAAACCACTTAATACCACAAAAAACAATGATCTTCACACTCAAATGTTTGGTTTGTCCCCCGATTAGCTGATGACCGCCATGTTGTGACGTCAGTTGACAGTGCTCAATTGTCAAAGAGAGTAAAAGTTATCTGAGTATAGGCCAACCAATAGAGATTTTCTGCTCTATTGATTCTCTGTCAAAAATACTATCAGGAAACCGACTGTGCCAACATACGAATGGCAGTTATATCCTGTTATGTTTCCTACTCCCAACTGTCATTGCTTAATTTTTTTAAAACATTTAAAAGCATTTTTTTTATATTTTTTGTCGTTTTTGACTTGAAAACTGACAAGCAATCTTGATACTCTCAATGGACGAATTGTAGAGAATCTAAATGCAAAGAAGATGAGATCTAGCACAACTCGATCAAATTATTAGTAACGGAGCAAAACCGGAAAAAATCAGCTTTTTTTAAAAAAATCATAATTTTGCCACTTTTCAAGTTGTAGTGCAAACTTTCCACGACATAGTAGTGATCAATATGTACTTAACGTGTGAGAAACACCGGCGCTGTCGGATCATTAGCTATGGCATAATTGCAATCTGAATTTTTTAATGCACTTTATTGCAAGAGACCTGGATGCGTCATAGGCGGTTCGATTCCAATTTTTCAAAGATGTCGAGAGTAGAAGTATAGTACTACAAAACGTTTATTCTCATTTTGCGTTAAAATGCTGCAAAACAGGTGAAAAACAGGTGAAAAATACTTGCAAACATGAGCGAAAATGGGCGAGTGCCTGAAAGCGGTTGAGTAGTGGGGGTAGAGCAGCAGACGCAGGGAAACGTATGTATAGTAATAGAAGCGCGCTGCGCCCGTCAATAATCTGCTGCCCTACCCCCACTCCTGAGCCGCTTCCATGCACTCGCCGGTTTTCGGTCATCTTTGCAAGTATTTCTCACCTATTTCGCAGCATTTTAACTCCAAATGAGAATAAACATTTTGTAGTGCTATACTTCAAAATCTTTTACAAAAATAAAAATTGGACCACCTATGATGCATCCAGGTCTGCTGCAATAAAGTCCATTAAATAATCAAATTGCAATTATGCCAAAACTAATGATCCAACAGTGCCTGAAATTTCCACACATAAAGTACATATCAATCACTACTATGTCGTGAAGAGCCTGCTTCAAAACTTGAAAAATCGTGGTGTTATGAATTAAAAAAAAAAACAGATTTTTTCCGGTTTTTCCGGTTTTTTTCCATCACTTGACCCGATATATCTGTTACATTTCTTATTGATATGCTCAAAGATTTATTTATTCATTTCAATGGTCAATCTCTATTGAGAATTTTAGCGACATCTAACCGTGGGCAATGGAACAGTCATCACGGCTGAGAATAATGTTAGCGAACGCAGTCATTCCGACTGCACGAGAATGTTAAAAAGGAATGAGGAGACGATTATCTTTCTTTTTTCGAAAAGCTACATTAGCGAGCATTTGTAAACGTGTGTTCTGAAATTGGTCAGCCATTATTCAATAGTAGAATCAATTCATGCTTAATTAGCTAGAGCATATTTCCTTTCTTCTACGAAATTAATTTCAAATCAGTGAAATTAATTTCAAATCTGATAATAGATTGCAGTGCCGTTCATAATATATATTTCAAGGAGTTCTGTTAGACTCATGAAGGCCACATGGTATATCAAGTTGAATAATATATTAATGTCAATTTTATCTTATTAGATTGTCAGGGGTTTATTGGGAATTAATGAGGGTTTCACAAGTATATGATGACTCTTACTGCATTTGGTATGATATAGTTGAATAAATATATAAATATTTTATGATTTTTATATTTGAGTGGTATGGTTCCATAGTTGGTATTACTTATCACCCTGCTGTGATTTTGTTGTAGGTGAAGCGATCACGTGTATATATATATATATATATATATATATATATATATATATATATTTATGCATATATTTTATCCTTGAAATTTGGAATATACTTTGATTACGTATAACTGATCAAACATAGTTCTCATATGCTTTCTCTTGAATGTAATTGAAATTGAAGTTATTTTCGTAATATTCTGTTTTTTTATATATCCTTTGTAAAGTATAGTATTGATTGCTCAAAATCAGAATAGACCATCTTTTCCATATCAAATTCTGACACAAACAATATTGTTTTTCATGTCAAATCGCTGAGAACACACTCGATGGACCAGAAGCTGATGCTTGTGTTCATCTGATCGGTCGTCCAGCAGCTATAAGTACCCCCTGATTGCGAGCCAAACCACTTCGTAAAGTTTAGCTAAGTGCTAGACAAGGAAAATACAATCAAGGTACATCGTCATCGAAAAAACCGACAGATTCAGCAAACAAAACAATATTAGTTTTCTAACATAGGAATTAAAAATAAATTTTGCATTCAAATGTACAGGAATTGGAAAATATGTGAATTTTGAAAATAGATTGTTATAAGTTGGTATTTGTTTTATTGTTGTAGTTATTTACAGAAGGAAAGTTAATTGATGTGCAATCATTATTGAATAAGGTTTTGGATTTTTGCCCTAGTTTAAATAAAAATTCTGGCGTCCATTCAAATTAACAATTTCTAAAACTTTGCTTGAAACATAAAAGATTTGAAACTAGCAAAGCGGTCCAAAGAACTCCACACCGCTCTTCACTGAATAGTCTGGGAATTCTATTCCAACAATTAACTTGAATTCCATTACATTGGCGCCCAACGTGGGCTCGGATCGAGTTGATAATTTTCTTTGCATTATGAAATTCTACAATTCGTCCATTGACAGTATTGAGACTGCTCCATTAGTTTTCAAGTTATAAGTCAAAGACAATAAAAAATAAAAAAAAGTGCTTTCAAACGTTTATAACAGATTAAGCAATGACAGTTGGGAGTAGGAAACATAACAGGATATAACTACAGACCGTCTTTTGTATGATGGCACAGTCGGTTTCCTGGTAGTATTTTTGTCACGAAAAAATCCCTATTGATTGGTCTAGTAGGAGAGTCTATTTCCCATAAGACAATGGTGACACTAATAGAAAGAGATGAAAGATCATTTGTGAGTCCTAGTGACGTATATGGATATGTCATGGCCACCATTTTTCCCTGGACAGTGGCGGATCTAAGGTAACAGGTTACATTTTTGTTTCGTTGGTTTGAGTTTTGGCTATATTTTCATTTCAAAATGTATGTCGAGAATATAATTGATTTAGCCGAACAGGTTACTAATAAAATCAAAAAATCTTTCGAAATCCTTTTATCGCTGGAATAGAAGAGTGATAAAACACATCTTTCGATCTTTGCAGGGCCGTAAAGGAAATTTCAAGTCATATTGTTCAATTCGATTAGGTATAACATATTCACGTTGACATATCTGCTCTTGAATGTATATTGGACCACTCTGTATGTTAGATGGGCCACCTGTACTGTGATTGCTTATATCTTATTAGTTCCTCCTACTCTGATAACGTTTACTCTATTTGCTCAATTGTCACCAGAAAGTAGCATACCAAGAAAAAAGTTTACGAACTTTTGCGATTCATCTCTTTCATTATTGGCAAGTGATACTAGTAAAGATATGGATTCGCTAGAAATACATCGATTAACGAGATCTATGTGTGAATTTATTCCAATAGAGATATTCCCATAGTACTTGTGCAGAATTTCATCCAAGGGAAATCTATAATTTTTTCTATCGTCAAGATTCGATGCCCAGGGGCAAGCTCACTTCGTAGGAGGAAGAAAACATTCATCCACATGAAAACATCAATACACAATTTGTTTATCAGATTTTTGTTTTTTTTTTAACCTGGCGACGGGCGTTTAAAATAATTACGAAAAAACCTTTTGAAATAACTGGTAGTTGCGTCCCCCAATATATCGAAGGTCTGAAGTACGTATTCCGACAGGTCCTGTTTGATTGACATGGTTTGATTCTCTGCTTAGACTTGATTGGCTTCTGTAATTTGGACAGCTTACGTTCGGGAGCTGGAATTGAATACAATGAGTCGAAAAAAGTACATTAAGAGAACCAACTGAAATCCAACAATTGGGTGACCATTCCATTCAGCGCATGGTTAATACAGGGTGTCCAGAAATAGGTATCAGAATATTATTATACAGGGTGTCCCTGGACTTCCTCTTTTCCTCTCGGAAATGTATGGATGAAGGTCAAAATATCACCAGTACTTCATATAACTTTTGTTCCTAAAAGCCTTCGTTACCAAGTTACGGGCCCTCAAAGTTACAAAATGAACAATGTTTTTCTTTGATAACTTTCAAAGTGAATATTCAAAATCATATAAATTTTGGTGATTGACTAAACAAATGAATTCCTTCGATGAGCTTACATGCAGGAGTCAGTTGTTTTGCTACAAAGTCGGGAACGGACCACCCCCGATGGTCCACACCCCAAAACTTTGAAATGACTGGGATTTGTCGATATGTTTTAAATAAACAAGGTTACTTGGACAATTTCCTGAATAAAAGTACTCGTGTGGAAAATCGATCGGAGCAACGATTTTTGTTAAAAATGCATTTTTGTTCGACGACATCCAACCTGAGATGTCTACCATTATTCGAAAAAATTAATTTGTAATGAATACAGAAATGATAGGTACAATGTTCATAACGAATTTTTATCATGCAAACACGTTTACCTTACAAAACTCATGGTGTAAATAATCAATCGCAAGCCTCAAGAGCAAACCGAAATGCAAAATCCGCTACAAAAACTGCTCGATATGACCCCCGTCTCTCTCAATACATTTTCTTAGTCGGCGCAAACACCCTCTCTGCACTTGAAATAGGCGTATGGCTTCACAATGTAATGTTGTTCTATTCAACAAGGCATCTCTGGTGTGAATAGGTGTAGCGTAAACGGAGCTTTTTAGATGCCCCAACAGAAAGAAATCCAATGGATTTAAATCCGGAGACCACGGTGGCCATGAATATGGCCTACCTCTACCAATCCATCTATTGGGGAAAATCTGGTTCAGATGGTCCCGCACAATCAAACTAAAATGGGGAGGAGCGCCATCATGCATAAACCACATATCTCTTCGGGTTTGCAATGGAACATGTTCCAAAAGTCCATTCAAATCGTTCTGAATGAACTCCAAATAACGTTCTCCATTCAATCGGTCATGTAGAACGAATGGTTCACGTTGAATTTCCGTTGGTGTTTGGTTTGCAATATCCTATGGGGATTTTCTTCGGCCCATATGTGGAGATTATGAGAGTTGATTACTCCATCTCTACTGAAACCTGCTTCATCAGTGAATAAAACTCGAGTAATAAAAGTCATATCCTCTCTCTGCTTATCCAGGAGCCAATTGGCATATTCCAGTCGTGCTGGAAAATCTTCAGGTGCATGGCATGTACCTTCTGGATGTGACATGGGTGGAGCAGTTGTTCCCTAATTATTCTATGAATAGTGGACTTGGATGTATGGAACTGTTCTGATAGGTTTCTGATGCTCATTGAATGATCATCAGCGACAGCTTCCAAAATATTTTCCTTCAATACAACGGTACGCACAGCCCTAGGAACGCCCTCACCACCTCGTTTTGGCGAAACTGAACCTACAATAATATCGAAATAAACAACAGGCTCCAAATAATTATCCATTAGAATACCTGTCTCCCTCAAGCTGCGATCGACACGCTCGAACGTTTCTCTTGCCGGTAACGTTCGATTGGGAAAATGCTCGCCATACAGACGTCGGGCTTCTGCAGCATTACCAAATGCTCGTCCATACAATGCAGACATATCTGCATATTCGTTGAATGTAAACTATTCGGCCATATCAAAACACTTCAAACTGTCCTATTAGAATATTGACAATACAATGACAACGCACCACTCAACAAAACAAAATCGCATTCCAGTTGTCATTTTTTATCCACACTAATTTTATTTCTTTCTACAAGGTGTTTTTGTCAACATCTGTGGAAGAAATGGAACATACATTTATTCACCGGATATTTTTCACCTATTCATGTGCAGCCGCTTTTGTAGTGTATTCGTTTGCTTTTTATTAGTTATGTCTTCCGATGTGCGTTTTTTCAGCTAAATTCATCTTCGGGTTGAAGATTTTCTCCCATGAAATTATACTTATCAGTGAAACTCCTCAACAATTAAGCTGTGAATACGAATTTGCAACATCCGAATGTTGAGTTTCATGAGATTCAGATAACACAACACGAAACGTGCTTATTCCACGCGTACATACAAAATATGGACGGAATTCGATATTTCATAGTAGGAGTAGCTTGTTAGTTCAAAAACACCACGAATCTACATAACTTGATATTTCATTTGAAAAAATATCTACATTGTGAATGAAACTTTCAACTAGGTACTGTACTTTTTGTTTACGACTTTTTTTTAGCATATTTTGTATTATCACTGTTATAAATGTTGTTGAATTAACGTTAGTATTAGTATTTCTACTGTCAAAATTTTTCATTTCAAATAATGGTGGACGATCGGGTTTGATGTCGTCGAGTAAAACTGCATTTTTATCAAGAATCGTTGCTCAGATCGATTTTCCACACGAGTACTTTTATTCAGAAAATTGTCTACGTAACCTTATTTTGTTGAAAACTATTGAAAAATTATCTATCATTTCAAAGTTTTGGGGTGTGGACCATCGGGGGTAGTCCGTTCCTGACTTTGTAGCGAAACAACTGACTCCTGCATGAAAGCTCATCGAAGGAATTCATTTGTTTAGTCAATCATCAAAATTTAGATGATTTTGAATTTCACTTTGAAAGTTATCATAGAAAAACATTTTTCATTTTGTAACTTTGAGGGCCCGTAACTTGGTAACGAAGGCTTTTAGGAACAAAAGTTATATGAAGTACTGGTGATATTTTGACCCCATCTATACATTCCCGAAAGGAAAAGGGGAAGTCCAGGGACACCTTGTATAATCGATAATATAGAGAGAAGTTTCTATAGGCGAAGGAATAGCCCTTTATCCGTGGGGGCACTTTTTCGCAGGAATTACCAAATATAAGTGTCTATGGATTGTTATGCCCAAATACTCAGTTATATTCTTATTTTTTTTTATTATCAATTTCAAAAGGTCCCGAATTTGGTAATGTGTTTTAATATGAAGAGAACTGAAAAGTATGATTCATAAATTATTATCAAACCATTTCATCTTTTATTGAAGTACATGAAGTGGAGGCAAAACGATGAATTTCACATTAACTTTTATCACTGACAATTTGATGCATACACTGAAAATCCCATAAGCAATGGATTTTTTGTCACTATGAGAGCAGTAAAAGTTTGACCTAACTCTCCCAGTGACAAATCAGAACCTAACCTTTCTAATTCTAGTAGGTCTAGCAGAGCGTATGATCAGCGCGCATCGTCAGCGATGACCATGCGGGCCGATTTTCCATACGCGACGTATTTCCATAGAGAAACTAAAAATAAAGAGATTTGTCAAACCTGCAGAAAAAGTTGGCACCACGTTTAGACAGTGGCGACATATCTCGCAACTGGCCGAACTAAGTTAGTACAGTTGGTCAAACAGATTCATCTTCAGTTACCGATTGAGATGAGGCGGGTTTTTTGAATTTGTTACTTTTATATGATTGATATGGTATATATTTTATAAGTGATCGATTTGCGATTTCTGTATTTAATATGAATGGTTGTATCATATGAAATACAGGAATTGCAAATCGATAACTAATGAAATATATACAGTATTCGTGGTCAGAATAAAGTTTCAAAATAAATCTTTGTTTCATGATATCAAAAACAAAATTAAAGTTTCTATAAAACAAGAAAAATAAGTTGAACACTATAAAAAACACATATTATTTTATCTAGGACAAGGTAAAACTACAGACAAAACAATAATAAAATTCTGAAAAACAACAAAATTAAAAATATTCTTCAGTCTTATCGTGAAATCAACCCAAATAAAAACAAACTACATTTACAATAATTCATTAGCACAAAGGAGAACGAGTAGGTATAACAAATAATCCAGTTTGATGATAATCAAGTAGACCATATACTTCGTACTCCCTCAGATGGTGATAGGAAATGGAAACTGATGGATGGAAATAAGTATCAGTGTGTGAAAAAATTTCTGCAACTGATGGATATAAATAAGTATCAGTTTGTGAAAAGCAGCTTATATTTTACCTTGTAGAAGAATATTTCCAGGAATTTCAGCATTTCACCTCGAATAACAAACCATTCTATTTTCGGCGTTGGGTTCCTAATTCAAGTCCATAGTAGGTATAATTTATATCATAAATTTTTCGATGACAATAACAGTAGAAGAATTATTGCGTGGTTTGTCATAATAAAAAATACATGTGTAAACAATAAACTTCTATTTTCTGACAAATGTCGAAATTGGAAAATTGTCATGTCATCAGTCGTCTGTCGATTGGGGCAGCGCCTCCATGCGCGACTGGCCGTACCATAAACTTGGTGGTCAAGATCGCCAATGTTTCAAACAGTCTCTTTATTTTTAATTTGTCTATGCGTACTCCTTTCTCAGCAACCGACAAGTCTCTGTTGCCATTTTTGCTAGTTCATTTATGATGTATCGACGTGATAACCGGCAACCGTCGAGATGATACGAGACTCAGAACCACAGAACACCCTAACTACACAAGCGTAAGTCCGCCTTCCCGCCCAAACTTTATTTGAGAGCGTTTATGCTTTTCTAAGTGGTACATTTGTCAACGTCAAATTCAAACTTCTCGATGGTTTTATTCGTAGTTGCATTTGAAGTGTCCATTTTGATTTTGGCAAGTGATTGTTAATGAATCGACTGACTCTGTCGTGTGCTTTGCTTTTTTAAATTTTATATTGTTTTTGTGATATATATGGATTCACTTTGAGTTGCTTGTAAAATTAGTTATTACTGCAGTTTGTTGAATATGTAGTTCTATATCTTTCTCAGGCTAAGAATATTTCATTGTTCAAAATTTGACAATAGACAATTGAAAACTGAGAAGGAAAAAAGAAAAACGGGAAAATATAAATTCTTACTCATTTGTTTTATTTCACCAATATTTCATTGTTCTTTGTTACAGTCTCTTTTCTTATATATTTGTGGGTTCTCTGGATAATGGATTTTCTAATGTATTACAACTGAGGAAAGAAACTCAGAATATATTTTCCAATCGAATCGAAACTAAACTGAAAAGAATGCTGGAACTAGGTGCGCCTAGAACTTCATTTAATTCAAATTTGCCACTCAAATGTGACAGATGTACCACCTAGCAGAGTCACGTAAGAAAAAAGCGTTATGTCCCCTCCATGCGACTTGTCGTAGTCGTCAGCGACTGCGACTTTTGGAGGAAACCAAGACTTTAAATACATTGTGTTTGGTTATACGTCCTGACGATACGCGCTGATCATAAGGCTCCATGTGAAACGGCACTACCCCGACATAACCAAATCGTAAACAACTTTTTCGCAATAATTGTCAGAAATCCATTCAATGCCTAAATACTTCTCGATTTGGAGAATATTCATGTGCAGAAATTGAAACAGAGATCCACAACAATGTGCCGCGAAATGCTGTGAATTCAACTACATCAATTGTTTCATCTGGAAAGAAAATACGAAATCATGATAGAAACGTCCAATGCAGAGTTAGCTTCTATTTTATGTTTGTGGGCATTTAACATGAAGGAGAATAATGGTGAAGATTACAAAGAGAGGGCAGTTGAGACGATTTGGAACACTACAGCAAAAATGTTACAGAAAGGTCTTTTAATGATTATAAATGGGTTTTTAATAGGTATAATCAGCGACACAATTCAAGAAAGCAAAAAACGCCCGTGACACAAAACGCAAAATTTCACAAACAATTCCAGAAAAAAGAAATTTCAGTTCTAAAGCTCTCACAAAACAATACTTTTTTTAAATGGCTTCATCTTCGGAATGAAGAAGAGCCTACACACATTGCTGCCTAGGAATTAGCCTGAAGAGATGGAGAAGTAGTAAACTGTAAGATATTTCATTTTAAAATAGAGACAGACAACAGTGGACAAGACACCGGAAGGATTGAATATAATCCAATATTTATAGATACATCCTCCAAGCAGCTTCAAAATGCTATGGTGAAAGCATATGAAGTCAGCTGCCCAGAAAAACAAAAGACAGTCAATAGAGACGTGCCTTGGTGGAATGAAGAGCTAGCCAAACTTAGGAAACTCTTCAATAGAGCTAATTGTCTGGGGCACTGGGAAGACTACAAAGCGGCTCTTTTTGAGTAGAACAAGGAACTCAGAAAATCCAAAAGAAGGACATGGGGACAAATGTGCGAGGAGATTAGGGAATTAGCCCCAGCCCAACGCCTCCAGAAAGTTCTTTCTAAAGAACATACCAACGGCATCGGTCTTGATCAAAGAGCCGAACGGTGGATATGCAGAAAACCAGAAGGAAAGCATAAGTGTTCTCATCCAGATACCTTTCCGGAGTCCAAGGTTGTTGAAGACGAACAGCAAAGTGCTCAGCTGGAAGGGGTTGTCATCAACCTCAACAGGAGGAGCCTAGCAGGGAAAATCTTCACCACCCAAAAGATCAAATCGGCCATTGGGAGCTTCAAACCTTTCAAATCGGCCGGATAGGATGGAATATTCCCCGCCTTATTACAAAATGGCCCTGAAATAATAGAGCCCTTCTTGAAAAGAGCCCTGTGTTGTTAGGGGAATATTCCTTGATATAATCCCTCATTTTCTGTCACATACCGAAAGCCTGGAGGGAGGCTGCAGTGGTGTTCATATCCAGAGACTGGGAGACGTCCAGCAGACGAACCAAAGTGTTATCGCCCCATCAGTCTCACATCCTCTCTCCTGAAAATGGAGAAAATTATAGACTGTTATATAAGAAGTGAAATCCATTTGACAGACGCTTCACAAAAAACAGTTCGTCTATCAAGCAGGCAAATCAACGATTAATCTCAAAATGCTTTTAATTAAAATTGGCCAAAGAAATGGCTCTACGTGCATTCATAGATATAGAGGGTGCTTTCGATAACACCTCACATGATTCCATCATCAGATCGCTAGAGAAAAGGAATATAAACACCTCACTGATCAGATGGATACATGCAATGCTGAAAATCAGAATAATTGTAGCTGCTCTCGGAGAGGAAATGGTCAAAATGACAGCGGAACAAGGTTGTCCCCAAGGTGGGGTTCTATCGCCTTTGCAGTGTCACTGACCATGGATAATCTGATAGTGAAGCTACATGAATCTGTAATTACGACTCAAGGTTACACCGATGACCTGGTCGTCACTATTAGGAACAAACATGACGGGATAACATCCAATCTCATTCAGACAGCCCTAAATATAATTCAGAAGCTGGTGTGACAAAGGAGGGACTGAATGTAAATCTTCGCAAAACAGTGCTGGTTCCATTCACAAAGAGGCGTAAGTATAAACTGAAAGCCCGAACCCTGAATGGAACTCAGCTAACTTTTTACAATGAGGTCAAATATCTGGGCGTCATAATCGACATGGAACAGTCATATTAAAAATATTCTTTCCAAGGCTACAGCGGCAACCTGGACGTGCCGCAGAGTTGTTGGCAAGAAAATGGGTTCGAAGCAGAAAATGATATACGATTATCAAACCCATGGTCACCTATGCCTCATTAGTATGGTGGCCAAAAACCTAACAGCACTCGGCACAAATCAAGCTGTAGAAAGTGCAGCGGTTAGCCTGTCTGGGAATCACAGTGGCAATATTCACGTACCCCACTACAGCACTAGAGGTAATGGTGAATCTTCCGCCACAGCACTTGTGTGTAATGAAAGAAGCGGCAAAAATGCCTTCAGACTGCACCAGGCATCAAACTTGAAGGCTGGAAATCTAAAGATTCTGGAAAATATTCCCCTAGAATCCAGGTACAAGCCATCATATATTATGCCAGCTAGGCACGACTTCTATGCTTTGGTACAAAGTCATCTTATTATGGCATTGTTGCATGAGAGGCTGCAAACAACGTACATATGAAAATCCTGGAAACCATCCAGAAGTCTATCATGAAAGTTATATATAAAAAACCATGTACTTTTTCCTTCGACTTATTATACGTGGAAAGAGAATTAATGGACTTGAGACAGTTATTTTTCCTAACAGTAGTCGTGAGACAGCACAAATATAGAACGGACCTCATTGCTATAACCCATGATTATGAAACACGTAACAGGAGAAAATTGTGTAGAATACCAATGACAAAAAAAATATACTGCAAAGATCTTACTTCTATCAAAACTATATAATCAATTACCGTTGATGATCAGGAATCTGAACTCAGATCTCCACCTCTAAAATGAAATGGATTAAAGAAATAACAAGGTTACGAGTTCTTGAAATTATTAATGACAGTTGGATATGTTGATTGTACTCAGTCACTAGTTTTCTTCTTTTTGGTATATCAAGTCACAATACTCTGAATTTCAATCGTTCACACACGTTCACGTTGCTGGAAACAAATATCCATGCAACTCACCAATCACGCACACTCACACCTACACACACACACACATAACGAAAGTTCATTTAACACCACTTAAAAGTTATTCCATCAGTGGTATCTAAATTCATTTATCGTTAATACATACCAAAATATTGTATATTTGAAATTGAAGATTTTTGACACCATTATAATTATAGATTTCTTGGTAAATAAATTATTATTATATTAATTGTGTTTTCATGAACTGTACTTTCCCTTAAAATAATGTTCACCTCGTTTGTTAATTAAGTGACTCTTAAATTACCTAATATGTAAATTAAATGTGTATACATCAATTGTCGTACCGTATTACACTCAAGCTTTTTTTTATCGAAGTAAACTTAACATTTATAATTCGAGTTTCCTTGCCTTTGGGCAATTCAACTCAAAAACTCAGAGGCAGTTTTTTTCGTTAAATTGCCAAGCAACGAAATTCTCATTGGAATGTGAAGTTTGTTGCGACAAAAAAAGCTATCGTGTAAATATAGACTAGAGACACAAATGTACTTGAAGGCAACATCTACTCATAATATTATGCTGTTATATTAATCAGTTTG
Organism: Gonioctena quinquepunctata; assembly: GCA_018342105.1. NCBI lineage: Eukaryota > Metazoa > Arthropoda > Insecta > Coleoptera > Chrysomelidae > Gonioctena > Gonioctena quinquepunctata. The sequence continues at coordinate 658,805 of JAFIRS010000520.1, forward strand.
ATTTTGGTTTTATTAACGTCGTTGAAAAAACAAACATTCTATTTTGGTGTGTGCTGCAACCGTAAGAAATCGATTGGAATGTTTTAGTCATTATTTCAGCTTATTATTTCAGCATGTATAGTTGGTATTTGACAGAACAAAAACAGATAATTTTTGTAATTATTCAAATTGTTGACACGTTTTCATTTTCTGAATGTATTACCGAGGAAAATTATGGCGATTTGTTTTTATTGAATGCGTGGATTTATATGTTGATGTGATGTGAGTTGTGCAAAAAACAATTCAGAAGTTGTGATCGAAAGATAACATTTCACAGGTACTCAACCGGAGTTTTTATCCTAATTTTTACGTTGTTCTTAATATAAAAAAACAGAAAAAATCAATGCTATGGAACATCAACTCCATAGAGAAAATATGGTAAATGTGTAGTTAGTCCTCTCATGCTCCCTGAAAATAGCTGAAATACTGTTCTTATGTGTTTTTGCCTCCTGAACACGAAACGCGGCGGTCTCATACCGTTTGGAGTTAGAGCCCCTTTTTGTTCTAGGAAGCCAAAACAGTTAAGAATGTCTTTCAGCAATTTTCAGGAGCATGAGTGGACTAACTATACATTTACGAAAATATTATTAATTTCAAGAAGTTGACAAATGTTTAGATGTTACTTGTGAGTGGTTTATTAATCTAGTCTATGTTACTTGATCGGAGAATATCCCCAACATTCACATAACAATTATTACGAAATAAAGTTCGAAACGTACTAAACATTTTCTAGTTATTATTTATCTAGGATTATTTTTATGCAGTACGTTATGTTATTAAACCTCCAATAGCTACAATTGTCTACAAATAAAACCGTGCCCCCATGAAAAATACTCTGCATGATCAAAAAATACTTCCAAAAAATACTCACTTGTTAAATATCATACATGAATTTTCGTAAAGCAACCCCACCAAAGTCCCACTGAATTGTTCAACAGCTAATTATTCTCGTGTATCATTAATTTAAATCGGATGCTATTTTGAGAAACATATATGATCGATTTGTCATTCAAACTGACATACCAACAGTGACGGTTCTATGTAATCTATGGTATGGACCGAAGAATCACTCACCTAGATTTGGATTTCTATTGCCTAGATTATTTCCAGGAGCTTGTAATAGTTTGGATTATTAAAAAAGAAACAAATGTATTATTTGATAATCTGTTCTTTGTGGAATGTAATTTTCATGAAAAATAAGAGTTTCAAAGATATATACAACTATAGAAAAAAAAAGTCGTTGGATTTGAGGAATAGAACGCCACTGATATGCTCCACATTTTTTCAAAATGAACTATCCAATAAAATTTTGCAATATTGTGTGAAAAGTAATTTTATTCTTACGGTTCAACTGGCGGTGATAACTACTTTTTACAAGCTTTTATTTAATTTCACTTGTTAGTTCGTTCGTTAGTTCGTTAGTTAGGGTCAAGTGAATTTTGACCGACTTCTAGTCGTCCGATTAATTTGCAATTTGGCATGTGTTCATAATTCCGGTGACAATGCATTATGGAATTTTTGTTAGAGAAAAAAAACAAAATGACGGACTTCAAGATGGCGGACGAGATTTGTAATTATGGTCCGATTTGATTCAAAATTGATATGTGGGGATTGTCGGGGCCGAAAATTATGATTTTTTTTGTCAAAATTCATAAATTCAAGATGGCGGCTCCAAGACGGCGGACGAGTTTTGTGATTATGGTCCGATTCGATTCAAAATTGGAATGCGAGGGTATTTCGGGTCGGATATTATGAACTTTTTGTCAAACTCATAAATTCAAGATGGCGGCCCCAAGATGGAGGACGAGTTTTGTGATTATAGTCACATTCGATTCAAAATTGGTATGCGGTGGTATCCGCGGTCGGAAATTTTTGAATTTTTTGTCAAACTTTATGAATTCAAGATGGCAGCCCCAAGATGAAGAACGAGTTTTCTGATTATGGTCATATTTTATTCAAAATTGGTATGTGGAGGTTTTCAGAATCGGAGATTATGCATTTTTTGTCAGAATCTATGAATTCAAGATGGCGGACGATTTTTGTGATTATAGTCAGATTCTATTCAAAATTGGTGTGTGAGAGTTTTTGGGGTAGGAGATCATGATTTCTCTCAGCTCAAAACGCACAGGGAAGAGACCTTGCAATAACGATACTCTATTAGAAATAATTGAGGCAAACTAACAAAAAAGCAAAGAATAAAATAACTAATAAAAAAACTTTTTAAAGACAATCTCTTATTTAAGCCGTGTACTAAAACGTATAAAATAAGTTTAAGTCATCGCTGACAGTGATTTAATTATTTATAATAGAATTATTTGATTTCAAAAAGCTTGTAATGAAATTAATACTTCGACAAGTTGTTACTTCCAATCATTGTCCAATGAAATTAATTGGTACCTACTTTTATGAACACTTCTTGAAAACAAATAATTCAACAGAAAATAATTTAATCATTGTCAGCGATGAGTTAAACTCTTTTTATACGTTTTAGTACACGGCTTAAATAGAAGCATGTCTTAACAAATTTTTTTATTAGTTTGTTTCTTCGGATCAAAGTCAAAACGCTTTGAATGTTTCTGCTGAACATTATGAATGGGTCCCTGAGGGTCGTGTAATGGAACATAAAAATGGTGAATTATAGATCATATTCGAAAAATATGACGTTTTTATGAATACTGCAAGGGACTCAAATCCATATTTCATTTCCAAAAAACTAGACTTTTCTTTTTTTTTTTCTTTTTTTTTTGTGGAAATACCTATTTTCAGAACAAACAAAGATTTGTGAATAATATTCATGTCCTTCTGGAAAAAGTGTATTTTAGGAGTTACTCGTGAAAATCGCAAAAACACCAGAAGTGGCGTTCGGCAGCTCAGTGGCATTATGTTTGTGGATATTTATATATATATATATATATATATATATATTGTAATGTAATAATAATTGTAAAAACAATAGTTGTCATGATAATAGTTTTTTTTATGAAATATTGATAGATACATTATTTTGCTCTGTATAATATACTGTGATGTAATAATAATTGCTAGCTAACGTCACTGTTCTCTTGTCACGTTGCTGCCAATTGTTATCATTTTTCTTACCACGACTAAACTCAGTTGGTACGCCTCTTGTCTCAGATAGCCGGTTCAGGCAGTAGAGCCACTATTCTGGTCTTGATGTCAATTTCTGTGTTTATAAATATGATTGCTGATAATTGTGGAAAATAAACGAGATAGTATCAAAAAGCAATTATTTCCTTTATTCAGGAAAACTTAACTTTACCTGGCCTACGATAGATAACTTATTCTAAGGTGAATCTACAAATATTCATGGATAATCATGAGAAACGGGTTATGGATTTATAGACACAACCTCACTTTTACCTTGAAAGTGAAAATTTCTTTAATAGTTCAAAATCAAGTGAAATAAAGTTCTTCTGATGGGATATGAGTTATTAGTGAAATTGTTCAGTTCGTGACGTGCACTAGGAAAGTTTATACCTGTCGCTGGAACTGTCGCTGTTCAATATAAACCCAGAATTTGGATTATCTCTCAATCCAATGCTCGCAGGAACTCCAATACCAAAAGAAGGAACCATACAAATTCAGCAATCAGCTTTGGAATATTTGTATATGGTGTAGAAATAAGGTAATGTTGATTTTCTGCTTATAATGTTGAAATTATTGAATTTTCCTTTCTCTCAAATAAAACGTGGCATTCATTTCAAATTATTTTCGGTCTCTTCCGTGGCTTTGTTTTTCGTTACTTGGATACCATTTTTTCCTCCTTCCTTTTCATTTAAATTTTTGAATTCGCGCACTATGTTCTCACATTTTCACTGTTTGGGGTTATTTGTCAAAACTTATAAATGAATCTATTTTTCCTTTCTTACAGACTATTTACAATATTCAATAATAATTGTCTCTGACATTTTTCCGTTCTTATTTTCTCACAATTTCAAATCTTACATTTGACCATACTATTCCCTGATTGGCTATTGTCATCAAGAAGTTTGTTGTTCTCCCATTGGCTATTTTTAGTTACATACAATTTCATATACTGTATGTTTCAAGCTTATAATTTTGTTTATCACATTTTATTCAGGATGATTTTGTAAATCTTGTCTTTTGAATAATTATGGGTTGTAATCATTATGACAGTGTATGAAATTGATTGTATTATAGTATTTGAATATTTTTATCTATTCATATTATATAGAGGCTTAATAAAGGAAATAGAATTTCAAAAATATATATAGTTTTTCATAAAATAACAATATAATATAATATATATATATATATATATATAATATATATATATATATATATATATATATATATATATTTATATATATATATATATATATATATATATATATATATATATATATATATATATATATATATATATATATATTTTTTCCCCTCCGAAGCCCATTCTGCGTGAGGAGGTCCCATAACTTGAGAAAATTCACGGACGGCCGCTTCTCATGCCGTCTCCCGAGCGTCCTCACTGGGACGAGCGTCGATATTCCCATTATGAGGAAAACCTCCGCGTAGGGTAATTTCCATAATAGGCGCCAAGCCCTCAGCCGCTTTATGCCAGGGATTTCGGTTTCCGGCGACAGACTCCTCGCGACTGCGGAAACTACCCGACCTAAAACTCTTATCTTTAATAATTTCTAAGGAATCATGTATTATGCCAGAAAGTTTTTCGAACATTTCAGGCCCATTATCCCCCCATTCATCTCGGCCCGTCTCTCCCCTACTTTCGCTGCCCTTTTGGAACGGAAGTCGAGGGAAAACCTTCCACCACCCCTACGTTCCTCCACGTAGGCCTCTTGGTCAACAGAAAATTTGTACCCCAATTTGGAAAAGTTTGAGTTTCGCGGAGGTTTCATTGGAAACTCATCTCGTCTCCCCGTGATCTCGCCAGATGTGCGAGATGCCGGCTAAAACCTATTTTTTTCGTGAACGACAATCTCTTTTTGAGAATTTCTACCCGACGGGCTATTTCCGAAATCTCGCGGAGTCAAAATTTTGTTCAAATCCGTTTAATTTGTAGCCCTGTCGGTCAGCTCGCCAACAGAGTCTAGTTCCGAAATAACTTTTTTCTTTAAATTTTGGAAAAATCCCGAAGTGGGGTTTTCAGTTTCTAAATCATTAAAAATCCCAAAGAGGGTTTTTCTGACAAATTTTTGGGAAATTTCGAAGGGAGATTTTCCCGAATTTCCACTCTCTGTGGACTCGCCTCTTGCGATCCCATTTCGTTCATATATAATTCATTTCCAGAAAACATACTTTCATATTTTCGCGGAGTATTTAAATTCCTATCTGAATCTAATTTTGGTGTCGAGACTCGAGTTGAATGGCTTTCTGAGCCATTATTGTTTTCAAAAAGAGCCGAACAAATTTGCTATTCATGTCTGTAGCAACGCTCCTCGGACCTAATTGAATTGTAGACGGGCTCATCTACCACGAAAACTGCTTTCGAAAAGCCTGCAAAATCTAACAAATCATTAGACAGATTCGTTGCAAATTCTGTCTGTCTGTGTGTAGGCAAACGACTCTGGCTAGTCGTGCCTACTGGAGTTCGAATAATTGAAAGCCGTGTTTGAAACTCATCGATTTCTTTCGTGGATTCTTCCATAGCCGCAAATACCGAATGCCAGTGAAATTTATATTAGAAAAATTGGTTTTTCCGTCGCCTACCAGAGGTGTTGAATTTCAGACATGAATTTTGGGTTTCGCGAGGATTAACGATGTGCAATGTTATTCCTATAATTACTGTAAAAAAAATGCCGCAAGACCAGCTTGGGAGGACTGGAGGTAGGATCACGGTTTTTTTCAAAAACTAGGGTATATAACGAGCGTAGTGGATCGCGCCTAACTTGGAATATTTAACTTTAACTCGTTATCCCAACAAAACAAGATGCAGGAAAGTAACCTTTTCGATGCAGGATTTGTGGGAAGTAGGAACGCGAATTGTTGTTCCAGGTCCAAAGGGGTGCACTTTTGTGGGGTATTCTCTAGGAATCCCTAATTATGTCTTGACAGGCAAGGATGTTTCATCCCAATAAAAATAGACTCGTAGTAACTAATCTGCCCCGGGACAAATTAATCTCTAGATTCGTGGGCCCTTTTTATTGACTTCATGCCTGATAGAGAGCGAAGAAGGAAAGATCTAGATGTCTTCTTGTTTCAGCTATTTCCCTGGAATAGCTTCTCAGGACTTGTAGAAAATCGCCGATCTGGAAATTCCTAGATGATAAGATGCGAAGAATATCTTTGAAGAACCCTGAGTCCCACGTATACCAAATTGGCCAGGATGAAAAATTCCGTTAAACGTGTAAAGGTGTGGAAATCTTTTTTCTTTCCCTAAAATTGCCCTTCGCCGTTGACAGGCGGAAACTAATCCTCTTCTTCTGACACATCTTCACCTATTCAGTCAGACCCGATAAACGAAGCGAAGACATAAGATTGGTTCTTTTATCTTCAAACGTAGAATCCTCAACGACGAGGCATCTTCGACAGGGTACGCTATGGAAACGCTCGGCAGGTTGAGATCCACACGATGTGAATATCGGACCCAAACTGATTCTCTTCAAAAATATATTTTTCGGCATCGAATCCGAAAATAAAAACAAAGCTTCTTTGTCTGAATCTGTTCAGCGTCGACCGTTAGAAAATAACGCTGACTATTGAAAAAGACACCTGCACGATATCAATGAACAACGGCGGCAGCTCCATCAGAGCGCCGATAATATTCAAAACAAATCTCCAGACATGGGATTGGAAATGAGCATTTCTCAATCTAAACAAAATCGTGTTTAATTTCGTTCGGAAGAGTCTGCTTAGATATGAATATAATTTACACAATGGGAACTTTTTCTCCGTTCCGAAATTAAACCAAGAAATTCCCATTCGGAAAAATGATTGAATTCGAAAAAGTTTACTGACATTTAGTCGCAAAAAAAAACATTAAAATTCCTGGTAGGATTTGACCCAGTGCCGGGGACTATCGTGTCTGTGGCAAAAGATACTACACTTGTAGGAATCTTAAGTTTAGAAGCCAAATAACTGATTCACTTATTTATAATCACTTTGAGGTGTTACCTAGAGTCGGTGTCTGTCGTGACTATGACCTAGGATAACACAGGTAAACATTATAAGCATAATAATTAAGCCAATTTATTTGAATCCAATCCACTTCCGAATTTTTGCAAAATTTTTCATTTGAAGAAAGCTTACATTCTAACAAATGGTTTTCATTTCTCTTTCTAATATCATGAAATTTTTCAACGTGCAAGTGCGTATAACAAAGTTTTTCACTTGGTCAAAATCAGTAGACACAAATTTTGTCCCAAATGAAAGCAAGCTATGTACAGCATGTTTCATATGCCTAGAGTTGCGTAAAAGTTAGAAATGAAGTTTTATCGTGTAAAAAGGCGATTTTCATTATATATATATATATATATATATATTCATATAATTTCATTATATAAATATATATATAACATAAGTATACATATAGTTTTATATTCAAAATTTTACTATAATTGTCGACGTGTCTTGTATATACCTGTACTCAGTTTCGTTCATATTTTCTGTTTTTCGTATAATTTGACAACCTTAAATGTAACTTACATAACTTGGGCCAATAAATTATTATTATTATTATATATATATATATATATATTATATATATATATATATATATATATATATATATATATATATATATATATATATATATATATATATATATATATATATATATATCAGTACTTGGATGGGTGAGTACTGCCTGCCAAGGAACGTTCGCGTTAATAAGCCCCTTCCAACTGCAGCTTAGTAGCAGCTGCAGGTGGATATATCAATGAGCACGAGATATATCGAGAGATATGCCGTCTTTCGGAGGGGACGTTAAGATGGAGGTTCTGAGTTCATAGATGTTGATTTCGTTAAAGAAACCCAACTCTGGTTGGAAACACCAGAGGATTCGGCACAATTTCCGGTTGGGAAAAGTGTGCTCACCGGCGCAGCGTCTGTATTAAGCCTAGACGGATAATTGGGGAGCCGTTAAAAAAAATGATTAAAAAAAGCAGAAGATGATGAAGGATATTCTATGGTCATGCTCGAGTT